>OZ007582.1:22963223-23713223 GCA_963931925.1 Onchidella celtica
CTGTAGGATTTCCGGGATCCCGGATAGCTCAGTGGTGCACAGCGCTCAAGTGAATGAATTTGCAAACAAACACTTCTCTCCCACGCCCCGGCTTTCCCTGTTGTCCTCATGATACAAAGGAAATGAACATAAACTCGGACACAAACAAACGCACCAGATTCCTGTATGTTGTAAGTTCTTTGAATTCCAGTGCCGCTTTTCAGACTTCGTGAGGCCGTAAGCTGTAAAACTTGAGCCCCTCGTTTAGAAGTTGCCCTAGTAGATCTCGCAAACGTGCGAATCAAAACAAGACCTCGGCTCGCCACACAAAAAAAAAACAACAACAGCAACAACAAAACATATACATCTTTTAATATTGAGAATATCATGGGTGGAGAAAAAAATCAAATGAGTCAGTATTGGGAAACTCTGATCTGAACAGATCATTAATTAAAACAAGACAGAGGCAACTGAAATTTCTAGGACACATCTGTCGCCTCAGGAGCCTCAAACATCTAACAGTCCCACAGGGAAAATCGAAGGCAGGAAAAGCAGGGGTAGACAGAGAAAAACTTTCACTGAAAGTCTTAATTCATGGACAATAAATAAACGCCCCAACAACAACTGAGGCTGGCTGATGACAGATCCGAGTGGAGAGCCATGATCGCCAATGTCTGTTCCAGGCAGGGCAACTGATGATGATGATGATGAATTACGTATGCTAAAAGTCATTGTAAACTTTGCCTCTGGAAAGTTAAGTGTGAAAATACAGAAAACTTGGTTACAGGTGATATATTATTATATAGTGCGTATTTGACTGACTTAAAATAATACTTAAATTAATTAAATCTAAAAAAGTAATCAAATGTCGGCCTAAACTGTAGTTTGGTTAGATTATGCCTAAGTCCGGCACCGATTAATTCTGCACGTGTAACGAGAAAAGAATTATAATGAAACAAGCAAGGGAGGCTTAGTTCTTGACCATGTTCCAAATACACGCTTAGATTTAATTCTATATGGTGCATATGTTTCAAATATCGAAAACTGAGATATTGAATAAACTGTATTTTTTCGTGCATGGCATGGTTCTGAAAACTTCAATTCTTTGAACTGGTTGCGCACTGAGGTAAATCTGTTTTGTCTTAGTTCTAGGGTAAAAATGTAGTCGGAGGTGGCGAGAGCGAAACAATTCTGTCTCCTAGTCTGGTCAAAATATGGCAAAATAAAAAATAAAGTTGTATGTAGCAAAGCCTTGCGTACTAAATGATACTGAGACGATACATTAAAATGCAAAGGAAAAACATGCAACTCTTTGTTTTTAACCATTATTATTTTGACTTTGCTTCAAGCCTTTGCTGCGACCCGAGACACAGAATACCGAGACGAACCATTCCTTTTCCCACTATATCTCCACAAATTGGGCGCGTATAAAGACGGTGAGAACTACTCGCTTTTTTTCAATTTTGAATGGGTATGGTGGGAATTGTTACATTGTTGACACGGATAATACGCGCGCCGGTCGACGGACGGAATTTGGGGAATTGAACCGCCTGGGTATCCTGTGTCTCGGCTGCAACTCCACAGCCTTTCCGTGGTTTTTGATATAGTACTTCGCCAACTCATTAGTCTGAGCGCGTCACAGTGTCTTGGGTCAGTTGGCGGAAAGAGAGACATCACCCACGGATTCAAAACAGATGGAAGACGAACTTGTCTCGGTGTGCCACTAGTCTAATATTAACAGATGCCACAGTGCTTTACTCAGAAGACCATAAACTTGCTGTATTTTTTTTTTCACAGCGATAATGTTTGTTTCGGTGCCCAATTGAACTTAACTCCTTCAGTTTGTAGTGGCGGACGCACATTTTTGGAACCCTGAAGCTTGAACTGTCATGGGGCCTTTTCGCAACCGGTGGCAGTAGGGCAACACCCAAATTTCCCTCGTTAAAAAAAAAAAGGTTTCTTCAGGGCCCCGCCGGGATTGCGGGTCCTGAAGCCTAAGTTTCATTAGTTTCATTGTAGTTCCGCCTCTGTCAGTTTGTGTAGATGTCACGATGTCGTTATTGTTCCAGTCATGTATGTGTATTTTGTCGACTGTGTCATGCCAAAAAAACAACAACAAAAACGGCACCATGGAATCACTGAGGCTTGATATTTGTGTATTTCATAGCGGCATCTCATATATCCGTCGTTTCCGTAAGCCAAGTTTTAATTTTCACATACACCACCACCCCACCCCTGAAAAAAACAACAACAACAAAAAAAAAAACAACAACAACTGTGCACGAAAGAAGAAATCGATTCTGTTCACAGGACCAAATGAAGCAGTGTCGCCCTGCAAAACAAGTCGTTGAACTGGCGTATCTATAATTTTGGTGGTTTTGAGTTATGACTACACTCTCAATGCTCGTGGTGTGATCTAAATTCCGACAAGATGACATATCGATATCTTTAAATACTTTTGAAGTTAGTAGCATAATTTTTTCTGAATCCAAAATAACAGAAGTGACAAGAATGTTGAAACTTTCTCCTGTAAAATGAGAAATTGTTGATACGCCAGTACGCGAGAGATGGATGACCAAGTAGTCCGTAGATTCATGACTGGTTCATCTTTAGGTTGTATTTTTCTGGTGTAATTACTTAGTTTATTTATTTACCTATTTATTATTTTATTACAATTTGATCGTCCATCTCAGTTAAAGAAAGACAACATTACATTTTGTGGACGTTGACGAGCCATTTGATCCAGTAATAGACACAATACCCGCTCATGAGGCGCCATGAGTGAGTGACTGGATTTACATTGCATTACTAGCAAGGCAGATGTCGTTTTCAGAAATTCATCTCAAACACACGCACATTTACATGCAAGCACGCACTCATGCGCGCGCACACACACACTTCATTGTCATCGACCTCACCCATTAATACCTTTGGATCAGCAACAGAGAATTCCAGGTCACATTCATGAGGTCTTTCAGGAAAACCAAGTTTGCCAGCAGTACAAAGACTGTGAGTGTTTTGCTGTGAATGCATCTGAACTTTCCACACATATGGATAGAAAAATGAATAGACGAACGGAGACATCACAAGATGGACGGACACATAGACGGAGAAATAGATTGGCAGTCAGACAGACTGACATAGATAGATAGATAGATAGATAGATAGATAGATAGATAGATAGATAGATAGATAGATAGATAGATAGATAGATAGACAGACAGACAGACAGACAGAAAGACAGAAAGACAGACAGACAGACAGACAGATAGATAGATAGATAGATAGATAGATAGATAGATAGATAGATAGATAGATAGATAGATAGATAGATAGATAGATAGATAGATAGAGAGACAGAAAAACAGACAGACAGACAGACAGACAGACAGATAGATAGATAGATAGATAAATAGATAGATAGATAGATAGATAGATAGATAGATAGATAGATAGATAGATAGATAGATAGATAGATAGATAGATAGATAGATAGATAGATAGATAGATAGATAGATAGACAGAGAGATAGATAGATAGATAGATAGATAGATAGATAGATAGATAGATAGATAGATAGATAGATAGATAGATAGATAGATAGATAGATAGATAGATAGATAGATAGATAGATAAACAGACAAACTGATAGATAGATAGACAGATAGATAGATAGATAAATATCAAATGGCAAATGGACAACTCGATACAACTTCACAATAGATTATAAAAGGAAATGCCATTACCATAGCTGAACAGTGAAAGTGATTGAGGCGGACTTCAGTAGCTCAAAATAACAAACCAAACAAAGTGAGAGAATACTCTGTGAGCTCAGGGTTTGCCTGGCAACCTAGCGGAACACAAAAGATCTCGTGACTTCCTGGCATGCCAGGAAACATCAATGATCCAGTGAATTACTCTGGAACAATAGTCTATCGGGAACAGTATCAAAGACCGTGGAACGCGTTGGATTGAGAAATCCAATGGTTACCACAGAAGATAAAAGGAAGCTCAGAAGAAATGGCTTTTCACAGATCACATTACGGGGTCAGAAGTTTTCAGTTCTCTGGCCAATGCTGTCCGTTGGGTTTAACTAAAGGAAAAAAAAACAATTAACAACATTTATTTGAAATAGCTCTATTTAGGAGCATTCCGTACAGTAAGTGCGCCCTATGGGCAGAAGGGGAGTTTGACAACCGGTACATCGCATGAAAAGCGAAGGTGGGAAGAACTGGGGACGAGTTCTGAGGACTGCACAAACGCTGTTGCATTATTGTCATGAATTAAAAAGTGTCCCAGCCAGCAACCAACTCTACGTCAGTTCGAGGTAGATTTCCTTAGGATTATCACAGGGGCAGGTTCCTCACATCAAACCGACGTCGGCGACATGTCGTAACCAACGGATCTTTGAAGGAACGACGTCATTCCAATTTGCAAACTTGACGCCAATCCCATTCGTGAGATTTCCGTAGGGTCGCTGGCTGTGGTGGTTTTATTTACCTTTTTTTAACGAAAAAGTTTTAAACTATAATTTTAAACATAATTATAGGCCCATTGCGCATATCGGCCATCGCTGATGTAAGGACCGACGCATCACCATGGCGATTGTAGCATTGATTTTGATTCGTTAGCTGATTTGCACTACGAGCACTTGAGGCGTCGCGAACCAACCAGCGCGGCGAGCTAAAAGTAGTGCACTACAGTAAACAATGGCACCTATGTACATGTTCAATGGGAGACGTTCGGTCAATTCTTTCACTTCCTTTCCCTTGTTTACACGGATCGTAGGGAATCTGACCAGCTTGGATCTATCCTTTCCACCCTGTCATAACAGTCAACTGCAATGCAACCAGCAGCCATTTTAACCGCTTAGACATATCTCGAAGTTACACTCAGCAGCTGATCCACCGGCCATCTTGGGTGTTGGAAAAACAAAACAAAAACACTCTGTGACGTCATTCGCAATGGGCCTATAGACTATGTATATAATGGAACAGTAAATTATTCCATGCAAAAAACACTTCAAGTTTCAAAACATCAAAACCTTGTCATGGATATATTCGTTATTTTAATAGTCGTTAGTCATACACCTGTACAAGTGGGAAACGGGAGCAGAGGCCAGGCATACAAAAAGTGTACACAGGGTTATCTGGGAAATCATTAGAATCCAGCGCACGCACTTCATGGATCAGTGTGGAAACTTACCCCGCCCCCCCCCCCCCTCATCCCGACCCTAGTTTGCTTAGTGATTCATCAAAATGAACCCACTGACATGTAAAAATTGTGGGAAAACTTGGTCTCATCCAAAGAATGTAGAGCAGTAACATTCTTTATCTCGTCCTGTGTAGTGTTTTAAAGAGTAGAGTAAACCACGATGAGTGCTTCCGTCTCTGATAGTGGGATGAATCCGATAGTTCCTCTGCTTTTTTTCACCTCCGATTCCTTCGTAAATATAGCCGGTAAATATATTGTGTCCGATGATGGTCGTAAACTGGTGTGTGTAGTGTGTTGTGTTTGCGTCACGGTCGCACATCTCAGGCGCCCGTCTGACGTCTACACAGCCAGTGTGCCATTGCTCTAAGGCCAGGGGCATGCAAGTGATTTTTTAGTTATCAGTCAGAGAAACTACTTACTTACCGGAATTACAATGTTACTTTTCACGTCGCAGATTGAAAAATCCCGCGTGTGCCCTTCGAACAGGAGGACCGTTTGTTCTATTCCGGTAACTAAATAGTTTCTCCGTCCGGGCAACTTAAAAATCACTCGTGTGCACATCGAAGAGGGGGGCTGTTTGTTCTATTCCGGTAACTATATAGTTTCTGGGACTGGGGAACTTAAAAATCACTCGTGTGCACATCGAAGAGGGGGACTGTTTGTTCTATTCCGGTAACTATATAGTTTCTCGGACTGGGGAACTTAAAAATCACTCGTGTGCACATCGAAGAGGAGGACTGTTTGTTCTAATCCGGTAACTAAATAGTTTCTCCGTCCGGGCAACTTAAAAATCGCTCGTGTGCACATCGAAGAGGAGGACTGTTTGTTCTATTCCGGTAACTATAGTTTCTCGGACTGGGGAACTTAAAAATCACTCGTGTGCACATCGAAGAGGAGGACTGTTTGTTCTAATCCGGTAACTAAATAGTTTCTCCGTCCGGGCAACTTAAAAATCGCTCGTGTGCACATCGAAGAGGAGGACTGTTTGTTCTATTCCGGTAACTATAGTTTCTCGGACTGGGGAACTTAAAAATCACTCGTGTGCACATCGAAGAGGAGGACTGTTTGTTCTAATCCGGTAACTAAATAGTTTCTCGGACTGGGGAACTAAACAAATCATCCATGTACATCTGGCCTGACTTGTAACAAAACAAACGACAGTATTTCATACCCACAGCTTAGGAAATAAATTTTAAATTACATTAATCGGAATAGCGGACTGAAATGTAACTTTATACAACAGTCTGAAAACAGTTAAACGCTACACGTTTCGTCAGTAAACACAATGCAATTTCAGCGTAAAGATATGTTTCCACCGAACGAAGCCAGGCCCGGCACGGCCCAGCCCAGCCTGCCAAGAATGCACGTGATGTTTATGTTTATTTTTTTATCATTGTTAAATTAAGACACCATCAAACGTTTTTCGCCGTCTGAACACGGCACACCACAGCCACCAACTTACTTTCTTATCCTCTTTGGAAGTAATTATGACATCTGCTGCTAATATTAGAAACGCACATCATACAGTGACACACTGTTCTACCCGACGGCAGAAATGATGGACCTAGTGAAAACGTCAGGGGCCTAGGCAAGCCAGGCCGGGGTGGGGCGCGGCCGACCTGGGCCGACTTCCGTGGAAAGATACACTAAAGCCTCCCTGATGTTATAGCTGGCTAATGGCACGATCACTCAGGTCAGTTAAATATTAATTTGTAACTTAGTCCATTGATTTGATTTAATTACAAACAGCCTTTGTATTTCATTAAGGCAGCCAGCTCGCCAATACTAAATGAGATAACGCGTATGCTGGATTCAGTGGGAAAGGGCAGTGTTCTCAACAAAATCAGTAGCACGGCAGAGAGCCGTGAGAGAAAAGATGGGGGGGGGGGATAATGAGAGACTGACAGAGAAAGAAAGAGGGACAGAGAGAGAGAGAATGAGAAAGACTGAGAAAGAATGAGACTGACAGAGAATAAGAGAAAAGATGAGGGGAGAATGAGAGAGAATGACAGAAAGAGTGAGAGAATGAGACAGAGAGAGAAGGAGAGTGAGAGAATGAGAAAGAAGGAGAGCAAGAGAGAGAGAGAGAGAGAGAATGGGAAAGAGAGAGTGAGAGAATGAGAGTGTGTGTGTGTGATCATGAGCGACAGAGTGTGTGTATGAGAGAGTGAAAGGCTGTGTGTTTGTGAGAGAGAGAATGAGAAAGAGAGGACGAGAGAGTGGATGAAAGAGAATGGGAAAGAGTGAGTGAGAGAATAAGAGAGAGAGAGAGAACGAGAGAGAATGAGAGACTGTGAGAGAGAGAAAATGGAAGAATGGGCGAGTGAGAAAGAAAGAGAAAAAAATGACGGAAGAAGACAGAAAAAGAACGAAATGGAAATATAGAACTTGTATAAAATGAAATAAATCTAGTCCTCCGTCGTCTTCCTTCTTCGTTCCTCCCATGTAATGACAGCACAGTCTGTCTCCCGGCAATATCCTTCAATTCACTAACCTCTCCACGGACTCGCGCAGCCTCGTTCCCGGTACGGGTTACATTAAAAATTAAGATGTGTCTCCGAGAAGAAGGAAGAACGCCAACGCATCATAGCCTAGAGCATTATTATTATCTTCAATCATACACAACACAGCAATTTAGCCACGGCAACAGGAAGGGATGATCTGTAACACTGGCAACAGTTACAAAAGTGACCCAAAAATACAATACAACAGAATTTGACCACAGAGAATAAAGCTCTTGTTTGGGAACAAAATCAAATTAAAAAGCCAAATAGAGAGAATACTGAGCTGTGTACACTGTTCAACTAAAATATATAATTTACAATGTAAAATACCACGGTATGTGTTTCGGTCTTTATATTTTAGGAGGTTCCCTGTCACTGGCATTTATACCTGACTGTCTTTTCTTGTTCTTGTTTCTGTGTGTTTTTATGGTAAGGATTAGGTTTTAAGACTTTTGCCCGGGCAGCGGCCTTGTTCGGCCGACTCTTCTCGACTTTTAATTGCCAAGGTATTTTTAACGTGGGCAACGTGCACACGGGCCCTCCGAGTTTTTCGTCCTCATCCGAGAAGACTAGGTGTTCGACCCTACCTACTATAGGACCAGAGATAAGGACATGCCTGCGCCGACCAGGGATCGAACCTGGTACCTTCGGCATGAAAGGCTAGCACTTGTCCTCTAGGTACCGTAACAACAGCTCAGAAATAGTGCACTAACTGTCACAGTCTTATGGTCACTGGCGTGGCGTTACCCATTAGGAGTAGGAAAGACTCAGTTGAGTCAGTTAGGGACAGTCTTGGTGCATTTTCCAATTGAAAATGCAATAAACTTTGTGTGTTTGTTGGAGATGGGCATACCAATATTGACCTCTTATTTCCATCATATTTCTGTGTATTTTGAATGACGTCGACCCAAAGCTAGAAAAAAAATGAAAGGGAGATTTTTTTTTTATTGCAAAAAGTTTTTACTAGGTACAGCGATGCTCCACAAGTCCTCTTGTAATGTCCATTTAACTTTCCAGAGTGACCCTCAAAAGTGATCATTACAGACATCAAAACTGAACCATTGACATCTTCCTTATTCAGTATCAAAACTTGAAATTTAAAAGAACAATAAGTTACTCAAATATCCGTTGTTTGTAGCCAGACTGACCACAGGCCATGTAACTGACCAGAAATACCACTTTTGACGCTCTCCCAGGATTTTCAATTTTTTGTTGTTGTTTTTTTCTCATTTGGGGTGGAGGGATCAGATTGAAATACGATTTGGAATGTATTCATACAATGCATGGCTCAGTGATTGCAGATAAACGAATAGATAAGCACACCATGCAAAGAACAGAATAAAAAGTAGATAGATGTTTATATGTAAACTAGCTGAGGTCCCCGGCCCTGCCCGGGATAAATCGGTTTGAATATTAGTTTCAGTTCTGGGTGGTTATTATGGACCTGCTTCATCTTGCCTGTTCCTATTTGTTTATTTTATTTTTGTTTGTTTGTTTTTAAATAAGTCTTACTGCTCTCCTTTGTGAGCTAACACCCTGCGCATCCCATACAATAGCATGATTTGCGCACGGGTTAGTGTGTTTGATAGAGAACACATCGCAGGAAGTGATAACGAAACCTTAAAATGGCGAACCATGACTCGAAATAGATCTAAAATTGGTGAAACCGATTTGAGACTTCTATTGAAAACTGTGCACCCTTACATCCATTCTGATGCACTATATAAAGTTTGAAGTCTGAGTGTTGAGTGGTTCAGAAGCCTTTTGCAACGAAAAATCTCAAGTCCGCAAATATGTATAGTATAGATAAGAAAAAGGATTTAAAGTATGTAAATAGATAGAAACAAAAGAAAATAATCATATAAACTAGAAAAAAAAATTCACACAAAAAGATAGAAAAGCTGGGTAATTTTTCTTTTTTTTCTTTAGGTAAATGGTCATTTTCCCTCTCGATGGCAACATTAACAGACACACCGATGAAATAATTGAATGGAAGGAAAAAAAAAAAGACAAAACTGAAGAGAATTAGAAAAAAGAACGACATAAACCGTAGAAATACATTACCAGAAACAGCACGCCTTTTTTTTTTTTTTTCATGCTCACGGAGAATAGTCACTGTTAGTGAAAAAAAAGTGGGCGCGGCAATGTTATCTCCGGGATGAAATTAAACCCGAGACGTAGGATACCGGGACGGTTCAATTCGCTAAATTTAGTCCGTCGACTTGCCCGCGTATCATCCCTGTCAACAATGCAACAACTCGCACCACACGCCTTCATAATTCAACGAAAAAGACTAGTACACAGAGCTCTGTGGGTAGTACTCACCGTGTTCATGCACGCACAAGTTGTGGACATAATTATAGTGAAAGAAGGAATGGTCCGCCTCGATATTCTGTGTCTCGGGTAATATTATCTATGGGGCGAAATTTAGCAGCCTGTTAGCAATTCGATTAGTGAATGCGACACCAGGAGGAGAAAGTTTCGACTTGTGCCCAGAATAGAATGGCCACTGATGCATTCAACTGGGTTATCGTTAGCGGACCTTAGTATGTTACATAGTGAACTGTAACTGACCAGTGAACACAACCCAGTATTTTCTGTCTTCGGATTTGTAATCAGACTATGGTCCAATAACAATAGCTTCAAATTATGACTGTGTCACCTTATCCCGAGGCATATACAAACAAAAAGAAAAAAGAAGGAAAGAAATTATCGATCTGTTGAAATCATTAAGTGTTGTCAAACAAAGACTAGACGATTCATGCACTGAACTGAACTGTTTATTTTCTATTTTGATTTTTTTCTCTCGTTCTTTTCAGTCCTTTCACCGCCAATGGAGGAGACCGAGTTTATTCTGCAAAGAATCAATACGGTTTCCTTTGAACAGGCACACGGCTGCCTTTCATTAGATCACCAAACAAAACTTGTTTTAGCGATCTGCCACAGTCTCGACGAGTAGCTCCGTCCAAATTTATGAATGCAGATCGAAAATAAATTGAAATCGAGGATACGCCTATGAAATGGAGTAATTTTTAATCAAACTAGACCACTGATTGGGCTGAATAAAGGCCCCCAAAGAAAGAATGAAACATGCGAAATGAAGTGCTTCTGAAGAGCAGCAAACAAGACCAGAAGAGACAAAATTAGAAACGAAGACATTAGAGGAATAGTAGGACGGAACCTGTAACAGATTACATACACAAACAGCAGATCAAATTTCATGGTTTGGACATCTTAAGAGAGTGCCGCCACACCAGCCAGCACTGCGAGCATATACCACCATAACCTCCGGATCAAGAGACAGAGGAAGACCAAGAAAAACGATGGGAAGAAGAACTGATTGAAATTGGTAAGAAACACAACCTCACTCCAACTAAGGCCACACACCTCGCTTTGGACCGACGCTTGAATCATCCCACGACGTTTCCCGGCAACAGCGGAAGAACTAACTAACTAACTGAATGGGCCACACCCAGAATGATAAATCTGCACTATTACAATCATACAGCCTTTGCAAAGCCTAGTTGATATCACTAGATTATTCATGGGATTCAGCGTACCATTACAACATTATGCCGGTCCTATCATGAAACCCCGCAAGTGCGAAATGTCTAATTTTGCAGGAGGTGAAAAACAACAACAACAACAACAACAACAACCCTCCTTTACTTGAGATGAATTAAGGACCTTAAATACATTTTAGTTACTAGTTGAGATACCGGGCATTATCTGGGATAAATCTGTGAACCCACCGATCGATCTTTCTCTCTCTTTTTGGTCTAGAAAGCTTCCCATATTCTACAGTCTTACTTCAGCTTTCATGCGCGCCAGAGCACTAAGCACTCAATTTCTGGTAGGGAAATTGTGCGCACCGAATTGAACGCGTATTAATACGTCGTTTCCGGTGCGGTGAATTTACTACAGGGAGCTAAATTAAAGGTCACTGTATTTTACATCTTTACAACTTATTATCTAAAAATACCTGAAACTTGAATCAACACAGTAGGGCGATACAAAAGCAATAGTTGAAAATAAGATTTTGGGGAAAACCCAGGGAGCTGAATGTAGGTCAGCCATCTAAAAGAGTGGTGAGTGGAGAAGGTGAGGCAAACAACTGGCCATGAATAAACTTCAGACTACTCATATCAAGTGACTGGTACGAAATGCAATGTTTGTCTCACTTAAGAGTAAGCTTAAGGTCAGAGAATTTGGGAATTTTTTGTAAAAGTGGTGAAGCCTATTGGGCTGGATTAGTTGGGGAATCGTCTTATAGACGTACTAACTATAAAAGAAGAAGAAGAAACTGTCGTTTAGGCTGTAGCATCGACCAAAAAAAAAAAAAAAAAGCCAAAATCGCACCACAATGAATTACTCCCGCCGCTATTTTTTATAAATAATAAATATAAGAAAAAACACTTAGAATATTGCAATCCTTAATTAAAAGACAAAACAAACTTCCTTCCAGGACTTAATCTTTTGGGCAAAAAATAGTTGTGATATGCAGTTGTGCTAATACATTTGAGCCGTTTCATGAAAGGGGCAGCGATTGCTTTCCGGAATAAGCTGTGGGTTGTCATGGAATATTCATTATGTCTTGAATATGCCTAGATTTATAAAAGCCATGAGACAAACCATTCAGAAACCCAACAAAGCGGCACATCATGATCATTATGGTAACCACAAATGATAGATATTTTACAATATATCATGGCACGTAGCACATACGTTTCATTTTGGCATTTCTTTAGCCTCCCCGAATGTACGCTTTTCATACCTTCGACCACAACCCCTCGTAAAGTACGGGGTGTAAAAAAGCGTCAAAATTATGAGTACGTACGTTATGGGTGACCTCAAATGCTACAGTGGTTGTGTGTTGAGGTCTCTGTTTGGGGGGCGGGGGCGGATTTCTTGCAGTTGGCATTTGCATCTCTCTTTTTCTTGTTCTATTTCTCCTGGTTCTTCTCTTTGTTGTTGTTTCTGTTGTTCTCTTGGCTTTCTTAGTCCTCAAAAGGGCTCCCTAATGGGTTGCCTTGTTCGTGTCCTCGTCCTGGCTTTCTTTTCCTCCTTGGCCCTCAAAAAGGCTCCCAAACGGGATTCCTTTCCTTCTTGGCTCTCAAAACGGCTCCCAAATAAGTTGTCTTGTTCGTGTCCTCGTCTTAGCCGTTTGTTCCTTCTTGGCCCCCAAAAGGGCTCCCAAACAGGTTACTTTGTTCTTGTCCTCGTCTTGGTCTTCTTTCCCTCCTTAATCTTAGTCCTCAAAAAGGCTCCTCAGCGGGCTGCATTCTATTTCTTCTTGTTCTTTCCCATGGTAGTTGTGTGTAAGGTATCGGTTTTGTATGAAGATAAGTCAAATACATGTACACAAAATATGGTCAAGCTGATGAGTATAAAATTTGTGTCCTCGTTTCCCAAATTTAGTGCTTACATCGCTTGGGCCGTTCGAGAAAAACAAGCTATTTTTTATCATCCGGGGTGATTCCCGTCCAAACTAAGATTTTAGTTGATTATAGTTGCTCGGTATCATTCCTGTGTGTGTAAAAAATCCTTTTCTTGCATCACATGATAAAGGAAGTAAGGCACCAATGTAAATATGAAAGGCTTTTTAACCACTGAGCCTTAAATTCTACAAAATATCATCTTATGCAAAGACGCAAAGATGTACGAGGGCATCAGTTTAACATGTACCTTCCTTTCGACCTGCAAAAGGTTCTTTTTCAGATTTATAGACTTGAAATAGCGGGGAAGTGTATTTTATTTTAAAATTTGCTTTGTGTCGCTAATTTTTCCCTCAGATGCTTTCTTTTCCACAACCACGTGATGTTACCACTTCCTATGTTCACTAGTACTAACCACTGCCTCGTGCGACGCAGATTATTGTCATTTCATGAATATTGACGGGGTGCGTAGGGCGTTAACGTTTTAACAGAAAGTATGTATGTACTGAGAGGTTTCACTATTGGTCGATTTGCGCTGCGAGATCCAGGAGGGGCCGCGTAACCACTGTTAGCATGGAGTGGAAAGTAGGTCGCTGCGGTAAGCGATACCCGTTTAAATGTGTATTTCCACTGGGCGTAAGAAATTACAACGGCTCTAAATAGTTCCAATCAGCCTAAAGATATGAACAAACCACAGTAAACAGACTGATATGCACTCTATCTTTGCGAAGACGGCCTCTTTCAATTCTTGTTTACCGCAGCGACCTAGTTTCTCGATTTGGCGGAAGTGAGAGCTCTCTATAAATACATACGGTACTCTCTAGTTTTAACGAGACCTAAGGTATCAACCGACTAATTGGATCTCACTCATTTTGATCAATTAGCTAATTGGATGGTGACGTCACACCCCTGAGTTTTAATGAGTTCTGAAGCATCAACCGATTAACTGGAGCTCACTCATTTTGATTAGCTGATTGGTGACGTCACAACACTGAGGTTTAAAGAGACCTACCGTATCAACCGACTCGTTGGATCTCACTCATTTTGATCAATATTGGTTAGTTGGATGGTGAAGTCACGACACTGAGTTTCAACAAAGATGCTAGAAACGATAAGATGAGAATGTCTTTTTCGCACTACTAAAAAACCCGTGCACACAATTTGCGCGCTGATCGGGGCCGGGGCCCATGGCGCATGGTATGAAAGAATGCTTGATATAAATTATAGTGGTAAATTTATGATGCAAAATTGTGACAGTACTACTGCGTCTAAAAAAAAAAAAAGCAAAAATAGCCAATTTCCCACAGCGATTGAGGTTATAATTCCACAATAAGTGACGTCAATCAAGGCCTGTAGCGATAGCTGAACAGTGGACAACATTCAATATTTTCCATATTTGGCTTTGTAAAATACGGCGCTTTTCATGACTTCTTCGCCACGTCTGCCACTAAGTGGCGGTGCGAAATCTGTGCACGCTAAAAGCACTAGCCGTCTTATCTTATCAATTCTAGTATCTTTTGTTTCAATAAGATCCAATTAGTTGGCTTGAGTAAGAGTGAGATCCAATTTGTCGTCTGATGTCCCATTAAGACTCAATATTATGACGTCACCATCCAACTAGTCTGCTGATCGCCTAGGCTTATAAACAAGTCGGCTTTTTTTTTTACGCACCTACGAAATCGCAGCAGGATAGTCCTACGGTAGATACCACCACATTGTGGAGTGCCAGGCAATGAGAAGGCAGACCAACTGGCCAAGGAAGGTTCCGGCTAAGAGCAGTCTATTATGAGAAGAAAAGCCTCATCAAAAACAGCAGACGGCAGCAAATAAACCAACAGGATAAATATCATCTCCTGACTAGAGAGGATGAAGTGATATTCTTCAGACTAAGAACTGGTCACAATAGGCTCCACCACCATATGTTCACCAAGTTTAAAATAGGAACATCTGCCATATGTGAGTGCAGCCAGTCTCATCAAAACACAGAGCATATATTGCAGAACCCACACACTCTTCTCAGCAGTACGAGAAACATATTGGCCCAAACCCACCGACCTAAATGTCAAACTCTATGGTGCTCTGCCAGAATTGCAGAAAACTGTAGATTTTCTCAAAAGAACAAATCTGCAGATTTAGATTTGGTGAACGAAAGAAGAAGAAGAAGAAACAGCTGATAAATAATTAATTGATGGGAAACTGGGACAGAGGCGGCTGAGCGGATAACCGGTTACGTTGAAAGGTGAGCGAACGCATTACGCGACACACATAATAGTTGTGCTTGTGATTAAATGGACTGGTGTGCACGTTTGATAATTAAAAGATTGGTTGCTTTGGTAAATGGAAAAGCCAGTGGAATACCAGCCATGGGGCAGATAGATAAATACCTGATGCACAAACAAAACACACAGACAGACACAATAGATAGATAGATAGATAGATAGATAGATAGATAGATAGATAGATAGATAGATAGATAGATAGATAGATAGATAGATAGATAGATAGATAGATAGATAGATAGATAGATAGATAGATAGATAGATTAGATAGATAGATAGATAGATAGATAGATAGATAGATAGATAGATAGATAGATAGATAGATAGATAGATAGATAGATAGATAGATAGATAGATAGATAGATAGATTAGATAGATAGATAGATAGATAGATAGATAGATAGATAGATAGATAGATAGATAGATAGATAGATAGATAGATAGATAGATAGATAGATAGATAGATACGGCTGTAAAAAGAAAAAATAAATGGATGAACAGTGCTTTAATTTTTAAATGTTTGTTGGCTTAATGACGTATCGATTGTCTCCTCCTCCCCTTCCTCTCTCTCTCTCTCAAATTTTGTTTATTTGTTTCGCGATGAATGGGGAACTTGTTTATTTCAATTCGTGGGCAGTGAAATTCAAGTTCTTGGCCTCTAATCGAGCTTCACTCATTGAAATAATGAAATGAACGATTCATTTGTTGTCGTGTCTTGAATTATTAACGTTTCGCTTTGTCCCATTTAGGGACATTCATAAACTACATCCGCTTGGGGGGTGGGGTGGGGGGGGGGGAGACGAGCTGGGGTGGTGGTTGGGTGGGGTGGGGGTGGGGGAGTGGCCCCAGGACATGAAAAGCGTACGTAGCAGTTCCTGGCATGTGGAGAGTCTACGTACCCTTTTCAAATTATGGTAATGAATCAAAGAGGGTGGTTTTATTGATAATATTTAAAAAATATATAAATAGATATAATAATATACATACATGTATTGTCATACCGTCGCTGCAGGATTCTAAACGGCTAACTCTGAAAATGCAGTGTGCTGGTTTTTTCCGGAATTAAGAGTGCCATCACATGACACATCCTATAAATAAAATAAGCCATGGATAATATGTAATCGGAAATATTTTTAGTATCAATACCTATTCCCAGCTCCAAAATGTATATTAATAGCCTTGTTTTTCAGTTTCTCCACTCTCCTGTAAAATTTACAAAAACCGATTTAGCCGTTTAGGATCCTGCAGCGACGATATGTATTTTTGCTGCAAATTAACTTGATAAATTCTATATAAATCAAGTTTCTAATGAAAAAGTCAGACTGTTCATGCAAAATGTGCCTTGAAGTTCTGAAACATTAAGGCCTTATCATGGATTCACTATTCTAATGTCCTCCTTATGTTCGTATAAGGGGAGAAGAGGGGGGCGTGGGGGGTGAATGGGTTTGAATCCGAGAGTCTATAGGGAAGGAGAAGGGTGTGTGTGTGGGGCGGGGGGGGGGGGGCGGGGACTGGGCGAGCGGAAATTGCCAAAATCGAGCACGTGTACTTTAGAGAGGGTCCTTTAAATGGCAAATGAACGAGTATTATTACCTGGCACAGATAATGGAGGCAAAATCGTTCCCACTGATTAGGACTGTGTACTTAGTCCACCATTACCCAATGCAATGTTGTACTCGGGGAAATTGAACGCGCAAATAAACATGTTTGTTTCCTCCTTTTGAAGTTAATTTTAACTGATTCACTCCTAACCGCTTTCAGCGGTTCATAGGAAAAGCACTCAGTTCAAAGGGCGAGTGAAATAAAACCAAACACAAATGTTTGTTTCAGAATTTCCAATCGGCCAATAATTTTGGCATTTTTCTATATCTCGCACTGTTTTCACGTAGCCTTAGTTAGTCCATTATGTCAGGCCAGAGTTTTCTGCTATTGTATGACAGTACACAATACAGCCTGCTACTGTCACCCCCACTGTCTTGTGGGTCATCTCGGGAGAGAGGAAGACTAGGGGAAGGTAACCCTGAATACAAATACCACACTGCCTTGTGTGTTGCTATGATAGCAAAGGCTATGGGAGTAAACCCAGACAGAAAATCAGGAGTGGAGACCCGAAGGTGGTTGTCAGGGAGAACTGCATCAAACTGGCTTCCAGCATCTCCTGCAGCCGGACTAGTTCCAAATGTATTGACCTGGTCTCTCCCTTGGGTTTAACTAGAATGGCAGAGAGAGGGGTGGTGCCTCTGGGCAAAGCACCATCTCTTAAAAATAGCCCAGGCAAGGCAGCAAAACGAGGAGGCGTTTGCTCGGGCTTGGCAAGCGTCTGTCTCTCCTCTATAAGCCCACCCATTGCAAACTCTCAAAAAGGGTGTGGAACAATAGCAAGCTGACCATCAAAACAAAGGTACTCGTGTACCAAACTTGCGTCCTAAGCACCCTGCTGTATGGCTCAGAGACATGGACCACCTACTCCAAACATGAAAGATCCCTCAACTCCTTCCACCTGCGCTGCCTACGCAAAATTCTCAAGATCAAGTGGCAAGACAGGATCTCAAATATCGAAGTTCTGAGCCGAGCCAACATTCCATCAACTCAGGCTCTCCTAGGCAAAAAAAGACTGCGGTGGCTTGGACATCTCCGCCGTATGGAAAATGATCGCATCCCCAGACAAATTCTCTACGGGGAACTTGCTACTGGCAACCGACCCAGAGGTAGGCCACATCTGCGATTCAAAGACACTTGCAAGGTCACGATGAAAGCATTCAACATCGACCCCAATGAATGGGAGAACCTTGCAAGTGATCGAAGCAGATGGAGACAAAAATTGCGCAGTGGCACGCTCGCAATAGACTTCAAGGCAAAAGAAACATACCTGACAAAACGACAGAGGCGGAATGAAAACACTCGCCAAAGTGAACCCAAAAGACTGACCTGCAATCACTGCCATCGCACTCTCGGGTCAAACATTGGTAGAATAAGCCACGAGAGAAGCTGTCAGTCAAAGTGAAAGTGAATATTCTAGCTGCTAAGACCGTCTGTAAAGACGCTAAAGGCCATATACCATACCAGTTAGTCCATGATCCGTGACTTTCAGAATGGACGTCAATAGACCAGAACCGGATTACGATTTGTAGGCCCATGGGCCACAGATACTGTGAGGCCTCCAGTACAAGTAATAGAAGCACGAATTTCGGATTCTTGAAATCAGTTCATTCAACTTCTACAACATAATGTTATAAAAAGTATTATATTACTAGGCCTATAAATATAATCCTATCCAGCATTTTCATAAAAATAATGCTGTTTGTTTTAAGGAGAACGACCTTCAATAAAAATCAAAATAAGATTTTGATATTTATAATCTTGCTTAATCTCTGGAGGGCCTCAGATGGTGGAGGCCCCTGGGCTGCGGCCAATAAAGCCCATGCCTTAATCCGACACTGCAAAAGGTGTGTGGTTATCCTGAGAAAACTTGCTAGAAGTGAATCAGTTTAATCATTGCGGCAGTCGCGGTGGCAACAGATACCTGTACAATTTCTCCGTCGCCATGACATTATCGACATTGCTGTTACATTAGTGATGAAAACATTACTTGAAATAAGGGGGAGGGGCTATCCATAAAGTACGTGCATTAGACTTTGTACTCAGTGCCAGATTAAGGCATGGGCTTTATGGGCTGCAGTCCAACTGAGGGCCCCCAGAGATTAAGTGAAATTCTGTAAATATCAAAACATGACTTTATTTTTTATTGTAGCTCGTTTTCTTTATAACAGCATGTATTATTTTTTTTAATGAAAGTGTTGATAAATATAAATCTATAAGACATTATGCTGTAGAGGTTGAATAAACTGATTTTCAAGGATCAGAAATCCGTGCTTTTATTAATTACTAGCCGACCCGCGCAAGATATAATTATCTTGCAAATTTTCCATGTACTAAGCGCAATCGTATAATTATCTAGATCTAGGCTACATTAAAACGGCATTTGGATTCCATGCTATGACTAATAGAACTTACTGTTACACCACAATTTCACACAGAGTTATTTTATTTAATTACCCATTCTACGAACGGTTTCGTTTCTTGGTGCGGAACCAAACTTCCGCGTTCAGTCGGCGTGTCAAAATGGTACCATTCTTCCGGTTCTCTCAAAAAATGGATTAAAATAGAATGTCCGAAAAAATCTATTTTGATAAATTTGGGGACAGGATTTTTCGTATGTTTTATGTGACGAAAACCTGGGTATGTAAATAATTATTGTCCACGTCTGTAAAATTTGAAGCGTCTGGGCTAAGTATTAACGGTGGAGTTAGCTAACATAGCCTCCAAAGTTCACTTTTATAATAGTATAGATCACTGGGGCTCTCAACTCTCACGGTATCTGTAGCCCATTTGCCTAAACAATCATAATCCAGTTGTGTTGGTACTTTTTTTCACACACACACACCCGCCCCCCTTTCCTTACGCTTTTCATACCCTTGAGTTCAACGACCTCTCTCCTCTTGTTTGAGCGTAGAGCCATTAGAATGTTGAATGACCATAACAAGATTTTGCTGTTAGAAAGTTTTTAAGTGGCATTTTGCAGGGACTGTTTTATTTTTAAAAAAAACCTTGGTTCTTTTGTTTGTTGCTGTTTTTAAAATGATATCTAAGCTTGCAATTTAATTTGCTGAAAGAAGCAAATAAAATTAAACTTGTTTTGTTCCATTATTGAAAAGCGGACGTAAATTGCTCAGAGCCCTCCCACCCCTTCCCCAAAATTAATACGTTTTTCATATTCTGGGAGTAAAACCCCCATGACCCCCCCCCCCCGTGGTAGTGTTTGTAAAAGTGTTCGTAAACAGAAGTTGTCGTGGTAGTAGTAACAACAGTAGTGTAGAGGTAGTCTTACTCTTAACAACAGCAGCAAAAAAAACAGTAGTGGCAGTAGTTAGTAAATGATAGAAGTAGTAGAGGAACGCCTTAATAATGGTCGCACAAATGGAGGAAGAGGGTTTCCCTCATTTTTTTTCCTTGAGAGTATTACTGTATTCACTGGTACTGAAGACGACTAGCAATACATGTAATTGTAATACACGGTAGCATCAAAAACTGGTGAAAGTATAATGATTACGTTACATTCAGAAATTTCCTCCCCTATATGAACAATTAAACACGAAAATTATGGAATATTATGTGTAATTATAAAACACGGAGGTTCACTCAATATATGAAGCATTTTCCTCTTTGACTGAACGGAATGAGACGCCATTTCTATGAAACTAATAACAGGAAAATAGAAAACTATGTCATTGTGTGGAAATACCACTTGTGGGGACACAGAGGTACAAGCATTAAACATGAAAGATTCATTAAGTTTTACCTGTCCTGCTGGTTCTAGCTGTCTAGATCAGACCTGCACGCGCCTCGGGAATGTTGACGTCAAGCGTGACCAATCGGCAGTGCCGGGCAACAAGAGAGAACACTCTCGTGGAACCGATGCAGGATAATATCGCCGTCGGTCGCCAAAACGCCGAGGAGATGCTGGATGCGATTGCTCGTACCATCAGCTTTCCATGGCTGGAATCCAAACAAGCGTTTGTTAGTGGATTACATTGAAGTTGTGTATCGTCCGGCCGGGTGGCATCGCGTAGTGTGGAAAGATCGATATCGATATACAGCTATGCTGTCTTTCCTTTCCTTTTCCTTTCTTTTCATCTTCTCTCTCTTCGCACTAACCTTATTCTCTCTCTCTCTCTTTCTCTCTCTCCTTTTTCGGTTCTTTTCTTCACTTCCACTCTCTTCTCAGTCTCTTTCTTCACCCCATTTTCTCACTCCGATCAACTGCTATGCTGACCTTCCTCATCAAACATATTTTTTTGTATCAATGTTCAGCTGTGTGCTCTTCTTCATTATATTATTTTGATCTCTTCTCTCTCTCCTTCATCCCATTTTTTTTCTCTCTCTCCACCTCATTTATCTCATTCTCTCACTTCACCCAATTTTCTATCTCTCTCTCTCTTCCTCTTTCTTCACCTCATTCCCTCTCTCTCTCTCTTCACCCCATTTCCTCTTTCTTCACCTTTCTCTCTCTCTCTGTATCTTCGCCTCATATTCTCTCGCTCTCTCTCTCTCCACTTCATTTTTTTTCTTTCTCCCTCTTCACCCCATATTTTCTCTCTGTCTTCACCTCATTTTCTCTCTCTCTCTTTCTCTCCCCCCCCCCCCAACTTCTGTGTTTCTCTTCTCCTTTAAACAATCTATCTTTAACCCTGTCATGTTAACTAACATGATTGGTGAAGTCGTTTAGTAGAAATTATCTGTCAGCTAGTCAATCAACTCCAATATTGACTGAGTGTCAGCCGGAATGATTATTTGTCACCCACCTACAGAGTTATCTATCTATCCATGTATCTGTCTGTCTGTCTGTCCGTGCCAGTCCACACACCCATCCATCCATCCAACAATCCGCTCATCCATCCATCCATCCATCCATCCATCCATCCATCCACCCATCCATCCATCCATCCATCCATCCATCTATCTATCTACCTACCTACCTACCTACCTACCTACCTACCTACCTACCGACCTACCTACCTACCTACCTACCTACCTACCTACCTACCCACCTACCTACCTAGGTATCTATCTATCTATCTATCTATCTATCTATCTATCTATCTATCTATCTATCTATCTATCTATCTATCTATCTATCTATCTATCTATCTATCTATCTATCTATCTATCTATCTATCTATCTATCTACCTACCCACCTATCTATCTATCTATCTATCTATCTATCTATCTATCTATCTATCTATCTATCTATCTATCTATCTATCTATCTATCTATCTATCTATCTATCTATCTATCTATCCATCGATCGATCGATCGATCGATCTACCTACCTACCTGCCTGTCTGCCTGTCTGTCTGTCTGTCTGTCTATCTGTCAGCACTTGTACATAATATGGAATATTATATGTTGTTTTTCCAATGAGGACCATTGCAGACATTTCTCAAGTGCTTACTACCAAGAACGCCTTCAGAAAACTCAGAATTGTTGAGGTCTGATTTGATTCACATGGCATCCCACAACTTTGCCTTTCTACATTTTTAAAATTTATTTTCGCGACCAAGCATCACATTAAAGACTTCACCTCAAATTTTAGTGACGTGCAAGTAAGTGGAGCAAACTACGTCACCAACGAATAACTCTGTAAAATACGATCCCGTGGGAATGAGTTATGGGCATTGAATTACTGGCCCTTCACCTATGTGCCATACTTTAGTTGGTGGCATATTGATTTGAGATTCAATTTGAAAAAATGATCGATTCGAATTTAACAAAGAATAAAAACACTGTCTGTTGCTCTTGTGTGTGTGTGTGTGTGTGTGTGTGTGTGTGTGTGTGTGTGTGGTGTGTGGTGTGTGTGTGTGTGCGCGCGCGCGTGTATGTGTGTGTGTGAGTATTTTCAGGGGGTCGCAATTGTGGTTATTATTTTTTTAGTGGAAGAGTGAGATCCAGTAACCTGCCAACCCTGGTGTTTGTAAAATATTTAACAAAGACAATGCAATGTTGTCTTGACGTCATCTGTGATATCAGTGGCGGATCCAGCCTTCTAACCTGGCCGTATTCCAAAATTTGGAAACCAAACAACGCTTGCGTCCTAAATTATGCCAAAAAAATATTGGTAATGCCTATAGCTTAATTTCATTCAATAATGAGTCTTTTAAAAGTCGCACAAATCTGTGGAGTAAGACATAACTGAGGGTGCACAAAAGTGACCTGCAGTGTCAAAATTCAAAATCAGGTGACACGTCGTTACGTTCATCAGCAAATATTCTAACTTGTTTTTCGTCATTTCACAGGAGAGACAACACAAAAAAAAAAAAACAATAACGAAAAAGTTTCACAGTAAGAGATCAAAAGCGTAAGATGGGTAATTCTCAGTGAAGAAATAACATTGGTATATTATATGTCCATATCCGTCCCAATTTTGACTAAGCAGTTTGGCCTGAGTTATTTACATACATAAGGGTAGGGACATGCTTCTTTAAAATAATGAGATCAAGAGGTCTTCAGTTTTTGTTTTTTTGAAATCCATTTTCATAATAGTGCAGCGCGCTGAACTTCAAAATCAAAGAAAATTCCCTCGCTTCAAATAATCTATATTTTCTTGATCCTCATCATCATCATTGCCTTTCTCACCCTGGATCAGGGTATAGGCCACCAACAAACACTTTCCATCCCTCTCTATCATGGGCCAGTCTCTTTACATTATTCCAAGTCTTTCCGCTTCGTTGCACATCATTTTCTCTGGCTCTTCTCCACGTTCCGCGCGGCCTTCCTCTTGATCTCTTGCCCTGGGGATTCCAATCCAATACCTTCTTCGTGATGCTGTTTCCTGGCCTCCTGAGAGTGTGGCCGATCCATCTCCATCGCCTCCTACCAATTTCCTCTCTGACTGGGCTCTATCTTGTTCTTTTCCATACAATTTCATTGCTGACCTTGATTTGAGGTCTTTATTTTAGGAGGTTCGCTGCCCTTGGCATTTACACCTCACTTTACTTGTTTTATTATTTCTTGTTCTGGCCGGGGGGGGGGGGGGGGGAAGATGATATGGATAAATTTTAATCTATTAATTTCAATTTTGCCCGGGCAGCGGCCTTTCGGCCTGCTCTTTACGATTTCCAACTGCCAAGGTATCTTTAACGTGCGCAACGTGCACACGGGCCCTCCGAATTTTTTCGTCCTTATCCGAGAAGACTAGGTACTCGATCCTACCCCCCCCCCCCCCCAATAGGACCAGGGACTTGAAAATATGAGAAAAATCCAATTTCCAAGAACTACTCGATCCTACCCCCCAATAGGACCAGGGACCTGAAAATATGAGAAAAATCCACTTTTCAACATGCCTGCACTGCCCGGGTTTAGAACCCGGGACCCTTGGCATGAGAGGCGAGCACCTTGCCTCTAGACCACCTTGTCCCTTTGCTGACCTTGTCTGTCCATCTGATCTTAAGTAGCTTCCTCAAACATCTGTTGATGAAAACTTGGATTCTCTTTATGCAGGCCTGAGACGCATTCCAAGTCTCACATCCATACAACAGGACTGACTTCACGTTCGAGTTGAATATCCTCAGCTTTGTTTTTAGAGATATATCCTTGGTTCTCCAAATCTTGCTTAAGGACGTGAAAGCTGCCTGTGCCTTTCCAATTCGTGCTTTGACTTCTGCCTCTGTTCCTCCCTTATTGTCAATGATACTACCAAGATAGCAGAAGGACTCTACATCTTCCAGTGGTTGATCTCCTACTCTGACTTGTGCGCTTGGGGGTGCAACAATTTTTAGGACCTTCGACTTCGCAGGATGTATCCTCAATCCAATAGATTCTGAAATTTTGTTTAGAGCTGTAGTCTTTGATTGCATCTGGTCGTGTGTGTGCGACAATAGTGCCAAGTTATCTGCAAAATCTAGATCGTCCAGCTGTGTCCATGGGGTCCATTGTATGCCATTTCTTCCTCCACTGGTGGTTTCTTTCATAAGCCAATCAATCACCAGGACAAACAGAAATGGGGACAGCAAACAACCCTGCCTAACACCAGTCTTGATATCAAAGCTGTCAGTAAGCTCGCCATCGTGTACGACTCTGCAACTTGTCCCCTCGTACATGCTCTTGATAAGGTTCACCGTCTTCTCTGGGATTCCATAATGTCTCAATATTCTCCACAGTGTTTCTCTATCGATGCTATCAAAGGCCTTCTCGTAGTCAAGGAAGTTCACTATCAGTTGGGAGTTCCACTCTAGCGACTGCTCTACTATGATTCTCAGCGTGGCGATCTGGTCGGTGGTTGATCGATTACTCCTGAAACCAGCTTGCTCCTCACGAAGTTTTGGGTCTGTTGCATTCTGTATTCGCTTGAGAATAATCCGGTTGAAAACCTTTCCTGGGATGGAGAGAAGTGTGATTCCTCTGTAGTTACTACAATTGCTGAGGTCCCCTTTTTTTGGAAGCTTCACGAGGTGTCCTTCCTTCCAGTCCTTTGGAAACTTGCCTCCGATCCAAATCCTCGAGAATAGTGAGTGCAGACCCTCTGCAGCCCCAGCAGCATCTGCCTTCAGCGCCTCTGGTGAGATCTGATCTGGTCCAGCTGCCTTGCCTCGATTTAACTGCTTTATGGCATCATTAATCTCTGCTTTAGTCGGAGGGTCGCAACTGATCGGTAAATCATTTCTTGCGGGTAGAATGTCGGGTGGGTTGCTTGGTGGAGGTCTGTTCAAGAGGCTGTTAAAATGTTCTATCCATCTTTTTGCCTGAGCTTCCTTTCCAAAAATAGCCTTCCTGTTGTAATCCTTGACAGGAACTTCAGGTTTTCCATATTTTCCAGCAAGAGTCTTTGTAGTCTGGTAGAGGATCCTCATGTGTCCTCCTGTTGCTGCCTTCTCTGCTTTCTCTGCTAACATTCCTATGAACTCCTCTTTGTCTTTTTTAATTGATTTTTTGACCTCTTTAGCTGATGCTCGGTACTCTTCCTGGTTACCAACTCTTGAGCTTCTTGTACGACTTGCATTTACCTGTTCTTTTAGGTCTCTTCTTATCCTTATCAAGTCCAGTGATTTTTGACTGATCCATTCCTTGTGTTCCACTTTCTTTTCCCCAAGAACATCCTGGCATGTCGATGTAAATACTCCTTTTACCTTAGCCCAGTGAGTCTCCAAATCTACTGTCTCTTCAAGGTCAACAAGAGGTTTGAATCTATTCCTCAGTGTCAGCTGGAACTCTTCCTTCTTGTCTCCATCCAGAAGGCTCACTTGAAACTTTCTCCTCTTTGTTCCTGCTCTGGTACCTTGTTTCTTGAGGCGGAGTTTGAGTCTTGCCAGCAGCATGTGATGGTCAGATCCAACATCAGCTCCTCTCTGTACTATGACATCCTCCAGTGAGCGTCTGAATCGTCGGGTGATGCAAAAGTGGTCAATCTGGTTTTCAGTTACTCCATCCGGTGAAATCCAAGTGGCCTTATGGATCCTCTTGTGTGGGAATACTGAACCTCCAATCACATAGCTGTTAAATGCGCAGAAACTTGCAAACCGCTCTCCATTCTCATTCATTTGTCCCAAACCATTGCACCCCATAATGTCCTCATACCCTGTATTGTCCTGTCCTATCTTGGCATTGGCGTCTCCCATTATAATGTTCACATCTTTTCTTGGCAATGTGTCAACTATTTCCTGAAGCTGGTTGTAGAAATCGTCCTTGTCCTCATCGGTTGCTTCATTTGTTGGGGCGTATATCTGCACAATGTTCATGTTGATGTTCTTGTTCTTTGTAGTAAATGATGCCAATATAATTCTCCTTCCGTAGGGTTCCCATCCCCTCAGTGACCTCTGGGCGTGCTTGCTCAAGATGATCGCTACTCCTTCTGTATGCTTTTTGTCCTCCCTTCCAGAATACAAAATCTTTTCCCCAGAATTAAGTTGTTTCAGTCCGGACTGTATCCAGCGGGTCTCGCTAACTCCAAGTATGTGCAGTCTGTATCGCCTCATCTCCATTGTAACCTGGGCACTCTTTCCTGCTTCATACATGGAGCGGACATTCCACGACGCAATCCGGAGTGACTTGTTTGATGAAGGAGCAGTCAGGCCAGTGGAGTCCTTTCGGCTTTGTCCATTGTCCTTCATTGAATCTACAGGTGCAGATGCTCCCCCTTCTCCCAAGATAAAAGACTGATTTAAAGTATTTGCTTGTGTTTCTGTAACTGGTTTATTTTTACAGGGTGGGTAGTTGGCCCACCGCCAACTGGCTCTTCTCGGGAGACCAGGACCTTTGCACCTTTAGTCGCCTCTTACGACACGCAGTATCACGTCAGATGTATTCTTTGCTGTCCCTCTTCTATTTTCTTGATCGCCATCTTTAAATGACTTACTTCTGATTCTGTTTAATGAAAACAGTAACTGTTACAAACTGAGCTGCGCGGAATTTCCGCCGGCCGAGTCATGTGATAGACGATTAGTTATGATTTTCATGTTCTTATGTGGGCTGTCCTTATCTGAATAATTGTCCAAAGCACCGTGAATATTCGTTTCTTCATTAGTGTCTCAAATTTTCTTATCGTCTTGGCTACCTGCCATCCGATCTCCAAAGATGTATCATTTCTGGCTGAGCATTGTTGGTGACGTTTCATTTCTAGCCGTAGATCGTTGTGACGTATCAGTTCTTCGCTGTAGATCGTTGGTGAGGTATCATTTCTAGCTGCAGATAATTGGTGACACATCACTCTGTCCATAGATTGACGTATCATTTCTAGCTATAGGTCATTGGTGAGGTATCAATACGTATCTAGCTGTAGATTGTTGGTGACGTATCATTTCTAGCTGTAGATCGTTGGTGAGGTATCAATTCTAGCTGTAGATTGTTGGTGAGGTATCAGTTTTGCCTATAGGCTGACCTATGATTTCTTTTCTAGCTGTAAATCATTGGTGTCGTATAAATTACAGCTGTAAATCATTGGTGGCGTATCAATTCTAGCTGTATATCGTTGGTCTCTTATCAGTTCTAGCCGTATATCATTGTTGACGTATCAGTTCTAACTATGGGTTGATCTGTCACTTTTAGCTGTAGATCGTTTGTGACATATCATTTCTAGCTGTATATCGTTGTGACGTAGCAATTCTAGCTATAGACTGACCTATAAATTCTAGCTGTAGATCCTTGGTGACGTGTCAATTCTAGCTGTAGATCGTTGATGACATATACCATTTTAGGTGTATATCGTTGGTGACGTATCAGTTCTATTTATAGACTGACCTATCATTTCTAGCTGCAGATCGTTGATGACGTACTATTCTGCTGTGGATGAAGTGTGAATGTAAGTTACAGGATTTGAGTGGTCGAGCTGAACGTCAAACTGAATCTGTTTGTTCCATTTATAACAAGGAGGAACAAAAGAAAAAATCAGGCAATTTATTCATCTGACGTCACTGTTAGTGTTACTCTTTCTATACCTTGTATTTGCCAGCTCGTCGGCAAAGAAGCGCAGGAGTCGAATTTCTGGTAATCGTTTGAATAGAAGAAGTACCAGAGAAATGTTTTTGTATCACCAAGGGTAGATCGATATCATTACAACAAGCCACCAAGGGACAGTATTGATCGTGCCCATGTCAGATCTTTCTTAATTAAGCTTTGACTTGGGGGCTTGTCATAGCAGTTGAGTAAATCTTAGCAAAGGTTCTATCTGCAGTACATGTACAAAGACGTTCTCGATTTAATCAGTGGCAGAGCGCGCAGAAATAAACAGATCGTTTGCACTTTGCAACACCGAAAATGTCAGCCAATTATTGTAGGAGTGTGGGGAGAATAAATTCTGTACAGTTTTTTAAAGCATGTTTTAACGTGCTCGGTTGCGGTTGAGATTATGAAATCATGTAAGACAAAGTGTGGAATTTAATGTCGGTCTATAATAATATAATAATAATAATAATAATATATAATAATAATAATAATAATAACATATACTACTACTACTAATAATAATAATAAATGTATTTAAATAGCGCCTTATCACCAAAGGGGTCTCAAGACGCTTCACATATAATTTAGGCCTACATTTCACATAAAACACCAACACATTCAAAAGTAAAAACGTCCATGTGCCTGCGCTAAATATCATGTATGCGAGGGATGTTTTCAGATGAGTGCTTACGCAAACGGGTGTGTACCGTCCTCGTGCGTGTAGTCAGGATAAAGCTGTGTGACAAAAATAATGTCCAGTCTCTTGATAAATAAATACCTGAAGCTCCCACCGTTGCCCGCGATAGACCTGCTTCCGCCCTCCACCCCTCTCCAGGCAGTCTCCTTTTTCTCTTCCCATCCCCCTCCCCCACCTTCCTCTCTCTCCTCTACGTCTCTCTCTCAGTGGGTAGTTGACGGGCCTCCTCTGGTAGGATCTCCTTCTGTCCTATCATTATCGCCTTGCCTCTTCCTGGGCATAATAAGGCGCTTATCGTGCCGACATGCTTTCTCGTTCTCCAAACTCAAAACTCTCTCTCTCTCTAGCCCCCCTCTTTCTCTCTTCGCCCCCCCCCCCACTCTCTCTCTCACACACACACACACATACACACATAAACACAGTCCCTAATGCGCATTAGAATGCTACGCAGGCTGTTCCTGTCAGGGAAAAGTGCACTGGATTGAACGCTTTTGAAAGGCAGTCAAATAAAAAACCATAAAAGCCGAAAATGGACACCATGCGAAGATCGCACAAATTACATTTCTGTAAAAAAAAAAAACGCCTTATGCTGTGTTTTCATGTGTGTGGAAACGGAAACGGCAACAGAAGCGTCAAAATTCCGTCAAATAATGAAGCAGAAAGAATGTTTTCATGTGTACTGAAACGCCATTTCCGTACACATGGAAGCACTCTTCCTTTTTACTACTTCGTGGATTTTTGACGTTTCTGTTGCCGTTTCCGTTTCCGCACACATGAAAACACAGATTCAGTATCTGCAATATCAACGGTTCCGTCATGATCTGAGTATCAATTGAAAGCTGTATTCAAATTTTGAATCTTATACTTTTTGCCGTTTAGACAGTAACTAGTGCCAAACATCGGCAAGTCCTTAAATACATGTACTTAGGAATAATACAAAAGAGATACAAGATACTTGTATCTAGTTTTTTTGATAATACTGATTCGTCAGTTTTATGCAACCATTGTCACCAATCAAGGCTAGGACTTTTACGGTGTAAACATGTACAAACATACAGGAGAAATGATGCCGTTAACTGTACGGAAAGGGATCCAGTTTTTTCTGTTGTATTCAGTTTAGCCAAAAAGTAATCATTGTGGGTGAGCAGGTAAGAGGGCTCGGGAAGTGAGAGCTTTCATATTTCTTGCATTTCTGCATTTCTTTGAAATAATAATAATTTTTTAAAAATGAATGAATTCCTTATAGAACTATTCGCCTGTATAAAGCTGCCAATACTAGACAAGACTGCCACAAAGAAAATGAACTGATTGATTGATTGATTGACTTATTAATTAATGGTAGTGCAACTTTGATGCGCAATCCGCACAAAAGTGAACATAGACATGCGTACCCGCAGCTCTAAAAAAAACCTATGTCAGTGGAACAGAATGATCTAATTGTTGATTAATTAATTAATTAATTGAAATAAAGAATGAATTCCTTCCAGATTTGTTCGCTTATAACAAAATCGTTCATGGCAGAACATTTCGTCTCCTGGTTGGTTTACATTGTTTCTGTTTTCACCACCAGCATGGATGACTGAATTTTTTTTCTTTGTAACGACGAAAGTGTACCTGTTAAAAATGTTTCATTTATGGAAGCCGTCAGCGTAAGAGCTTTCTGCAGCAGAGCTGTGAATCATTGGGCCAGTTAATCAAGCTGAATTGGTGGAGCAGTGTCATATAAAACTCATGCAGGCATTTTATTCACGAAACAATAATTATGTACGAAATCATAATTGACCAGCATCTATCTATCTATCTATCTATCTATCTATCTATCTATCTATCTATCTATCTATCTATCTATCTATCTATCTATCTATCTATCTATCTATCTATCTATCTATCTATCTATCTATCTATCTATCTATTTATCTATCTATCTATCTATCTATCTATCTATCTATCTATCTATCTATCTATCTATCTATCTATCTATCTATCTATCTATCTATCTGTCTGTCTGTCTGTCTGTCTATCTATCTATCTATCTATCTATCTATCTATCTATCTATCTATCTATCTATCTATCTATCTATCTATCTATCTATCTATCTATCTATCTATCTATCTATCTATCTATCTTTTATCTATTTATCTATCTATCTATCTATCTATCTATCTATCTATCTATCTATCTATCTATCTATCTATCTATCTATCTATCTATCTATCTATCTATCTATCTATCTATCTATCTATCTATCTATCTATCTATTTATCTATCTATCTATCTATCTATCTATCTATCTATCTATCTATCTATCTATCTATCTATCTATCTATCTATCTATCTATCTATCTATCTATCTATCTATCTATTTGACTTTCTGTCTGTCTGTCTGAAAACTATCTATCTTTCCATCCCATCCCCATACAACGACATCATGTAGACGATTACTTTATTCCCCCTCCACTTTAAAAAAAGAAAAAAGAAAACCGCCAATAAAAATAAAAACGTCACATCGATACGCGATAACGACCAGTGACATTATAAAAAAGGTCTATGTTGGCGAAAGAATCAAATACTTTAATTTCATCATGCGGGCAATGGCACTATCTAGAATTTATTCTTGAACCCACAGTTATTTATCGTTTCTTCATTAACTCCACTAGCTTTTTTAGGTACAGCCGACTCAACATTTTTTTTATCCAAATCGTTGGTTTTCGATTATTTTATTTATGTTTATGAAATTTAATTCAAGCACGATATTATTCTTTCTTTCCAGAAATACGATAACTGGGCCAGTGATTATTATAACTGGTTGGGTTCGCTAGCCCAAGGACAAGATTCTGATCCACTTGATTCAGATGTTATCAGGGATAACAAGGCTAATAATCCAATCGGTGACATCGTTAGATTCTGCCATTACAAAGCTGGCGATTACTGATTTGCTTCACCTGACGTCACAGAACTCCTGCTCCCAGGTAATTTTGAATATTATCTCGTCTTTCGTTGTAAGTTCCAAGGCTACATGTTACGTTATCCCACAGTATAGAGATACTACCAAAAATACTAGAAAGGGTGGGATGAGACACTGTCTTCTTCGCACCACTAAAAAAACAACAACCGTGCACACAATTTACGGGGCCCATGGCAAGTAGTATGAATAGAATGCTTGATATAATGGTAAATTTATGATGCAAAATTGTGACAGTGCTACTGCGACTAAAAAAAAAAAAAAAAAAGAGAAAAATTAGCCAGTTTTCCCACAACGATCGAGGTTATAATTCCACAATAAGTGACGTCAATCAAGGCCTATAGCGATAGCTGACCTGTAAACAAAATTCAATATTTTCCCTAGGCTATTTGGCTTTGTAACATATCGCACTTTTCATGACTTACGCGTGTTTGCCGCTGGATGGCGGTGCGAAATTTGTGTACGATAACAGCACTAGCTGTCTTTTCTTGTCAATTCTAGTATCTTTGATACTACTAGAAGCGCCAAAAGGCAGGAATACGACATCAATTTTGTCTACGGTGAGCCATTTTGCATCAGATAATTTTTTCGTATCTAGGCACGCGCGCAAAGATATTTAATGTAACATAAAAGGGTATGTATTTAGAGAGAGAGATCTCACTTCCGCCAAATCGCGAAACTAGGTCACGGCGGTAATAAGGGAATGAAAGAGACCGTCTTCACTAAAGACAATGTGCGCACCTATTTACTGTTGGTTTGTTCATAATTTTCAGTTGATTTGAACTATTGAAAGCCTTTGGCTCTTACTCCCCGTGGAAATGTACGAAGGATATTGTTTACCCCCATCAAGTCATGTGAAGTTGCATTTCATCCAAAATGGCGGGTGCGCATACTTCCTGTAGTCACCAAAAGTGACCTTCTTTCGCTTCTGGTAGCTCTCTATTCTGTGTGTTCTACCGAGAATTTCAGTTCTTCTTTTGGATTACAGCCAGTCTTTAGGAGTGTGCATGCTCAGCCTCTATCATCATCATCATCAGTTGCCCTGTCTGGAACAGGCATTGGCGATCATGGATCTCCATTCGGATCTGTCATCAGCCAACCTCAAGAAGGAGTTGTTGTTGTGACGTTTGTTTGCTGTCCATGAATTAAGACTTTCAGTGAAAGTTTTTCTCTGTCTACCCCTGCTTTTCCTGCCTTCGATCTTCCCTGTGACTGCCAGATGTTTGAGCTCCCGAGGCGACAGATGTGCCCCAGAAATTTCAGTTCCCTCTGTCTTGTTGTTTTAATTAATGACCTTTTCAGCCTCTATGCCCCCCCCCCCCCCAAAACAATTTTGCAAGTGCGCATGCTAAATAGTCGCGAACGGGGTTGGGAGTAGAGGTGGGTTGATGATGTATCACAACTTTGGGTGACGGAAGTAAAACAAACCAACTAGACGCACAAACGTTTATTTGAATCATGCGCTATGAAAATTTAGGTTAATTAATAAAGAGCCACAACGCATTCAATCAAGTCTGATTTCTTGTGGGTTTTGGCTCAGACTTGAATTTCCATCCTTGGCATCAACTAGAGAGACAGATTTTGTTTCAGTCTGGCTATTGCGGGAGGTCCCAGTTGAATCCATATTCCACAATTCATGCTAAAACTGAAGCAAAACATACTAGAGTCACGGCCCTAGGGCCCTTATTTACGACATTAACAAGCCAAATCTTCTTTTGAAGTCAGTGGACAAACAGATGAACCGACGGATTAACATTCAAACATATTGATACACAGAATAATAAACAGGCAGTTTGACAGTGTGATTGATGGTTGTTTTTTATAGATTTTATGAATGGCTGATTTAATTGTTTGATTAACTGAACGACATAGTGACTGATTAGTTGATTAAAGGAGATAGATAGATAGATAGATAGATAGATAGATAGATAGATAGATAGATCGATTGATCGATTGATCGATTGATCGATTGATCGAATGATTGAATGATTGATTGATTGATTGGTTGGTTGGTTGGCTGGTATGGGACGGACTTCGTCTTAAACATTGATTCCACATTATTCTCAAATCATTGCGTAAAAACGTATTCCTTTCTATACAATCAGTGCTTCAATATACCACAAACTTCAGTGGGTTGATTAAATAAAGGCACACATATCACAACAAGACTTATAGCCCCTTTCCATGGTAGGTATTTTTTATCCGTTCTGCGCACGTGCCCGTACACGTACAATACGACTCTTTCACTGCGGGCATTTCCATGAGACGCATTGAATACGCACCATGGAAATGAAAAGTACGCACAACTTCTGCAGAACGCAAGAGTGAAAGAAAATGCGCAGGTAAAAAAAAAAATACATACGTTTCGTGGAAAGCGGCCTCTGATCTGCTTTGATCTCAGTAATTAGCGTATTATTATCATTTCTATTATTATTATTACTGTTATTGATGGTCAGGTCAGAAAAATCTGCTACTGGTAACATGTAATCCAGTACAACCTGTTTCATGAACTGGTACGCTAGCATGGTATCAGTGGGCGTGCACCTGTCGGTGCAAACGGCCAGGGGGGAGGAGGTTTCATTAACCCAACGGCCACATGCTAGGGCACAATGTGACCCTCAGTACTTGAGTCCTTCATATTGGCCCCCGGTAGCGGTGTGGTCATAGGCTTGTTTGCCTAAATCACAGACGAAGAATTGAGCAAACTTCCCGGACGCAGCTTCGAAGCTGGCGGCAGCAGGCCAGTGGTTGATTGATAGGGCAGATGGCAATATACCGTCACTCTGGCCTGGATATCGTGACACAGAGCATCCACCAGTATTGGTGTTCTTTGGTTTGGGTCTTTCACCCTAGTCAGTTGGGACTGCGAGGCTGTGGAGTAGCCTACAGGCAGCCGGTCAGGCAATATGACTGTCCCTCTGGCATCCTCCTGCACCTGGATACATTTCCAGTCGTCTTGACCCTGTCTTGCCACTTGGATAAGTTGTGTCCAGGCGAGAGAGTGAGTCTGATGTTTGCGCAGCTCTTTCTCACTAAAAACAAATTCTTTGCGCCAGTCTTAACACTCACCTCGTCTTCTTTCATCTTTGTCTCGTCTTCTTTCCTCTCAAAATTCCAACGGCGATGGGCGAGTGCGGTGGCAGCAGGTTTGGATAGACTGGAAGCTGTTAGCACAGACCTACACGTTGGTGGCTGTGGGCTATGGTCGCTTCATCGTCGATTGAAGTGGAGGCGTGGGGAGGCAGCACCCACAGTAGCTGAGCAGCCTTATTTAAGGATAGCACTGCTCACCTCAACTGAGGAAGGGGCTAGAAAAGGTGCCCTAAAGAAAGCCCACTTCACATCACCCTGGCTGGTATACCGCGACCAGTGGGGATCCCTTTTTGCGGTCGAAACAAAAAGAAATTCAGCTTACTCAGGCTAGGAGCCTGGAATATACGCACACTACAGGACAACTCAAACAACCCGGAAAGACGCACTGCACTTATTGCCATTGAGCTCAGCAGGTACAACCTGGACATAGTGGCACTCAGTGAGACCAGACTCCCTGATAGTGGCCAACTCAAAGAGCTCAGTGGTGGATACACCTTCTTCTGGAAAGGCAAGGGTGCAGTCGAACCGAGACAGCATGGTGTTGGGTTTGCAATTAAAAATGACCTTGTCAGAAACTTGCAGTCCATGCCAATTGAAATAAATGACAGGCTAATGACACTCAGGATCCCAGTTGGGAAAAGCCAGTCAGCCACCCTCATTAGCGCATATGCGCCCACCATGACAAACCCAGATGAAGCCAAAGACAAGTTCTATTCTGATCTAGAATCTGTCATATGCTCTGTCCCGGCAGCTGATAAGCTGATTCTCTTGGGGGACTTCAATGCTAGGGTTGGCTCCGAAATCTCAGCGTGGCCAAATGTTTTGGGCCCTCATGGAGTTGGTTCATGCAATAACAATGGGTTGCGCTTACTTACTTTGTGCGCTGAATTTGGCCTGTTCATTACCAACACAAATTTTAGTCTCCCCGTGAGAAACAGAACGTCATGGATGCATCCCCGCTCAAAGCATTGGCATCTCATAGACTATGTCATTGTGAGGAAGACTGACAGAAAGGATGTCCTTGTAACAAAGGCGATGTGTGGTGCCGAGTGTGGAACTGACCACAGACTCATTGTTTGCAAGCTCAGACTAACATTGAGGCGCAATAGACGCCCTCAAGGGAAAGCGCCACCTAAACGCCTAAATGTTTCAAAACTCTGCTCAGCTGAGAAACAGAGCGAGCTCTCATCAGAACTCTCCTCAAAATTGGATTGCGTGACTTTTGACCCTGAGAACATTGAACAGACCTGGACTGACCTAAATACGACTGTACACTCTTGCGCCAGCAGCACAGTTGGTTTTCCTGTCCGCAAGCACCAGGACTGGTTCAATGATAATGATAATGAAATCAAAGTGCTCATCAAAGAAAAAAATAGTCTCATCCAAGCTCACTGCAGTGACCCCTCTTCCACAGCAAAAGCTGATGCACTGCGTGCATGTAAGGGTGTACTCCAGAAGAAGCTGAGGAAAATGAAAAATGACTGGCTTGAAGAGCGAGTAAGAGAAACTCAGAAATATGCCGACACAAACAACACTAGAAAGTTCTTTGAGAGCCTCCGAGCTGTGTTTGGACCATCCCGCTCTGGCACTACGCCACTTCTTGCGTCAGATGGTTCAACACGCATTGTTGAATGGAATGCCATAATTCAGCTTTGGGCAGAACATTTCGGAGGTGTGCTAAATCGGCCATCAAATATAAATACTGAGTCCATTGACCGCCTCCCTCAGACTCCTATTAATGCAGCTCTTGCCAAGCCATTCACAGCAAATGAGACCCGAACTGCCACAAATCAGATGTCCTTTAACAAATCACCAGGCGTGGATTCAATTCCTGCTGAGGTGTATGCCTTCGGTGGAGAAAAGCTTATTGAAAGGTTGACCGAGTTGTTCAATCATATGTTGAAAGCAGGGAAGCTGCCACAGGACTTCAAAGATGCTTCAATCATCCATCTGTACAAAAACAAAGGGGACAGCCAAGTCTGTGACAACCATCGGGGAATCTCTCTACTTTTAATTGCTGGCAAAATATTGGCAAGAATGCTTCTGAATCGCCTTCTTGATCACCTCTCGTCAAATGACTTGCTTCCCGAGAGCCAATGTGGCTTTCGTAAAGAGAGGGGAACGGCGGATATGATTTTTGCTGCCAGACAGATTCAGGAAAAATGCATGGAACAAAATAAAGCGCTGTATATCACATTTGTTGACCTCACAAAAGCATTTGACACAGTGTGTCGTGAAGGCCTCTGGAAAATCTTGGCGAAGTTTGGGTGTCCACCCGAATTCATCACAATAGTGCGCCAGTTTCATGATGGCATGCAAGCTGCAGTCAAAAGCAACGGCAGTGTTTCAGAGCCCTTTGCTGTCACAAATGGGGTAAAACAGGGTTGTGTCTTAGCCCCAACTCTGTTCAGCATCATGTTCTCTGCAATGCTACAAGAAGCCTTTAGCTCTCCTCATCAAGGGGTAAGCATCAAGTACCGAACTGATGGCAGTCTATTCAACCTCAGGAGACTTCAGGCAAAAACCAAAACCAAAAGTATTCAAATCTGTGACCTACTATTTGCTGATGATTGTGCACTTCTAGCACACGATGAGGATAGCATGCAAAACTGTGTTGATAAGTTCTCTAGTGCCTGTGACAACTTTGGCCTCACAATAAGCACAAAGAAGACGGAAGTGCTCCATCAGCCTACTCCAGACGACAAGTATCCTGTGACCCCAAATATCAAAGTCCATGACAGTCTTCTGAAGGTGTCGGAGAACTTCACCTATCTTGGCAGTACACTGTCTTCCGCGGCTCGTGTTGATACTGAAATTCTCTCAAGAATCAGCAAAGCCAGCTCTGCATTTGGCAGGCTTCGAAAGAGAGTATGGGATGTTGCCGGCATTCGCACAGACACTAAGCTGCAAGTGTACAATGCTGTGGTCCTTCCCACCCTACTCTATGGGGCTGAAACCTGGACAGTGTACCAATCGCATGCCAGAAAGCTAAATCACTTTCATCTGGCCTGCCTTAGAAAGATCCTAAGGATCAAATGGCAGGATAAAATTCCAGACACTGGGGTCCTCAATCGTGCCAAGGAATTGAGCATCTTCTGCCACCTGAAAAAAATTCAGCTACGTTGGGCAGGACATGTTGTCAGAATGCCCGACTCCAGACTCCCTAAGCAAATCTTCTTCTCTGAGCTCTCCAATGGAACGAGGAATGTTGGGGCCCCAAAGAGACGGTACAAAGACACTCTCAAGCAATCACTGAAGGCCTTTGCCATTGATGTGAGTGAGTGGGAAAAGCTCTCGCTTGATCGTGCAAATTGGAGGGCGGCCCTTACCAGAGGCAGCAAAGCATGGGAAGCTGACAGAGTCCAGCAGGCTATCAAAAAAAGAGAACGGCGCAAGAAAAGGCCCAGTGGTACTGAACCAACGGAGCACTCTTGTCATTTATGCGGAAGGGTCTGCAGGGCAAAAATAGGACTTATCAGTCACATGAGAAGCCATAAGTCATGAAAGAACAGTCTTTCCATTCTGTCCTCTGTGTCCTTTAGTTCTCTTTATTGTCCATGTGTTGAAATTCTCAACAATTTCTGTTCTTTATTCCTCTGGTGTTGTTAAGGTCATCATCATACCTGATGGACGAACTATTATTATTACTGTTATTGTTATTTTAATCGTAGTGTCATCCACATTGCTTCATCGTTTCGTCAGAGAAAACAAACACATTTTAATTTTGCTTATTAGCGAACCCATTAACTGATTCGATTTCATTGTAATTCACTATTCGTTCGTTCATTTATTTCTTTGTTTCGTCAAGTTACAGTCTATAAACAAATACACATCGCCAGCGTAACAAATTAGTCTTGATCTTGTAGAGAGTGATTGAAATGATGTCGCTGGGTGTGAATATTTGCTTTATCGTAAGTGGACATTAACGATTTAGACGTTGTATTTGTAATAGCAATTATCATGGGTTCATTTGCTCGCAATTAAGTGATATCCAGTCCACTGAGGCGGAATCAGCTTTAATAAAAACGACTGCCAATTTCACAGTTTTTTTTTGTTTTCGCTAAAATCAGTGTGGAATGTTAAATCTCGTCACCGTGTAAACAAATTGCACACATTAGTTTGGGTCGTTTGGGGAGACCCAGATTTTTCTATCAATATTTTTTTTTTCATTTAAGCTGTAAACCATTGGTGACGGATTAAGTTTCTGGATGCAGATCGTTGATGAAGAATCATTACCAGCTATAGATCGTTGATAGCGTACCAGTTCTACCCGTAAATCGTTAGTGATGTTTCATTTCTAACTATAAATCGTTAGTGACGTATCTTTTCTAGCTGTAAATCGTTAGTAGCGTGTCATTTCTAGCTATAGATCACTAGTCTAAGTGACGTATCAATTCTGGTTACAGCCGTTAGTGACGTACCATTTTTAGCTGCAGATCATCAGTGACGTATCAGTTCCAGCTAAAATTCGTTAGTGACATAATTATCATTTCTAGCTACAGACCATCGGTAACGTATTTCTAGCTGTAGATCGTTGATGACGTGTCATTTTTAGCTGCGGGTCTTTAAAGGGTGGCTTACCAATTCTAAGTGTAAATCGTTAGTGACGCGTCATTTCTAGCTATAGATCGTTGGCGACGTATCATTTCTAGTTGTAGATTGTTGGTGACATATCAATTCTAGGTGTAGATCGTTAGTGATGTATCATTTCTAGCTATAGATTGTCAGTGACGTATCATTTCTAGTTGTAGATTGTTGGTGACATATCAATTCTAGGTGTAGATCGTTAGTGATGTATCATTTCTAGCTACAGATTGTCAGTGACGTATCATTTCTAGTTGTAGATTGTTGGTGACATATCAATTCTAGATGTAGATCGTTAGTGATGTATCATTTCTAGCTATAGATTGTCAGTGACGTATCATTTCTAGCTGTAGATCGTTGGTCAAGTATTATTTTAATGATCCATTGACTGGGCATATTTGCCCTGGATATACACGTATGATAGAATGCACTCTATGTGTGGGCTGGAGGACTTGAGCTGTCGAGTTGCACACTGAGTGAACCAGAGTTTTGCTTTTCTTTGAGAGTAGAAGCCTGCTGTGCTTGACCGAGAACAGAATAATGCTGAATTGTTTGCTCGCCTTTATTATGCATGCCTGAGAGTTGTTTTTTTGTTTACTAAAAGAGTGTTTCAAGTTACCAACCGAATTCGCACTTGTTTTTCACCCCAAGAACTCGTAGTTTGAGTTTGAGTTTGGGTTTTACTGCGCATCGGCACGATAACGGCCACTTTGCTCCCCGCCCCCCCACCCCCACCCGTCACTGTCTATTTGGGTACATTTTCTTTATAAATTTATGTTTCCTATTCAGAGCTGTTAAGTTTAACGTAGAATGAAATACATTCATATAATTTTAACACAACGATAAAATTCTATTAAAAAAAAGTTGTTTTGCATAGATCTGGAATATGTTTTGTAAACGAGTATTATAGGTATTAAACCAAGTACTCGTAGAAGTCAGTGTTATCATCTGTGTTTTTATTCATTTACACCCTAGCTCTTTCCGAGTTCATAACATGACTTTTACTGTGCGTTATTTTACAATTTACACTTGTGACGCACTGAGCAAGGCCTGTTTTGCCCACAGATAAGTCTGTGGTTTTGCCTACTTTTTAGAGTCAGATGTCGACCACAAACTTAAGTTTTTACCCGTGCACTGGGAAGGCGGAATCATAATTATCTGTCTCCGTAATGTTGGGGCACAAATCGAGCGTGTCAAACTTGTGATATCGCTATGCGGAGAGTTCGTACTTTTGAGAAAAATGAAGTTTGGGTACTTAAAATTAGATAAGCTCATGTGATATTTCTTTTAAAAACAACACCGACAGCAACAACAACAACAATAAAAAATTTTTAAAAAACCTATACGCCCAAATTTTCAACAGTTTGAAGAGGAAAGTAATATTCCGTACCGACTATCTGAAGTGTGTCACGAGTGGAGTGAGTGCAATTAAGGGGATTGCTACAGAGCGGGTGTAGAATAAGAAGAGCTCACGACAGACGGATAGGAAAAGACGTGAAAGGGGAAGAGTAAAAATAACTCATGCAGACAAGTGGGAAAAGCGTGCGTGTATGAGTGGTGTGAAAGTCTGAATGAGGCGAAAGCGCTGGATTACTATCACTGCAAGTTAGAAGGTCCTACGGATCGGACCTGTGAATAAAAGCCCATCGGGCGGACATAAAGGGAAGCAGTCGAGAAGACTAGTGAGAGTCTTTCCAGTTATGACTGGTATGTAGAATGTCGATTGATTATTATGATTGATGTATTATATTATATTCGTCTATTACCATGATGTAAATAAGTATATGTGAGGAATGTGGAAGTCCTTGATACTGGATATAGCAATGTGCGCCACGAGCGATAGATGGACGTGAGTTCATGGATTTGTAGCGCGAGTGAGTAGTGTGTACTCCGATGGAAGTGTGTTACCGTAAGATGTGTGGTGAGTGAAAGGTGAACTAGTGTGTGTACGCTTCAGGGGTTGTAAGGAGAGGTGGAGTGAATAGAAATGGTAGGGTATTATACCAATGTGATGTTATTCTTGTAGGTGTCGGGGACGGGCCGAAGAGCCACCTCGATGAGCACAGGGGATAGGCCAGCATAGGGCCGGAGGCCACACATAGGCCAGAAGTGAGGCTGTCAGTGTAGGACAGTGGAGGCACATAAAGTCGTGGCAGTCAGGTCACGGACAGGGACGTAGATATGAGAGTGAATGAGATACTATATTGTTGCCATGTTGATAGGCTAGTGAACTGATATTATGTTGTTGCCATGTTGATGGCTATGGAAATAATAATGTGTTATTGCCCTGCTGAGGTGCTAGGGGAGTGCTAAGGTGTATGATAATAGGAAGGTGATATTGAGAGACTGCGGTGCCAGTAAATTACTAATGTGTTGTTAAGACCCTGAGGGGAGAGGCTGAGGCCGAAGTGCCTTTAGGAGTAACTACCGGATTGTGGATCCGAGGGAGAGTGTGTGTGAGAATAAGGCCGTTGTACGGCAGTGCATTTCAATAATATAATGTATGTAATTGCGCTATTATATGTATAATTATGTTTAATAAATGTGTGAGTCTGATGGGTTGTTCTGTTAAGTGTTAAACTTGTTTGTTCGTGATTGTTGTCCTGTCATACTTATTACATCTCCCAGTCTGGGATTTGTGACAAAGTGGCTACAGGTAACTTATCAGGCCGAGTTAATACATAGTACATTTTGACTTTCAATCGTCATTTGTGCTAGAATATCATACGACAGCATGCATGAAATCCTGCCACGATCCTAAACTACTATCAGATTCTAACATCATCCAGACAGTGTCATTTTCTACAGGATAATCAACCCGATCGATCAGCAAGGATATTGGTTTACTGTTGGTATTATCAATATCATCGTACTCGTCATCTATAAATAATCGATCAGTGTTAACGACGAATTTCCATCCCGTGTAAAATTATACGGGTCATCATTGATCAAACAATCACTAACGTCATTATCTTCATCATCATCATTAACTGCAGGAGTCATCGTGAGAATATCGAACACATTTTAGTGAGTCAAATCGAGATTTCTCTGGCCTTAATAATATCAGTAGACATCACAGCTGCATTCGGACAATTGCAGGTGACAGCTCCATTTTGGCAAACATTCCATGATGCGATCTCCTTGAACGAATCTTTTTATTATTATAATTCTTTTTGATTGAAAGGAAGTATATACTATATTACATGTATTTAAAATGTGTTATTTATGTTTCCAAATATGTTTTATAAGATAAGGAATAGATTTCAAGTGAAATAGTTTCTTTTTTTTTTCCATCTCTTATAAATTTTAAGTCCTTCACACTTGTGTTGTACTGTGTCATACGAGGACCAGCGATATTCACATGAGACTTACCACCAGTTTCGATCATTGAAGCAATCTTATGAAGACAAGTAATCAGATATGCCGAATCACCCGGGTAAAATCGTCCTCAGACTGTCCGTTTTGGACATTCCATTAACTTTCTCCTTTAAATAACGCAGGTGGTTGGCTGGTGGGCATTTCTGGTACGATCTCCTTCTGTCCTGTCGTTCTGGTATATTCTGTCTATCGTCTTGCCTCTGCATAGCGCAATATCTCCAAGATGATTTAACAGACTTTTAGTTTTATCATATTTACAAAATTCATAGACATACTTTTCACCACTGCCATTTCCCATTAGATTTTAATACCGGCCTTTTCCAGTTAGATCTTTAACATCACTTTTATCTGATCATCTATAAATAATCGACCAGTGTTAACGACGAAATTCCACCTAGTGTAAAATTATACTGGTCATAATCGATCAAACAATCACTAACGTCGTTATCTTCATCATCGTCATTAACTGCAGCAGGCATCGTGAAAATATCGAACACGTTTTACAGGTATCTACAGGTGAACTACAAATGATGCAGTCTGAGTCTCGGCATTACTCGCTTGTACTGATTTTATACATCTCGGTGATTCAAACATTCATATATTCAGGCTCAGTACAAACTGAAAAGAGCGGATTAATTAAATGTTATTTTAATTGATTAAGTGACAAATTAAGACTGCTGTGAATCGGCGATCTCGAGTAGCAGAAGAAATGGTTAGATTGACCCTCGGGCACTGAATACGAGCAGGCAAGGAACTGTTAGGTTTTAAGGAACAAGAAAGCCCTGTCAGTCAATAATAATTATAGTAACTAGCTCATGCAGAGCAGTCCAATCAAAGTTATTATAAGAAATGATAAGATGAGACACTGTCTGCTTCGCACCACAAAAAAAAAAAAAAACACAAAAAAAAAATGCAAATAATTTGCGTGTTGATCGGGGGCGGGGCCCTTGGCGCATGGTATGAAAAGACTGCTAGACATAATGGTAAATCTATGATGCAAAATTGTGACAGTGCTACTGCGTCTAAAAAAAAAAAAAAGCCAGAGTTTTCCCCACAGGGATTGAGGTTATGATTCCACAATAAGTGACGTCAATCAAGGCCTTTAGCGATAGCTGACCAGTGAACAAAATTCAATATTTTCCCTATTTGGCTTTGTAAAAGACGGCACTTTTCATGACTTCCGCGCGTTTGTCGCTAGGAGGCGGTGCGCTGTGCACGCAAAAACACTAGCTGTCTTATCTTATCAATTCTGGTATCTTTTGTTCAGTTCACACTCAAGTAACGTTTTGGAGTTTGTTTCCCAACACAACCATCCGTCGATGCTTCATACCACGTGTTATAGGCTATATAGTTAGTTGAGGTGTAGATGTAACTATGGAATTTCCAGCTAGCTTCCCTGCGTCAGTCCCACGTGGATTTGTATAGGCTATCCCCTGTCAGCAACCCTGCGGAACTCCGACGCATAGGATTTACGTAGAGATGATGGCTGGGTCTGTAGGGTTGATAGGGCTACCGTAGGGGTGGATTTCCTACATCAAACCGACGGAGGCGTGTTGTCGTAACTAGCGAACCTACAAGCAAACTTGAAATAAGTCTTACGTTGTCGGGTGGATGTGGCTTTCCTGTGTGGGTATAGTCATTTCAGCCAAATACACTGTCGTGGAAGATGAAGAATACAGTAACTTGATTGTTGAAATATTTCCCCTGTGTTTATCCTTTCAGATAGAACAACGTGGGGTGGTCCTCATGACAAATCTCAAATAAATGTGCCACGTTTTCACATTGAATATAGGCTAGCTTATGTGCGAGAATTTTAAGATATCACATTGTTATCGAATGTGAGAGAAAAGATGAGTGGGAAAGGGAGGGGAGCTGAAAAATGAAATTGAGGCCGACATAACAGCGATATTGTTAAAATGGACCTTGTTGTGACTTTTCCGGAACAATGTATCCGGTGTCCACCAGCGCCCGAGAGGTTTTACATCCCAATAAAAACAACAGCAGCAACAACAACAATAACAACATTTTAGTAGGCCTCATTGACGTGCATCTCGAGGAGGTCACTGGTCGGCCCACAGGACAGTTTATAAGCCAATCTGGCATTCAAGGCTTGCTTCATCTGAGTTAACTTGCCTATGTGCGCGTATGTTGAAAACAAAAACAAAAAAAAATCACTGCCTACCACCTCTTGTTTATTGTTCTGGTATAATTGCAGAATATACGTGACGACGTTCGTTAAAAAAAAAAAAACAATAAAAATAAAAATGAAGCCCCACAGAATCTCCTGAGGAACAAAAGTTTGAATTTTGGTTGTTGTAGAATTTTGTATTTTGTTTTCTTGTAAAGTTATGATAAAGTAGCGCTTTGCCAAATACAGTATACACTTTTTTGTTGTTGTTTGTTTGCTATTTTTCAACATGCTGTCGCTTACTGTGCGCGCCACTGCTATGAGCAGTGTGAGCCGTAGTTGGGACACATGTCAAGTTGGTAATTATTTAACTGAAGATAAGCTATAAGTATTAAGTAGGCCTACTTGGTAATATGAAATAGAATGAAATAACAATTGACAGAAACAAAAAAAAAAAAGAAATTTTAAATTTAAAAAAACATTGGTAACACTCATCACTTTTTCGGTTTTAATTTTGTTTGTTTTATCTGGCCAAATTTGAATATATAGAACATTTTTCTTAACTGCTAGATACTGCTAGCCAAAGCGCACGCGTTTCAAAACAGTGGTGGGAAAAATAAGAACTCGAACAACGCGATACTACATTATTCCACAGTGAAGATCGTGGTAGTTTGTGAGAAATCATTGGAAGGAGTTCCGTACTCGAGCGCCAAAGACCAGAAACTAACTAAAAGAGATGATACATAGCTACCCCGGGGGCTTTCCCTGATATGTCAATCTGACTACTGCCCAGACGAACATCGGCCTACGGCCTCGATGATACAAACTGACTAGACCCTCACGTCATTACTGATCAATCTGACAATCTGACAAAGTGGCGCTCGAGTAAGGTACTCCTCCCATAATGAATTAATAAATTAAAAGCTGGAGATCTAGATCTAGATATCTAAATCTAGATCTAGAGTCTAGATCTGTATTTAATTTGACCCGATGAAAATGTCAACAAAGTAGTTCAGCGTTAGATCTAGCTGGCTTAGCAGAGGGTAGGCCTAGTTGCTTGCAGTGGTTGTCTTATTTGAATGAAAGATCATCTGACATCTGGTCTAGATTCTCTGTTTGTTAATCATAGGTGCCATGGCGCTTTTTCGGTTGTTCCCACCCCAACTTACCTAGGCTATATTAGTCGATTGTCAGATTGATATATTGTAACGGCGTGAGGGTCTAGTCAGTTTGTATCATCGAGGCCGTAGGCCGATGTTCGTCTGGGCAGTAGTCAGATTGACATATCAGGGAAAGCCGCCGGGGTAGCTATGCATTGTAATTTGTTTTCATTCGGACTATGGAATGCATTCGGAAGTCCTTCCGTTAACTAAGGAGGGGTGAGAACAACCGAAAAAGCGCTGCCACTTTTCCGCTGTTCGAATTTTTTCCAACTATTTTTGTGATTAAATGATATTTTATGTGTTATTGACTATCAATCTTATATAAGTTATATGTAACTGTCTATTTCAGTGAGTCAAGGAAAATGAATAAAATAGCACTTTAGGTACCGCCAAATTGTATTATTTATGCTTGATTTTTAAAAAAAATTCTAAATTGGGGGAGTGGGGCACTCCCCCAACCCTTCCCCCTGGCGAGTCGCAAAAAAAGTTCCTCCTTTTTCATAATTCCTGGGTGGCACCTGGTTAATGTTGCCATCATCAGAACAAAAATCTTTACTGGAGGTCCTGGCAAGGTTGCTTAAATAAATGGAAGTCTCAATGCAAAACAGCAACAACAAAAAATAAGAACAGTGCACCACAGCATACTGTGGAGGAATGCTGGATATTTTCTGGAATCTGTCATGCTAATGCAGGAGGGGAATTTCTGCCCCCCCCCCCCCCCCCGAAATCTGGGAAGAAATACCATATGAGTCACAGATTTAGCCAGGCACATATATTTTATCTTCTGTCTGGTAATTGCAGAGCCTCGTATTGTTTTTTTAAAATAAAAACATCCATCTAGTCTATTCTAGATGACTGTCTTGTCAGGGGGGCTCTGCCCCAAATCTGCACCTACTCTATTATATTATAATTATATCTATGACATATTATTGCCCCTGGAAGAATCGTCCATGTCGTTGAGTTGGCTGCTTGTCATAACAAACATTGCCACCCTCCCTGTTAACCCTCGATTGCCAACATTTGTTAGTGTTTCACAATCAACATTATGTGGGCTTTCTTACAGGAGTGTGTGCTAACCATTTAATGAAACAACTGTAAGCCATTACAATTCAAATTGATTGATGTGGAGTAGCTTGCTTGCTTGCCAGTCATTTGGACTAATTTATAATATGGTGGAGGAAGTTCCATTTTGTAACTCATGGTACTCCTCCCTTATAATATGGAGAGAGATTAATATTTTTTTAACAGGATTTATGTGTGACTTTTTTGTCTATTTTATTTCAAATCTTTGAGATAACTTACACTGTACGTCTTCATTTCCTCAGCTGCCTTTCTTTCAGTCAACATGTCTGGTCCTCCTTTCACCAGTTCACAGTTTTATGGAAAAAGCAGGTATAAATGGGATACATCAAAACGATCACGAAAATCAACTTGTCCATGTTTGTGCAAAAATTGTAGTTTGGATGAATGAGCTGGAAAAGTCATTCATCCGCTGGAAGTATCTGAGGAGATTTCTCAAGTCTCAGCACTACATAAAGGACCTGAGCTAACAATCTTGAAAATGGTAGCGTGAAATTTAATTGCAACCTAGAGGAAATTAGGAGTATAGTTTATGAGTTTTTAGCCTTTTGGTGTTTGGCAGAGAATTTTTTTGTTTGTGATACATAAATTATAGTTTTCATATATTTATTCAGAAAGAGAAAGAAAGAGAGAAAAATCTCTCTCAGCCTGGAGCACAAGCTGCCAACAGCATTTCCTCACAGGTTAGTCTAGTAAGGGTTGAACTCATCTTTAACATGAAAACATCCTCACCATTACCTCTACTTGTCATTTAAGATGCCATAATGCATGTCATGATGACACAGTCATCAGTCAGATGTGCTTTGCGTGGAATATAACATGTACAAGAAAATACATCAAATTGCCACGACTTCAGATTGCCATCAATAAAATTAGGCTGTGATCTTGAAATTCTCTTACTTTCTTAAGCCCCACCATTAGAAATCAAGAAAATCGTGATAGTTGTCTCAAATGAGTTATGTCAGAAATTTTTATTTTACATTGTCAAGATAATTTGGAGTGGTGTCAGCTCCAAAGTAAGTTTGTATGGAAAAGGCTTATACTAGAGTTATATATGTATATGATTTAGTAACTGGAAATACAGTGTATGTCTTGAACTGTTGATATCATAAAACCTTACCGTTCACAGAATTCTGGGCCCTACAGGATACTGGAAAACATTTTATAGACAGACTGAGGCTTTTGAGTGGGCTAAAAAAGTGGCGGAGGTAAGAGGATCAGTTTTTATTTAAATAATACTGAGACCCTCGTGAAACAAATTATTCAGTCCTATTAGTGTATGAAAAAGTTTTTGGATTCATGGCATTACAAATCACAAACATGCTATGATCATGAAAAATCTGGTTTTTGAATTTGTCTCTCAGTCTCATTTTGAATGTAAATAATGCAGTCTATTTTATTCATTTTCAAAAGATCCGACTTACAGTACAGCAGACTTTAGCTTTGTATGTATTTATACATAGTTATGATATAATATATAATAATCCATTTCACTTTAATCTGTTATTGAAAAGAAACGCTTTTAATGAAGACATTATTTGTAATGGCTGTTTAGGAAAGAATGGTGTAAAATATTTTGTGAACCATATAAACATTGAACGATTCTACTGAGGATTTCCGCAAGCAAATGTGATACCCCCTGGTCAAATTGAGAATTGAATTGGACTTGTATTGTCTTTTTATTTTTTCTATGAAAATTTTGTAAACACACACAAAGATCCTGAGCCATCCTAATCATCCCAAACCTGAGGTTTTGATGGAAAAATCATCATTACCTGATAAGAATGTTGTTTTTCACCCATTGGGTTCCTGTGACTTTATTATGGTTTGAGAAGCCTTCACAGTGTAATAATACTGCACACTGGCAGAAAAGGTAGCTCAAGGTTCAAGCAATAATGATTCGTTACAAAAATGAAAAAAACCACAAACTTCTGTGCCAAGACAATTATTTCGAAAATTGTTAGCTTAAAGTTTTGATGTGGGTTTTACAACTGATAGTGATCCATGTAACAACTGTAATAGTAGTAGTCATAAAAACTTTATTCATTTTCTTTTTGAGTTGCCAGTACTGTTACTGTGTACATGCATAATATTTACATTACTTGTCCATGAAGAAAAGCTGACCAGATTTAAGTAAATAGAAGGCTGTATATTTTTTAGTAGAGCATAATGCATGATCTCCAATATGAAATGTCACATTGAAATTTGTCTCAGCATTGGTCAAGACATATATATAATATATTGATATCTGAATGTTCTGCAGTATTTTTTTCATCTTTGTAAAGAAAATCTTAAAACTTTCTGCGTTCTTTTCTTGAAATTCTATTCCATTGTTACTTATTGTCCTCTTCTTTCCTTCTTCCCCACCCCCCGATTCTTTTTACCACTCTCATTCTTGTGTAGGATGTATATGTGTTTGCCTTTGAAAGTGGTGATGGAGATAGTATTAGCAGTGGCCAAACAGGCAAGAGAAGATATCTGGCCACTAGTCTGCCTGTTTTTTGGCACTATTACAGGTAATGATAATTGGTTTTCTGAATGGTTTGGTATAGAGTACAGAATGAATGTATCTTTGTATCTGTGGATTAATAGAATTTTGTGTGAAAGTTTTATAAAATGTAATATGCCCATTGTGAGATTTTATCATTGTCAGTAAACTTGTGTGCAAGTCATTTTCCCTATTTTGTAAAGGAGAGTTATATGATATCTTTGGTTTGAGTTTGGATTTTATGGTGCACCAGCACAATAACAGCCACGTAACGCCCTTTGTGGCCTATTTGGGTACACGTTCTTTATTTATGTTTCATATTTAGAGCTTTCAAGTTTAATAATAGAATTAAATAACATTCATATAATTTTATCATATTGGCAAAATTCTGAAAACTTGTTTTGTATAGGTTCTGGAAAAAGTTTTGTAAATGGGTATAAAAGTTTTTAAATCAAGTTGTAGATCTTAGCCTCTGTCAGAAAGAACAGGATGTGTTGTGGGCTTACATCGCAAAATGATTCTTTCATGGATCCGCTGGCATAGTGCCATATAATTTTGGGTTATTGTGCAACACTTAGTTACGTATAAAAGAAAATAAAAAAGAAGGGTAATGTTCATGACAGTTTTATGTGTTGGTAATAGCTACCAATAATTATGGAAACAAACTGAAATTATGTTCAGATTGGACCAAAAAAAATTTCTTGTTGATTAACTGTGTGTATCTCCTCATAACAGACTCTCAGTTTCTCAGCCTCAAGGGATGCATGGGATTAGAAAACAGAAAGTAGTACAATGGATTTTCATTCATCTGTTATTTAAATGGAATTGAACTATTTTTCTCTTACAGCCAGCTAGAACCTAGCAAGAGACATCATTATGAGATTATCCCAGAAGGTGAGAAATTTCCCCATTGGATTTAATGAGTCAGATGGAAGATTACTTACAAGAGTTTGTTTGACCTTGATGTTCATTTTCTTGCACGTGCAGTATTTAAAGCATGGGTGGGTTATAGACACGACAGCTGGAAACATCAAACTAGAGAATTTTATCTGTTTACGCTTGTACGCCCAAATTGCCAGTTATGACACGGTGTGCAGACATAACGAATATTTAGAAAAAGAGTGATACTTTGGTGGGCCAAATAGTTTGTGTAGCCATGCCAGCGTGGTCTTTTAGAAGAAAAAGAAAGGACAATATGGTATAGATTATCCACACATAAAATACATTTCAAATATTACAAAATTGGCTTCGTTGCCGTACCTGGATCATGGTACCAGCAGCTTTAGGTCTATGGCTTTATCACTTACAATATTAAAGTGATGTTGGTGACTGTTTCTAGGCTGTCCTTGCAAGTTGTACTTTGACCTGGAGTTCATGAGAGAGTTCAACCCTGGCAGTGATGGAGATAAAATGGTGGATATTCTAGTGCAGGTATATGGGAAAGTTGATGCTTGGTCAAACTGGCGAAGTTTCTTGTCATCTTATGTCAAGACCGGTTTTACTATATTAGATAACAATATTGAATTGATTCTTGATTGGTGAGAATAAGCAGTCAATTAATTTCATGCTAGAAACATTATGGCCAAAGATTGTGGAAGAAAAATCGTACTAGAAGAAAGGAGGAAGGGATATATTGGCAAGACCATTTCCGAAATAGCCATATTGTGAATTCATCTATTGATTTTAAGTATTTACCAAGGACTACTGTATGTAGTCCTTGGTATTTACATTTAATCTTAATGGCATGATTTGAACCTGATATTATTTAGTTAATTTAGTGTAGATTTTATTCTCAACATTATTAACATTGAATCAAAGTCTTCTTCTATCAAATTCCAAACTAAATTTCAGACTTGAGCAAATTTATTCTTATTTGGGTTGAACAGATTTTTCTGTTTCAGCACAGTGGTCAAGTTCACTGAAGGTCAGACTGTATCATATCAACATTAAAAATTTTTCTAAAAAATTAAATCCTCCAGCTCAGAAATGATGCTTCAGTTGAAAATGTAACTTGGGGAAAGAAACTACAGTGAAATTCAAAGGGTCCATGTACATTTAATATAGTGCAAACAGTAATGAGGTAGCATGATACTGTAGCCGTGCTGTAATACATCCTTCTGCGTGTGAGAGTGGAACAGAAAATTGTTACAGAGATCATTGAATACTCGTAGGCAAAAAGAATCTAGTGTTTTATAAAATTTGACGTTTCAGAACTCACAGGCTGGTTCATGCTCAAGCTCATGGATTTGTGTGGCAGGAAGAATGGAATAAGGTCAATTCATATGAGCTCAGTATTTGTTAATAAGTCGGACACTATCAATTCAGTACATGGGCCCCAGAACTGTTAAAGGCAACTAAATAAACCCAGCATATTATCTCTTTTTGAGGCTTGCGAGATTAGCTTTGGAGGAATTTGCATGATTAGCTTTGGGGGAATCAGTTCTTAGTCTGGGGTCTAGGGATTTTCAGTGATGTAATGACAGTCAAGCATTTTAAGTTACTCTCCCCTTTCTGCTCCTTATGTCTACTTTCTCTCCTCTTGTCCAGTATGTATGCTGTTGGCTGAAGATGAGCTTCAACATTCTTTGTGACAGATCTTGTGTTCTGGACCTGAATGCCAGGTAATCATTCTATCATACATGTTTATCTTTGACTGTCGTTTTGTATTTCTTATGTTGTCTGTTAGATTACAGAATGAATGACTTTAAGGATGTGTTCCAGATGGGAGCTGTTCACTTGGTGTAATTTTTCAAAATACGACAGAGCTCATATTATTAGATGCTGACAGTGTGTTAAAGGTATTACCACCAGTAAGAAAAATTACGAAATGACAGACAGAAGGAGATATAGTGGAGATTGTGAATTATTTATGAGCATCTGCAGAATATATGTAAGTCTCATAAATGTATACTTCGAGTTAAGAATATGCATAGTTCAACAATTAGAGTGAATTATGCAGCATGTTTGCCTCTGCCATGCAAGTGTCTTTTTTTTTCATGTAACACAAGTAACAGCACTGCCCAAATAGAATAGCTACATCATTTAAATTATGCATTACTTACAGAGTAACTGTGTCAGGAATTTGATTTATCTATCTTCATAAGGCCATTGATCACAATACTGATGAATTTCTTTAACCAGCACTTCAAGTAAGTTCAGCAGACACCTGATCTTTCACCTGGAGGATGCGGTGTTTGAAAACTGTGTAACAGCAGGTAAGTAACCGATTCACTTCAAGCTAGCTTTTCTCAGAGACCAGGGCTCTCCTACTACCCACTCTGAAAGTACTGAAGCTGCAAGAAAGTGCCAGACAATGTAACCACGCAATGCTGGAAATATGGGATGTGGCCTGGAATAGGCCTGGAAATCTCCTTAGGTTCTTTCTCTCATTTTTTTGCATTTAAGTAGCCCTGGAATTTAACAATTTGATTGTGGAAAACCATTCTCAAACAGATGCAGAAACTCTGGTAATAATGTGAGATATAGAAAAATGCTAAATTGCTGGACATGTAAAATAAAATTGCAAAGGACATTTCTCAGTGTAAGTTTCTTATGATATTGAATTGAGCTTTCTTTTGTTTGTATGAACTGCTCAGAGTCGCTTGAACATTTTTTTGGTTTTGTTTTTGAATCCTTTATAAAGTTATCCTGTCAATGGCTAAGGCATAGTCACTCTGTTGGAATATCATAGTGTCACATCAACACCGAGAACATCATGATTTCCCAGTGCCATGGGCTTTTACTGCTTTTTAATTTCTTAATGTAATAATCCTAGGTCTGCTCTCCAGAAGTTTGAAGTTTTCAGTGTTACAGTTGTAACAGTCTATGTTAGGTTGTTCCCCTATTGCATCTTATCCCCACTTCACCTGCCTCTCCTCTTGTCTGGTATTTTTTGTACTTTTTGTCTGCTCCTTTGTCAAGAAAATGTGTTAGATTAAGAGTTCCCTTTTGCATGCTGCAGATGCTTGACCATTTCTGCTTTTGTGATGACAAATCAAGCAGTGCACTGACTAAACTTTACATGCCTGCCCTTTTCTTGAATATTCAAGTAAACATTCTTGCATTTGAAAAACAATAACAGTTTCATCCCACTGTCATATTATCTTCATGTTTTTTTCTTTTACCAGGTAATTTTGTCCGTCACATATTTGGTCTTCTGGTGGAATACCTGCGACTTAAGACTGGTGGTAACGGCAGAAACCAGCCAGCATCTGGGAATTTTAACAAGGAAAATGTGCAAGACGATATATACATTTCAGAGGCAGACAAAGACCAAATTCATAGTGATTTGTCACAATTTACTTCATGTTTCAGTGATACTGATGATGATGAACTAAACAGTGCGGCTGAAGAATGTGAACAAAGTCTCTCCTGGTTGTCAGACAGTTTTGATGCAACAGGAAATACAAAGGGGAAACAAAGGCATAATTCACAGAGTCCACAAGCAGTGAGGAATAAGTCTATGGACAAGAGCGTTTTTGTTGAGAAGCAGAAGCAACTAAGTACAGCTGAAAACTGTGATACAGAGAAATATAACAATAGCAAAAACAGAATCCTTTGTGTGAGAGACTATCAAGAGTCCAACGGTGGGAATGCCCATGCCAAAGAAGTCTTGAATATCAAATCTGGACAGTGTATAGCAAGTTGTCATATTTCTAAAACTATGTCACAAGACACACATTTAGCTGGTCAACCTGGTAATAGAATTGATAATGAACAGAATGTGTATGAAATAAATGCTTCATTCAATGGAAATAACATGCACTTTGAGCACTGTCATAGAAATAATAAAGGACTCTGTTATGATGGGCGTGACTACCAACTTTCTGAGACAGAATTGGTGAGAAAACATGAGCTTTGTATATGTAAGGATGGAAATGAAAATATAGATGAACAGTTAAAACCTGGATCAGAAAACAACAGAGATTTGTGCACAGGTGAAAAGAAAACTGCCCAAACAAACTCTACAAACTGCATAGGAATGGGAGGTGGAAGAACGAAAACAATGGTGGACCAGGACATGGCAAAAATCTGTGAGCAGTTCTCTCTAGCTGACCTGCAGTCACTTATGGTCACCAACAAGGATGGAAACATGACACTTTTCTGTGATTTAGGTAAGATAAAGAAGATTTATGTTTTGTGTTTTTTTATTGGTTGGGCTAGTGCCCAAAAGACTTAATTTTACCCGCACCAATAAAATTTTAAGATTTCCTTTTTTTTTTTGGAATTCCTGGTCAAGGATTTGAATAAATTATTTTTGAATTAAAAAAAAGCACAAACATAAAAACTTATGAGGTCGCAGCATGGTTTGGCACTAATTTACAGTGTGGCCCAAAGAAAAGAGAAGACTGCGAAAAAGTTGTGAAAAAATGCCAAAAAATGTATTCTCGTTTTTCTCTTTTGGGGCGGGGGGTCACCTTTGCACCTTGGTCAAGTATTTGTGTCTCGCTGTGACATCCGCACGAAGCTAGTGCTCTTCTTGCAAAGAGTGCATCAGGATGAACAATGTAAAAATTTGCTAAGGGAGACTTGACTGATAGTGATGATGAGATTATCATTATGATCTGAACTTTGACTCTTGCATGGCAGGTGTGTACACAAAGAACCGCAACTTTCGCCTGTACTTGTCCAGTAAGCTCAACAAGAGTAACCCTTTGCTTGTAGCCAAGCAGAATCAGTTTGTTCCACCATGCATCGGTGCCAGTCACGATACAGAACAGGAGATTTTCTATGCTTCCTTGGTGTCCAGTACAAGGTAGGTTCACCACTTATTAACCCTTTGGAGACAAGGATATTTAGGATGTTACCCATCTAGAAAAAGAGGGGTTCATAGGACAAAACACAATAATGTGTTTACAACGCAGGTAGATCCGCCATTGATATGTACAGATCATTAGCCTTTTTGAAACAACCATTCTGATTGGCTACAAGACCATGACACGACTGATCAGAACTGCTTTCTCAGTGAACCAGTAATCGGCCTATTTGTCTTTCACTATAATACAGTCAGGCTGATGATCGGCCCTTTCATCTTTCTCACTTTAAAATAATTGGGCTGACCATGGGCCCTATCGTCTTTTGAGGGTTAACTGTGGTTGAAATTGGAGCAGTTCTTTCAAAAACACCTACATGTGCATCATGGGACCATGTAAAGGTAGCTTGTTCACCTATTGAGTACCCATGGGACGAACTAGGCAGGCATGTCTGTCAGCAGGGTTTCAACAACAATGTACAGGCTTTGGAGAAGGAACTAACTCGTTGCAGAGTGAAACAGCAAACCACAACAGTATTTTCAGAGGCTGTACAATGACATGATGTTCTGATGCTAAGCCCTAGTAAATGCTCATGGTGGTCAGGCCTGCTATTAATGATGAAACAATTTCAAGACCATGTGTGTGCTTGTATCATTTTATAAAGTGACATCAGGGGATGATCATGTTTGGTAAAATCATATTATAAAGGAAGTAAGGCCTCCAATGCAATCATGAAAGGCTTTTTTAATGACTGAGCCTTAAATTCTGCAAAATATCATATTACGCATAACTATCATAGAAAGATGTAAAGTGTAAAGGGCATATATTAAAAGATCTTGAAGTTTGCTATATTTTTAATACTTTCATTGATTTTGAGCCACATCTGAGTTGAACAGAAAAAAGTTCCAACATTTTGAACCAGAAAAAAAGACACACTTCCTTCGAGTAGAATTGAAAAGTATAACAGGAAATTTCAATTTACGCATTGGTGATCAAAACTCAACTTTAAATATCACATCTGTGTGTTCCTCCAGTCACGTGTCAAACAGTGTCTTTAAACTGATTGAAATTCAGTATTCTTGTATACAGATTAATGAATGATTGAAAAATGAAATAATTATTTATATTGGCTTATTTCTTCTGGTGGTGTTTCTATAGTGAATTCAAGGGGTGGTGAAGAACTAAAGTTCATTTGTACATGTACATGTTATATAATGCTCTACTTGTGTTTCACCAGACATCCTAAAGAGACCCAAATTCTTCACTATGATTGCTCACGGTTCAGAAGTGTTGGATATCAGAACTGCTCAAGAAGCAGCAGTTTGTCCCAGCATGAAGGAGGATTTAGTCACAAAGAAGGTATTGATCAATTTGATGTATTGTGCTGTGGGCCATGGGGAGGGATGATGATGCTAGCCATCTATCTCTTCTTAATACTAAAGATTGTGCGTTGTTAATTGTGGCAGAAAAGGAAGAGTCCAGGCTTTCTACATTGTGTTCTCCACCTTACTGTGTTTTATGAATATATGATGAACAGGAATGCAGGAAATTTTTACTGTACTAGGCCGCATAAGTCTTGCATAAACTTTTAAACAAAACTGCTGGAGATAATTGAATGAAATAAAAAGCCTTGTCATCTTTAATTCAAGTTCTATTGATCACATAAATGAACCAGATCTAAATGAGCATTTCAGGCAAGATAGAAATGGTCAAAACACTTGACCAAAAGTCTGAAACCTCATATATGAATACAGTGCTGTTTTTTAAGAGACTGTTATTTCTTTTGTAAATATAAAACATGTCTTTTCAAAAGGTTATGACTTTTTGTCGGAGCATCTTATGTTAATAAATTTATGTCGAACTGACACTTTCACTACTTCAGTAAAAAAAAAACCTTTTTTTCTGTGCAAAATGGTTTGGCAGTGATTTTTCTTTTTTTTTGTGTTTTACAGTTTTGAGGTTCAAGTTCTGAACCTTTCTGTTTGGTTGTCTAAGACAGTACATCAGGTCATTACAAAAATAAAAGATTTTTGTTCGTTCATTTCATCTTTTAAATTTTTTGAATCAACCTAATTTGTTCAGACATTACAGCCATTGCAAGACATGTGTGGCTTCGTATATTTTGCCAGATACTGGGATATTATAAATATCTCAATTACTCCAATCTTGTATACTGAATACATAAGTATTTTATAGAACAGTGTGGTCAATTTATGAATAACCCTAAATTGGATGAAACATAATTATGTAAAGAAACATCTTGACTGTGCTTCACATTGCAGATTACTTAGAAGGTCATGGATGTTCCTCACCATATCCAGAAATTGACATGTTCATTCAGTCATTAGTGTCATTCGACGGCCGGCTGGGCAAAGTTCGTCACTGGACCTATTTCCTCTCCCGGGAGACATTGATTTATGACATCTCAGGTTACAGATGGTGTGGTAATGTACAGCGGGAGCATCGTAGTAACAACATCATGTAAGTATTTATCCTGGCTTGAAATTGACAATAGTGGCTCATTTGCCACAGCTAACAAAGTTTTGTGGAGCTATGCAGCCCATAGTCTAGGAAAAGAATATATTCCGTAGTTTCATGCAAAATTATGCAGTCTTTGCTTTTTCTGTCTTGACCTTGTTAAAGGTGCATAAAATGTTTTATTTATATTGGTATAAAGACCTTATAGGTGAATGGGTTACTCATGAAATACAGCTGCAAACAGTATACTATACCCGTTTAAAAAGAGTATAATGTACAAATTTTGAGTGATTGTTCATTCACCATACAGAATTTTGAACCACGCCATAGAATAAGATGAGACAACTGAATTTATTTTCTTGGCAAATTTTGAGGTTACGTAAAGGCAAATGAAGTTGTGCACAAAATGGAAATCTGAAAATTGATCTTACAATGACTAATCTTCTCTCTGAAATGTAACATGCAACTTCTTATCATATCTGATTGGGTATTCCATAGCTATAAATATTCAGTGGTATAGTCATGCCACATTATTGTTTTTATAATCCCTAGAAAACGAATGCATACAATAGGAATGAAGGAAAATCTTAAATGCATCTAATTGACGTTGTTTCTTCAAATATTATAAAAGCCTCAGAAAAACTGGGGTCACAGCATGGCTTGAAGCAAAGTCAAAATATGGCAAAAGGAAAAAGTTGCATATCTATTTTATTAAACGAAAATAGTGGCGGGAGTAATTCATTGTTGGGCAATTTTGGCCCTATTTTTTACTCAGTGCCATAGCCTAAATGACAGTTTCAAAACTTATAAAATTACAGTAAAACCTCGTTATACCGCCAAGTAAGGGGCAAACAGAAAATTGGCGGTATAACCAGAATGGCGGTACAACGAAAATACCACGTAGAACAAGGGAAATAAGTAATTAAGTAATTTACCAACATTGGACTGGCTAACATGTCTAAAATATTGCAGTTATTTCCCTTATCTCTCCACTAGACATAAACCTCTGTCGTCATTTTGAAGCTTACATTGCTTTCATTTGTATTTTTTTGTTGTTGTTGTTTTTTGTGTTTATGTGTGTTGGAGTTTATTTATTCAGGAAATCGCACCTTAAGAGTAAAAGTATTATGTATTGCAACACGACAAATAATGCTACATTACAATTCAGGAACAAGCGTGCGTTGTATACATCGTACCCCGCGACCGGTATGAACCAGTTGAAGCATCACCTCGCGCGCGCTTAAGTTCGTTTGCAAACTCTCTATTGAACTGTGACCCGTCTTTCCCACTGCATGCCCCATCAGTAGGCCTATCAGGACTTCAAAAGTGAAGACTGTGTAGTAGGATTGGTGTTTGAGTAAGAAGCACAGACTGTGGCGCCAAGTGATGTTCCGACTGTTAGCTGGATTTAGGTAGACGTGGGGAGTGGGGGTTAAATTTATGTTGGCGCTATAACGAGCAATATTTACTATACTCAAGTTATGAATGTAGCAGTCAAACTGTTGGTGGATAGCGGATGGCGGTTTAACGAGATTTTTAGTGACTTTGTATAGGTGTCAGATCCGTACCATGGCGAAAAGCTGGCGGTATGCGGGAATGGCGGTATAACGGGTGATGGTATAGCGAGGTTTTACTGTAATTCTCTTAAGTGTCAACCAATCTAGCCCAATCGCTTTTGTATCGACCGATTGTGTTGATTCAGGTTTCAGGCGTTTTTAAAAAAAGTTGTAAAAATGGACACTACAGTGAACTTTGTTTCGGCTTCATGTAATAAGCCCACCTCACCGGAAACGATAGTAAGACGCGTTCAATTTCCCTACCAGAAATGCTTTGGCCCGCATGAAATCTGTAGTAAGACTGTAGAATATAGAAAGGTTTTTAGACCAAAAAGAGAGAAAGATGGAACGGTGGGTTCACAGGTTAATCCCGGATAATGCCGGGCACCTCATCTAGTAAAGCAAAGCTTCGCATAAGCAAGGTTTATAACCGATTTGTCTTCCGTTTTTGCTTTGTGTTTTATTGTATCGTTTTGGTATTACATGTAATACTTAAAGCCACATACAACTTTTTCTTTTTGCCGTATTTTGACAGTTTCTCCAAGTATATCCTATGACCAGCCGCACCGGAAAAAAGCGTATAGGTCGTTAATTGGTCGGTGTTTGGTAACACAAGTATCATACTTTAGCCAAACCGGAATAAAACGTCATCCTTTTCTGCCGGTTGTTTATAGCCGTACCGTAAGAAAGCGTAATTTCCTATATAAATGCACGCTATGATACGGTCTGGCTGCTCCTCCGCAAGGCTGTGTTGCAATTTATTACGGTATGGCCGTTTTGCGGGTGGTCGTTGATTTCCGCTTAAATACGGTGCGGCCTGACTGGGGTTTCGTTCCAAGTCTACCATCACTTGACTTCTTTTTTAAGATAGGCGTATCCTGTGCAAGAATCATAGATCCAAGTTATCATCAGGTAAGACTTGCTTTTTTTTTTCTTGTTTTTTATTCAGTAATTAAAAAAAAAACAACACCAGTGTTGATGAATTATCAACTGTGTAACCAAACAAAATTCCCAAACACGTTAGGGTTGCTTTCATTCAGTTGTGAGCCTCATAGCAACTTTTCTTTGTGTTTTAGCTAATGGTTTTGTTTAATGTGCAAGTGACTGCATGATTGAGTGAGTGAATGAGTGAGTGAGTGAGTTGGTGAGTAAGTGGGAGAGAGAGAACCTACGTAATTCATTTCTGCTACCATCACGAGTAATAACAATGTATGCACTGTTTCTCCAGATAACACCAACCGATCTTGACACCCTGAGGGAAGCGCTGTCAACAAAACAAGAAAATGTGACGGAGCAGCTCAGAAGAAACTATAGTCACTTCCTCCAGTCAACACTTACAAGCGCAGTACATGTACCACAATACGAACTATTGCCTACTGACAGTGAAGAACAGAAGATCATTCCAGCATCCTTTTCCGAACGTCGACCCCTGGCAACGGTAGGAGATGGAAATTGTCTCTTCAATGCTGTTTCCATTGCACTGATTGGCTCAGACTATCTCGCTCAGTCGCTTCAAATCCTCACATCAATAGAATTAGGAAGAACTAAGAAGAGACTACAACTACTTCAAAGATCCTGTCATCAGTGACAATCTGTCCATGACTGACTGTGGCTATGATCATCAGCGATGATGACATTGAAAAATGCTGGCATGAGCATGGTGATATCAAAGCACAACAACAACTTGCTTTGAAAACAGCTTGCAGTGGTTACTGGAGCGGATTGCTACACTTCATTGCGCTTGCAAATGTCATTGGGCGTCGACTTGCGTCCGTTTACCCAAACACAAAAGGATTATGCTTAACGCTGCAGTTACTGTATAACAGAACTCTCTCTTCTCAGAAAATTCAAATCTGGATGATGTAATTATTATGATTTGTGGTCCAGATTATGCACAGATTTTGCAGGTGTCTTCGAACCAAATCACTTTGTGCCATTAATAAGGGACGTGCCCTTGGATTCAGACGAGGAAATATTTGAGAAGACATTTACAGTGCTGGAACCATTGCATTTGCCAGTCGTTGACAATGAATGGGGTGATTGCCTCGTGCCTTTAAAGAGACTGAAAACTGATTTAAAAAACAGGATACCTGGGCGCAGATTACTTCCGCCACCTGGGAAACAGATGATGATATCCCCCTGAAAAAAAATTTAGACACATGCACACAGATTGATTCCTGCACCTGGGAAACTGATGATGATGTGGACACCAAAAAACTGTCTTTTCGGGCAGACCAAGGGCATGACGCCTCTGCATGAAGCACAAGATAAGGACAAGAAACGGCAAAGCAAAAGAAACGAGGGATGGGTGTCTACAGTGCCAGATTCATTTGCACAAGGACTGTTTCTGGCAGTACATGTACCACGAAAAAGCTTGCAAGATCTCATCCTCTTCAAATCTTGTTGCCAAACGTGACGCCTTAGCTTCACCCAAACGGACGATGCCATTGCAGAGTCAGCACGTTCATCCACGCCATTTTCACGCCAGCCTGTTGTGACAACATCGGCCCGTTTATGCAGATCACCTCGAAGCTAAAAGTGACTCGCGATGCCCAGTACTAGCACTGGCTATAGAACAGTGTTTGTTTGTGCTTTTTAATATTGGAAGACAATCAGTCAAATCAAGTTGATTTTGTTTTCTTCACTCAGTTCTTTCCATTGATGTTTGACTACGACTGGTTATTCACCTATACAGTGTTTTTTCTTTGACAAACTTCCTACCTGATTATGATTTCCTTAAAAGTCGTACACATGCATTTTAAGGGTATTTTCTCATTTTTAGGGCTAAAATAAAAAATGAACCTGTTGTCTCTTAGAAATCATCTTAAGAGTAATAAGAGTTGAATACTTGTAATTCTCTGCAGTTTTTTTTTCTTGTAGACTTGACAGGTAATCTTACTTGTCTGTGATTAAGCCCACAAGTGCTTAGAAAAAAAATATGGAAACGCATTCCTACCAACAGCAGTACGTTGAGAAAGGGTGCCCAGGGTGGCAATGATTGATTGCATCTAGCTGTCTGTTATCTTATACTATAATTGAGCTAGAGGTTGAACATGTAAGCAGCTAAACTTCACGACTACGACATAAAAAATGAAACTTGGTGTACTGCATCAATTTTTGACGAAGAGTTACCTGGACACATTCATTTAAAATAAAAGCAGCCTTTAATATTATTTGTTTAAGAATGTTTGTCTTATATGTTTTTATGTACATCTATATCTAGACTCTATGTGTGAAAAGGCTGGCGATCTTAACAGTGCCTTACTGGAACATGTCTAAAACATTTTTATCACTCCCAGTCGGCTAACAGTCTATAGTACTTTGTATGGCGCTTTTAAACAATAAAACACGTATTTTTAGTGCTCCGTCTACTAGTCTGGAGTGGAATCTATAAGTATAATCCTGTAGTCTTCGTGTCTTTACAAATCTCTCCTCCAAACAGAATATGTATGGTAATATTTAAGAAATGTTACACCCCGATGTGTCACCATTAAGCCTACAGGCTGCCCGGGCACTCGAACAGCCTTCACGGGCGGGGAGGCTATGGTGGCGATACGCTTTAGTACGGTCTGGCCAAATGAGACATGTATAAAATGGCGGAGATAAAACCGGCCAGAGCGTAACAAAGCGGATTTTTTTACCCCTCTTTAAAAGTTAATAACCACATTCAGGGTAAAGACACTGTCTTTAAATTTAAAACCAGGTGTCACCAACCACTTTTTAATGCATACACGGAATTATAAACAAATTCATTGAAAAGGAACGCAACAAGAAATAGTTTTCAAATCCTACCATTTGCACAACATGCAGTGGAACGCAGGAAAAGCTTCAACACGGATACTTTGAGTCTTCGCACATCAGTTTCTATGAAACTTACATTCATAAAATTAAGCATGCACTTAGAACATGTATTAATGAGTGCCTCGTGTGAATTTCGGGCTGATTGAAGGAACAATCGTTCTGTTACAGCGTTCAGAAAAAGTGCAAAACAGACAAATCGGCCGGCCAAACGACACCCCGTTCCATAATGTAAACACTGGCTGTGGTAGTACATGACGCTTTTATACGGTACGGCCACAAGAATGTGGCTTTTTTTTAAGACGCTGGCCGGACAAAGGATATATTCTTTATGAAATGTCTCACATATTAAAGAGTGCTGAATCAAACCCCCAAAATGAGTCAAGCCCCACACCCCTTCATTATATCTCTTATTTGGGGAATATCAACTTTTTTTTTTAAAATGGCACACTTCGTGCCTGGCAATATGAAGTTGGAACATCTTGACTCATATTTCCATTCTATGCATGGTGTCTACTCCTTCTCCTTACTCATTTGTCTTTGATGATTCAGGTATGTGGTAGACCTGCAGCACGGCCTCTACTATCAGAAATGCCATGATCCAGACTGTCAGGCAATTGGCTACAAGTCAGACAGTAAGCTGAGAATTCATTGATGTAACTGATGTATTACTACAATAAACACCTTCAATTTCTGCACCTGCTTGTTTTTCTCCTTCCATTTGCTGAAAAAAAAATTCAGTGCATGAATTTACAGATCACATTACATCGTTTTATTAGGACTTACAGTGTATGTTAACAAAGCACTGGCACCATCAATTATAGGATGTACCGAGTATGTTAACAGTTCATTCACACATTTACACTATCAGTTTTAGGACGTACAGTGTACAATAATGGTGCACTTATCTATTATATATATTTCAGTAACTTGCAACCTTTGGCATGACTAACTGACCAAACTAGACATTCTTCAGGCCTTAAATTTGGCAGGAAGGTCGCAATTGAGATGAGGAAGATGATGGCTATAATTAAAAGTTGTTTACTTCAAGCATGTATTTTTAATAAATAACAATGTTGAATACTATGTAACATCTGTATATTTGCATGTTTGTTTCGTAATATATATAGTACCGCGCATGTCATAAAAAGTAACCGTATCAGGCGTTCAGTTTGGTGCGTAATGTTGTGGTGCGCATGAGTTCTGAAGCAAGACTGTAGTTTATTGCTTTTAATATAATTATGAGAGGGGGGGGGGGGGGGAGCACATGGTTGTTTATTCCGGGCAAATGCCCGGTAGCTCATCTAGTATTATCAATTTCAGGACATACAATGTAAGTTAACATTGCATTACGCCTTCAATTTTAGGATATATATTGTTTATGTTGACAGTGTACTCACACTATCAGTTTTAGGATATACAGAGTACGGTAACAGCACATTCACACTGGACAGTGTACTCACACTATCAGTTTTAGGACATACAGAGTACGGTTACAGCACATTCACACTGGACAGTGTACTCACACTATCAGTTTTACTACATACAGAGTACGGTTACAGCACATTCACACTGGACAGTGTACTCACACTATCAGTTTTAGGACATACAGAGTACGGTTACAGCACATTCACACTATCGATTTTATGATGTATCATGTATGTTACTGCTCTTTCACAGCACACTTGCACTATTGTCTACAGTGTAAACAAGGGGTTAAAACACACTTGAATTTCAAAAATTGTCTTCTTGAGCAGCTTTCAGTAAAATAATACTTGTTCATCTGAAGTCTCGAGTTGGCTAGCACATGGTTGACATGTTGTTGTTTGTTGTGTTTAAAATTACTACAACAACAATATCTATGAATTCTGAAATGTGGTTTACTGGAGCATTTGTTGTAGGTGACAGAATCTTCATAGTGCTGCTGTGTATAGTAGATGAGATCATTTAGTTTTGGTTCGTATCAGGTGAAATTACAGAAAAAAGACACAATGTGCTCAAAAACATCAAAGAACACCGCAGAAAGATCATTTTTATAGCTTTACACTAAAGGCAAAAATCTGATTGTTTGCAATCAAAGTCATTTTCTATGACCAGACATCTACTCTCTCAGGCATAATCTATAAGAATTTCTAACCTAACATTAAAATGTTTCATTGGCATAGACATACGCTATCTTTTTCTTAAAGACATTAGAGCTGAAACATAGCTTCACCCTAGTTTACATATGTTCAATATTCATTTTTTGCAGAAAATGAGTTCATGTCATTAATGGGCTTTGGTTGACATTTAAAAAAAAAAATATCTCCTATTAATTTCGAGTCTATACATTGTCCATAAGTAGGTGATCAAAGTCAGCATTTCTATATTTTTTGTTCAGAGAATCTCAAATTTTGATGTCAAATTTCTCAAAAATAGAGCCAAGGGAAATAGGACATTTGTGTTCTGGAGTGATGTTATGATAATAATCACATCCAACGTAAATTACATTATAGATGCTTTTCTCCTTTCACTGATGTGAGTTCTGATATCTTACTGTGGTGATGGCATTATACATGTACTATAAAGATGAATATGAAATGGGTATTTGTGTGAAAGTGTTGTTGTGGGTGGATTGGTTTATTGGATGTATGTATATTCTATTCTTCAGCTAAAGATGTGCCTTATCACCTTCTACCTGCGTCCTATTTCGAGAACGACTTTGAAAGTGATCCCGATTTGGAGATGGGAGGGGTAGGAGACAGTGATAGTGATGCTGATCTGCTGGCAGCTGCAGACAGATTAGAAGAGCAAATGTCTCAGATAGTAGGAGACACACAGTCACAGCAAACTGATATCAAAAGCCTTGACAGTGTATTTGATACTGGAGATAGCCATACTGCAAATACCTCTGTCAAACAGCTGCAAGAAGGAGGAGGGTTGAATTCGTTGCAGCTCAGAGATCTCATTGAAAACGACAACTGTGATGGTTGTGATGGGGACAACACCGCTGAAGGATCGGAGGACAGGTTGTTGGTGGCATCAAGAGAAACTCAGATACAGCACTTGGTGGAGTTTGGTTGTGATGATTCAGTTGAAGTAAGCACACAACAGAAACCCTTGTTACACTCTGAAGGAGAAAGCACATCAGAGCCCAGTATTACTCCTGATCATTTTGACTACAATTGTGATGATGATGATGAGGAGATAATGATGGTTGCAGCAAAGGAAGCAGAATATTTATTTTGTCCCGACTGACCTTATCCCTATGATAAAGGAAATACAGTCCAATCCACTTATCTCGACACAGCTTTTCTCGACATTCTGGGTAAGTCGACATAATTTTTAAGTCCCAACCTGTTCCTTCTTTAATGCTGCTAAATATTTCCCCATAACTGACGTGTTATTCCATTATTTCCTCTTATATCGACACATTTCTCCCCGACCTCGGCAAAACAAGTGCACTAGATCTACTATTGTGCTACCAAAACTGCCCACGCAACTCCCTGCACATAAGACCTCTTTATTTCTTATTGCGGTGCTGACGGGGAGGGGTAAGAGAGGGCTTGTGCAGACACAAAGGATGACCCATGGCTTCAGTAACGGGAGTGTGGATGGCCTTGCATTAGCGTATGGCAGTAAAAGTACAGAGTGCTACAGACTGAGTAATTTTTTCCCCACAAAACATTCGTGCGCCGTTGATACTAGGCCTTGACCTAGATCTCTCGGTTAACTGCCGTACTGTGTGTATGTATATATCGGTACCATCGCTTCTTCTGAAGAAACAGTCAGCTCGAGGTTAAAAAAAAAAAAGGAAATCACTGCGCATTTCTCCGATGTCGGCAAATCTTTGCCACACAACTGCTCCACACAACAATGATATTGGAGGAACAGGTGACAGTAAGCTGATAATTGAAAGGAAAAGGGACATAACTGCGTTATTTTTGGACACTTTTTCCATAATGGTGATGTGTGACCTCCCCTCCCCCCCCCCCTTTTTTTTTTCTCTTTTCCACCACTAATCTGCTATTTTGACTTTCTCTTTACTCAACACAAGTCAGACTGTCCCACCGATGTCGAGATATTAGGATTTCACTGTAGAATCTTATTATAAAAAAAAGTAGTGGCGGGAGTAATTCATTATGGTGCAATTTTGCCCCATTTTTTGCTCAACTCTACAGCCTAAATGGCAGTTTCAAAAATTATAAAACTAATTTTCTTAAGTGTCAACTAATCCAGTCCAATCGCTTTTGTATCGACCGATTGTGTTGATTCAAGTTTCAAGTATTTTTAAATAAAAAGTTGTAAAAATGTAAAATACAATGATCTTTGTTTTGGCTCCCTATAGTAAGCCCATCGCACCGGAAACGATGTATTAATACGCATTCAATTCATGTGCACGGAATTTCCCTACCAGAAATGAGTGCGTAGAGCTCTGGTACGCATGGAATCTGAGAGAGAGAGAGAGAGAGAGAAAGGTAGATAGGTGGGTTCATAGGTTTATCTTATTATAAAAAAAATTGTGGCGGGAGTAATTCATTGTGGTGCAATTTCGCCCTTTTTTTTTGCTTGACTCTACAGCCTAAATGACAGTTTCAAAAATTATAAAATTAATTTTTCTAAGTATCTATTAATCCAGTCCAATCGCTTTGGTATAGACCGATTGTGTTGATTCAAGTTTCAGGTATTTTTAAATTAAAAGTCGCAGAAAAGTAAAATACAATGATCTTTGTTTTGGCTCCCAGTAGTAAGCTCACTGCACCGGAAACGACATATTAGTACGTGTTCACAGTTCGGTGCGGGCAAATTTCCCTACCAGAAATGAGTGCGTATTGCCCTGGTGCGCACGAAATCTGAAGTAAAACTGTAGAATATGGGAAGCTTTCTGGACCAAAAAGAGAGAGAAAGAGAGAACGGTGGGTTCACAGGGAACTTCATCTAGTAAAATAAAAATTTTTATCCTTCAACAATCTGGTATTACATTTTGTCACTTCAGTGCAAAAAGTGATTAGATGTACCGGTATCTCCATATTTCTGAGAGGTTGTCGTCAGGCGACAGCACTCTAATTAGAAAACCAGGTAGAGAAACTACAGAGTTGTGTTCACTGTCTATGGCTTATCTATCTTATTATTAATATTATTAAAAAAAATAGTGGCGGGAGTAATTCATTGTGGTGCAATTTTGACTCTTTTTTTTTTATCGACGCTACAGCCTAAATGATAGTTTCAACAATTATAAAGTTAATTTTCCTAAGTGTCAGCGACTCCAGTCCAATCGCTTTTGTATCGACCGATTATGTTGATTCAAGTTTCAGGTATTTTTAAGTTAAAAGTCGTAAAAAAGTAAGATACAATGATCTTTGTTTTGGCTCCCCGTAGTAAGCCCACCGCACCGGAAACGATGTATTAATACGCGTTCAATTCAGTGTGCACAATTTCCCTACCAGAAATGAGTGGGTAGTCCTCTGGTGCGCATGAAATCTGTAGTAAGACTGTAAAATCTGGGAGGCTTTCTAGACCAAAAAGAGAAAGAGAGAGATGGAAGGATGGGTTGACAGGTTTATCTCGGATAATGCCGGGAACCTCATCTAGTTATAAAAAAAAATAGTGGCGGGAATAATTCATTGTGGTGCAATTTTGGCCCTTTTTTTGCTCGACACTGCAGACTAAATTACAGTTTTAAAACTTATGAAATTAATTTTCTAAGTGTTAACTTATCCAGCCCAATCACTTTTGATAACAGATTGTGTTGATTCAAGTTGCGTGTATTTTTTCTTTAAAGTTGTCAAAATGTAAAATCTTTGTTTTGGTTCCCTGTAATAAGCCCACAGCACATGATGTAGTAATACATGTTCAGTTTGGTGCGTGCAATTTCCCTACCAGAAATTAGTGCGCAGTGCTGTGTTGTTCATGAACTCTGTAGTAAGACTGTAGAATATGGGAAGCCTTCTAAACCAAAAAGAGAGAGGGATAGAATGGTGGTTCACAGGTTTATCCCAGATAATGCCGGGAACTTCATCTAGTAATGTAAAATACACGTATCACACCCCAGTCCCCTTTCGACAGCTTTTGTGGAAAAGGCGATAATTACTTCTTTCACTGAATCAACAATATGCAAGAAGAGAAATGTTTTGTCCATGTGCCAGATCTAATCTGTGTTTGTCATTGACTGTGGCTTAACCCCTTGCCTACCACGCAGATTTTCATGTCATATGCCAGGTGCAAAAAGGGACAAAATAAACAAATCTTAAAAATATTACCGGTCAACTCACCTGGTCACCTGTCGGCTTCATCGTCATCGATGTTAGCTGCTACAGTGGATGTCACGACAAAATTTCCTCCACCCAATCCTGTCCTTAGCTTTCCTAGTTAGTTCACTTATTTCCAGCTGGCTGACTTTCTTGATGTTATCGTGATATGTAATGGGTGGTCTTCCTTGTTTTCTCTTTGTTTCTGTCTTTCCTTGAAGGATTGATATCATAAGGACCGTGCTTTTGTTTCGGGCCGCGTGGCCGATGTATGCAAGTCTTCTTTTATTTATTTCAGGTGTTATTCTTCTGGTGGTGCCAAGCTGTTCTAAGATGCTTGTATTTGTTCTCCTTTCTGTCCAACTTATTCTGAGTAGCCTTCTGTAAAGCCACATTTCAGCTGCCTCCAATCTTGTTATGTCTGCCTTTTTGAGTGTCCAGGCTTCACAACCATATAGTAGGACTGGCCAGATCAAGCACTTAAGTATGTTCACTTTGAGGTCCGTTGGTGTGCCTCTATCCTTCCAAATGTTGTTTAGTTGAACCATTTTGTGTTTTGCCATTCCTATCCTTGTTTTTATGTCCTTTGAGCAGCTTCCATCTTGCGATTTATGTGATCCTAGGTATTTGAAATCAGTCACTTTTTCTAGTGCTGTTTTGTTTACTAGTATCTCCTGGTGTTCATGGTGCCCTGTTCCAGTATGCATGACTTTCGTTTTCTTAGCGTTTAGGTGTAGGCCTGCTGTCTTGCCCGCTTCATCCACTCTGTGCAACACTCTTTTCATGCTGGTGATGTTATCTGACATAAGAGCTGTGTCATCAGCGTAGCGAAGGTTTGTGATGTTTCGGCCTCCGATCTTTATTCCCATATCTTCTATGTCTGCGTTTCTCATGATCTGCTCAGTATAAATATTGAAAAGATGAGGTGAAAGTATGCAACCCTGTCTGACTCCTTTCTCGATGTTGAAATATGGACAGTTCTCATTGTTCCATTTAATCGTTGCCTTTTGTTCGTGGTATAGTGCAGCGATGAGGGTCACAAGGTGTTTCGGGAATCCCATCTTAATCATTATATCGAACAGGTGATGGTGCCTAACGCTGTCGAACGCTTTGCTGTAGTCTATGAACGTGATGAAGGCTTCGTTTCCATTGCTTCTTATCTGTTCAATCATTATTTGTAGTATGAAGAGCATGTCAGCGGTTCCTCTGTTGGTCCTGTAACCAGCTTGACATTCTGATAGTTCCTCTTCTACCTTAGATTTCATTCTGTTGAATATGATGATGAGCAGGATTTTGCTGGTGTGACTGATGAGGGCGATGGTTCTATAATTTCCACAGTCTTTGACACTGCCGCTTTTGTATAGCATGACGAATTCTTGTAGCTTCCAGTCTGTTGGCCATTCATTTGTCTGCCAAATTTTGCAGATCATTATTTTGGTGGAGTGCTTTTATTCCTGATTCGCTGGTATGTTTCAGGAGTTCACCTGTATGCTGTCTAATCCAGGGGATTTTCCATTCTTTATTTGTTCTATTGCAGCCTGTACTTCCTCCAAGAGAGGTTCTGGTTCTTTATCTATCTGTTGTGAGTCTGGTTGTTGGAGGTCCCTCGGGTCTGGTCTGATGTTGTCCGCAAACAGCATCTTGCCGTATTCGTGCCATCTTGAGAGCACATCTTTTGTGTTTGTCAGTGTTGTGCCTTCTTTGTTGTTCAGACTCAAGTTCTGTGGTTGGAAATCCCTCTTTTTTACTTTTCTTATTTGTTCAAACATTTCTTTTGACTTTCTTTGTGTATTACATTCTGTTACGTTTGCACACTCTCTTTCTACCCATGCATTCTTGTCTCTTCTGATCTTTGTTTGGATTTCCTTCTTCAGTGCATGATATTCATCTTGTTTACTAAGTTTTCTGGCTTTGCTCTTTCTTTTTGCAAGCTCTATCACTTCTTCACTGATGTATGGTTTGGGAGTTTTCCTCGTTCTTTTCCCGAGTTTCGATTCAGCTGTTTCACTCCAAATTCTTTTCATGTCTTTCCACAGTGTATCTGGGTGTCTTTCTTCAGCTGACCACTCCTTGAGTAATGCTGAGAAATGGTTTTCTGTTTCGATCTGAAAAGCATTGCTGATTTCAGGGTCTTTCAGTTTGTCCGTGTCAAATCTGGTGGTGGGTTTTGGCTTGCTCTTCCTATAGGCTTTCAATCTCAGCTTTGCTGTCACTAAAATGTGGTCAGTGTCACAGTCTGCCCCTGGCCTTGTCTTTGAGTTGAGCACAGTTGTTTTCCAGTTTTTGTCAATCAGGATGTAATCAATCTGGTTTCGGAGATTGCCTCCAGGGTTTATCCATGTGTATCTTCTTCGCATCGGGTGTTTAAAGAGAGTGTTCGTGATGCTCATTTCATTTGCATGGCAGAAAGATGCTAACATGTCTCCTCGGTCGTTTCGTTCTCCTAATCCATAGGGTCCTATCCCACATTCCAGATCCTCACCCTCTCCCACTTTGGCATTGAAATCTCCCATGATTATGCATATTTCTCTGCTTGGGATTTTGTCTGTTACTGATTGTAGGTCATTATAGAACAGCTCTATTTCTTCTTCTGTGCTCGCAGATGTGGGGGCGTATACTTGTATGATGTTCAGGGGCACGGGTTGGGTGTCAAGTTTCACAGTGACAATTCTACCGGTACACATCATAAATCTCACGCTTTCAAAATACACAAAAATTTTTAATGATGCAAGTAAGTAGGGAAAGTGTCTAGGAAATACAAAACAATCACAATTTGGGAATTGTCTCCATATGTGATCGCTCAAGAAATACATATGAACTGGGAATGGAACAGTTCCAGGCACATGGCAGTATAGAGAGATTAGACAGTCCGGAAGAGTTTTGGGAACATGGCAGTATAGTGAGATTAGATAGTCAGGAACAGTTCCGGGCAAAGCAAGGAAGGGGCTAAGCAGTAGAATCAGAAATCATTCATTTTCAGGTGGTTGTTGAGCACTGATATCAGATTTGTTTAATAAATAATTTCTTGCTGTGTAAACGTGCTTATTACAAGTTCACAGGAAAACTGTTTGAAGATAATTCAACAATGGGTGAACAGTCCGGCACCAAGGTCAGCAATCCTGTGTTAGTAATGTGAGAGGATGAACGATTTTCTATTTTTAATATGTGCTTTCATGGTAACTCTAGTGCGTGGGTGAGGGACGGCCACTCATAGTAGTTTATGGGCACTTGGCCGAGTACCATTAATTGGATTATTTCCCTTGTGATACCAGCGCGGGACCCGTTATTCACATCACGGTGAAAAGCGCGCATTTTGATTGGTCAGTTGGAAATGTTGACCACCGGGCTTCCAACTCTTATATCATGGCTTTAAGTTTCTTACAACTCGCTCCTTCGTTGTTATCCACCGACAGAAAGACGGGAACCCGAATTCATTGTTGAGAGTAGGCAATACCCTATCGGTACAAAATAGGTACTCATGATAACGTTTGTTATCAATGGAGATACGTCGTATTAATGGACGAAAGTATCCCGCACAAATTTGTCCAATGTTGTTAGTCCTGACACTTTGAAAATTTATATTAAAACTATTACCGGGTTTCTGGTATAAGTAGTCAGTTAGAATTTTAGCAGCAAGTTTCTACTTTATAATGGTACTAATTTCGTTGTACTTTGATGCACATATCCTATTGAAATAATTAATAAGAGGGTCTCGGATTTAAAGCAAACTATGAGTTAGACGCATGTTATCCCCGATAATTCCAACTTGGGTCAAATTTATTCAATTATAGCTGGAGGGGACCATAGAGTAATCTGCAGTTTACTGGGATACCTAATTGACTTTTGTGTGCACCCTTTTAACCGTACTGTAAATTCGATTGTGTTAGGACCCTAACCGGTTATGTTGTTCGGCTGGACTCAATGTCCGAGCCTTTCACTTGTCCAACACTGGACTAAGTAATAGCCCTCTCGGACGTCCGCGCTGGCTCATAAAGATGATGCCAGTTCGAGTGGTCAGTAATAATGTATAGCATTTATATATATAGCGCATATCCATTTAAAATGCTCTATGCGCTTTACAGAAACAACATGTCAACCACAGAGCAGAATGGAGCTGCCTGCGAAGCGCTCAACACACTGCACTGCTTCTTTCTCTCTCCCTGTCTCGCTCACTCTCTCTCTCTATCTCAGAGCAAATTGTAACGCAGCCTGTTAGGCGCAGTTCACAACTCACAACAGTTCACACTCACAGCAGCTCACAACTCACATCAGTTCACAACACACAACTCAAATAATATTTGAATATTTATTAATAACAATATATATTTAATAATGAATAATAAATTTTGTTGCTGCTGGTGGGGAGGGGGGGATGATATGGATAATTTTAATCTATTAATTTCAATTTTCAATTTTGCCCGGGCAGCGGCCTTTCGGCCTGCTCTTTACGATTTCCAACTGCCAAGGTATCTTTAACGTGCGCAACGTGCACACGGGCCCTCCGAATTTTTTCGTCCTTATCCGAGAAGACTAGGTACTCGATCCTACCCCCCAATAGGACCAGGGACTTGAAAATATGAGAAAAATCCAATTTCCAACATGCCTGCACTGCCCGGGTTTAGAACCCGGGACCCTTGGCATGAGAGGCGAGCACCTTGCCTCTAGACCACCTTGTCCCCAGTAGACTCCATCAAAGACGCCGCAACAATAGGAAGCACAAGTGGACCTTGCAGTACAATAGATCGGCGGCGGCCTGCCGTGGCGCGCCTCGCCCAAAACATGGCCCAGTCCAGTTGCGCCAGTAGCAGAAAGACTTTGGCTTATGGCTGGTTGGGCTTTCTTTTTCTTGGTAGGGTTTCTCCTATGCCTTTTTGTTTGGTAGTGACACCTTTGTTAGGCTTTTTGAATAAATAAGATTGCCAGCAGAACCCTGTGTTTGTTAATCCTGTGTATCCTTAAGGGAGTTACTATTGAACCCACGCAGTAACCACATTAGCCACTCGTAGTTCATCCAACAGTAAAAGTAATATTCGTTCTTCATTGTAGTTGGTATTTTTTGGGGCCGATGACAGACACATGTATGCATGGGTTGGTGAGTTGCTATATTTGAACAGTAGTATGTTGCTATATATATTTGAACAGTTGCTGTATACATGTATTTGAACAGGAGTAAGTTGCTGTATGTTTGAACAGAAGCATATTGCTGTATGTTTGAACAGGAGCAAGTTGCCGTATATTTGAATAGGAGGAAGTTGTATATTTGAACATGAGTAGATTGCTGTATTTTTTAACAGTAGTAAGTTGCTGTATGTTTGAACGGGAGCAAGTTGCTATATGTTTGAATAGGAGAAAGCTGCTGTACATTTGAACAGGATCAAGTTGTATATTTGTACAGGAAAAAGTTGCTGTATATTTGAACTGGAGAAAATTGCTGTGTGTTTGAACAGGAGTAAGTTGCTGTATGTTGAACAGTTGCTGTATGTTTGAACAGAAGAAAGTTACTATATATTTGAACAGGAGTAAGTTGCTGTATGTTTGAACAGTAGTAAGTTGGTGTATGTTTGAACAGGAGTAAGTTAGTGTATGTTTGAACAGTGTTAAGTTGCTGTATGTTTGAACAGGAGTAAGTTGCTTTATGTTTGAGCAGGAGTAAGTTGCTGTATATTTGAATAGCAGTGGGCTGAGGTTTGAATGACTAGAAATCCAGAAGTAGTACATTTATATGCCCCTAAATATAAAGAGTGATCTAACTCCATTTTTGCGGGAAACTGAGATAACCTTTTGAGCACATACAAAAGCGGAATAAAAGCCTAACTTCACCAAAACAAAATAAACTGCATTGTAATTAATTACTCTGCACCTTTTCTCCTAGCAGTACTACTTGTACATGTATTTGTATGACAAATGATAAACTTCCAATTCCAATTTTCTCAAAAACATCACTAATTTATCCAAGAGCATATGCACCATATGATTATGAGCAAAATAAGGTGTGTAATGTGTTAATTGATGTAAGCTTGTGTTTGTTTGAAAAGAAGTAATCTATGTGTATGAACAAAGGTAAGCTAATTATGTGAACTGAAACGACCTGTTTAATTGAACAGGGGTAAACTTATGTGAATTGAAGCAATATGTATCGGAGGTAAGCAACTGTTTGTGTGTACAGAGATTTATTAAGCAAACAAAGATACATTTGTAATGATTAAATGAAAATAGTGTGTGAAATTAGCTTCTATATTGTGCTATTCCTTTTCGATTTTGGAAAACATCAAATTATCATTTTGATTTTTAATAGAATGTTTTATACATGTACATGTAGTTTGTTGCAGTCAAGCTAATTCTGGAACAAATGAAATAGTCAGTATATTGTCTTTCTTGTTTGTTCATCCTGAATAGGGGAGTATTCAATGATTATTTTGTGCATTTTATGGTTTTTAACTTATTTAAGTAACTGTTGCTATCATTCTTTCTCACAGTGTTTAAGAATGGTCTAGGACGTTTTTTGTTCAACCAGCTAGAGGTAACACTAACAGTTTTCATAAACTTTTGGCATGAAATGTTATATGTAACGCAATTACAGTTTGTCGGTTTCCATATTGTGTTCGTAAATTATGTAAAAATGACCTATTTCTATGCACCGTATGTAGAGAATATAATATTTTTTTTAAAACAGTCAGTCTTAGTTTTTCATTTTAGCCTGGAAAGAGTGCATACGTTTCTATGAGATGAAGTCGTTCTTTAGCAAATTAAAGTTACCGATATAGGTATTGAAGAAATCAAGCATGACCTGTTGTGTAACAAGAACATATACACTGTTGTAGAGGCTAAGGGTTAATGACATGGTAGTGTTAATTTTGGAAGACAATGGTAAGTCCTGTGTGGTTGTGACATAGAATAAGAGTACACATTATCCGGTAGCTGATAACATGTTTACCAAACCTGGTGTGAAACCAAAGCTCTTTTAGCGCAGACTATTAAATAGACATCGTATTGGGTTTGGTTAGGGTCCTAGACACACCAATCAGTACAAACACGAAACACCTAATTTTACGAGACAGGGAGAGAGACAAAAAAGTGAAATGCACTGCTTATCTCAAATATTTTTTTAGTTCAGACTTTTGCCCATCATTTCACATGCACCGCCTCATAAACTTCATATTTCACGAAAACTTTATCCAGAGGTACGTATGTATTTGTTAATGATGTTAGGGTTTAGAGAAAGCACATCGACGCGATAACGGTCATATTGTTCTAAGATGAAGCAAGACAATAGAATATAGCAGAATGATAGGACAGAAGGCAGTCCTACCCGACCAGAAGCGCTTACCATCCACCCGCACTGATGATACAAGAGGAACAATGTTTGTGGGCGTCAAAATATCTGTGGAACTGCTGGCCAGACAGTGAATGAGTGGTGATATAATTATTGTCTATGAAAACTGGCATAATGTAAAGATCTTTTTAAATAAAATTTAATTATCTTATAATGAAAATGCATGTACATGTAGTGACGAAAAAGCAACTGGGTGACCAGAAACATAGAAGGACTGCAGTATAGAATTCCGAAGAAACGGAGTTTGAATTTAGCGAAAGAAAGCGCGTCGACACGATAGCGGCCATATTGTGCTCGGAACAAGCAAGACGATAGACAGGAATAGCAGCACTGTAAGGCAGAAGCAGACCCTACCACAGGTGTCCGCCAAGGGGAGAAACAGAGCAAGGCTGGTGTAGGCGCCAGACCGGTGATTCGCCGCCCGTAAGTTTTGATTCACACAAGCACAGTAGTGCCATGCCCCAGGTGGATGCTGCTGCAGCGGGCAGTGCCTATTGTACCAGTGTGAAGGAAAGATTATGTGTGGCGAGCCACCGGTCTGGCACCTACACCAGCATTGGTCCGTTTCATCTCTCGGGAAACTAAACAAACGATACAAAATCTGACAGTAAGGGTTTTGGTCTTATAAAAGAGCACCTTTAATTAACATTTGCAAAAGTTAAATATGCATGTTTGTTGTTCAAACCAATCAATCATACATCAGTAGGCCTAATTACCACAAAGAAGCAATAATTAGCTGAACTAAAGTGAACCAAAATGTGTATCACTGCCAAGATGTATATTCCGTAATGACGAAAACATTATAAATCATGCCCTGCGTGGCAAACTATCGTAACTCGGTTTTCACAATTTTTTTCAGGAGAAGCAAGAAACAGAATGACTTTCTTTTTCAGACTGGATAGTTTTTTCTTTTTTTTTTTTAAACATTACCTAACTCTTAGTTTTCAGAATTTAACCTCCCAACTTTTAACACAACCTGCTGGCAGTCAACGATTACAAGCATACCAAATATCTCAATTTAAAAAAAAAAAAAGTCGAGTTACGATATTTTACCATGTGGCTCTGGAAATGAGCCACTGAATGGACCCATCACCAACAAGCCCGTTTCAAGAAGTTCAGTCACTATGACATTGATGCTAGTAATGGTTTCGTAAAAAATGCGGATACCCAGAATGAAATAAGCAAAATCATTACAGGATCATTACCAGCCAAATTGCCATCACAATACAAAATTAGAACTCAAATTAAAGTCCGTATCGAATGAGATATTCACTTGAGAACACCACCTTTGCTTCACCTCTTTGTCGTTTCTTACAGGGGGCTTTGGGAAATACTTCTTTTTTTCCCCCATTTTGACTTTGCTTCAAGCTTTGCTGAACCCCAGGCAGGATTTAATTTCCCGTGTGTGCGTGTCCCCCCCCCCCCCAGCCCCCGAGTGAATACTGACTATATGTCTCAGGTCGAGTCCTTTCACTCTGTAACATGTAGGCTAACAAGAAACCTTTGGACTCTCCCCGCCCCTTTTCAAGGTCCCGCTCCTTTTGGCACCGTAACGATTTCTTTTGATAGCATTTATAACTGAGAGCCGGTACTGCTTACTGCCTAGGCCTGGATACATTTCCTTTCAATTCATTCCAGTGTACTCGCTACACGTGTATAGGCCCATTGCGAATGACGCCACAGAGTGTTTTTTGTTCTGTGCTTCCGACACCTAAAATGGCGGGTGGATCAGCTGACGAGTGTAACTTCGATTTATGTCTAAGCGGTTAAAATGCCTGCTGGTTGCATTGCAGTTGACTGTTATGACAAGGGTGGAAAGGATGGATCCAAGCTGGTCAGATTCCCTATCATCCGTGTAAACAAGGGAAAAGAAGTGAAAGAATTGACCGAACGTCTCCCATATGCGTGAACACACGTGTCATTGTTTACTGTAGTGAACTTTTTTTTAGCTCGCCGCCAATTGGTTCGCGACGTCTGAAGAGCTCGCAGTGCAAATCAGCTAACGAATCAAAATCAATGCTACCATCGCCATGGTTATGCGTCGGTCCTTACAACTAAAATGGCCGATATCCACAATGGGCCTATATGTGTTGGCAGACTGCAGTAAAAATTATTAATTCCCTGACGGACTTGCTTTTTCTGAACATGGACTCTTAAAGTTAAAACATAACGTGTCTCTGGTCCCTTGCATTTCAATTTTCAGTTCAAGCGGACTCCAACATAAAGAATTAGGACTGTCTCTAGATAATAAATTCGTCGCTCTGAGTACAATATTTGAAATACATGTACAAGAAATCAAACAATAGCCAGACTTATGACAATGATGAGACCAGCAATACAAACACTGCAACAGCAACGGTTAGCTCTGTAATAGGTTTGTCCACTTGAGTCGCCGCCGTCACCGATACTGTCCGACCTGTAACAATTTTCATAAGTGTCACAATTGCCAGATTTGTTACAACTGACACAATGATCAGAATAGACATTAGTAAGACAGACATGACATATATTTACATTTCCACAACACCATGAGGGCAATTATTATGAACTGTCAGAGAAATTTGAATTTGAGTTTGAGTTTAAAAACTTTATCAGCGCTCCGGCAAGATAACGGCTACTTTACTCCTTTCACATTTAAAAAAATTTTATGCTGATACTCAGAACTACATCAATCAAGAGTAAAATTAAATTTTGCAAATGGATTGGGTGATCAAAGAAAGAGTGGATGAAATATAATAGAGAGAGTGTGGCAGAGGGAGTGGAAGAGAAAGAATGTGAAAGATAGAGAGAGAGTGGGAGAGAAAGAAAGTGAGAGATAGAGAGAATAAGCAGGCATAAAAAGGGAGAGAGAAAGAGCATTTTAATGTGTAAAGTTTGCAATGTTCATTATACATTGTGTACAGTGGTCACTTAAAAAAAAAAAAAGAGTTCACTAACTCAGATAGCACAGGCATTCAAAACAAATATCTCACCTCTGATAGCCACGCAGATAAACTGTGCACCAAGTCGGTCACCGACATTATGATAAAATCTGAACCGTTTGTTGGACAGGCCAACTTCAGGCGATATGAGGACAGCACATGACCTGTTCTGGGAGACTATGGTCCCGTCATAGACTATAGCCGAGATACAAGGCTGGGTAGTGTTTTCGCAGCAATACTTCACTTGATTGTCACGCCTCACTGGAAACCGGCAAATCCTTGAATGTCTTGAAATCTTCCTGCCCTGTATGTAACCGTCTCCTTGGGATTTCAGCTCTGGAAATCACCAGAAAGTAGCACAAAGTTTTCATGATACCTACCAGAGGGTAGAGACCGCGACAAAAGGTCGTGGTTACGAATGTGATCTTGAACAAAATGTTTCTCACTCTAACACAAATCAGTGATTCCAAGTGTGTTAGAAATTATGATGGGAACAACTTGGTAATATTGTCTTTGGAAACTATCCATCTTGAATCATGTCCTTTAAATGCAGCAAATGTGATGCTAGAAAAAAAAATTGTGCAGCAACAACTTTCTTTAAAGGTTTTGATTGTAATTATACCGGTAATTATGTACGATAAAGAGAGGAATCACTATTGGTACATGGTCGATTTGCAATGCGAGACGTGGGAGTCTCCGCAAAATCACTGTTTAACATTGAGTGAAAAGTAGTGTCACAGCGGAAAACATACTGATGCCCTTTTCTTGTTTCCATTGGGAGAAAGAGCTTACGGTTAGCTCAAACAAATATTAAAATAAGGCGTGACGCCATTCAAACCACCATATCTTGACGGATGGGCTACGTGTATTTTCAAGTGTGGGTCTCGCATTGTAAGATAAATGTCGGCATTCCTGAGAATTTTACAGTTTCTTTATTTCTTTAATTTTTCCTTTCATACTGTTGCATTTTATTATTATTATTATCATCATTATTATTATTATTTGCCTGATGGCCTGATTGACTGGATTTTGTTGTGTTCTTCTATTCTTTTGCGTTTTATTGCATCGTTTCTGTTTTTATTTCTTACGCGAGGCTTTGCAACATACTTTTTCCTTTTTGCCATATTTTGACCTGGCTTCAAACTTTGCTGTAATGTCACAGACTTTCTGCAGTTTCTTATAACTATTTATGGTGTAAGCGGCTCTTTCCAGTTCTTGTCTCCTCACTGACCTCCGCGATTTGGTAGAAGTGATTCCTCTATTTAATTGTGTACTCTCTGATAATATCATCGCTGATAGAACATGAAAAATATGCAATGCACTCCAGTTTGAAGAGTATTGGAGGCTGAGCTTGACATGTCTTGAGTCACTGTATCATATTACCACCCAATTCCGTAAATGAAATGTTAAGTTGGATAGCGTTTGTGCAGCATTCTGATAGCTACAGGTAAAAGGAAAAATAATTAAATATTGTACGACAAGCAGATTGTGCTGTGTGTTAGACGTAACAAAATTATACTGAACTCCTACACAAATCCACTGATTTTGTCTTTATACATGCATTAAAACGTAGTTCATATTCTAAGCCTTTCCGTGAAATTACAAGCTCTGTATACTTAAAACGATTTTTCCTTAATTTTTGAAGTTTTGCAGACGATTCAGTACTGATCTGTATGGTTTCACCTTTCTTCCAACTGATGTCATGACGCTTACCGTAAGAAGCCACACACACGAAATTCTCCCCGGGCTGACCACAGATTTTGTGTTGGAACCTGAAAGGTTTTACATACACAGTCTTCTGAGGTATTTCGAACGTGGCACACGGATTGCCTTCGGCAATTACACGGCCACGATATTCTATAGATGAAACACAAGGGCTGGCTGTGTTCTTGCAGCAATACTTCACAAGATTGTCATCAAACACAGGGAAGTGGCAAGGCTGTGAATAGCTGGATAGCACCTTGTCTTGAAGAAAACCTACCTTTGCTGAATTCAGCACTATGTGTGTGAGCAAGAGAGAGAAGGAGAGAAAGTAAAGCGATAATAGGCTACATCAAGCACGGACGGAGAAATGGATTATTTATTTTGTTTTATTTTATTTTTATTATTACTTTTTTTGTGAGGAAGAGAGGAATAAGTTCTTTGGATTACCAATTTATTTAGATGGGCGAAATAAACTCGTGGCTTTCATAGATTTACCGTACTATCTTAATGTCCTCCCTTGAGCATAGTGCAAAAATGCTATTTCGCCAGCTTCTAAAATGATCGTAAATTACACTTTATATTATTTAAATTTTCTTTCCTTCTGCGGCAGTAAACGACAGCATTATAAAGGTAGAGAATATGCAATAGAAAGTGTTGTTAACATTTATATATTTCTCGTGTGTAATCAGTTGTAGATGTAGTCCTGCGACTCCATGGCGCAAAAGGCCGTGAGGAAATTCTCAACAATGGCTGACTGTCAGAGGCAGCACTATGAGAGTTATAAAGTTGCTTACTGCTTTCATTCCATGATGATGGAAAATTGATTTTCTGATAACCTCAACATTCATTTATTCTGATGACATCAAGAAATACTTTCGTTTTGTCTTAATCTAAATCCCCTTAAAAAGAGTAGTTCACCTATATGGCCAGACAAGCCTCTCCAGTAGACATGAATGTGTGAAATAGAGACTTAGCACTCTATTCAATAGCTAATTCCATATATCTGTGCGAATGTGTCAGTATAAATCTTGAGTAATGTTGTCAGATAGAGCAATGGGAAGCATGACCATCTAGATTTCTTATCTAGTATTGAATAAATTACACAAGTCACTGAAAGCATGTTTCAAATACTTCATAAAACACCCCGCGTGTTAAAAAAAAAAAAAAAAGAGCTTACTGTAGATCCGTGGTAGATTTATTGTTTCGGTTTGTTTCCATTTGGCCTTAATAGACATATGATTGTAGATTGCATATGCAGTTCTCCTTAAAGTCACCCGGCGTTGATCTGTTCCAATGATCCTGCAGAAGCAAGCGAATGGAAATCTGCTTGGTAGATGAATACAGTCCATCTTTAAACTCAGACCACAGTCCTGAAACACATAAATAAGTGGCAGTTTAGGCAAAAGAAAACGGCCATTTAATTATTATTTATCAAACTTTAATACTGCTTGATACAAAAACAACCACTTGTGGAATAGATTGTCCAAAAAGGATTTACTTAGGCTGGTGACACACTGAGTTAAGTCTATTTAGCGTCTGTTTTGTCTCAGTGCGCGAGTTCTCTCTCTCCGCCAGCTCCATCTTGACGCTCCCGAACTAATGAGAAAATGTCAAAATTTGGCAAAAAGAAAAAGTTGTAGGTAACAAAGCCTCGCGTAAGAAATAATGCCCGATACAATGCAAACTACATGTAGAAGAGAAGACAGAAAATGGCGGATATTTCGGCAAGCGCCTTCATCAAGGGAAAAAAAAAAGAAGAAAAAAACAACAGAAAAAAAAGAGGGATTTGGGGGGGGGGGGGGAGGGGGGGCAATCAAAAAGATAAAACAATCGAACAATAAAGACTTGGAATAGGAAATTTCCTTTTACCCAATTTTGACATTGCTTATAGCCTTGCTGCGACCCCACAGTTTTTCTGTGGTGTGGTTTTATATTTCGTCAATTCCGAACTAATGAAACAGACTTGGTTCAGTCTCAACACTGCGAGATGGCCACATGCGGAGCCGCGCTACCAGCTCGCTGTGATCAGGCGACGGTCGTGTTGTGAGCGATGGAGCTTGGGTGGCCACACCACTAGCTATGGATTTTTAAGCTACATCGTTGTTCATCACCTGATGGCTCCAGGAGGGCAAGAGGTCACGATACACAGCTTGAGCGACGATCGATGTTAAATGGCAAGTTATTTATCGTCGCTCATAGCGAGCACCTAGCTAGCTGTAATCGCTTGTGGTGTGGACACCTTGCTTAGGTTTAATGCATTTATTCCCGTTGCGTCGCTACAGTGCAGCTCACCGCTTCGCTCATCGCTCGACGAGTAGCCACATCCTTAAGGTAAAGTAGAATAATGGCACAAGACGTAAGATTCTATGTCAGCCAGTGAGTGTATTACTTTATCTTTCATTGAGGCGTTGATCCCCCTAGATTTATTTTCTCCAACTCCCTACAGACTTAAGTTCCCAGAGTGCAATTCTTCTTCTTCTTCTTACGAAGTTGATTCGTCTATGTAAAAGACGATCCCTCAACTGCACCATATTATGCGACTCGACGTTACTCTTCTGAGGCTAAAACAGGGTAAAAGCCTTGCATATTTTAGGACCATTTAAAATATATTCATTGTGTAAATTCTTTTGTATATATATATCTCTGGTATAAATATTTCTTGGTATCCAGATTGTGCACAGAAGTAGACCCGCACTTTAGATACAATGGTAGCTGCAACGGATAATTATGTTCTTTAATTCATTGTCAAAAGCCGTTGCAGACGATAGCGTTTGGACTTCTGCCGGGAGGTTATTCCACATCCTGATGACATTAGGGTAAAATGAGTAAAGATGGCTGTTAATCCGTTATTTTGGTACGACCATATCATAAATTTCTGAACATATTGTGTATAACAGTGATCAGTTCTCTCTCTCTATCCCGTAGTCTTGTGGACCGTTTGGGGCGCCACGGGTGATCTGGCAACCAACATCCTCCAATTCTCTCGGTTTTCTGACCTCCTGATTGCATCGCTCAACCTCAAGCCCGTCCATTCTGGGATATTGTCCTCCCATCTCTTCATCTGTCTGCCTCTCCTTCTCCCTTCTTGCACTGTGCCCTGCAGGAATGTCTTGGCAAGTCCTGATCATCTCATGACATGGCCATACCATTTGAGCTTGGGTCTCTTGACCAAGATCAACAGGTCTTAGTAGGGCCCAACGACTTGCCTGATTCTATTCCGGACTTCTTCGTTCGTGATATGATCTTTGAGGAGATGCATAGGAGTCTTCGAAAGCATGTCATCTCAGCGGACTATTCTCTTTTCTATCTCAGCCGTTAAAGTCCACGATTCACATGCATACAAGAGTATTGATGTCGCCAATGTACGCATCAGTCTGATCTTTGAGCCGAGTGCAATGTTGCGGTCGTTCCAGATGTACCTCAGTTTTGTGAGCGCTGCTGTCCCTGTGCAGTTCTGGCAAGTACTTCGGGTTTGGACCCCTCATCTGTCACAATTGCTCCAGGTATTTAAAGCTGTGGACAGTTTCTAGCTTCTGGCCATCCACTCTTATGTCAGTGCTGATGCCATTGGTGTTGTTGGTCATCAATTTGGTCTTCTCTGCACTAATCTGCATGCCATTGGCTCTAGAGGTTTTATCAAGGTAGTCCACTATGCTAGCTAGCTCCTCTTCTTTTCCTGCTAGGCCATCATTATCGTCGGCGAAACGTAAGTTGGTGACTGCTCTGCCTCCGATGTTGACTGTTCCTTTGTGGTCTTCAATAGCATCAGTCATGGTTCTTTCCAGGAAGATATTGAAGAGAGTCTGTGAGAGCAAACAGCTTTGCCTCACTCCGACTGTCGTTCTGAACCAGTCCCTTATGTTGCTGCTGAAGTAGACTGCGCTGGTGGCTTTGTCGTAGAGGTTCTGTATCACTCGGGTCAGGTTGGCATTGATGATATATAACCTCATGGTGGCCCACAAAACTGCATGCCGTACTCGGTCAAACGCCTTCTTGAAATCCACGAAAACGTGTTGATCAGTGATCAGTTACTGTACATGTAATGAACATTTCATCCACAGGTGACAGTTTCGTACTGCATTCGATGTCTTACGTTCGATTTCCTCTAGATCAGTTTTTCTCAAGGCAGGCCGTGGCAATGTTTTCGTAAGGGGGGGGGGGGGGAGGGGAGACTTCAGAATGGTGAGAAGGGATTATAATTGTATACAAACTTTGTTAGAGCACGTGTCTTTTTGGAAAATGGAAGTGTGGCATGGGACAAAAAAGATTAAGAAACACCACTCTAGATTATGTTATTTTAAAAAGTACTTTGGTAGGGCACCTGCCCGTATGGATTTTCGTTATGCGCAATTGTTTCAGCGGGTTGTGATTAGGATGTTGTTCTCTGGGTTGATGCACGGGAAAAGCCAAATTGCGATGTATACTTTGGTAGAGACAATATTATTGTCCATGCCGAAGGCGGTGCCCCGGTCCTTGCTCTGACTCTGGCCCTGACTCTAACCTTAATCTTGACCCTGGTCCGAATCCTGACTCACAGAGACAAGAAAACCCAAAGGAACAACCGTCCTTACCAAAGCATTTCTTCTTTTTTTTGTTTGTTTGTTTGTTCTAAATCAACAAAAGGTTTTCAGATCAAGAAAAGATAACGGACAATGGCTACATTCTAATGGTTATGGGGATACATTAGTCATTAAGACAAACAGCTTCAACAGAAAATGATACAAGTGATAGGAATCATTCATGAAGAAATCACTTTTAGTGAATGTTTTCTTACGAAAGAGAATTTTCCGGTTTTCTCGTCAAACGTTTGGAAAAGCACAGAGCCTTCGGTTTCTATTTCTTTAGCTGTAGCATTGATGATTCTCTCAATTCTGAAGAAGTCCTTTTCATGCAATAATCCCTGTGTACAGTTGGTCTCCTTTCGGAGAACAAATTGGCATCTGGTATCTGCAATGAGGATAAAGAATCATAATCCGTGCCAGATCGTCTGGAAAAAAATATGTAAATAAAATAACGTTTTTCAAGCAAAAATAGAAAAATAGTTTGAAGTTCAAATGAAATAATATGCAAGCTGGCAGTTACTTTAGTCTTGCTATGTAAGTACGTAGTTCCCATACTCCATATTTATCTTTTCGGACAGGCCCACAGAAAACTTCAACAGAGTGCAGCTGTGATGAATACGGAGTGGAAACGATAAAAGACTGCATCAGCTACATGTATATTATTGATACGTAGACCTCTTCATCCAGTGGTGAGCATGTTTGTTTCCAGTAAATCCAGGCCCTTGCAAAGCTGCAATAGGCCCCGGCCAGATGGGAATTGTAGGTCCCCATTTCAAACAGCCTATTATTTTTTAGATTTGTGCTAAATATTCATTTATTTATCTATGTTTTATTTATTCTTTCTTAATCTTTTTGAATCTTCTGTAAAATAATATTTTGTGCCAAAAGGTGTCCACTGACTGTCTTTACAACATATCAATATTCTTTACAAAAAGGGTCCCCCCCCCCTCTGTCTCTACCAGTGGGAGTAAGCCCACTCAAAATCAGCCAACTGGCGTACTTAGCCCCCGCACCCCTCCTGTCTTGGCCTAGGTAATTCTAGACATAAAAGAGAGCTTAAACGAAACAACTAGGCGCTGGGATCAACGTTGTGCCACTTTTTGATTTGATCTAAATTGTAGCTACCTAGGCGTTTTGTTTTCACTGGACTGACATACTGACAATCTGGCAATGTGGTTAGTCTATTGCCATTTGTCAAGAACAGATTTGATTCATAAATGTTTCCACTGAGTAAATTTTTGTGAGAGAGCAGTGAGTAATTTTTACAAACGTAATTATTGTGCGAGCCAGCATAACTTGGTCTCGTAAACAATTTGTTTTGAACAGTTTTTTTTCCTAATAGATAGACAGAAGGTGTGGGGAAGGATAGACGGACAGCGTAGGTGTGCATGACCGAGCACTTTTTATATCTCGTGTTTTGAACTAGGTTTAGTAGAGAGGGAAGGGGTGAGTAGGAATTAAATGCTATTGAGACGTCTGTTGACGTACAGAAAATCCGTGATCCAGAGTAAAAGCTCGGGGTTTTGAACATGTTAAGAATTTATTGCTATAAAATTACATTTTATTGTCTTGAGTGATTCGACCTTTGATGTCGACCCAAGGTCGTTGCGTAGGGCTGTTGCTTAAAATAACTAGGTTCGGCAGCTGAGCTAGAGGTGGTTGCACCAATCAAATGTATGAATCTGGACGGAAGGTCGAGACATAGCTTTAGTATTTAAACCCGTGCAGAGCTTAGATAGAGGCCACATGTAGACAATCCATTTACGAGGTGGACGGCGATAGTCCTCAGCCAGATGAGAGACATAAGAGACGCAGTTGAGCAGTCCATATTGTGAGGAGCGCCATGAGTTAAAGCTCCAGAGCCTAAGCTACTTGGTTTGATATAAACCCACAGCGTTTACATCCAGCGCTCTCACTCCCAGTGAGGGCCGCATGGTGAGAGTCCATACTAATTTGTAATGATGAAAGTGAACCGTTCTACTTACTTTTGAAGACAGTTTCAGAGCTACCGCCAGACAACGCATGGTTGTACAAGCATTCTCCATGGCGTGTCTAGAGGAAATGTCCATATAATAACATGTCTCATTGAATTAATAGAATTTAAACTGTTATATCCGTCGCCACGTGCGCGGATTCTATTTGGCATATAACTTATATGACCTGCAAGTAGTTAAGAGTGAATAAGTTAGTCTTTATAGAAAGCTGTAGTTTCATTAGTTAGATTCAGTTGCCTTTGAATTGATATTTATATTTATAATTATATTTGTTACATTAATTCCTGTAATTAAACTGCCCTACAGTTCTGCTAAAAATCAAAGCAATTGATTTATTTAGTTTTCAGAGTGCAAGTATTTTTTTTGTGTGTTCGTCGATTGTGGGAGCGGACCTCGAAAGAGTGTCAGTCGAATTATCCCCATCTAACCCACATCGCGACACCATTGATGCAGAAATCATCATAAAACACGTAAAAGCCATAACGTTATTGCGTACTTACCGAGTGCAAAGAACGGGATAGCGAGCAGAAACAAGATTCTCAATCTCATGGCTCAAGCAAGCTGTCCCCAGGCCCAGATATCTCTTGTCTGTTTTTCCTTATAATCGCATAATTCTGTGTGACAAATCTGGGGAAAATACACTGTCCCCGGAATCTTTGGCAGTTCTTCCCATGAAACTTTGTACGTTTACGGGAAAAAGAGGGGGGGGGGGTGCCAAATGCTATTGTTGCAAGTTGAGTGGTTGGCATGGTGTGATTCTGTCTCTCTACAGAGAAGCGGAGCAGAGTTTCAACAAGTGACATTATTTTGCGTGGCGTAAATATTTTCATTGTGTTCGCAAAATGACATGAGGATAACTAGAGCTTAAGGTATTATGACATTATATAATTGTCCGTTTACTTGTCCGTACAAACACGGTCCTGGAAAATTTTCAAGCTTTAGTGTTTGATTTAAGATACCGCCTAAACTAGCTTATTACTTTTACTACAATTAGTGAGCTGTTAATTTTAAAACGTGAATGAAAAATACCAGTGTGGGTGTTGCTTTTGCTGTCTTCTATTTTGTTCTGTTAATGTCAGTTTTTGTGTGATGAATAGTTTTGTCAATGAAAAAGTAGACCTAGATTTAACATCTGATCTAATACCGGACTTGCAACTTGAATCGAGAATTATTTCTGAAATGAAAACAACGGACAAACAAATCTCCTAGGTCTTCTTCTTCTTCTTCTTCCTTAAAACTGGTAGGCTCTTCTCAGATTTGAGTATCTCACCAGTATGCATTAAAAATCGACTCGGCCCGTGTCCTTGGGAGTTAAAAATTTATATACATATAAGGGTGTAAGAAGGGGGAGTCGATTAGATTTATAAAAACTTATAAAAACACCTGATTGTAGCCATGAGCAGATCAATTAATCTTAGCACTGGGTTTATAAGTATATCTATGCAGCCTGTTCAGTAGCTAGCTCTCAACGTGTGCTTTTCTAATTTTGTCTTAAAAAGAGTCTAGGCTACTGCACAATTTTAGGTCCTCCGGCAAAGAGTTCCACAGCCTTAACGTGCTCGGACAAAAAGAATATAAGTGGCCGTCAACACTGGACGATGGTATGGCATAGGTCTGGCTATTCCGCCTAGTCTTACTAAAATTAATCCCAATGTGTTCCATGGGTATATCCATCAGACCGCATCTACCCTTAAAAAAGCTGGTAATTTTAATTCTTGCCCGCCTCTCCTCTAAAGGCATCCAGCCACGTTTTTGCATATTAATCTTGGTGTTGCCCTCCTCAAATTTGTAGTTGTTTGTCACGAATCTGGCTGCTCTTTTCTGTATCTTTTCTAGATAATCTATATGAGTTCTACAATGGGGGTCCCAGAGGGCCAGATGCTACATCCATATTCGAGTATTGGTTTAACAAGGGTCTTATAACATTTATCTTTAACATCCATGGGACAGTCTGAGATATTTCTCCTTAAAAAAGCTATTACTCCATTTGCCTTACGACTAATTGTGCAGTACTGTTGTTTCCATCTAAGTTTACTATCAATAAGTCTACCTCTCTGCTGGTGATAAAGTTCGTCTGAGTATATGATCGTCCGTGTTCAGATCGCTGCATGCCCAAGACACCACCAGAAAGCAATTCCTCTATGACAACATAATCGAGCACTTCATAAAAATGAACATGGGTTGACGATATCATGAAACAAGTTGAAGACTTCCTTTTGCTCTTGCAAATCCGAAAATGTGCGTAATTGTGACGAAAACACAAAATGTCATGTCAACCAGTTCATAGGCTGTTCAGTTCCGTGCAAACTCTATTTTTATTCGTCAAAACGATGCAGGGCAGAAACAGCAAAACAAAATTCCAGCAGATTTCACTAGCTCTCATAGATAGAGTATAATAGAACGCCCCAAAACTCTTGACGCGGCCTAATATCAGAGAGTACAATGGGTGTATAGAGAGGTTTCACTATTGGTCGATTTGTACTGCGCATGCGAGACACAGGAGGCTCTGCGAAATCACTGTTAACATGGAGCGAAGGCAAAGCGAATAAGAAGACAGCTATCACACCTTCGCCAGATTGCCCACCCACTGACTTCCGTACCTGAACAGACCCCTTGGATGGAGGAGACAGAGACCCAAGTTCAGATACACACAGATGTTGATAGTGTCTTCAACAAGGGGGAACAAAGTGAAGTGGAAAGAAGAACTGCATCTGTACTCAGCCTACTTGATGGCAAGTATCCAGGTGAATCATGGGTTCGAGTCTACACAGATGGCTCTGCTGAGAATACTGTAACAAACAGGCGCTGGAGTGTTTATAGAGTATCCAGACTCAACAAGAACAGCAATGAGCATGCCAGCGGGAACCTTCTGCGATAATTACAGATCGGAAGCAAAAGCCCTCATGACAACCGCCACAGAGCTTCAACTAGAGGACAGCAGCAACATCGGCTTCCTCACAGCTGCAATATCAGTCCTTGAGGCCCTTCAAGCTGGCAAGCTTAACGATCTGAAGAAATGATTTACGCATCTTGGAAATCGAAGCAGGATAGTCCTACAGTGGATACCATCACATTTGTGGACTGCCAGGCAACGAGAAGGCAGACCAGCTGGCCAAGGAAGGTTCCGGCTTGGAGCAGCCACAGTGCCTCTTAAACTATTATGAGAAGAAGAACCTCATCAAAAACAACAGACGACAGCAAATAAACCAACAGGGTAAATATCATCTCCTGAACAGAGAGGATCAAGTAATATTATTCAGACTAAGAACTGGTCACAATAGGCTCCACCGCCATATGTGCACCAAGTTTAAAATAGGAACATCTGCCATATGTGAGTGCAGCCAGTCTCCTCAAAACACAGAACATCTATTGCAGAACTGCGCACTCTTCTCTGCACTACGAGAAACATATTGGCCCAAACCTACCAACATAAATGTCAAACTCTATAGTGCTCTGCCAGAACTGCAGAAAACCATAGATTTCTTAAAAGAACAAATCTGCAGATTTAGATTTGGTAAAAGAAAGAAGAAGAAGCATGGAGCGGAAAGTAGGTCGCTGTGGTAAACAATATCCGTTTGTGTATTTCCACGGGGCTTAAGAGCATACAAACGGTTTTAATAGTTTCAATCAGCCCAAAAATATGAACAGATCACACTAAACAGACATGCACACTATCTTTGAGAAGAAGGTCTCTTTCAGTTCTTCAATTTCTTGGTTTACTGCAGCCACCTAGTTTCACGATTTGGCGGAAGTGAGATGTCTCTGTAAATACATACTCTCTGCTAAACTCCAATATCTCCTCAAATGTGTGAGCAACTCATTGCTGTGCCTAGACTTCTTACCGAAGCACTTTCTTATGAAAAGGAAAATAACGTGTCCACCAAAATTTCTTGGAAATTCCAAATGAACGTCTTGCTTTCAAATATCAATGTCAGGGCCGACTTAACATCTTTATGAGCCCCTGGCCAAAGCAATAGAGTTTTCTTGCTCGTTTCAAAACCCGATTTGAATTTCCACGAATAGGACTCCCTAAACTCTTAGGATCCCTGGGCAACTGTCCAGTGCTCCCTTGCATTAAGACGGCTCCCAACACAGTTGTCTGGCCATTACGTATTTGCATATCATGTCGTCAGAAAAATGTTCCCACATTAAATTTACTAAAAGACAGATAGTCTCATTTTTATAATGGGGTGTTCAGAAAGGGTTCTCGTCACATTCCATTGTCACCAGGCACAAAATTTGAAGTTTCTTGATGAAAAAATACGAAACAACCAGGCCAGAAAGATGCTAGTATTAAATGTAAAATCACGCGGGTAATTATAATTATATACTAGACGGCCCGCGACAAGATAATCTTGCAAATGCTGCATGTATACCACCAAGCCCAACCGTATATTATTAAGATCTAGGCTACATTAAAACGGCATTTGGTTTCCATGCAATGACTAATAGAACTTACTGTTGCATCACAATTTCACACAAAAATACAAAGATGTAATTACGAAATATCATAAAAAACACAGAAAAAGATGTAATTACGTTAATTTTCGACCACCAATGTGTAAAGAGAGGTCAAGGACGGAATTTCAAATCATGCTTTTTGATTCCACTCGACGAAAATGTGTCTCTGTTTTTGCGGCTCAAAACATTTTAAGATAAGTAAAGACTGAATTTTGTTCAGTATAAACAGAGAGTATAGATTTAGATCACTGAACAGCAGTCTGCCTTTCATCGGTCCATGATTATAGTTATTATCACATTTGTGTTAAACGTTCAACAGATCGCAAAAATCGATAATGTTGACGATAGAGAAGTCGTGCAATTCAAGCGGAGCTTCGATACTTCGCCATCTTTCTCACGTCACGTGACTTCCTGTGCCAGCTGATTGGTTTCCTAAAATAGGTTTACAACACGTGGCAATGTTTACCTACTTTATTTTGATCACGATCGCCTGCCCACTGTTGTCACGGAATTCACGCGCAAGTTTCCCCTCTCTCTAAATCTATACTCTCTGGTATGTGTCCACGTAACTCTTCGTCAAAAATTGATGCAGTACACCAAGTAGAATCATTTAGGGATTTTTCTCTATAAGCTTATGAGTCGATAAAGGCACCAAACTTTGGGTGTGAACAGAGTACTTCAAGATATACAAAATGTGATATAGAACCACCCTGGGGGATCTCAGATAACGGGACAGGAACTGTTGGCAGAATTTTTTTGTCGGCATGCGTGAAACAGGAACACCGCCAAATCTACCCACTGCAAGGAAGCGCAGATATGGACAGTGCATACCCGTACAACGCACACAATTCGATGACGTAGAACACACACCGGAATACTATATTACTGACCTTGTTAATTTGCACAGTTTTTAAAAATATGAATCGGCTTAGTAGCAAAACAATCCGACTTCTGCTCGAAGATTGCGTGATCTGCGCTAATAATATACTGAGTGTACGTCGATCACCAATGGCTACCCCAACCCCTTTTCGCCTGATTAGTCAATCTGACTACCGCCCATTGATACAAATTGTCTAGACCCTTACGCCCCCAGGTCCATCTGACTATTCCATGTGTTGTCACTTTAAATTCGTGAACACCATACCAAGTTTTGTTTCAGCACCAGTCGCGCTTTTAGTAAACATGTGGTACGGATATATGCACTGTCCATCTCCATACAACATCTTGTACGGTTATACACTTCGCCACTGCAAAGTATGCACACGCATCGAAGCGTCATCAAAATATCGTCCAGACGTAGATCCGTTCTTCCTATTTCAGTAACCATACTGCGTGAACAAAGAGTATCGCAGTCCTTTAAAAAAAAAGTGGCGTGGCATCCGGTTTGTGCTATGGCTAAAATGTGGAGAAAAAATATGGGCCGCAAAGCCCGTTTTAAGAAACAACAACAACAGCAACTACAATAACAAAACTGCACAAAAATTCCAAAAAAGAAAATGAATATTCCGTCTTCATTTCTTAAGGAATTTATTTTACATTTTTTATTGCCTATTTCTAATGCTGGAGCTCATGACCAACATAATTAGTTCTCTTTTTTGCCACATTTTAGTTCGTTTGATTTATTGACCTGGAGCATTTAAATCTGGATCTCTACATACTAAAAGAGATGTCTTGTAAAACTTCAGGTAACGTTATCGGGACGAGTGAGTCCTGGGGCTGATGCCATCCTTAACAATGGATTGTTTAATTTTGTTTAACATGTAATTATAAGCATGTCCCGCACCCCTCTCCATTTGAACGCGGTTACATCGCATCACAATAATTGAAAAGGTTCCTCCAAAGCTGCATCCCTCACATTTCCAGACCCTTTGAAGTAAAAACACAAAATAACAAGCACCCAGACCTCGCCTAATAGCCGGCACTTTTCAGGTCTTGGCTTCAGTCTTTACATTGTAGAGTATAGGACTGTTACTAATTAGGCTGCGTTCTGCATCGAGTTTCTATTAGAGCTGGTTCTAGATAATCTGGCAGTCAAGAATGACAGAATAAATATGTTATATAAAATTTAACTTCCTATGGTAAGAATGATAGAAAGATTCTTTAGCACATGATGGAAAAACTATCCATATAAAATCACTGACGAACGTGCCACTTCGGTCGATATTCAGTAACGAATGGGTATGGATCTTGCTTGATGACGTAGCTATGACGTTGATAAATGGATGGTATAGTTTTACTTTTGTACATTTTCAGAGGGGTAAAATTTAATGGTCTGTCATGTCGTGATTCGGATATTTCGATACAAACCAAGAAAATATTGAAGGTTTCCAGGTCAACTAGAATGATTGATAATGTTTTCAGCACCACATCGAAATTACAAGAAATGACTGAATGTTGGAAGACACCACAAAAACACGTAGCCCAAATCGACCATTTAAAAATTCCAGGAGCGAGGAACGCTACGAAACCAAGCAGAATTTTCAGTCGGTGCTCCTGGATGTGTTGAAGAATTCAGAAATCTATTTTTAGAAATAGCAAATCAAGACCTAACGTTATGGCGCAATGCCATATCGTCAAAAATGCAAGAAACTGGAATAGAAAGGAAGGCAGCAGTATGTTGCTGAGAGAATTAAATTACAGACAACAAATGTCAGAGAACCACTTAAACAGAATGGCCGTCAGCTCTTGAGGAACAAGCGCTAGGCAACAAAAAATGACAGGGCAATTTCAATCCATTTTGTGAGTCATACCAATTTTCTATGTGGGCAAGAAGAACCTGACACAAGGATGTGGCTTCTGGCCTGAAGTGCCTAACATGATAGTCATAAGGAAAATACCATGACTGTGCACACGGACGTTGTCATTCTGTCTGTTGCCCAATTTGCACAACTCTGGAGATATTTTGGGTTGATTTTGCAATAGGAAGGGTTTCAAGTTCATCCCAGTGCACGCAACAGCCAAACAGATAATGCCTGAGCAGTCACAGTCTTTACAGTTCCTTCACGCTTTCACTGGCGGTGATAGCACTTAGGCTTTCCTTGGTAAAGGCAAGAAAATACCCTGGGCAGCTTGGAGCTCATATTCTAATACACAAATAATTATTTCAAGATCGATCAGATTACTTTCTACTGTGGCTAAAGAAAATATGTCAGCTGTAGAAAGTTTCTCAGTGCACATGATTGTCTGCACTTCTGAGTTAACTACCATCGGAGAGCACTTTTCGCTGGAAAAAGACAGAATTAACGAGATAATACCTAGCTCCAACGTTGCATGCTCTTACTGAATAAATTAAATGTTTAGTTTTCCAAGCTTAGCATATATATATTTGGAGTTCGGCCCGTGTCAGATCCACAAGAAAGGCCGACGTATAATTCAGCGTAAAAAGTCGTCTCATTCTGTTCAAGACACGTCTTAGATTTTACACGTCAATATATTGATAAAACATTTCCGCTCCCACAGAATGTGACAAATATTAGAGATTGTCAAAAGTAGTTATTCTGGTCAGCTATGCGGCCTATGGTCAGACTGGCCACTAACAAGGGATATGGGGGCACATTCTGCTCATTTCCAGTTTCAAATCTTAATACATGTATCGGAAAATATCAGTGACTCACAGCTTTTGTGACTTAATGACCACGGGGCAGTTTAATGGTCATTATGGAAGGTTAAATGGTCATTACAAAAGGGCCATAGAGCATCACTGTACCTAATAAAATGATTTTAAAAAATCCCTTTTCTTTCCCTTTTTTTAGTCCCAATCAGTGTCATTCAAAATACAAAGAAATATAAAGGAAATCAGAGGTCATTTGAGGTGGTCCAGGTTATCTGGCGAGGTGGTTCTATATCCATAATTATGTATATGCCAACCTGCAACAACTATGCAAAGTTTGTTACCTTTATCACCAAGTGCACAATTTTTGCCCTAACTAACTACTAACCAAGTTTCATAATTTTTTATGGCCGTAGTGGCGAAGTTTTAGCTGCTTACAGGTTCACCCTCTAGCTCAATTATAGTAAGATATAAACCCACACTAGAGGGGATCTCTGCTGTGTGAAATCTCTTAATGGGCATGACACTTTGAGTAACAGCGTCACTCCTTGTAACTGAACAGTGAAAGAAATTTGAGCTTCACCTTTTTTATTAATCTTTTTATCTAATTCGGTAGCGGGCTTAAGTTTTAGCTTTCAGGAGGCTTTCATTAAGAGCTAGAGGCGAAAAATGTGTAGAAATATGTAGCTATGTGCTATAAAGAAAGGGCCGATTTTCCCCCTGGCAAGTGTGATGGGTAGAGCGGGAAGTGGGAAGATCTCATCACAGCGATTCCACAGAGGTCTAATAAAGACAACGGCAACAGCAACAACAACAACATATATTATATTGTATTTAACAAGAATCATTTTTTATTCCAGTGTTTGCCACAATACATTACTTGTCCACCAGTAGGCTTTTGTGGCTGTGGAAGTTGGCTTGTTGATTCTTGCGCTTGATTACAGTAGGATCTTACACGGGCGTGGTTGCCAGACATTTAGGAACCCTTTCATGTTTCGTCTCCCATGGACGAAACAAATATTGAGGATTCGTAATTTATCATCATTTGTCCTGCTGTCATTGTTTTTGTTTGCTTTCTTTCTTTTCTCTTGTCCTTTCTGTGTTTCCCGTTCTCTCCCCTTTTCTTTCTTCCTTTCCATTTCTTCACTTGCTGTTCCAATCTACATATTTGAATGTTTATTTAGGTTGCGGGAGTTGCGTCAAGTTTATACATAATTATTACGTTTTTTGCTTTGATGGTTCGTATTCTTTTTTTTGTTGTTGTGTGTATCCGTATTTTGTTTGTTGATTGACATCTGTTTGTTTGTGGCTTTTACCGTATATACCTATAATTCTTATAATAATAATAATAATAATAATAATTGATTTATATAGCGCCAAAATCCACTTAAAGTGCTCGGTGGCGCTTAACAAACACATAGAATACACAGTCTCAAACACTCCAGTATATCACACCTACACACTAACACATCCAAAGATACATTTCAGTAACAGTTCTAGTATCATCTATAAATCATACACCTTTTTGAAAAGCAATGTTTTGAGTTTCGATTTGAAGTGCTCTATTGAATTAGTTGTTTTTATATCATAGTTCAGATTGTTCCAAAGTTTTGGGGCACAGATGGAAAATGCCCTTTCTCCAAGCATTGTTCTGGATCTAGGCATGCAGAGCTGGCTGTCATTTAAGGACCTTAAATTGCGTGGCGGTGTGTACTTTTCTATAAGTTCTGAATGGTAGTTTGGCGAACACTGATTTAAACATTTGTACACCATGCAAAGGATCTTAAATTCAATACGTTCTTTTACAGGCAACCAATGGAGAGTTTTTAAAATATCCTCGGTATGTGTCACGAGTGGAGTGAGTGCAATTAAGGGGATTGCTACAGAGCGGGTGTAGAGTAAGGACTCACAGTAGACAGCAAGTTAAGCGTGCTGTTGTGAGTAGTGGTGTGGAAGTCTGAATGAGGCGAAAGCGCTGGATTACTATCACTGCAAGTTAGAAGGTCCTAGGGAGCGGATCTGTGAATAATAGCCCATCGGGCAGAGATAAAAGGAAGCAGTCGAGAAGACTAGTGAGAGTCTTTCCAGTTATGACTGGTGTCGGGGACGGGCCGCAGAGCCACCTCGATGAGCACAGGGGATAGGCCAGCATAGGGCCGGAGGCCACACATAGGCCAAAAGTGAGGCTGTCGGGGCAGGACAGTAGAGGCACATACAGTCGTGGCAGTCAGGCCACGGGCAGGGACGTAGATATGAGAGTGAATGAGATACTATGTTGTTGCCATGTTGATAGGCTAGTGAACTGATATTATGTTGTTGCCATGTTGATGGCTATGGAAATAATAACGTGTTATTGCCCTGCTGAGGTGCTAGGGGAGTGCTAAGGTGTATGACAATAGGAAGGTGATATTGAGAGACTGCGGTGCCAGTAAATTACTAATGTGTTGTTAAGACCCTGAGGGGAGAGGCTGAGGCCGAAGTGCCTTTAGGAGTAACTACCGGATTGTGGATCCGAGGGAGCGTGTGTGTGAGAATAAGGCCGTTGTACGGCAGTCATTTCAATAATATAATATATGTAATTGCGCTATTATATGTATAATTATGTTTAATAAATGTGTGAGTCTGATGGGTTGTTTTGTTAAGTGTTAAACTTGTTTGTTCGTGATTGTCGTCCTGTCATAAACTATTACATTTCCCAGTCTGGGATTTGTGACATTGGGGGCTCGTCCGTTGTGACATTGGGGGCTCGTCCATTGTGACTCGGCCATTTTCGTAATATTTAGTTGTAGTTAGTTAGTAGGTAATTGTGCTGTCTTGTTCGTTGGATGAATGGACATTTCATGATATGATTTATGTATAATAATGAATGTATATTGATGCATGTATTGCTATGAATAGGTATTAATTTGTATTTAAACTTTCCAGAGTGTGTGCGTGCAGCCTGAGGAGACGAGCAGCCAGAGCTCCGATTAAAGGGAGGAGTTTTACTCAAAATTTCAAAAGTTAAGTGAAAGTCAAAATTTTTGTGCCCTGGATTGTGGGCTGTTCCTTTAATCTGTCTTTTTCCCTGTTTTTGCTGTTGTTGTCGTTATAGGTTATACGGGCGGTGGCGCGGGTTTGCTGTGTTGAACTTAGTTTATCCTTTTAAAAAGGTGTGGTAAACTTTGGAACTTCGTTCATCACAGTGAACAGTTCTGTAGGGACCTGTATTTTTGTTTAGATTGTAGCGTTCTATCTTCCTCGTTGTTTTAGGAAGACGTTTCTCTTGTCCCTCTTTCTACCTATCTATAGATACGTTCTTTTTTTTTCAGACTCTGTTCTTGTTCGTACCTTGTTGTGTAATCGGCGTAGTAGGTTGCATTTTTTTTTCCATTATATTTTCTTTTTTAGGTCTTTGTCCTAGTCTGGTTCGTTGTCCTTGACGTACTTGTGGTCCTTCTACTGTATTTCTTCATTCTTGTCGTCTCTATTTTCTTTTATAATTAATAGTGCATGCATTTTGTAGATATAGAATTAGTTTTGCTGTAAAGGTAAATTTCTGAATTGTATTCTGAATTGGGTATTGTTATATCTGGTGTGATCTCAGGTCTCTGGTCGTGTCGTTAGTTATCATACCGACAGGTTAGCCGTTTTTTTAAATACATACCATAACCATAAATCTGTGAAATGGCGGAACTCCAACAACTAATGAAGTTGGGGAAGGAACTTGGCCTGGAGGGAGAGGAGCTACGCGGCTGGATTAAAGAACAGCAGGCGGATTTGCGCGATGAGCGTGCTAAGGATAGAGAGCGAGAAAAAGAGGCTCAAGAGCGACAGAGAGAAGAGGAAAGAGAGGCTAAGGCTCAGCAACAGGAAAGGGAGTTTAAGCAACAGGAGAGAGAGGCTAAGGATAAGGAGCAGGAAAGAGAGTTTAAGTTAAAGGAGTTAGAAGCTCAGCGACAGGAGAGACAGGATAGGGAGCAGGAAAGGGAGATAAGGTTAAAGGAGATAGAAGCTCAAGAGCGGGAGACAGACGCGCGAGTAAGAATAGCGGAGTTGGAAATCAAAAAGAGTGCGCCAACAGAAACAGTTGAGCGGCAGGTACCCAATAAAGGTGGCGTTAGGATTAAGCTCCCTACGTTCGACGACCGGAAGGACGACATAGACGCCTTCCTTTACAGGTTCGAACTGAACGCACAATTGCAATGGGGGGAAAATAAGGAATTATGGGCCACGTACCTGGCGTCGCTATTGCAGGGGCGAGCGTTAACCTACTTTAAAGAGCTACAGCGCGAAGACGTGCAAGATTACGATAAGCTGAAGGCTTTGCTGCTTCGCCGATTTGCGCGTACCGAGGAATATTTCCGGGAGCAGTTTAGGCGAGCACGTGCAGATACCAGGGAGGACTTTGCTGCCTTCGTCGCGAGACTAACTGAGTATTTCGCGAACTGGGTAGACTTGGCGCATGTGGGCGCGGATTTTGCTAAACTGAAAGACTTAATGATCCGTGACCAGCTGTACGCGTCGTGCCACAAAGATCTGGTGGCTTTCCTGAAAGAGAACGAACCCGCGACGGTGCAGGAGGCGTCTAAGTTGGCGGAGGCATACCGTACGGCGCATCCGTCCAAACCAGTCGCCAGGGCATACGTCCAAGATGCTGGGTACGTCGCCGTTGTCGAGGGGTCGCCGGCAGGACTTAGGGACAGGTCGCGTCAGCGTGGTGCCTATAGTGGGCAAGCCCAGGGGCAGCGTAGGGGCTATCACCAATCACCGGCATATGGATCCGGTAAGTTTGACCGAGCAGGAGGGCTAGGTCGCGGTAATGGCCGGGGGCGATTTGTGACCTTTGCCGATGACCGACGGCATAGGGACTCTAGTTCCGGTCGCGATGGGTCACGGGGAACCAGGCCTAGTGCAGCACAGGGAGCGGAGTGTTGGACTTGCGGACGCGTGGGCCACTTTTCACGCGAGTGTAGGGCCGCGAAGTGTTGGAACTGCGGTAGAGCGGATCACATCAGCGTGAACTGCCCTGCAGGTAGGATAGCGGCGAACGTGGACAGTAGCTCCAGTCCATGTTCCCCAAATAAATTTCATCATGCGGCTGCGTGTGTTACATCGGACAACGGAGGCGGACAGTATTCTAAGTGTCCCAGTTGTGAGAAGTTATTATCTTCCGGTATTTTACCTTGTGGGAGAAAGATCCCCGTCATAAATTCATGTCATACAGGAGGTGGTCTTAGGGTTTATCCGGGGTTTGTTGGGGACGAACCGGTCTCGGTTTTACGAGATACAGGATCTACCGTTGTGGGAGTGCATAGGGACTGCATTCGGGATTCACAGCTTACAGGTGAGACTGTCCCGTGCATCCAATTTTCGGGGGCCATTGAGAAATTACCCATGGCAAAAATAATGATAGATACACCTTTCCTTAGCGGGGAAGTCGAAGCAGTCGTTGGTTGTTTTCCAGGCGCCCAGCTCATCATTGGGAATGTATCACGGGTAGTTTCCCCTTCCGATGAGAACGTGCAAGGATGGTCGCAATCAAAAGGTATTGACTTTTGCGCCGCGGTCGAAACACGCCGACGGGTAGCCGATAAAGATAAGATTAGACCTTTGGCTACGCCAGCGGTCAACCTAGATATCACGCCAGAGCGCTTGGCGAGATTACAAAGGGAGGACCCATCATTAAACCCATGTTTTGGGGAAGCGCGAACCGAGAAAACGAGGAGATATAAGAACGGGTCGTCCTCTCTTTTTGTCCAGGGGGGCATTCTGTTCCGTATGTACGTCACAGTGGCTTCCGTTGAAAAGCAAGTCGTCGTGCCACGGTCGTTAATTGCTACAGTATTGCGTCTGGCCCATGATGTTCCATTAGCGGGTCACATGGGAAGTGCTAGAACCAAGGAGAGAGTCCTGAAATATTTTTATTGGCCATCGATACATAGAGATGTAGGGTTATATTGTAAGACGTGCAGTGCGTGCCAAAAGACGACGCATAAGGCTCGTACACCCCAGGCTCCTCGTCAGAATATAGCAGAAGAAGCTTCGAGTATTGCTTCAAAAAGAGCAAAAGACTATAAAGATAGAGGTTCCAAACTGAGAATTTTTAAGCCAGGAGACAAGGTCCTATTGTTGTTACCTACGGACCATAATAAGTTATTGATGACATGGAAAGGTCCTTATGTTATTGAGCGAATTGTTTCGAAGGTAGATTACGCTATCCACATTGATGGATCAGTAAAGGTTTTCCACGTTGATATGCTGCAGAGGTTTCATGAGAGACCAGAGTATCTGTATTCTCATACTAGTGTTGAAGGACATACCTAATGTCGTTTCATTCTTTGACGATATAGCATGCCATACGTCGACATGGTCTGATCATATTCAGACACTAACAGTAATTTTTCAACGATTACGTCATTTTGGGTTAACTGCTAAACCCGCAAAGATGGATTTGGCATGTCCAGAGATAGTATTCTTAGGACATATTGTGGGTAGAGGTGTTCAGAGACCTGAAGAAACAAAAATTGACAAGTTAGTAGGGTTGCAAATCCCAAAAACAAAGAAACAAGTCAGAAGCTTAGTGGGAATTTTAAATTATTACAGAAAGTTCATTCCAAATTTTTCCTCCTTGTCATCTTCTCTTACTGACCTTACTAAGAAGGGACAACCCGATAAGGTCCAGTGGACGTCTGAATGTCAGACATCATTTGATAATTTGGTGACAGCATTATCATCGTCACCCATTTTGATATTACCCGATTTTCGATCTAATTTTATCCTCAGAACGGATGCGTCGGACTCTGGTGTCGGCGCTTGTCTTCTACAGGAGAAGAACGAATGTCTCCATCCTGTATGTTATGTCAGTAGGAAGTTATTGCAGAGAGAAAGAAAGTATTCTGTGATAGAGCGTGAGTGTCTTGCCATTGTCTGGTCCGTCCAGAAACTAGGACGTTATCTCATGGGACGAGAATTTTGTATCCAGACAGACCACAAGCCACTGACATTTTTGTCGAGGAATCGTTCGTCCAGCCCACGCTTGTCTAGATGGGCATTGGCTTTGCAGCCGTATACCTTCGTTATTCAACCAATTCCAGGAACCAGCAATCATATCGCCGACTACCTTAGTCGAGCCTAGGGGAAGATTTCAGGAGCTTATACATCGGAGGACAGGAACATTGACAGGATCTGTGTGAATGAGTCGACTTTAAAATATTGACATTATAAATATGATATGAAGAATGGTTGATAGGTTGAATGGTTTTTGATTCGGTATTAAGTATTGTGGTTAGTTAGCTATTCATGATGTGACACATATATGCATATTGCAGGCCATATTGATCCCCATGTTTTCCCCTGATTTCGGTATTTTATATACTAGGGGAACTGCTAGGTCATTTTTCTAGTGTAGGTATTGCTCACGCTCACTCGTTGACAGTCATCTTGATGCGATTTGAAATTAATTGCATTAATTTTTTTGGGGTGGGGGATGATGTCACGAGTGGAGTGAGTGCAATTAAGGGGATTGCTACAGAGCGGGTGTAGAGTAAGGACTCACAGTAGACAGCAAGTTAAGCGTGCTGTTGTGAGTAGTGGTGTGGAAGTCTGAATGAGGCGAAAGCGCTGGATTACTATCACTGCAAGTTAGAAGGTCCTAGGGAGCGGATCTGTGAATAATAGCCCATCGGGCAGAGATAAAAGGAAGCAGTCGAGAAGACTAGTGAGAGTCTTTCCAGTTATGACTGGTGTCGGGGACGGGCCGCAGAGCCACCTCGATGAGCACAGGGGATAGGCCAGCATAGGGCCGGAGGCCACACATAGGCCAAAAGTGAGGCTGTCGGGGCAGGACAGTAGAGGCACATACAGTCGTGGCAGTCAGGCCACGGGCAGGGACGTAGATATGAGAGTGAATGAGATACTATGTTGTTGCCATGTTGATAGGCTAGTGAACTGATATTATGTTGTTGCCATGTTGATGGCTATGGAAATAATAACGTGTTATTGCCCTGCTGAGGTGCTAGGGGAGTGCTAAGGTGTATGACAATAGGAAGGTGATATTGAGAGACTGCGGTGCCAGTAAATTACTAATGTGTTGTTAAGACCCTGAGGGGAGAGGCTGAGGCCGAAGTGCCTTTAGGAGTAACTACCGGATTGTGGATCCGAGGGAGCGTGTGTGTGAGAATAAGGCCGTTGTACGGCAGTCATTTCAATAATATAATATATGTAATTGCGCTATTATATGTATAATTATGTTTAATAAATGTGTGAGTCTGATGGGTTGTTTTGTTAAGTGTTAAACTTGTTTGTTCGTGATTGTCGTCCTGTCATAAACTATTACATTTCCCAGTCTGGGATTTGTGACAGTATGATCCGAAGCTTTACTCAGTGTTACAAGTCTCGCTGCTCTATTTTGAATCTTTTGAAGTCTTGAAAGAGTTGAATCGGGAATGCCAAAAAGTAGGGAATTGCAGTAGTTCAGATGACTCAGAATGAAAGCATGAACAAGAATCTTTGCTGTGTTTTCATCAATAAATTTTCTTATTTTTCCTATGTTTGTAAGGTGGTAGTGCATGGTTTGACAAATTCTTGTCACATGGGTCTTCATAGAAAAGTCAGGGTCAAAATAAAAGCCAAGACATAATATTGTGTGTGTGTGTGTGTATGATAAATACATATTTGAGTATTTGGTCGGACTTGTCGGGTGGACTTGTTGATCTTGTCCTGCAAGTGTTTGCGTGTCTCGTTAGGAGTTCGATCGTTGTTGAATGTTTTTTTTTTTTGCTATGATAATTGTCTTGCTTACGCGGTAGTCATAATTATGTATACAATGTGAAAATAGGACAGTTATCGACCTTCGAGGGTCAAGCTTCAAAATAAAGGACAAAAATGGTAACAAAATGACATATTAGGTCAAAACTGAGTTCTTGCCGTAAGTGGCATCGTAAACCATTTCTAAACATTGTCCCAAAAGCATATAATGATTTACGCATCCAAAGTATTTTTGAAAAGCATTTTCTAATCCCTATCGAGTTACATCTCTGCACTATCGACTGTTATAATATTCTTTTACATTTGCTTCCTTGGGTGTACAAGTAGAAGCTGCTAGAGAGTTTGACCAACTTTGATCTGACATTTTGAAACGATCACCGTTTCAACTGCAAATTGCGAAAGAAGTTTCTCAAAACTTAAATGAATCAAAACGTATCAGAGATCTACAATGAACCATGAAAGACTCAGTAACCTAAAATACTGTCAATTTCAAAGCCTGACAAAAGTATTCACTTTCAGTATTTCAAAACACTCTTGATTTTACAAGCGACGCTCTAACCAGCAAGCTTTATAATACGTGCGTTTTCCAAGTGTGTCAAAGGGGTTTGAGTGGAATACCTCACGAAGCTGCAAATCGCTTGTTTTGAAGTGCTAGCTTTTTCGCCCTTGAAGGGTTCTCAATGTTCTCTCCCTGATGATAGTTGTAATTCTATTCTTGTATAAATCAAGAGCACAGGGCGATCCTATTTCGTTACAACTCAAAATCTGCACTTTCTGCCATCTTTTATACAACCAATCCTGCGGTCCACAATAATGTGTTTTGACAAGTCAAATAACAAGAATCGGCGTTTCACAATAGTTGAAAATAAGATTTTTGGGAAAACCCAGCAGGTTGAATGTAGGTCAGCCATAAAAAAAGAGTGGTGGGTGGAGAGGTGAGGCAAACAACTGGCCATAAGTAAAGCTCAGACTAATTATATCAACTGACTAGTACGAAATGCAATGTTTGTCTAACTTAAGAGCAAGGTTAAGGTCACAGAATCTGGCTATTTTGTGGTATTGGTGAAGCCTATTGAAACATTAAATTTTTATTTGCTACAGCAATAAGAAATCCCCAAACAAAGACAATAGCAACAACAACAAAAATACATCCCACTGTCTCGTGAACTTTGCAAATGCTCAGCAGTTATTGTTGTTATTGTTGTTGTGCATTGAGAAATTAAAATAAGTGAATAAAAACAAATAAAAAATAGTGGCACGGACTCCAGCACACAATACCCTATCTAGCACAAATGTGCCGTGTGACTATGTGGTTGCGAGAGCACTTTTTCCCATGACATGGACGACCCTAAGTCTAATACCCTAAAGTACCAGTTGCCCCTTAAGATCTAAGGAAGTAGGTTCTAAGCCGTATGTTTTGTCCGGCCTACCCCCGACCAAACTCCACCCCAACTCTCAGTCCCTCAGAAGCGCCTTAAGGGAGGAAATCTCGCCAGACCCTAAGCTTTACAGATTAGTTGGGCATGACTAGCCGTGCGAGTACCTTGGTCGACCGCCGACCTCGACGCTACATGGAAGCAGGAGCCAGTGACCACCCAGGTTTCCCCAAAGTGGCTGTTCTGTACTATAAACAAATTTGGGTTTTTCTTATATGACACAGAATCCGTACATTGTCTGCCATTATGGGTTTGACTTCATCATGCATAAAATCACATAATAAATACATTTCTTTACAAACCCTACTTAAAATACATGATTTTCACTCAATTAAGTTCGATTAACACCATAAGCCAAAGATACAAGCTTTCTATTGGAAATAGAGCAATAAAATATTCTTTTTGCAAAAAATGTAAACTACACACATGATTACCTACCTTTTGCCCTTGACATCTTCTTGACTTTTATTGACAAACCAGAAGCAGAAGTAGGAATCGATACCATTATATATTCTCCATACAGTGAATGTCACAACGGATTGAATACTTTCTCTTACTCTCTCGAAACTGTGAAACTTTTCACTTGCATTTAAATGAGGGCTTTTCTTCCTCTGGTTTACAAGTTTGAATAAAAATTAAATAGGGCTAATAAAACATTGAAATGATTTCATGCTAGTTTCATGTCTGACATTATAAGAAATTCCCTATTTGGGATTCCAAATTCGATACCAAATAGATACATCCATTACCAAAGAGATGACCTCAACACCCTTGCCACTAAAAATCCTAGAACTTCTAAATTATGATCTACATCCTCGGTGTCGTGGCCAAACCGCCTATCTCGCGGAAAGAAAATTTTACAGTAGAAGGGAAAAACTTGTCGGACTTACCAGACCTCACCTCCCCTAACATTAAAAATCCTATAATCTCTAAATTATGATATATAATATCGATGTCATGGTCAAACTACTTACCTCGTGGAAACAAAGTTTTGCAAAAAGTCTTGTCAGACTTGTCAGACTTGAGCAACGGATTTTTCAGACTTGTTGAACCTTTGCAGGGACTTGTTGAACTTGTCGAACCTGTGCCGCGGGCATTTTAAACTTGTCACACTTGCTGAAAATGTCAGACTTTTCTGACTATTTCGGAGCACGGACTTGTTTGCATTGTCAGACTTGTGTCATGGGACGGTCAGATTTGTGGGCCAGACTTGTTGGACTAGTGCAGCAGACTTGTCCAACTTGTGCGGTGGACTTGTCGTACTTGTCAAACCTGTGATTCTCACATTGTGGACTTGTTCAACTTCTGCGGCAAACTTGTCTGACTTGTTCTGTGGACTTGTCAGACTTGTGTGGCGGACTTGTGCCCCTGGCTTGTCAGAGTTATGCGGCAGACCTGTTGGGCTAGTGCTGCAGATTTGTCGGACATCTGCAGTTGACTTATCAGATATGTTGGATTTGGCTAACTTGTTCGGCAAACTCTGTTGGACTTGTGCTGCGGATTTGTCCCATTTGCCATAATTGTGTAGCCGGCATGTCAGACATGTCAAAGTTGTGGGGTTTGTGCAGTGAACTTGATGGTCCTGTCGGAGTTGTGCGGACGACTTGTCAGATTTTTCGCACTTGTGGCTTTGTCAATTTTGTGTGACGGACTTGTTGGTCTTCTTGGACTTATCAGACTGGTGCTCCGAGCTTGTCAGAGTTTTTTGGCCAACTTGTTGGACTTGTGTGGCACTCTTGTCTGATTTTTTGGCCAACTTTTTGAACTTGTGCCTGAGACTTTTCAAGATTTTTTGCTCAACTTGCTGGACCCGTGCATCAGACTTGTCGGAATTTTTTGGCCAACTTGTCGGACTTGCCAGATTTTTTTGGCCAATTTGTCAGACTCTTTTTAGCCAACTTGTCAGATTTATGTTTCTCACTTGTCAGAGTTTTTTCGACCAACTTGTCAGATTTGTGCGTTGGAGTTGTCAGATTTTCTCAGCCAATTTGTTGGTCTTGTGCCTCAGGCTTGTTGGGGTTTTTCAGCCAACTTCTTGGACTCATGTGTCTAAGACTTTTCAAATTTTTTTGGCCAGCTCCTGGGACTTGTGTGTCAGATCTGTCAGATTTTTTGGGCAAACTTCTTGGGCTTGTCCATCGATTTTCGGATTTTTTCTGCAAACTTGTAGGACTTGTGCATTAGACTTGTCGGAATTTTTCTTCCAATTTCTTGGACTTTAGCGTTAGACTTGTAGGATTTTTTCAACCAACTTCTCGAACTTTTCCATTGGACTTATCGGATTTTTTTGCCCAAATGATGGACTGCTGCGTTAGACTTGTCGGATTTTTTCGGCCAAGTTATTGGACTTGTGCATTAGACTTCTTGGATTTTTTCAGCTAACTTGTTGGACTTGTGCGTTAGACTTGTCAGATTTTTTTGGTCAACTTGTTGGACTTATGCGTTAGATTTGTTGGATTTTTTTTGTTAAGTTCTTGAACTTGTGCATTGGACTTGTCGGATTGTTTCAGCCAACTTCTTGAACTTTTGCATTGGACTTGTCGGATTTTTTTTTGCACAACTTTGTTGGACTTGTGCATTAGACCTATCGGATTTTTTCTGCCAACTTATTGGACTTGTGCGTTAGACTTGTTGGATTTTTTCCCCAACTTCTTGAACTTTTGCATCGTACTTGTTTTTTTTGCCCAACTAATTGGACTTACGCGTTAGACTTGTAGGAAGTTTTCGGCTATCTTGTTGGACTTGTGCATCAGGCTTGTTGGATGTTTTCAGCCAACTTGTTGGACTTGTGCGTTAGACCCTTTGAATATTTTTTGCCAATTTCTTGAACTTGTGCGTTAGACTTGTGCATCTGATTTTTTTCTGTCAACTTGTCGTACTTATGCGTTAGACTTGTTGTTTTTTTTTTGGCCAATTTCTTGGACTTGTCTATTGGATTTTTCGGATTTTTTCAGCGAACTTGTTGAACTCATGTGTCAGACTTGTCAAATTGTTCCCTCCAACATATTGGACTTGTGCATTAGACTTCAGATTTTTTTTCTACTAACTTGTTAGACTTGTGGGTTAGACTTGTTGGATTTTTCTGGCCAACTTCTTGACTTGTGCATTAGATTTATTGGATTTTTTCGGCCAACTTGTTAGACTTGTGCGTTAGACGTTTCGGATTTTTTTGGCCAACTTCTCAAACTTGTCGGATTTTTTCGGAAACATTTCTTGAACCTTTGCATCAGACTTGTTGGATTTTTTTGCCCTACTTGTTGGACTTGTGAATGCATTAGACTTGTCAGATTTTTTTTGCCAACTTCTTGAACTTGTGCATTAGACTTGTCAGATTTTTTCAGCTAACTTGTTGGACTTGTGCGTTAGACTTGTCAGATGTTTCGGCCAACTTCTTGGACTTGTGCGTTAGATTTGTCCAATTTTTCTCGGCCAACTTGTTGGACTTATGCGTTAGATTTGTCGGATTTTTTTGGCCAACTTCTTGGACTTGTGCATTAGACGACCAGATTTTTCGGCCAACTTGTTGGACTTATGCATTAGACTTGTCAGACTTTTTTGGCCAACTTGTTGGACATCTGCCTTAGACTTGTTTGATTTTTGTGGCCATCTTGGACTTATGCATTAGACTTGTCGGCCAACTTCTTGGACTTGTCCATTGGATTATTCAGATTTTTTCAACGAAATTGTTGGACTCATGTGTCATATTTGCCATATTTTTTTGGCCAACTTGTCGGACTCGTTTGTCAGACTAGTCAGACTTTTTGCGGCCAACTTATCGGACTTGTGTGTTTGAATTGTCAGACTTCTTCTGGAAAACTTGCTGAATTTGTGTGTCGAACTTGTTGGATTTTTTTGGCCAGGTTGTCGGACTTGTCGGATTTTTCCGGTCAACTTCTTGAACTTTTGCATCGGACTTATGACTTATCGGAATTTTTCAGCCAATTTGTTGGACTTGTGTGTCGGATTTGTCGGATTTTTTGGGCCAACTTCTTGGACGTGCGTCAGACCTGTTGGATTTTTTGGCCAACTTGTTGAATTGTGCGTCACACTTGTTGGATTTTTGGGTCAACTTATTGGACTAGTGCATGGGTCTTGTCGGATTTTTGGGCAAAGTTGTCAGACTGCGCGTTCAACTTGTTGGAATTTTTTTTATCAACATGTTGGACTTGTGTCTCAGGCTTGTCCAAATTTTTGGGCCAAATTATTGAACTTGTTGGAATTTTTGCGTCTAACTTATTGTACTTGTGCATCAGACCAGTCGGATTTTTTTCAGCCAACTGGTAGGACTTGTGCATCAGATTGTCAGATTTTTTCGGCCAACTAGTTGGATTTGTACGTCGGACTATTCAGAATTTTTTGGTCAACTGGTTGAACTTGTGTGTCAGATTGTCAGACTTTCTTTTGCCAACTTCTTGGACATGTGCATGGAACTTGTCTGAATTTTTTGGCCAACTGACTGGACTTATGCGTCAGACTTGTCAGACCTTTTTCGTCCAACTTGTTCGATTTATGCATCAGATTTGTCCAAATTTTTTGGCCAGCCCTTCGAACTTGTGCGTCAGACTTATCGGAATTTTTTGTCTAACTTGTTGGATTTGTGGTTCAGACTTATCAAAATCTTCTGCTCAACTTGTCGGACTTGTGCGTCAGACATGTCCGAATTTTGGGCCAACTTATTGGACTAATTGTGTTTATGACTGGTCAGACTTTTTTTGGCCAACTTATTGGATTTGTACCTCGGACTTGTTTAAATTTTTTGGCCAACTTGTTACACTTGTGTGTCAGACTTGTGAACATTTTTTAGCCAACTTGTTGGCCTTGTGTGTCACACTTGTCAATTTTTTTCGGCCAACTTGTTAGGCTTGTGTGTCAGACTTGTCAAAATTTTTAGGCCGACTCGTATTTCAGACGTTTCAAAGTTTTATCTGCAACTTGTTGGACTTGTGCGTCAGGCTTGTCAAAATTTCTTGGCCAGACTATCAGACTTGTGCATCGGACTTGTCGGAATTTTTTGGCCAACTGGTTTGACTTGTGGGTCATTCTTGTGAAATTTTTTTGCCAACTTGTCGGTCTTGTGCGTCAGACTTGTCGGAATTTTCGGCCAACTTGTTGGAATTGTGGGTCGGACTTGTCAGACTTTTTTCTGCCGAACTGTTGGATTTGTGCGTCGGACTTATCGGATGTTTTTCGTCCAACTTTTTGGACTTGTACATTAGACTTGTCAGAATTTTTCAACCAACTTGTTGGACTTGTGCTTCTTACTTGTCAGAATTGTATGACAGATTTGTTGGACTTACGCTAACATTAAAACAAAAACTTGCAATTCTAAAGGGTGACAAAGGGGCATCTGAAATAGCTCTCTTTATGCGTTAATGGTATGTGTGTGTGTGTGTGTGTTAGTAAGTGAGTATGTGAATGAGTGGATGTGAGTAAGTATGGGTATGTGTGGTGTGTGTGTATGTGTGTGTGTGTGTGTGTTGGGGGGGGGGGGGCTTCCAAAGTTAAAACTTATACTGATCTTCTTTTCCTGTCTCTTGGTCACAGATATCTTTCGTGGGAATGCAAAGTTCATTGCTGTTGTCTTCTGGGTATGCAAAGTTTGCCTGAAGTTTAAAAGAACTTGGAAGTGTCTGGAAAATAAAAAAATAAAAATGTAAGGATGATAAACGTAGATCAGCAGTTTATGATGACGCTAAGTTGAAAATGCTGTTTGGAGACAACGTAAATGATAATTTGTTATAAGTAAGAACGAACCGCAGGTGTTTTGCGCTAGGGGCGCATACATATACGTACCTATCCCTAATCTTGTCCTTATCCTCAGCCCTAAATCTTATTGAATCCCCGCCCCTGCCCCCTACCCTTTCAACCAAAACAAAAAAAAAAAAACAGAAGGAAAATGAAAAGAAAATCTGAAATCGTAATTAATTAAGGCTACGGTAGGAGCATTTCGGGAGGAACTCTCAGGCTCTGAGGTCACAAAAAGCTTTAAATTACCCATCCTACCTCTAGCGCAAAAAACTTGGGGGACGTCATTACTTGTAAGGACATTCATATGAGTATTTGAGATGTCCAATGCCCTCATCTCTACACCTTAGCCTGAGTTCCTTAATCCTTACACTACCTGTTTATTAAAATTTGAGACCAACTATGTTATTCCTGCTCCACTCCCTTCCTTGTCGCTGCTGGAAATATTTTGAAAAGACTTGAGATTAAGTTTCGGTTTTCATTTAAGTACGTCGGCTTATCTAGAAAATCCACATGCACATATGAAAATGTCAGACACATAAGCGAAAGAAGAAAGCCCGGAAAGTGCAAAACCTTTGTTCGAAAGCAACCAAATTTCTGCAGTTTGCAACAGATGAAAACTTTTGCATATTATCTCACCGTGTAGTTAAGAACGATTTGTGCAGTGGGTGCTTAAAATCTGACTTCAGAACCGAGATACCATGGCACTTTGTTTCGACAGCTGTGATTGTCTTTGTAACTTAAGCACTCCTGTCTCCTTTGAACGATACATGAAAGTAGTCTATTAAGGAGTCCTTTTGAGGGCTAAGAAAGCAGGGAGTAAAGCATGGACAGGCAATGAAACAAACAAGACGCGTGAGATGTAAATGCCAAGGACAGCGATCCTCCCTAAAATAAAGATCTACAACTGTTTTGAACGCCAGTCGAAGTTCTTTTATTATCTTTTGCTTTTAAATTCTCAGTAAGAAAATGGTAACAGTACCTTTCGCCGATAAGACCGCTATGTAAAATTCATGCAGCAAATGTTTATAATTAAAAATGTATGTTTTAAGACTTTAATAGTCATTATCTACGAATGATACAGTCGCAATTAATCATAGCTAATTTATACCATATTTTATATTAATTATTCAATGTAGAGACAGCCACATCTGCTGAATCTACACAATCAGATCTACATAGACAAATCGATACCAGTTCACGAAAGACACAAATTTAATGCATATTGTCGAGTGGAGATAAGATTGAGCTTGGGCCTTCACAAAACCAGAAAGTCACGGTGACACTCGTCCAAGTGTATCATACAGACAGGGAAAGATGAAGAGAATACCGAAGGACAAACGAGAAAATCTCATTATCTTCCTCATGTCTTGAAGCACTCTTCATCGGCCATCCACCGGAATCGGGGCGTCGTTTCAGGAAGAAGAAAGGAGAACAATGTAGTTGTGGCCCTGTTCAAAGTATCATTATCAAAATAAACGGTCTTCAACATTCAGTCCTTATGTCCGTAATGATAACACACCCAAGTAAACGCTGACTGAATGAGGTTGGGTTCAGAAGACCATTTAAAAAGATGAGCCCAAAATGTGGCTCAACGATGTTTGCACAAGCTTCTAAAACATTAACGTTTTACGCCACCCAGATCTGGAGCTTTAACTCGCAGCATTTCAAACACTGCAAAGAGGAGCATTCTCGACAGTGCAACGGTTGAGAACAAATTCAGATTTTGTCTAATATTTCAACATAGTAAATACGTTACTTATTCATGGATGTAGGCTGTTTCTTTAATTCTGAGAAAGTGGTGATATCTTCCCTTAAAGAATTCAAACCCGTGTTCACCTTTGTGAACACGTGCCAAAAGGTAATAATCTGTTGAACACTAAACGTACCACACGAAATACACCGAAGTAAAAGATGATAAAACCATAAAGTCACCTGTGACCAGATCTAAACTTTTGTCTACCTGTGGACAGGTATTGGGGACAACCTGACTCTAGCTTAACAATTGAACTTATGATATATTTTAACAACATCAGAATGCATTTTATCAAATGTATAGGTGACATAAGTTAAAGACACTGTGCATTTTGCACAGATAACCAATTAAACGGATCTCCTCAAAGCAATATTGAAGTTCTTTCATAGCGCATGCGACCATTTCATTTTGTGATGCCATTGACTTGCAACACTTTATTGGCTGTAACTTGCTGGTGTAAACGTCGTCAACGATGGATACAGTTTCCTACCCAGCTGTCCTTTCTACCGAATCTTAGCAGCTAAATTTTTACAACGCATCTAGGAAGGGAGGATGGTTAGTCTCTGATCTTCTTTTCTGCAAATTTTTTAGAGTCTTTGGAATGACGAACGCAACCGTATTTGAAGGACCGATTGAATTCAATCACAGTCTGATTAATTTCTATGAACCTGATATCCAGTTATACATTTAAATCTTTTGCAAACACTCCCGAGGCGTACCTGGCTATAATCTAATCTGTAAAAGTACAGTTACTGCAGCCCTAGCCTGATGGGCACCGCAGGAGAAAAAACAAAAACAAGGAGCTGAAAAGCTTTAAGAATCTCGGGCTCCTATCTTTGTTACCAGTTTCATACTGTCCTTGGCGGAGAGGCAACTTTGTTATAACAGACAGAGATACGGAAGGCGTATAAAGATTCTCCGCCCGATGATCTTCGCCGTTTAACTGGTAATTTACTAGAATTCGTTAGCTGCTTTCTAGAGTCTTTGTTATAATAGTGTAGAAACACACTGAAACGCCTGACCAATTTTGTTAAAGATAATGGTGGAAGTGTCCGTAATGTACTAACGTACAAAATTGTAAGTTCTGTACAATATTTCTCATGGTGGCCTAATCTAATTGTGTGGATTTCAACTGCTTCTTGAGCTGCTTTTTCTTTCATTTTATTTTCTTTCACCACATTTGATAATCATAACTTGTGGTTTTATAAATGCATGGAGTATACTTCTAGCATTCTGGAAAACAAAGAGTTAGCCGCCGAATCTCGTGTTCACTTTGTGCCCGGGGAGGCACAAGCGCTTTGGCATTGTTTGGCATTCACTTTTGCGGGAGGGACCTATCTGCGCTCACGTGCTGTGCTGATGCCAGGTACTCGATATTACCCTGCCTTTGAAGTCGATAGGACTAATATCGGATGGGCCGAGAAACTTATATTGAAAAACAACAACAACAACAAACTAACAAACTAAATAAAAGTTAGAGATGCATTTAAGTCACGAACACAATAATACTGAAGTAAATAAATAAGGAAGTGTATGAATAAATAAGTAAGCAAGCAGGTAAATAAATAAGTAAATAAATAAATAAATAAGAAGTAAGTATTTTGTGCCTCTGTAAACTTAAAGTTTAACTGAAGCTGTTGTCAGTTCCTTTACCGAACTGTGTCTATCCGTACAGACTACCACTGACAGGTAGGAACCACTTACTAATCACTTTATGCTTCTAGAGGTTAAAACGAAATGAAACAAAACAAGAAAAGTGTGCAAATTCACCACGAACATTTTATGTTGAAAATTCACATGATGCCATTGTTGGCACTGTCACGAGTGGAGTGAGTGCAATTAAGGGGATTGCTACAGAGCGGGTGTAGAGTAAGAAGGACTCACAGTAGACAGCAAGTTAAGCGTGCTGTTGTGAGTAGTGGGGGGGGGGTCTGAATGAGGCGAAAGCGCTGTATAACTATCACTGCAAGTTAGAAGGTCCTACGGATCGGACCTGTGAATAAGAGCCCAGCGGGCGGACATAAGTGAAAGCAGTCGGGAGACGGATGAGTGTTGTTCCAGTAATGACTGGTATGTAGAACGTTGATTGATTATTATGATTGATGTATTATATTATATTCGTCTATTACCATGATGTAAATAAGTATATGTGAGGAATGTGGAAGTCCTTGATATTGGATATAGCAATGTGCGCCATGAGCGATAGATGAAAGTGAGTTCATGGATTTGTAGCGCGAGTGAGTAGTGTGTACTCCGATGGAAGTGTGTTACCGTAAGATGTGTGGTGAGTGAAAGGTGAACTAGTGTGTGTACGCTTCATGGATTGTAAGGAGAGGTGGAGCGAATAGAAATGGTAGGGTATTATACCAATGTAATGTTATTCTTGTAGGTGTCGGGGACGGGCCGAAGAGCCACCTCGATGAGCACAAGTGATAGGCCAGCATAGGGCCGGAGGCCGCACACAGGCCAGAAGTGAGGCTGTCAGTGCAGGACAGTAGAGGCACATAAAGTCGTGGCAGTCAGGCCACGGACAGGGACGTAGATATGAGAGTGAATGAGATGCTGTATTGTTGCCATGTTGATAGGCTAGTGAACTGATACTATGTTGTTGCCATGTTGATAGGCTAGTGAACTGATACTATGTTGTTGCCATGTTGATAGGCTAGTGAACTGATACTATGTTGTTGCCATGTTGATGGCTATGGAAATAATAATGTGTTATCGCCCTGCTGAGGTGCTAGGGGAGTGCTAAGGTGTATGACAATAGGGAGGGGATATTGAGAGACTGAGGTGCCAGTGAATCATTAATGTACTATTAAGACCCTGAGGGGAGAGGCTGAGGCCGAAGTGCCTTTTGGAGTAACTACCGGATTGTGGATCCGAGGGAGAGTGTGTGTGAGAGTGAGGCCGTTGTACGGCAGTTCATTTCAATAATATAATGTATGTAATTGCGCTATTATATGTATAATTATGTTTAATAAATGTGTGAGTCTGATGGGTTGTTTTGTTAAGTGTTAAACTTGTTTGTTCGTGATTGTCGTCCTGTCATAAACTATTACATCTCCCAGTCTGGGATTTGTGACACTGGGGGCTCGTCCGTTGTGACACTGGGGGCTCGTCCTGTTTACCTGTGGTCATTTTGACATTGTGTATTCGTTATATCTAGTTGTTTTTCTGTTGTGCTAGGAATTCGTGCTGTTGTCTTTGTTCGTGGGATGAATGAAATTTACATGATATGATTTATGTATACTTATGAATATGTATTGATGCATGTATTGCTATGAATAGGTATTAATGTGTATTTAAACTTTCCAGAGTGTGTGCGTGCAGCCTGAGGAGACGAGCAGCCAGAGCTCCGATTAAAGGGAGGAGTTTTACTCAAAATTTCAAAAATTGAAAGTTAAGTGGAAATTTTGTACCCTGGATTAAGGGCTGTCTTTTCTTCTGTCTTTTTCCGCTGTTTTTCTGTTTTTGTCGTAATCGATTGTACGGGCGGTGGCGCGGGTTTGCTGTGTTGAACTTAGTTTATCCTTTTAAAAAGGTGTGGTAAACTTTGGAACCTCGTTCATCACAGTGAACAGTTCTGTAGGGACCTGTAATATTGTTTAGTTGTAGCGTCGATATCTTCTCTGTTCCGCAGGAAGACGTATTCTCTTGTCCCTCTTTCTACCTATCTATAGATACGTTCTTTTTTTTCAGACTCTGTTCTTGTTCGTACCGTGTTGTGTAATCGGCGTAGTAGGTTGCATTTTTTTTTCCATTATAGTTTTTTTGTAGAAGCTTTGTCCTAGTCTGGTTCGTTGTCCTTGACGTACTTGTGGTCCTTCTACTATATTTCTTCATTCTTGTCGTTTCTATTTTCTTTTATAATTAATAGTGCATACATTTTATAGATATAGAATTAGTTTTGCTGTAAAGGTAAATTTCTGAATTATATTCTGAACTGGGTATTGTTATATCTAGTGTGATCTCAGGTCTCTGGTCGTATCGTTAGTGATCATACCGATAGGTTGGTCGTCTTATAATAGATACCATAACCATAAATCTGTGAAATGGCGGAACTCCAACAACTAATGAAGTTGGGTAAGGAACTTGGCCTGGAGGGAGAAGAGCTACGCGGCTGGATTAAAGAACAGCAGGCAGAAATGCGCGATGAGCGTGCTAAGGATAGAGAGCGAGAAAAAGAGGCTCAGGAAAAGGAGATAAAGTTAAGGGAGATAGAAGCTAGGGATAACCAACAGGAGAGAGAGACGCGAATGAGAATCGCGGAGTTGGAAAAGAATACGCCAGCGGAAACGGCTGAGCGGCAGGTACACAATAAAGGTGGCGTTAGGATTAAGCTCCCTACGTTCGACGACCGGAAGGACGACATAGACGCCTTCCTTTACAGGTTCGAACTGAACGCACAATTGCAATGGGGGGAAAATAAGGAATTATGGGCCACGTACCTGGCATCGCTATTGCAGGGGCGAGCGTTAACCTACTTTAAAGAGCTACAGCGCGAAGACGTGCAAGATTACGATAAGCTGAAGGCTTTGCTGCTTCGCCGATTTGCGCGTACCGAGGAATATTTCCGGGAGCAGTTTAGGCGAGCACGTGCAGATACCAGGGAGGACTTTGCTGCCTTCGTCGCGAGACTAACTGAGTATTTCGCGAACTGGGTAGACTTGGCGCATGTGGGCACGGATTTCGCTAAACTGAAAGACTTAATGATCCGTGACCAGCTGTACGCGTCGTGCCACAAAGATCTGGTGGCTTTCCTGAAAGAGAACGAACCCGCGACGGTGCAGGAGGCGTCTAAGTTGGCGGAGGCATACCGTACGGCGCATCCGTCCAAACCAGTCGCCAGGGCGTACGTCCAAGATGCTGGGTACGTCGCCGTTGTCGAGGGGTCGCCGGCAGGACTTAGGGACAGGTCGCGTCAGCGTGGTGCCTATAGCGGGCAAGCCCAGGGGCAGCGTAGGGGCTATCACCAATCACCGGCATATGGATCCGTTAAGTTTGACCGAGCAGGAGGGCTAGGTCGCGGTAATGGCCGGGGGCGAATTGTGACCTTTGCCGATGACCGACGGCATAGGGACTCTAGTTCCGGTCGCGATGGGTCACGGGGACCCAGGCCTAGGGCAGCACAGGGAGCGGAGTGTTGGACTTGCGGACGCGTGGGTCACTTTTCGCGCGAGTGTAGGGCCGCGAAGTGTTGGAACTGCGGAAGAGCAGATCACATCAGCGTGAACTGCCCTGCAGGTAGGATAGCGGCGAACGTGGACAGTAGCTCCAGTCCATGTTCCCCAAATAAATTTCATCATGCGGCTGCGTGTGTTACATCGGACAACGGAGGCGGACAGTATTCTAAGTGTCCCAGTTGTGAGAAGTTATTATCTTCCGGTGTTTTACCTTGTGGGAGAAAGATCCCCGTTATAAATTCATGTCATACAGGAGGTGGTCTTAGGGTCTATCCGGGGTTTGTTGGGGACGAACCGGTCTCGGTTTTACGAGATACAGGATCTACCGTTGTGGGAGTGCATAGGGATTGCATTCGGGATTCACAGCTTACAGGTGAGACTGTCCCGTGCATCCAATTTTCGGGGGCCATTGAGAAATTACCCATGGCAAGAATAGTGATAGATACACCTTTTCTTAGCGGGGAAGTCGAGGCAGTCGTTGGTTGTTTTCCAGGCGCCCAGCTCATCATTGGGAATGTATCACGGGTGGTTTCCCCTTCCGATGAGAACGTGCAAGCATGGTCGCAATCAAAAGGTATTGACTTTTGCGCCGCGGTCGAAACACGTCGACGGGTAGCTGATAAAGATAACATTAGACCTTTGGCCACGCCAGCGGTCAACCTAGATATCACGCCAGAGCGCTTGGCGAAATTACAAAGGGAGGACCCATCATTAAACCCATGCTTTGGGGAAGCGCGAACCGAGAAAACGAGGAGATATAAGAACGGGTCGTCCTCCTTTATTGTTCAGGCGGGCATTCTGTTCCGTAAGTATGTAACGGTGTCCTCCATTTTAAAGCAGGTCGTTGTGCCAGCGTTGCTGATCGCAACAGTATTGCATTTGGCACATGATGTCCCATTAGCGGGTCATATGGGGATAGCTAGAACCAAAGAAAGGGTTCTTAAAAATTTTTACTGGCCATCGATCCACAGAGATGTGCAAGTCTATTGTAAGACGTGCAGTGCGTGCCAAAAGACGACGCATAAGGGTCGTACACCCCAGGCTCCTCTTCAGAAGATCCCCACGGTCTCGGAACCGTTTAAAAAGGTCTCGATAGACCTTGTTGGCCCCATTCACCCAGCGACCGATAGGGGGAATCGATTTTTCTTAACGGTCATATGTAATGCTACGAGATGGCCAGAGGCGGTTCCTCTGCGGACCATAACGTCTGAGGCAGTCGCGGAAGCGTTGTTTGCAATTTTCGCTAGGGTAGGAATACCAGAGCAAATTCTGTCTGATAGGGGCGCGCAATTTACGTCGCAGATGATGAAGGAATTGTTCCGCTTACTCAGTATACAACCCATCACTACCACCCCTTATCATCCGCAGGCTAATGGCATGTGCGAGAGATTGAACTCGACGTTAAAGTCGATGCTGCGTAAGGTAGCTGCTGATCGCCCTAAAGATTGGGATAGATATATCCCTGCAGTGTTATTCGCGTACAGAGAGGTACGGCAGGAGTCAACGGGATTCTCGCCGTTCGAAATGATGTACGGTCGTAGTCCTAGGGGCCCAACTGATGTTCTTCGGGACATGATGACGTCGCCATCATCGGGAGACGATGAGCACATTTCGGTGTTTCAGTACCTTGTTGATTTAAGAGAAAGACTATCTTCAGCGCGCACTATAGCAGAAGAAGCTTCTGGTATCGCTTCGAAAAGAGCAAAAGACTATAAAGATAGAGGTTCCAAACTGAGAATTTTTAAGCCAGGAGACAAGGTTCTGTTGTTGTTACCTACGGACCATAATAAGTTATTGATGACATGGAAAGGTCCTTATGTTATTGAGCGAATTGTTTCGAAGGTAGATTACGCTATCCACATTGATGGATCAGTAAAGGTTTTCCACGTTGATATGCTGCAGAGGTTTCATGAGAGACCAGAGTATCTGTATTCTCATACTAGTGTTGAAGGACATACCTAATGTCGTGTCATTCTTTGACGATATAGCATGCCATACGTCGACATGGTCTGATCATATTCAGACACTAACAGTAATTTTTCAACGATTACGTCATTTTGGGTTAACTGCTAAACCCGCAAAGATGGATTTGGCATGTCCAGAGATAGTATTCTTAGGACATATTGTGGGTAGAGGTGTTCAGAGACCTGAAGTAACAAAAATTGACAAGTTAGTAGGGTTGCAAATCCCTAAAACAAAGAAACAAGTCAGAAGCTTAGTGGGAATTTTAAATTATTACAGAAAGTTCATTCCAAATTTTTCCTCCTTGTCATCTTCTCTTACTGACCTTACTAAGAAGGGACAACCCGATAAGGTCCAGTGGACGTCTGAATGTCAGACAGCATTTGATAATTTGGTGACAGCATTATCATCGTCACCCATTCTGATATTACCCGATTTTCGATCTAATTTTATCCTCAGAACGGATGCGTCGGACTCTGGTGTCGGCGCTTGTCTTCTACAGGAGAAGAACGAATGTCTCCATCCTGTATGTTATGTCAGTAGGAAGTTATTGCAGAGAGAAAGAAAGTATTCTGTGATAGAGCGTGAGTGTCTTGCCATTGTCTGGTCCGTCCAGAAATTGGGACGTTATCTCATGGGACGAGAATTTTGTATCCAGACAGACCACAAGCCACTGACATTTTTGTCGAAGAATCGTTCGTCCAGCCCACGCTTGTCTAGATGGGCATTGGCTTTACAGCCGTACACCTTCGTTATTCAACCAATTCCAGGAACCAGCAATCATATCGCCGACTACCTTAGTCGAGCCTAGGGGAAGATTTCAGGAGCTTATACATCGGAGGACAGGAACATTGACAGGATCTGTGTGAATGAGTCGACTTTAAAATATTGACATTATAAATATGATATGAAGAATGGTTGATAGGTTGAATGGTTTTTGATTCTGTATTAAGTATGGTGGTTAGTTAGCTATTCATGATGTGACACATATATGCATATTGCAGGCCATATTGATCCCCATATTTTCCCCTGATTTCGGTATTTTATATACTAGGGGAACTGCTAGGTCATTTTTTTTAGTGTAGGTATTGCTCACGCTCACTCGTTGACAGTCATCTTGATGCGATTTGAAATTAATTGCATTAATTTTTTTGGGGTGGGGGATGATGTCACGAGTGGAGTGAGTGCAATTAAGGGGATTGCTACAGAGCGGGTGTAGAGTAAGAAGGACTCACAGTAGACAGCAAGTTAAGCGTGCTGTTGTGAGTAGTGGGGGGGGGGGGGTCTGAATGAGGCGAAAGCGCTGTATAACTATCACTGCAAGTTAGAAGGTCCTACGGATCGGACCTGTGAATAAGAGCCCAGCGGGCGGACATAAGTGAAAGCAGTCGGGAGACGGATGAGTGTTGTTCCAGTAATGACTGGTATGTAGAACGTTGATTGATTATTATGATTGATGTATTATATTATATTCGTCTATTACCATGATGTAAATAAGTATATGTGAGGAATGTGGAAGTCCTTGATATTGGATATAGCAATGTGCGCCATGAGCGATAGATGAAAGTGAGTTCATGGATTTGTAGCGCGAGTGAGTAGTGTGTACTCCGATGGAAGTGTGTTACCGTAAGATGTGTGGTGAGTGAAAGGTGAACTAGTGTGTGTACGCTTCATGGATTGTAAGGAGAGGTGGAGCGAATAGAAATGGTAGGGTATTATACCAATGTAATGTTATTCTTGTAGGTGTCGGGGACGGGCCGAAGAGCCACCTCGATGAGCACAAGTGATAGGCCAGCATAGGGCCGGAGGCCGCACACAGGCCAGAAGTGAGGCTGTCAGTGCAGGACAGTAGAGGCACATAAAGTCGTGGCAGTCAGGCCACGGACAGGGACGTAGATATGAGAGTGAATGAGATGCTATATTGTTGCCATGTTGATAGGCTAGTGAACTGATACTATGTTGTTGCCATGTTGATAGGCTAGTGAACTGATACTATGTTGTTGCCATGTTGATAGGCTAGTGAACTGATACTATGTTGTTGCCATGTTGATGGCTATGGAAATAATAATGTGTTATCGCCCTGCTGAGGTGCTAGGGGAGTGCTAAGGTGTATGACAATAGGGAGGGGATATTGAGAGACTGAGGTGCCAGTGAATCATTAATGTACTATTAAGACCCTGAGGGGAGAGGCTGAGGCCGAAGTGCCTTTTGGAGTAACTACCGGATTGTGGATCCGAGGGAGAGTGTGTGTGAGAGTGAGGCCGTTGTACGGCAGTTCATTTCAATATTATAATGTATGTAATTGCGCTATTATATGTATAATTATGTTTAATAAATGTGTGAGTCTGATGGGTTGTTTTGTTAAGTGTTAAACTTGTTTGTTCGTGATTGTCGTCCTGTCATAAACTATTACATCTCCCAGTCTGGGATTTGTGACAGGCACTACGAATGTTCTCCTCCCTCCCTGCCTATCTCCGTTTTTTTTTTCTCATCTAAAAGTGCCGCTTCCTCCATGGTGAGAAGAGAAATGCAGCAATTGAAAAAACACAAAAACGTATGTTATTTACTACAACAAATTTCCTGCCACTGTTGTTGCCATTGTTGATGTGAAAACTGTTATTGATCTCCAATGGCTGATTCATTGTTGAAATGACATAATGTAGTTGCCAACTGCAGTGTTTATGCTTGCCTCAGCCACACAATGATAGTTGTGGCCACTTTATTGCATGACGACAGAAGTACTTTGTCCTCCACCTACGATATTAACTCTTAAAGCGCGATGGTTGATTAACTTGAAGAGCACATGACAACTGCACTTTCACAGTTATGTAAATACCTATGTGCAGATTCTTGACAAAGATTCCTCTATATTACATGAAGAATGAAACCAACTGGCTTATTCAACGGGTATTTAATGAGTTTTAAAGAAATTTGCTGCAAAGGAAATAAGAAGATTTTAAATGGCATTTTCTGATTCAGAGACTTTCTTAAAGACTTTTTACTCAGCCCCCCCCCCCTCCCCCCCCCCCCTTCTCCCGACTGTGTGGCATGCAAACTGACAACTATCAAGAAAGCATATTTTAACTGGTTGCCATGCGTAGATTTCATGCATTTCCGAAGAAAGCACTATGCCTGTGGATTCCTGACAGAATTATTTTCTGATGTGGACCCATGGTACCTCTTGTCCTTTTTGAAACAGGTGTTACAAATCTCTTTTCGGATCTAAAGCAAACAACTTTGGAGAATTTTACCAATGTAATACAATTCACATGGAACTGTTTGATTCTGTTTGTGAAAACTTAAATTGATGAAGTTCTAAATACCAAAACCTGGTTTTGATTTTGCTTGTTCTTGTTTCTCTGTGTTTTTTGTGATTGGGATTAGTTTTTTTATAGAATTTTGCCAGGGCAGCCTCCTGTTCAGCCTGCTCTTCTCAACTGCCAAATTATCTTTGACATGCATAAGGGCCCTCTGCGTTTTTTGGCCCTTACTCAAGAAGACTGGGTGCTCGATCCCATCTACCATAGGATAGGGGACAGGAGTTTTGCTCGCCCCCACCACCCCCCCTTCCCCCCCCCCCCAATAATTCCAACATGCCTGCATCAACCGGGATCGAACGCCATACCTTCAGCATGAGAGGCGGGCACCTTGCCTCTAGATCAACGCGTACCCTAAATAAAGTACCCAAAATAGACCGTGAAAAGCGCAAAGTGGGCGTTATCGTGCTGGCTCGCCGTAAGACCCAAACTCAGACTCAAAACACTTTGGGTTAATTTTCTTAAGAGAACAAAGACCTTACACTTCCTACTCTGCAACTCAGTGATTTGGTTATAGGAAAGCACAAACTGAGGCATAGACAGATGCCAAATTTTTCAAAAATTTAACAAAGAACTCCCAGTGTAAATTTAAAATGTCACGTGCACAGAGTTGTTGTTGTAGTTGTTCTATGAACTGTTCAAAGATGCTTATAGAAGTGAACTATTAAACAGATAATGAAGAGGAGAAGGAAATATTGCCATACTAAATAAGAGGAGAAGTGTAAACAGTGACCCAGGGAAAAGGGACATTGACTTCACTTAGACAGACGTTTTGAAGTCTCTTTGGGAAGTTTGTGACGTTAAGTTGAAGAAATCAACAGCAAGAAAACAACAACAACAACAAAACAAACATGACAGATCATCTCCCTCAAGCGCCCAGTGTACCATATTTGAAATGCCACCTGGAGCCTTAAAGCTGTATCTTTAATACACTTACTCTTCCTATTTTATCAACAAATAATTTTTCCCATTAAAAATTTATATCTCTGCATTAATCTGACTATTTAAAATCCGCTCAGCATGTTTTTTGAGAAGTTTGGGGATTGGCAATTTTCTTCTCGGCGTTGGAGGGTTAATGTTTCAAAATACTATTCATTGTTTTGACACTTTAAACCAATTCTCTAAGACCTTCTAAAAGCCGCCATTCTCACCAAATTCCATTAATACTACGGTTCGTCCGCAGTTTACGAAACACAAGAACTCTTGTCTCCATGTAACAGGACAGTACTGAACACGCCCCGGCAGCCAGAGATGAAGAGACTAATTCATAATCATGAATTTCTAGTTTTAAATTATTTTTTTTATCCAGTGCAATTGCTTCAATCACCATGCATATTCTGGGCGAAACCTATTTTGAAGACCCGAAAAAAAATTTCTAGAGCCATACTCCAAAATATTCTAACGTGAAAATGTGGCCAAATATGTTTTTTCGCAAAGCCCTGCCTTAGACCAAAAAAAAAAAAAGAAATACAATGCAAACTGGCGGGACTGGTGAGCCGATAGGCCTCAAGTCCTTCGTCATGTCAAAAAGATAACGAAACAGGTAAAACAGAGTATGTAATCTATCGTGTACATGTCCTTCCAATACAATGAATAAGAAGAAAACACCGTGTGTGTGGTTTTATTTTGTCTCATTACTGTTTGGACTTCATTCTAAACCGTCCACTTTCTTGTTCAAATAGTAAGCATTGACGGAAAGCCGACTTGGCTGTCTTTCAGCCATAATAGGTAGAATGCGCATATCCGCCATCTTTAGTGTCCGGACCCGCGCATGACCGTGGCGTGGCGACTGTGGCATTGATTTTGATTTGTTGGCTGATTTGCAATGCGAGGCACGGGAGTCGCCACGAACCAAGCGGAGGCGAGCTGAAAGTAGGTCGCTACAGTAAACACAGGCACTTTTGTACATGTTCAATGGGAGACGTTCGGTCAATTCATTCACTTCCTTTCCCTTGTGTACACAGATGGTAGGGAATCTGGCCAGTTTGGATCCATCCTTTCTCTCCCTGTCATAAAAATCAACTACAATGCAACCAGTAGGCATTTTAACCACTAAGACATATCTCGAAGTTGCACTAGTCATCTGATCCACAGGCCATCTCCATTGGCGGAAGAACAAAACACAAACACTTTGTGACGTAATTATTTCTACTTATTGCCGAAAAACCCAAATCCCAACGCATACTGCATTAGCACCACAGTGTAGCGATTTATGATTGTAACTATCAACCAGCTCTCATGATATGTCTGTTCTCTTTCACAGACAGGTTGTAGACAGTTTGGTGCCGAGAGCTCTGCAGAGTGAAGCTTTGTCAATATGACCGAGGGAAGACCCTACGGACAGACCAATGTCTGTTTGTTTCTGCTTGTTCTCTCGAGCCTATTTGGGATGTGCTTGGCAGGTAAGAGAATTATAACCGCCCAGAGGAGTCTCTTGTGTGAAAATAATATGAGACAGAAATGTTAACATTCGAAAATATCCAGAGTGCTGTTGGTATTGTTTTCTACCTGCCTGCCTATCTACCTACCTACCTACCTACCTTCGGCTAAAAGAAAACATTGCATGTACAAAGCCTAGCTTAAGAAATAATACCCAAACGATATAATAAAATGCAAAGGAAAAGGGAAGACAGAAAATACCGATATTTCGGTAAAAACTTTTCTCAAGGCAAAAAACAACCCCAGAAAAAAAATGGAAAAATTGAACAGATAAAACAATCCAACGATAAAAAATGTAGAAGATGAAATATTTATAGAATATTAAATCAGTACGTCGACTTATCTGCGAGTCCTTCACTCGAGCCTGCACACATTGGTGGACGTGCTATTCTGGGGAAATACAAGCCGACCGGGATTCGAACCTGGTACCTCTGGCATAAGTGGTGAGTACCCTGTCTCCAGACCACCGCGTCCCTTGATAAAGGTAAATTGCGCCTCGCACAAGATTAGTTTCTATAGGGAGGGGCGGAGTTCTGGAAATCGCTTCTCTCTGAGGAAACAGAGGCTCATTAGTATTGCGTATAGATAGATTGCTTGCCGAGTTGAAGATCTTTATTTAAAGACGGCCATGGCTAAACGCATATACACGTCTGTCAATAAAAGGAAAATCTATTGTAATAGTTCAAGTCGGATAGCAGCATAGGCTTGTGGCAATTGGCATGGGCTCGTACTCCTCTCCAGGGCATCACCACCGCCGTCGGCCAATGGCTCCCTACCACGGCATAGCCAAACACTCGCCCGAACACCTGTACAGATCAATCCAAAGGGACCTGAATTCTGGCTAAATGGAGTGAATCTCTAGGCGTATGAATGAAAGATCGTTCGTTTCTGTATTGTGGACTGGCTGTAGATGTTTGGTATGTAGACTGGGTGTACATTTTTGTTGTATAGACTGCCTGTAGATTTTTGTTATATAATAATAATAATAATACATAATACATAGCATTTATTTAGTGCTTCAGCCAGTTAAGAACCATGCTCTAAGCGCTTTACAACATTTATAGCATGCACATTAATCACACACACAATACACATGCATACTCAGGAAAAAAACAACAAAACTAGATGGACATTCAGAGCGTAAAACTCTTCAGTCGAAGTCATAAAATTTTCAGTCTCTCTCAAAGGCAGGCAGAGAATTCCAAATCCAAGGCCCTTGAAAAGAAACAGGTTTTTTTTTCACTCATGGTCTTAATGGGCATCTTAGGAATTTTAAACGTTTTAGTGTTTACAAATGACCTAAAATGTCATGATGGTACATAATGAGTCAAAAGGTCAGTTAAATAGTTAGTGTGTTTTGGTACATACATTAATTTGTGACACAGGGTAGCCAGCTTATACATTATTCGTTTTTCTACCGGTAGCCAGTGCAAGCTCTGCAGTAGAAGTGATGCATGATCTCTTTTCCTTTTCTGGCTTTAGATGTATGTATTAGACTTAGAGGCATATTATTATTATTTACGCACATAAAAATGTTCGTCCTTATTTTTGATTATTACTTCTTATTTTTTTGGGTTAAACAGGACAGTTGCGGGCTTGTCTTATTCTCATCAGATTATGCCCCTCCATTGAACGACCCTGCCGTGAACATTATTAGCACAAAAGTACTATTCTACCGAATTTTTTATTTACACTTGAAAGGTCGGGGTGTTTGTCTTGAGAATGTCACTGTTTACCTGTGCTGTTTTTAATCCGGCTAGGCTGAAAAAATGTCATGTGTTTAAAGTACTTGAGGATTACAAGAGATCGTCTTAACAGTGGATACGTGATAACACCAGATATAGTGGGAAATGTGAACTGCACCTTGGACAATGGTTTGCAGTCTGTTGGCCGGTTTGGGGGGGGGGGTGAGGTGGGGGGGGGGGGCTGGGGGGTGTTTCCAAAGGAACTGGTGCACTTTACACATTCTTGTATTGTTTGTAATAGTATTGGTGTGGTGATGGTATTGTAGTATAGTTGTGGTAGTGGAGGTTACATTAACAGCAGTGGTAATGTCGGTAGAAGTAGCAATCGTAATCCAAGTAATATTATTTTTTTAATAATAATACTACTTGCAGTAGTGGTAGCCGTAATCATTTCAGTGGTAGTAATTGGAAAAGTAGTGATAATATCAATACTAACAGGAGTAATAGTAAAATAGTAGCAGTTGGAGTATTAGAAGTGGTGGAGTAGTAGTAGTAATAATAGTAAAGTAGCGGTGGACGTTTTAACAGTAGTAGTAGTAGTGATACTGACAGCTGTTGTATTAGTAGAAGTGGTAGTGGTGGTAAAAGTGATACTAATGTTGTTGGTGGCTGTGTTTGTAGTAGAGTAGTACTAGTACTAGAAGTAGTAGTGACAGTAGTGACAGCATTAATAGTGGTAGAGTAGCAGTAGTAGTGAAGGGAATCTAGTTGTAGTAATATTAATAATAGTTGAAATAGCGGTAATAATAGCGATAGTAGTAGTAGCAGTAGTAGTGGTAGCAGTAGTGGTAGACATAGTGGTAATAGTAGCAATAGTAATATTAATAGTAGTATCAGAGAAATATCAGTAGCCGTAGTTGTAAGTGTAGTAGTAGGGTAGTAATATGGTAGTAGTGATCGTTAGTGGTCGTCGTAGTAGCAGTGGCAGTAAGAGCTGTAAAAGTAGTAGCAGCAGTGGTTGTGGTAAACGTATAAGTAGTAACAGTATAGTAGTAGTAGTTGTTGTTGTTGTAGAAGTAACAGTGGCAGTAGCAGCAGTTGCTCTTTAGCCGACCATAGCAGTCAATATTTCCTATCACATAAACTATAGATACTCTGAAATCTCTCTTTTCTTCCTCTTTCTCCTTTTTTTCTTCGTTAACTTCTTGTCATGTTATTATCTCCACCCCTTCATCGTCATCATTAAGTAAAAGAAAAAAAGTACTTCATTTTCTTCAGACTTGTCAAGGAAGATGCAAGTTATGCACAATACAGATAACTTCTGATGACGAAATCCCCTCCTCTCCCCTTTTTTCTTCTTCTACTTCGTTTTGACATTCAGTATGGCCAAAGGATTGTCGTATGTCAGGGGCATGTGAGATGCGTGGTCGGTGAATCGTGCAGTGCTGAGGCATGTTCAGTTGGGCAGGCAGCCCTGCCGAGAGATCTTGCGGCGCCCGCGCGGTAAATTTAAGCTTGGCGGGTCTCCACTGAACGCTCTGCCTTGCGCCTGACTAGTCTGGCTGAAGGAAAACTTAGATGAAACTATGGAAATAGATGAAGAAAGCATCAAATTGCGCCCAGACTATATAAACATCGTTATGAACAACTGCTGATATAGAACCATATTGGCAGATTTACTTAAATATGATTTTGAAGACCCTAAAAATAATGTTTCCCTAGTTTAACCTTCATAAAACAATCAGGGGACGACGGCGGGAATAGTGTTGTGGCCATATCCTTTGTTAATGGTTTCTTTGATTCACACCATTACAGAAATGTAAAAAAAAAACAGTGCATTATTGTAAAACTTGGTATTCTGGAGAAAATCGGTGGCCCTAATTATACAGCTTTTAAATAATTAATTGTGAAATTAAGAGCGCCGCTTTGAATCCTATAGGGCCGCCATATTGGATACCGAGGCAATGGGGGCCGCCATATTGGATAACTGAGGCAGACACTTCGCTAAGCTGCCTCGCTCCGCCAGCAGGCAGCCTGCGTGGCTTTACGGCAGGCAGTTCACACTGAACGCCTTGCCTACCAGGCAACTGCACGCGCCCGCGGTACTGAATGCGCCTCTGTTCTCCCAAAAAGTTGAAAATCCTTGGATCAGTGACGTTTAGAACAAATGGAAGCTTGAACCTGATTTTCTTATCAACATTTATCACAAAGATGTTTGAAGTGTTTGTTATTATCAAATCATACACTCGCTGTTACCATTAACATGGGGCTGCCTTATTTATGTGATATCCACTTTCCACCTCTTGTTAACCTCTTTCCGGGTTTATCGCAAATTTGAAGATATCCCAGTCAACAGACAAAAGCCAAAAGCGTTTTAAGGCCGAATAGTGCCTTTAAGCTCTGCGAAGTCTCTCCGGTATTCTCATTAAGGCAACTTTCCTGCGCTGCAGTTTTACATTCGACATTCACATGCAGGGATTACTTCTCTTAATTCATCACTCTATAGATGTTTGATGCTATCAATAAAATCTACATTGATGAAAAATGTGGCTACTGATGGTCAGAATTTTTGTTTTTAATCTTCACCAATTTCGACCCTATTGTCTGGAATTGTGTCACATAATGTCCCTGTGGCTCAGTGATTCTGCAGGCATGGGTCCACTTTTCTTTTAAGCTTGAGTGGATGGAATGTGAAACATATCATTACTCAAAAGTTCGATCGGTGACCGGTAACCAGTTAAATACGCCAGTAATTACGGCCATCTCTGCATTCTAAGTTATCCAATCGTTTACAGCTCAAGATACCAGGAATATTACATTAATTTCAACCTGCTGATAGCTCTTAGGCTGCATAGGGGTAAAAGGCGGACATACATTTTGGTTGTCTTTGCCACGCGTCTGGACGAGTTCATATCTAGTGAACTATGGGTGAAAACCCATGCAAAGCATTCTAAGAGTTCTTAAATTAGTTGATTTGGGTGAATTATACAAAGTCGTATCTCAGAGTAGCAAGATATTCAAATCGAGGGCTTTAAAACACTCTGTGACGTATTTTGGCCTACTTCCTACAAAATCTCGTAGGCCTAATTTTCATTATATTTACAGTCACTGTGTTAAGCCAAACAACAGCAACAATATCCATACCGCAGGCTATTCCTTCATCCTCCTCTCAACCACCCACCCCGAAGCATTCTTTTCCTGTTTTTGAAGTTGCTCAGTGACTGCAGGCCTTTTCTTTAATACAAATTTACTTATTAAATTCGTTAACTTGTCTCGGGAAAATTTTATTTCATCTGGCAAATTGGTTTGAATTGAGTTTGGGCTTTACAATGCATCGGCACAATTATGGCCACTTTGCACTCTTCAAGGTTCTTTGGGCACTCTAGACTTGATACACACAGCTTCATCAGTTCAAATTTCACGAATAAAAATTTTTAAGAATGTTGTTACAAGTACGTACGTCCCCCATTTTTTTGTACTAGTGGTACGTATTTTAAAGCCTTTAGGGACTCTAGAGCTAGTGAGCTCCCTCTGAAATGCTCATTGGCAACAGCCTTAATTAATTATAATTAATTGTTCTTCCAGATTTTCTTGTTGTTTTCCTCCTTTTTTTTTTTTTTTTTAGTTGAAAGGGTATGGGGCGGGGTTAGGGATTTGACAAGATTTAGGGTTGAAGATAAACATGGAGTTAGGGATAGGTACATGTACGTACGCTCCCTTAGCGCAAAACGCTTGGGGTGCGTGCGTACTTATAACACCAACCAATTTTTAATATAACGTTGGTGAAATTCTGAAAAATTGTCTTGAAAAGATGTTCGTAAATGTGCACAAACTTTTGAAAATCAAGTGGCAGATCTTAGCCTCCTTCAGAAAGGACAGGATGCGCCTTGGGTCCAAGTCACAAAATGATCTTTTTATGGATCTGCAGGCAAAGTGCCTTCTTCGGATATGCAAGAAATATACACATTCAGTTAAAATATGCTTCATTGATATTGACAGTTGCATTCCACACATGCGGGGTAAGAAAAAGCAAAAAGAAAAAAAAAAACGGTGTTTGGGATGGGTATGACCTACACCGCGTCTACTGAGGACAATTGCACCTCTCTGATTTCGGTGACAGGTGTGAGCCGATTGTCCATGTTAGAGCGCAATCGCAGTTTATGTAGTCTCTATCTAAGCTTATCTTTATAGTTTTAAGATATTCCACTGACGACTGAAAGATTCGGAATCTGTATTTTATTTAAGAATTTTTGAGTGTAGAAAATTATTATATTATGATTTAAGTAGAGTAGCCTACACTATTACTGGTTCTTTCACCGGATTGGTCGTAGGGGCGCTGCGTTGGTAAACACCCCAACTCTATCCATCTGTATCCGTCATGTGCCAATGCTTGCGTTACAGCGAAGCTTTTTTGGGGATGGGAGAGGGGGGGGGGGGAGTCTATTCCGAGATGCTGTCGGTCCATTGCTTCCTCTATCTGCCTCTTCTTGTGCTGCCCCGGACTGTGCCCTGTAAGGTGGTTTTTCAGAGGCCGTCTCTTGCTTGTTGTGGGAATGTCTTCGTAGCAATCTGTGGCTTGTCTGATGGTGTCGCACACTCAGCATACACCTATTACTGCAACATTTTTTAAAATGAAAATAATTGCGCAGTGCGAACCTCAGATTGACATTGTTACTCGAAAGTTCAATGTCATTGAACAGCTCTGAGCAAAATATTCCGGCGCCCGTAACTATTTCTTGTTGATTTTATTACCTTTGACTGTTCATTGTCTTTCAGATTGCGCCACCTTAATTCCTTATTCAATGTGTATCAGAGAAGCGAATGAAAGCTACCCTATAGGTAAGACAGGCCTTGTCACCCTCCTCTGCAATAGTTTGATCCTATAGACAGTCAGACAGACAGACGGACGGACGGACGGACTGATAGATAGATAGATAGATAGATAGATAGATAGATAGATAGATAGATAGATAGATAGATAGATAGATAGATAGATAGATAGATAGATAGATAGATAGATAGATAGATAGATAGATAGATAGATAGATAGATAGATAGATAGATAGATAGATAGATAGATAGATAGATAGATAGATAGATAGATAGATAGATAGATAGATAGATAGATAGATAGATAGATAGATAGATAGATAGATAGATAGATAGATAGATAGATAAGATAAACAGATGTTTGGTTTTTATGAGGACTCAAATGCAAATCTTTCCCACGTGAAAAGTCTCTTATCAATGCTGTGCAATCATCAAATTCATTTGTTTGGGCTTCATTGATAAAGTGAAAATGTAAAAGGACCAGCAACAGCGAAGTGGCCCTGTGTTGTTCAGTTATTCGCTTTGGCAGTTTTTGTTTTTTTTCCCCCAAATCTAATGTCAGCTTTACCAGTTTTTAGACCTGCCCGTTTGTTTCTCCTTCCATTTCAATTCTTTTGGAATTTATTGTAAAACTTCTTATTATTTATTTCTAACACGGAACTTTGCAACACACAACCTTTATTGTTTTAATGCCTAATTTTGTTCAGCTACCTACTATCATCCGTCAAAACTTCAGAGTGCATTAAAAAAAAGTGTGTCTATCTTTAAGGAACGATTCTTGACAGCGTTAAAGGCGCAGTCCTCGAACTCATACCTAGAGATCCAAGGTTTGCAGGCTACATTGTCGCACAACAAACCCAGAATGGAGAATGGCAAATAGTGGTGAATAAAACATTAGACCATGAAGGGGTAAGAGATGCCATGAAACCTTTCAAGTTATATTGGTGAAATGCTTTTAGGTTTTTATAGACATGCTTTGAAAACTGCCCATTCCAGTTTCCATGATTGAAAATGTCTTTACTTTTGGAGAATCCCTGTCCTAGGCATTTACACCTCACTTTTCCTGTTATTGTTTTTGTTATTTCTTCTCGTTTCTTCTCCTGGTTTTCTTCTTCTTGTTCTTGTTCCTGATTGTTTCCTTTTCTTCTGTAGCCCCAGAAGGGCTGCCTGTTAGCCCCCGAAAGGGCTCTTCATTTAGCCCATTTTAATTTCCATATATGCCCTCGCTCTCTTTAACATCTTGGTTTCTATAGAACTGTCTTCTCACCATTGCAATCCATACTATTTTTTTTCTTATGATTTATGATTACCGCTTTTATGCGTTTTTTGTGCTCACGTTTGCTCTTACTGGTGTTCTCATATTCTGTTCACTTGAGATTTTTAATCCAGGTTTTATATGTGGGATTTTTTTATTTTTTTTTTAATGTAAAGTCCTCTGTCTCAACATTTTACACCCCAAAAGCCTCCCATGAAACCCAAGGCGTGGGTTCAAAACACGTGTCTTACTGAATGAAAAACGAGAGAGAAAGAGGGAGAGAGAGAGAGAGATAGAAAGAGAGGAGAGAGAGAGAGACAAAGACAGAGACAGAGAGAGAGAGAGAGAGAGTGAGAGAAATTTGTTGTAAAAATTCATTCATGGCAATTCATCGTGGTTTTAGTTTGACAGAAGATCGACTAAGCCCAGCAGTCGCTGCTCCGCTGGTCCTGCTGTTGCAGTCCTTCCGGGAAACCAACTATTCTAGCTGAATACTGGAACTGTTTCGGTGGGTCCTTCGTACAAGGTGCATGCGAACGAGTGGTACTAGCAGATGATCACCGTTTCGCCTATGACCATTCCGCAGCCTCCGGGCTCCGGATAAGCCCGATCCCAGGTCTGGAGAGACCCGGGGAGAATTTCTTCCCGACCGCCACGTGGTAGCAGCGGGGCAGCCCAAGCTGGGGGCTGGCCAACGGGGACGGGCTGACGGCTGACCTTCCCGAAGCCGTTAAACACTGGGAGCTTTCCGTTGCTGTAGGCAGATGTGGGCAACTGGCCTAGCAGAACGCAGTGGTGGCAGGCCCCGATTGAGGGACTCCAGCAATCATGCTTAACCGACACTTTGCCAGTACAAATAAGAGTGGCAAAGCTACGAATACGGACAAGGGGCTCCGTAAGGTCAGGCGTCAGCTCGAACAATCGCAGGTAGACAGCGATTACAAGGGCCTTAACAGTGAGTTCACCCTAGAGGAACTGGAGAGAGCACTTGGCAAGTGTAAAAATCGTAAAGCGCCAGGCCCGGACAAAGTCTCTAACGAGATGTTGCTCCAGATGGGCCCAACGGCAAAGAAATGGCTCCTAGCCTTAATAAATAGAACGTGGCACGAGAGAAAACTCCCTATTGACTGGAAAAAGGCAGTGGTGACAGCTATCCCTAAAGCAGGTAAAGATGGTACCGAACCATCACATTACAGGCCAATATCCCTTACCTCTTGCATCTGCAAAGTAGGGGAGAGGATGGTTAACTACCGGCTGACCTGGTATCTAGAAGAGCGCGGTCTTCTAGACAGACACCAGGCGGGCTTCCTTAGTGGCAGGCAGACGATGGACCAGCTTATCCGATTGACCCAAGCGGTCAATAATGGTTTCCATAGGCGGGAGCATACGATCGCTGTATTCGTCGATCTCAGACAAGCGTACGATAAGGTGTGTAAAGGTGGGCTACTCCTTAAATTACTCAAGGCGGAGGTCAAAGGAAATCTGTACGGATGGGTAAAAGATTTCCTGCACAATCGAACAGTCCGCACCAGAGTGAACGGACAGACCTCAAGCCAACTCACCATGGAGAATGGCCTGCCGCAAGGTTCAGCGTTAAGCTGCACGCTCTTTGCAGCTTACACCAGCGACCTTACCCAGCACCTGAGATGCGAAAAAGCGATGTATGCCGATGATATGGTAATCTGGAGGACAGGAAAGCATGTCCAATGGCTACAGCGAGACCTTAACCGGGACCTCGCGACGCTTGTCTGCTACTGCCGATTGTGGAAGATGGAGATAAACGTCGATAAGACCGTTTATCAACTCTTCACCAACGGCAAACACGCCCAGAAAGCCACCATCACTCTTAAGATCAATGGCCAGACACTCAAAAGGGAAAGCGCACCACGATACCTGGGAGTTGAACTTGACAGCAGGCTCAACTTGCAAACGCACGTCAGCAAGCTCGAGTCTGAGGCTAGGAGGCGATTAACACTGTTAAAAATGCTCGCCAGTACCAACTGGGGTGCCACTGGGAAGGTTCTCAGACAGCTATACCTAGCCTACGTCCGAGCAGGCCTAGAGTATAGCCTGCCACTGCAACCAATGGCCAGCGACCGAACGCTGTCGGCGCTGGACCGAGTTCAGAACAGCGCCTTGAGACTCATAACAGGCTGCCTCAAAACCACTCCTACGAATGCTCTCGAAATCATGACCAATGTGGAACCACTGGCAACCAGAAGGGAAGAAAGCGTACTACAGCAGTACGAGAGGTTAAAAAGGCTCGAGCCGGACTACCCGGCGCGGGAGGCGATCGAAATCGACCCACCACCGAGAATACTTCAGAAGAAGTCGTTCCTGGGCGAAGCCAAACGGCTAACTGAGGAGTATGGGCTAGAACAGGACAGAATGCCCCTTCGGTTATGGACGAAAGAGCCACCTCACGCCTCCCTGAAACCCCCAGTGGTCAAAACCACGCTACTAGACACAAACATGACTAAGGAGGTCAATCCCACGATTCTGAAAACGGCTGCTGGCGAAACTATTGACTCGTACCCAGCACACATGATTAAGGCTTATACTGACGGCTCGGCAGTACAGGCGACTACGAATGCGGGGTACGGAGCAATAATCTACTACTCTGACGGCACCGACACCGAAAAGATCTATGGGCCTTGCGGGGCGAACGGCTCCAACTTCGACGCTGAGGCGACAGCGATTTGGAGAACACTGACTACGGGTTTCAACGGCTTTGAAAACGGAACAGTATCGCCAGAAGATATTGTTGTGTTCTCAGACTCAAGGGCCACACTGATGGCCGTCCAATCGCTCAACCACAAGCTCGAGGCACATGGCGCAGATAAAATCAGACATATCTGCCACCAGATCATAAGTGGATACGGTGTCGAGGTCCACCTACAGTGGATCCCCGCGCACATAGGAATCCGGGGCAACGAGGTTGCAGATAGCCTAGCAAAACAGGGGACCAGAGGCGAACAGACAAAGAATCCCACGTCTTACCCAGCAGCCCGAGCCAGAATCCGCGCTCACGGACGCAGGAAATGGCTAGATCAATGGGCAAACTCGGATAAAGGACGTAGGGTGTATCATAACCAAACCAAACCAGACATCAAAGACCCGATATTGACACTAGAGCGAAAATACGCAACTATTATACAGCGTATGAGGACGGGACATTTCCAGTTGAACGCACATCTAAATCGTTTCAACCCACTCCGTGAGCCAGTATGCCGTCACTACGGGTCCCCGCAGGAGACAGTCGAGCACATCCTGGCGGAGTGCCACGGACTAAAACAACTCAGATCCCGCTACGTCCCAGATACCCCGACAGTCTCCAACTGCCTTTGCGGGGCCGTAAAACAACTAAAGAATACTGCCATATTCGCCATCGCCGTCACGAGTGAAAACTCGATCGGCCAGGGATGAGCACTCAAGCCCAGCAGTAGACATGTATAGTCTTAGTTTGACAGAACTGCGAATAAACCCTGCAGTAGGCCAGTATAACCCAGTAGTGAGTCAACATAGTTTTAGTTTGACAGAACTGCGAATAAAATTTTCATTAGGTCATATTGGTAGGTTTACTTTAGGGAACCCAATAAGAGGGCTGAGCAAGTGTTGTTTTGAATTGCGTCCTCAAACAGATTACAACGGTTTGCATTGGCAAGAAAAATATTTGAGCAAAATGTTGTTCTCTATATTAGTTTTTGTCCACTCATTGCTTGTATGTTTAAAAAAAAAAACATTGGTCTGCTGGATGCTTTTATCAGAGGATGATCGAAAGTATCTCATATGGGGATTTACTGAGTCTTAGGTGCGCACTCCATGCTGCTAAAAATGTTGTAAAAATTAAATTTATTAATATTTTTTATTTTTTACTTCAAGATATGTACCATGCTATAAATAATGAAGAACTGGTCAAGGGGATTTTTTTACTTTGGATGCGCAAACCCTCTGACCAAATCAATGTATCCGTGCATATTTCAGGAAATTATTATTATTATTATTATTATTATTATTATTATTATTATCTTTTCAGCCTTTGGGTGTCGACAACCTACGGTATGAACTTACTTGCATAAATAAAGGAGGTCAAGTGGTAAGTAGAAAAATGATCTCAGTATGAACATTTGTTTTGATCATAAACTAGGCAATACTAGGAAGGATTTATCAATCTGATATATTTTGACCTGTTGAAAGGCACCTGACCACAGTAAAAAAAAAAAAAAAAGGAAGCAAAATGGTGGTTGCTGAAATCATTAATTTTGCTCCAAGTTGACCACAAGTGTTCGAGACTTGTAGTACAAAGATATTTCCCTTTAAAGGCATGAGTTTCAACGGGAACATGGAATCTAAATGGAAGAACAATCCCTGTTGTGCTCAAACCAAATCATACCACTGTTGACAGAATAATGTTTCCGTCTTTCTTCTCGTGCAGACAACGCGAAGATGTCAATACACTGTCGTCGTAAGGGATGTGAATGAATACGCCCCTATGTTTCCCAAACCCACCTACTCCGTGACTGTGAAAGAGGTAAGTTACAAGCTGTGGTATTGTATAAGTGTAGCGGTATTTGACACAACTCTCCAGATATTCGAGTAGCAACCTGTGTCGGATATTCATTCCAATTTGTGGAATTACTCTGCCCTTGGGGATGCATTTTTTTTTTTTTTTTCATAAGAATCGATAGGGATCACAATTCTGAAACTTAAAAGATTCGTCTGAAAATAAGGCTAGTGAAAAGGAGGACTATTGAGATCGAGTAGTATGAGTTTTTGAAAAGGGGGTGGAGGGTGCGGGGAGGAGGGGGGGGGGAGAGAGAATTACAATATTTCCACTTATCGCCCGTGGTATCTTTTTTTTTTTCGAAACTATCCAATATTCGAATAAATTAATATGAACGAATATTCCGCATTCGCTCAAATAATACAATTAATTTGCTATTCGACCCAGCATTACAAATGTAGCAGACCAGTAACTTCAACGTGTTATTTGGGAGGGGGGCGGGGCGTTATTACAGAAGTCACTATAATAGGACTGTCAGTGCAACATGCCAAATGGGATATAGCTGTAATTAGTGATATGAGTAGAAATTATCTGTACACAATCTCCCAGGGCCTCTTAACATCGCCTGTGCTAATTAGTGACATCAGTAGAAATTATCTGTACACAATCTCCCAGGGCCTCTTAACATCGCCTATGCTATTTAGTGACATCAGTAGAAATTATCTGCACACAGTCCCCCGGGGCCTCTTGACATCGCCTGTGCTAATTAGTGACATCAGTAGAAATTATCTGTACACAATCTCCCAGGGCCTCTTAACATCGCCTGTGCTAATTAGTGATATGAGTAGAAATTATCTGTACACAATCTCCCAGGGCCTCTTAACATCACCTGTGCTAATTAGTGATATGAGTAGAAATTATCTGTATACAATCTCCCAGGGCCTCTTAACATCGCCTGTGCTGTACCAAAAGTGTTCGCTGTTGTGAATTTATATTCACAAAAGCTATAAAGACAACACTAAAATATGTTCCCAAGAGCCTTTTGTGAAATGTCTTATTTCTCTTATTGATCTTCAACGTGAGTTTTGTGTACAGTAACTGTTGTTGCAGACAACAGTGAAGGATCACGTCAAGAAATGTTTACTTTCTGTATAGTCCTTAGGTTTGAACGCCCCGGTGTTTTCCTTCGAACCAGATGAGAACCGACCTGTAGACCCAGATGCCAGTGGAATACAATACATGGAGTATACCATAATTGATGTAGGTATCTGCTATCTGGATTTTTGATTGATTGGTTGGTTGATTGGTTGGATAGTTGGTTGGCTGGCAAACTAGCGGAATGGTCAAATAGTTGGTTGACTGTTTCGTTGGTCTAGCTGATGGCGGAAATGCCGCGCTTGATGAGTTATTCCCCCCTCCTGTGTTGTGTTGGTCTAATTAATGGCAGAACTATTGGTTGATGGATTATTCCCCCTATGTGTTTTGTTGGTCTAATTAATGACAGAACTGCTGCTTTATGAGTCATTCCCCCTCTTGTGTTTGTTGGTCTAATTAATGGCAGAACTGCTGCTTGATGAGTTAATCCCCCTCTTGTGTTTGTTGGTCTAATTAATGACAGAACGGCTGCGTAATGAGTTATTCCCCCTCTTGTGTTTGTTGATCTAATTAATGGCAGAACTGCTGCGTGATGAGTTATTCCCCCTCTTGTGTTGGTTGGTCTAATTAATGACAGAACTGCTGCTTGATGATGTATTCCCTTTCTTATGTTTTGTTGGTCTAATTAATGACGGGCTGCCGCTTGATGAGTTATTCCCCCCTCTTGTATTTTGTTAGTCTAATTGATGGTAGAACTGCGGCTTGATAAGTTATTTCTCTTGTATTTTGTTGCTAACGTTGACTTCTTGAAATTTTGCATACATACTTATTGTTCGATATGAGACTACCACGTAGGCCCTATTTGCCTGCCTGCCAGTCTGGCTGCCCGCCTACCTACCTGGCTGCTTGCTTGTGTGCCTGTCTATCTATTTTCTGCCTGACTGCCTGACTGCCTGCTTGTCTGTCTGTCTGCCTGTCTATTTTCTCTCTCTCTGTCTGCCTGTTTGTTGTATGTCTGTCTTTTTATTTGCTTGCCTTTCCCTCTGTCTGTTTGTGTCCGTCTACATGTATCTGCCTGTCTCTCTCTGTCTCAGTTTGTCTATTACGGTATCTCTCTCCTTCTGTTTTAAATTTTAGGGCGATGACGGGTATTTTGAAATAAGGCCATATGACTTCTATAGAGGAATTATTCGACTGAAGAAACGTCTGGACTACGACAGGGGGCGGAGAGATTTTCATCTGCACATTTCAGCAAAGGTACTATCTGATTGTCACATAACTAGGCAGCAATTATCCAAGTATAAATGTCTTTTCAGTTCTTTCCGTAAAGTAAACTTGAGATCCTAGCCAGCATACCTACGCCAGTCCGAAGTAGATTTATATAAGATTTCCGGAGAGGTGGATTTCCTATTCCAAACCGACGGCGGCGCGATGTCGCAGCCAGAGGTCTACGTAGAACGATGTCATTGATATGAGCAACTTGAGGTCAGTCCTACATAGTTGGATTGACGCAGGGTTGCTGTCTGGGATGACGTCCTACTTTAACCCTTAGACCGGCGGATTCTTTCAACACTTGCTGATCCCCAGCGGCGGATTTTTTTGCTTATTCTACCTTTTAGAATAGAGCCATGTTAGCCAGTTACGGTACAGTTTGTAGCAGTTTCATAGGGTTAGGCTAAATACCAAAACAGATCAGGAAAAAATGACTATAGACATGAGCGCCAAGCAACGGGTTAATATGTCCACAGTTGCTATTGTAGTGAATGTCATTAGCCTATCGTTGTTTACCATTTTTGTGCTGAATTATTCTGTTCTCTCATGCGACTGTTTAGAAAAGGAAAGTTTCATAAACAATCCATCTATCGTGATAAACCGCCATTTACTTCCTCAACATATTATTTTTAGACAAGCTTTTACAGAATTAAAAAAACAAAAAACTATGTAGTCTTTTGTTTTGTCTAACTTTAATTTGTTGCATCCTAAATATTTCTTTCAAATTTAATTATTATGTGGCCCTTTATTTTGTGAAAACGTTTATATTTATATCTTTCTTTATTCCATATTATATGTTCGTTTTGATCCTTCATTCTCTGTCTAAATTTGACAACGCTACGGTCGCTCCAATTTCTTTTAATTTGTTTTTAATTTCCTTTTTCCTTCAGCAATGATATTTATACCTCTTTTTATTTTGTCTAAATTCTACGCTTACGGCACTAGTATCACCAACAGACAAAAAATGATGTGTATCAATATTCACTTCGAATTTTAAGTTACAATCTGATCAACAGGAACTGCAAGACGGAGGCCTCGAAAGTTCCACGACACTCAACATTACTGTCGCAGATGTAGACGATGTTGGTCCTGTTTTCTCCAAACTTTCCTACACTCTGACAGTCAAGGAAGGGGTACGTCCTTCCTTTCCCTGTCCCTTCCTCTAATAATCCTTCCCTGTTTTCATTTTCTCCAACACTGAATGAGGGACCTGACAAGACAAAACACCGTAAATCTCCCTTTACTAACTCGTTCTCCGAGAATTTGTTCTTGGCTCCTTATTGAAATTATTACACTATCACTCCTATATTACAATATTCATAAAATTTGATGGTGAATTAAACTTCAATCATTAACATGTGCGCTTTTTCACATAATCCTGTGTTAATTTCATCATTCGTTTCTTTTCACATGCATCAAATTTATGAAGTTCATAACTTAGAGAGCTTCTTGTAATAATAATAAATTTGATTGCATATCACGTGTATTTTGTAAATGTGTTGCAAGGTTCATAAACAGGGGTGAGCCATTGGTAGAATCAGGCAGAGTTCAAGGCTAAAAGTAAAATAATATATATAGTATATAATTAAATTTTTTGGGAAACCCGATGAGCAATACACAAAGAAAACGATGAAAGGTGACACGGATTGCAAGTCATGACACACCAAAGATAAAAGTGAGTTTCTTTCATTTTGGGACTTCCTTCAAATGAAGCTATTACAGTATTAGTATTATTTTTAGAATGAGCGGGATCAACAGCAATTTTCTCGACAACTGTCTGTTGGATTATTTGAAATTTTATATGGGTTCATATTTTATACCAAATTTAATGGAACTGTTTTGTTTTTTGTTTTTTGTCTGTTTGACCCTGGCCTGACGTTTAGTTTGCATCTTTGCGCCTTGTAAAAAAAAATCATAAGTAGACAAAGCCATTAAAAGCCTATTTCTACAGTATTAAACATTGCAGAAGACTGAAAATAGGTGTTCAGTATGTGTGTACTTTAGTCCGCCGAGTAATATTCTCATGTATGCACAGATCACTTTTTCGTTCATTGTAAACATTCATTCTAGTGATTTACACAGTTTTGTACTGCAGTATTAATGGCTTTTTAATAACTCTGTCTGTTTGCGATCTTTCACAAAGTTCAAAGAAGCAAACTCAAAATCAGGTTTCTGTCCAACAAATAAAAAATCAGGTTTCTGTCCAACAAATAAAAAATCAGGTTTCTGTCCAACAAATAAAAAATTAGTTCCAGAAGATTTAGTGTGAAATCTGAGCCCATGCAAACAGTTTTCGAGAAAATTGGTGTTGACCCCACTCATTCTAAAAAAAAGAAAGCATTATGAACAAACGCGATCTGGCAGTAAAATAATGAACAGGTACCCGTATTGCAAAGACAAAATATGGCAACAAAGAAACAGTTGTTTGTAGCGAAGCCTCGAGTATTTTTTGCCATATTTTGTCGTTGCTTAAAGTCTCACTGCGACCCCACAGATTTTCTGTGGTTTGTATAATATTATATGTACGCTCGTATTGTAAGGCTATCGTAGATCATCATCTGACCAGTGTTGACGGATTTCATTTATCCTAACCCTGCGTCTTCTGGCAATCTTCAGGTATACGACGGCACGAAACAGTTTGATCTAACTCCTCCATTGTCTGCACGGGACGGAGATCAGACCATCAACCAGTCAGTGGAACTGAAGATTGATGAAGGCAAATAATTATATTTTTATGGAAGTCTTTTGGTAGGAATGGTTAGGGGTGAGGGTTAAGGTAATGTTGCCTAGGTTGATGCGTGAAGATAGCCAAAGTGCAAGGCATGTGCTTTTCAGTAGTGAAATAATATTGACCTCACCGATGCACAAATTAAAAGTTATTTTTCCAGGCATTCGGCAATACTACCTTGACTCTTATCCTAAACAAACGATTGAAAATAGTTGTCCCCACCGAGGCACTTATTTCCGCGTTCATTTTTAGTACGCCAGTACGAATTCAATCTTCTTAGACTTTGCGAGAATGTCCATGACGATTTTAATACATGACTGTATTTGGTCCTGATGTTGGTTGTCACGAGTGGAGTGAGCGGGATTCAAGGATTACGGGGGCATGGAAGTGAGGGATTGACTCACGGGATAGTGAGGCTGCTCACCTATATTGACTTCTGTTAGTTAACGTTAAAGCGTGAAATGTTGTGAGTTGGGGGGTCGGCATGAGGCGAGAGCGCTGTACTGACAATCACTGCAAGTTAAGGAGTCCCAGGGGACAGACGTGAGATCAGAGGCAGTCGGGAGATTGTTGTGTGTTTTCCAGTGATAACTGGTAGGTTGAACTATGATTTATAATTATGATGATTGATGTATTATAGTCGCCTATGACCATGATGTAAATAAGTATATGTGAGGAATGTGGAAGTCAGTGATTACTGTGTATAGAAATGTGCGCCATGAGCGATAGATGTAAGTTAGGTTCATGGATTCGTAGCGAGAGTGAGTGCTGTGTGGTACGGTGGAGGTGTGTTACCGTAAGGTGTGTGGTGAGTGAAAGGTGGACTATTGTGTGTACGCTTCATGGTTTGTAATGAGGGGTGAAGTGGTTAGAAATGGTATGGTATTATACCAATGTAATGTTCTTCTTGTAGGTGCCGGGGTCGGGCCGAGAAGGCACCCGCGGTGAGCACAGGGGATAGGCCAGCATAGGGCCGAAGGCTACGCATAGGCCAGTGGAGTGAAGCTGTCAAGCAGGACAGGAGGAACGCATGAGTCGTGGCAGTCTGGCCACAGACAGGGATGTGTATCGAATTGTTAATGTGCTCTTAAGATGTACTACATGTGATATTAATATACTGTGCCATTGAGATACTAATGTGAATTGAACTATTAACGTGCTATGGCCATGTTGAGGTGCTAGTGGAAGGCTAAGGTGTTATTGCCATAGGGAGTTGCTATTGAGAGACTGCGGTGCGAAAGAAATACTAATGTGTTATTAAGACATTGAGTGGAGAGGCTGAGGCCGAAGTGTCTTTAAAAGTAACTACCGGGTTGTGGACCCGAGGAAGAGTGCTTGAGGGAAAGAAGGCCGTTGGACGGCAGTTAAATTGAATAATATAATGTATGTAATTGCGTCTTTATCTTTATCTTTATGTTTAATAAATGTGTGAGTCTGATGGGTTGTTCTGTTAAGTGTTATACGTGTTCGTTCGTGATTGTTGTCCTGTTATAATTATTACATCTCCCAGTCTGGGATTTGTGACATTGGTGATGAAGTCGTTTGTAACAAATCCCAGACTGGGAGATGTAATAATTATAACAGGACAACAATCACGAACGAACACGTATAACACTTAACAGAACAACCCATCAGACTCACACATTTATTAAACATAAAGATAAAGATAACAGTGCAATTACATACATTACATTACTCTAATCAACTGCCGTCCAACGGCCTTCTTTCCCTCAAGCACTCTTCCTCGGGTCCCCAACCCGGTAATTACTTTTAAATACACTTCGGCTTCAGCCTATCCACTCAATGTCTTAATAACCCCCTCCTAGGGCAATAACACCTGAGCATTCCAATAGCTCCTCAACATGGCAATAGCACGTTAATAGTTCAATTCACATTAATATCACAATAGCACAGTCGTATATCAATATCACATGCAGTACATCTTAAGAGCACATTAACAATTCTATACACATCCCTGTCTGTGGCCAGACTGCCACGACTCATGCGCCCCTCCTGTCCTGCTCGACAGCTTCATTCCACTGGCCTATGCGTAGCCTTCGGCCCTATGCTGGCCTATCCCCTGTGCTAGTTCGCTTACCGCGGGTGGCGTCTCTGCCCGACCCCGGCACCTACAAGAAGAACATTACATTGGTATAATATCATACCATTTCTATTCACTTCACCCCTCATTACAAACCATGAAGCGTACACGCAATAGTCCACCTTTCACTCACCACACATCTTACGGTAACACACCTCCACCGTATTACACAGTACTCACTCTCGCTACGAATCCATGAACCTAACTTACATCTATCGCTCATGGCGCACATTTCTATACACAGTAATCACTGACTTCCACATTCCTCACATATACTTATTTACATCATGGTCATAGGCGAATATAATACATCAATCATCATAATTATCAATCATCGTTCAACCTACCAGTCATCACTGGAAAACACATCACAATGTCCCGACTGCTTTCATTCACGTCTGTCTCTTGGGACCTTCTAACTTGCAGTGATTTGACTATTCAGATTTTACCTCTACTACGCCTCAACTTCACTCACAACATGCACGCTTTAACGTTAACTAACAGAAGTCAATATAGATGAGCAGCCTCACCATCCCGTGAGTCAATCCCTACACTTCCATGCCCCCGTAAGCCTTGAATCCCGCTCACTCCACTCGTGACATCGTTGATATTGAGTAGTTTGAATTGTGTGGTGGTATTGATAATTTTAGTATTGATTTGGTGGTGTTGTTAGTGTTAATTTTAAATTTTTTATCGGTGGTGACGGTGATGCTGACGATGATTTTTAGTTTGTGAGTGAAGCGGTATAGTGCGTTTATTGTAGAATGAACGGGGTCAACATAGATTTTCTCGACAACTGTCTTTTGGATTCATTTGTAGTTTTGCATGGCCTCATATTTCACACTAAATGTAACGGAACTGATTTTTTATTTGTTGGACAGTAGCCTGATTTTGAGTTTTCTTCCTTGCACTTTGTAAAAAGTCACGAGTAGACGTAATTATAAAAAAACCAAAACATTTTTGCAGTACTAAATTGTGCGAAATTCTGAAATCAGTTCAACATGCGTATCCTTTAGAGCGTGGAATTTTGTTCCATGAGTATACACATGTTATTGTTTTCCCGTTCATGATGAACATTCATTTTAGTGGATTCTCACAATTCTGTGTTGTGGTATTAGAATGGCATTTTAATAACTCGGTCTACTTACAACATTTAAAAAGAGCAAAGAAGCAAACTCAGAATCAGGCTACTGTCCAGCAACTTAAAAAAAATCAGTTCCATAAAATTTTATGTGAAGTGTGAGCTCATTAAAAAATTCTAATACATCCAACAGATAGTTTTCGAGGAAATCGATATTGATACCGCTCATTCTAAAAAAAAGACGCACTGTAATAACCGAGACGGACCAATTCGCCAAATTCCGTCCGTCGACTTGCGCGAGTGTCACCCATGTCAACAATGCCCCAATTCGCACCACACCCTTCATAATTGAACGAAAAAGACTGGCACCTCAGAGCTCTATGAGTAGTTCCAAAGATACTAGACTACATACCGTGTTTATACGCGTCCAAGTTATGGACACATTATATTATAATGAACGAAGGAATGGTCTGTCTTGTTATTCTGTGTCTCTGGTAATAATGGTGGACATGATGCGGTTGGGTGTGATCTGATTTTTTGCTATTGGTGTTGGTGATGGTCGTCTCTTGCATGCTATGAAGCAGTGAGAGAGAAAGTCACAAAACACTTAATGACTACTATTTATATCATCAGGCACAAACTCGTTGTATCCGGACCTGTTCAGTGTAAGTCAGGATGGAAGGCTGATTATCAACGGGCGGCTAAACACTGGGCAGTACACTGTTAATGTCAAAGTAAGTCTAATAAAAGACATAAAACTCTTAGCTAAAGCTATAGAATGAGATTACCCATGGGAATTAGCCAACAACGATAAGATTATTCAGTGGAATTACATCAATTTATTTTGGGTCGCGGGCAGTGGGACTATATTTGTAGAGAAATGTGCTGGGGTGTAACAGTGCTGAGGTTGAATGTAATTTGTTTCCCCTGTTACAGGCCTACCAAACAGACAAGCCAATTCTACGACAGTCCGTGGCTGTTGTTGTGATAACAGTGGCTGATGCTAATGACCACCAACCCAGTATGAGCCTCCCAGAATACACCGCAGTGGTGTCGGAGACAACGCCTGTAGGTACGACTGTACTAATGGTCTCAGCCACAGATGAAGATGTGGTAAGTTACTCGGACAAATGGCTCACAGCTTCTGTGGAAGCCTGACATACTACTTGATTTATTAAATAAGTTAGTGAATGAACAAATAGGTGATTAAGTGACAGACAGTCTGACTTAATTAAGACCTATAAGAGAGTCACCTGGGGGGGGGGGGGAGAATAAACGTGGATAGATGAGTGAGTGGGTGAGTGAGTGAGTGAGTGAGTGAGTGAGTGAGTGACTGACTGACTGACTGACTGAATGAATGAATGAATGAATGAATGGATGAATGAATGAATGAATGAATGAATGAATGAATGAATGAATGAATGAATGAATGAATGAATGAATGAATGAATGAATGAATGAATGAATCTGCAGTGAGAACAGAGAGTGTGGCAATGTACCTTCTGACTGCCCTATTTCAGGGATATTAATAACTGTCATTTCAGGGCGACAACGCAGCACTGAATTTTCTGCTCGGACCTGGAACTAATGGCAAATTTACTGTGGTGACCAATGGTCAACAAGGCTTTATCATACTGAATCAGATTGTTGACAGGGAGTTGAAGGGCGAATATCATTTCCAGGTGAGCTGTGATGACAAAACAACCACAGTGACCAACATTTCTTGTGAATTTACCCCACGGTCTCACAGACGTACTCTTTTCATCATTTTCCATGGTCTCTAGCCGTCCACTATCAGGGGCAAGCGTTTTTTGGCATGATGAGGCCTTAAAAGTATTGGGAAGTTGGAGAGGTCCTATTTGGTTATGTCTTAACAGAATAAGGCTGTGTAAAAATGAAACGCGGCAAGAATGCCGCTGCATTGCGTAGTATTTGGAATTCGCGCGGTATTTACATTATTAGCAATTGAACGCAATTTCCAGCTATCAAATCGTTACCTTAATTCTTGTTTGTTCCAACCTTACTTTTTTTAACAACTGAGAAATTCGACTTTAAACGTTTGCAACTGTAATACATGCATTATGATAAGGAATTCGAATAAATAAAAAAAATGTCAAACAGCTTGGTAAGTGCCACAATGCATTTTTAATAAGTGTGAAAGTGTGCCTTTGGTATACTTTTCTACTTACTAAAAGATCTCCAATTTTTTTCAGGAGAATGGAGATAGAACAAACATGAACTAAGGTCTCGATTTGGCCTGTGTTAACAGAATAAGGCCATGTAAAAATAAAGCTTGGCAATTATGCCACGACATTACATAGTATTTGGGATACATTTCAGTATTTACATTATTAGCGATTGAATGCAACTGGCAATCATGAAATGATTTCTGATCATTTTATGTTTATACCTATTTTGATATTCTTGTGGCACAGACATACAGTAGAAGGACAACTCTAAAATTCAAGAAAGTAGGCAGGACTGGTTCCTTCTATTTACAGGTTTGGGCACGAGAGAGTAAATCCCCGGAGGTTCATAAAAGCTATCCAAGTAACGTCACCATTACGGTGCTGGACGACAACGACAATTCTCCCATATTTGGAAAAATTCCTTATGAATTCAACATTAATGTGACTTCTACTGCTGGAGAAACCATTGGCCAGGTAAAGTCATAATGCTTATTTGATATAGATACTATATTAAACGACGTGTCAGCCAGAGTTGCGAGTTCAAATGTTCAAATATGTTACTTTTATGCCTGACAATTTGTTGCACAAGTTCCTGTTTATGGGATAATAAAGATTTGTTGAACTTGAACTTGAACTTTACTTTAGAGGAAACATGGTACACAATAATTTCTATTTTACTAACCACTCGGTGATCCACCCAAAGGTGTTCTGAATCAGGCCATTCACTAACAGACATTCACTCTACGCACGGATGTTAATTTTCTCTGCCCAAGGACATTCCATTCATCCAGCCATAGCCAATCACTCTATCTGCGTCTAAACATTCAGTCCTTTTGCTCCATGATCCATGGCGATTCAATGTGCCCGCCTATTGACATTCAATCTATACACTCAAAGGCATTCAATCTCTATACCCGTTTGAAACCATATACCCCTACAGGCAGTCATTCCCAATCTTCTTACAAACATTCAATCTCTGAATCAACAAACATTTAATACCACTATTGAAATAAAAACAAACTGCATACCAATAGCCAGGAACTTTTGTCAGCAACACAGTTATTATGCTTAACTTTCCTCACCCACTATCCCTCCTCATTGAGTTCGCCTATCACAAACGCTGATTTTTATACGCCTTTTATACTCTTTTGTACCAATTAATATAAGGTTGATATCTTTTGACCAATCAGGTTCAGGCAACTGACCTCGATGAGAAGGAAAATGGTGCTGTGACATACACAATCACACCAACAGTGGGTTTTCCAAACATTGTTAACATCGATCCTAAAACAGGGGAGCTACATCTGGCCAAAAGTCTGAGGAACTCTGACGTTGGCATTTATCCAGTGACAATCATTGCTTCGGATATGCCCAATGCATTAGATGCTTCGAAGAGAAGGTAAATATGAAGCATCTCATCCGGCCATGACACGATTAAACAGACAAAAGAGGTCGAAGTATTGGCAAGCTCATTTTGTGCAGACTCATACTGAACAGTAGGGTTTTCCTGAATCTGAAGCACTTTAATTACACCCAGAAAACAACTACATGTACAATGCAGTTTATACTACTCTATTTTTGTTTGTCTGTTTGTTATTTAAACTATTTAATTTTGCTGTTGCTTAGACAATCAACTAACACAAATAGATGCATTTCTGTACAAAATAGTCTATATTTGCATTTATGTCACAAAAAAGTGACACTTTATGTAAAGTTTCTAGGTTAATCTATGAAAATAAAATTATGTCATTACGATTTATTACGCATGCAAACAAAATCAATAAGAAGCATTTGTATAATGGCATTTGTTTTGTTTTTACTGTACACTATCCTAAAGCCTTACTGTTTTAAACATTTCATTTGTGATTTATTTGCTTTACTCTTTCCAGATCCACATATGTCCAGGTCACTGTTAGAGTTGTACAAGTGAATGGTCACCCACCAGAATTTTACGTTACCTCCCCACAGGGAACTGGAATAGTGGGCGGCTATGATAAAGATATTATAGGCTAACTGTAGCTCATGACACCAAAGGACAACTTCAGCTTCTCAGAACATTTAGCAACTTTCAAAAAAGGACTATGGCCTGACCACGAATAATTTTGTTTTATTTAGGAGTAATATATCATTATTTCATTCTACAATTCTTGCACACTTAATAAAAGTTGTAAATTGTAAAATTAGCCGAGTTTTTAGTGATCTCCAGCGTGGGGACGGATTACACATAGTGGCTCAAGATATACCTCTAGCGACTGTTATTTCATGCTGTTTTTTCCTAAATTTTGTGAGTTCAAAACATACTACTGTTCTATTGTGTTCTGCATCTAGATGGAAAGGTTTTCCAGAAAGAAGATGGTTTTAAATGGAAGCAAATTCCATAAATAATAAAAATAATAACAATGATAAATAAATTATTATGGAGACTCCATGCAAGTGTCAACTCTACATTGGTAACCTTGCATAATGAATAACTGTTTTGGTACAGATTTTATTGAGTATTTTCACAATGATGGGTGATTCAACTAGTTAAAAATACAACAACCGAATTAACAGTTATAGATTGAAACATTCCTTTTTTATTTAACTAATCTAAGTGTATTATAAATTATAACTTGACGGGAGCCATAAAATATCCCAAACTGAATTTATCAGCTCTGAACTGTTGAAGTCAAGAATTGATGCAATTTATTTGTACATGAAATTTTAATTCCCGATTATTTGTTTTGGGGAGATGTGGCTGATTTGAGTGAACTTAACTAACGACAAAAAAAAGTTGCATTAAATTTGCTTGACGCGTTTCGAGTGCAATAAACTTATTTTTTTCTATAAAATTCTTCATAATTGTTCACAATTCACATAAATTTAGCTGTTGAGGAAGAGGCGATATTGTCATTGGTGATTTTGATTCTTCAGAATGTTAACTTTTCACTGGTTAAAGCCACAGAAATTTAATAATTTTTCAATACTATTCGGTGGACATTACTACATGATACATCACAATGTTAAAAGTACTGGCCTTGTGAATTTTTATCATGCTGTAATGGAATATTTTTTCATTGCAATGTCGTTTTTTCACAGGTTTTGTAAATATCTTTACAATAGTAGAGCTAATGTGCACACTGGAATATTACTGAAACATATAAATACTATAATCATCTATGTCTAGTTAGGTAGTGACAAGTGCCAAAATAGATCTGATCAAAGGACAGTGATTTGATTTTGGGTGTTGTTATGAGCACATAAGCACTCCAAGCTTTTTGCACTAGGGGAGCGTACGTTTATGTACTTATCCCTCACCCCGTCCGTACCTTCAACCCTAAATCTTATCGAATCCTTAACTCTGCCCCTTACTCGTTCAACAAAAAATCAGGAGGAATACAAAAAGAAAATCTGAAAGAATAATTAATTAAGGCTGCTGCTTGGAGTATTTCGGGAGGAACTCTCTTGCTCTGGAGCCACAAAAGACTTTAAAATACGTACCCTAGCGCAAAAACTTGGAGGGTATACATATAGTAAATACTTGTAACAACATTCTTTGGCATTTTGTCTCTCTTTCTCTGTCTCCGCCCCTCCGCACCCCTATTCTATGTCAGTTTCTGTTACTTGTTGTTGGCCATAAAAATAGAAATATCTAGTTATTAATGAAACTAACATCTGGTACAATATCCTTTCCAGTCCTTATATTTTACGTGCACCTTAGCAAAACAGTTTGTTTACACGATCAACATAATCTGAAATACTAATTTGAAACTGATTTCTTAATGTTATATTCAATGTTAAATCATTACATGAATGAAAAAAAATTACAAAACAGAACTCTTTAAAATGATAACAAAAACGTACGACATGATTATACATGTGTGTTACCACTTGAATCTGGTGTTTACAGAGCTCAGGGTATGTACATGAAAGCAATCAAATCACAGAAAATATTTCATTCTTACATCAAATGACAGTAAGAACTGTATCTTCTCATAAGCAATCATCATAGAAATAATATGGAGGAAACCCTTTACAAGAATTATTCTAACTTCTCCAATCAGTTAGAATATGTGCAGAAAACAATCGATTCTGTCATCGTATCACAAAGAGAGAAAAACATGCGTCAACTGTTGCAATCCTCAGTTTGTCTTGGGCATGGTCACTGATGAAAATATTTGGATATCCTCGCTTTGGCCAGCTATTGTATTGGAAAAATAATGGTGATAAATCCATAGTTAAAAATGTGTGAAGAGGCATTCCAGGGGAAATTTTCTATCTTTTAGGAGCAAGAAAAGAAGCAATCTTAGGCCTACATGTGCGAATAAATTCTTAGATTTCCATGTGCGAGTGAATTCTTTGACAGAATGTCAATGGATAGATAGATAGATATAATTCTTTATTTCCAATTAGTCGGTACAGTATTTCACACACGATACCCATACAGGAAACAATAGAATGGCATTGTAAATATTAATCTGTTACATGACTGAACATAACTGCTGGCTCTTGGCTTATTTTATCCATAAATAGATGGTAAAAGTGGACAATAACTAAGACTGGCACATTTATTATTGTAAACCTCTCATGGACATTTCCGAGACTGCCTATAATTAGCACAATGATTTCACAATAATACCCTATGGCGTTGATCTCTAAAGAAAATGGGTAGTACTTATCAAACTTTGATTTTTAAGCTTTATCAATATAAGCATCAAATGGTATCGATATTTCTACTAGTTTGACTGTTTTTCTTTTTTTGTCAATCACTGTTATATCTGGCCACACTTCTCTACGATGGAAACCAATAGAGTCACTTTCAAATATAGATGGTTTGAGGGGAGTGTCTTTCAATATGGTGTTGTTTCTGTTGAATGAACGAATCTTTCTTTCCAAAATGTCCAAGATGTTGTTGTGTCGTTGTTAGTACATAAGGTGAAATTTTGTGCAGCCATTAAGCGCGTGTGATGCTGTTTCGCTTGGATGATTGCGCACGACTTGGTGTAGGTGTTGGGGTAATCTTCTCCAACTCACCGTGTCGTAAAGTGCGTCATTGTTGTTGACACCGCCATTTTGAATCGCTTTCGTGTTGTTGTCATCGCAGTCCTTTGTTATCCTTCTTACTTTACCAGTCCGAATAGCTTCCGTCACCGTCATCTTCAGCCCTGTAACAAGGCCCATACCTCCATATGCCATTCCTGCGTTATCGAGGGCAGCTACCACGGATCCCTCCACCAGAACAGCGAACAAAGCACAGACACATAAACATGCGACTAACCCCGTTAGCTGTTAGATAGATAGATAGATAGATGATAGATAGGTAGGTAGGTAGGTAGGTAGGTAGGTAGGTAGGTAGGTAGGTAGGTAGGTAGGCAAGCAGGCAGGCAGGCAGGCAAGTAGGCAGGCAGGTAGGTAGGTAGGTAGGCAGGCAGGTATCATAAACTAATTTCATTTCTGTGGCTTCCTATCCACAAAGGCAGACCACACCCTTCTTCCCGGTATCTACCACACCATCTGCCAAATGGACAGGCCTCGGGGTGTACTATCTGCACAGACTACATGACCATGGCGGTCTCTGTCAGAACGAGGAAATTATGAGATCTATGAGCACTACTTCTCATTACTTGGACAACGGATTTAGGCCGTGGGACCAAACTTGTAGCTTGTCATTCCGTTATGCACCTCAGGGGATAAGCTGATTTTTTGCATGCAGGCTCTTATGCATCTCTCATTCACAAAAAACCAATGTTGTCATTTCAAGTCTTGCACATTTTTGTATAATTTGTATGTAAAGTGAGCCAATAAATGATAATTAATGATGCGAATTGAGTTTGCCATTTAAACAATGCTATTTTAATCAACCAATGGAATTGAGCCTTTCGCCGCGAAATCCAAAATGGCTGCCCCCATGGTGGAATGCTGTATGCACACTAAGAAAGATGTAAATAGCAATATAATTCAGTTTTCTTTGAAAAGTTGGATGAAATTTCGAGAATAAACAATCATGTGCTTTCTCTCTCTCTCTCTCTCTCTCTCTCTCTCTCTTTCTGTCTCTCTCTCTCTCTCTCTCTTACAATAAAAGTAGTAATCTGCAGTCCTGCTTCAGGACTCATGCGCGCCAGGCCACTGAGCACCAAGCGTTACTTTTTATGACCTGCACGGTACTATAACAGAATGGAGGCAAGATGGGGGCATGGAGCTATTAGTACCTCCATGGATGGGGGATGAAAATGACAGCACGAGGAAACAATGCAATTTCTATAAATTCAAGAACCAAACTAATCAAAATAATAAAAACTTCCGTGCACCCTCCGCGGTATTGGAAATGGACATGTAAAATTGGGTTAGTGTAGGTGGTCTAATAAAAAAGTCTTTTGCGTTCAAAGGTGGAGATTTTGTGAAATATATAATTATGTAAAACGAAAAAAACATGCAAAAATACAGATGTTACATAGCAATAAACATTTTTTTTAAATAAGTTATTATTAATGTGCACAGTTATGGATGACAACATTGGATTTTTAGTCAAAGATGGTTACTGGGAACATTTTAAAACCATACCTAGATTTTCCCTAGGGGTGCGTAACGAAATTTACTTTAGAGACTAGCTAGGATTTTGGTCCCACGGCCTATTTCCATTATAATTAGAGCCTTTCCATGCACGGCTGTCATGATTTCCAGTGTGCACAATAAAACTATATGTAGTACGCGTATAAACAAAGATACTCCTGCTTGTCCTGAATTCTGAGTTATGGTAGGCCGGTGTGTGTAACTTCCTCAACCCAAGTTATCAAAACAATTGATAACTACACAGAATTCTGAGTTATGGCAAGCCGGTGTGTGTATTTCCTCAACCCATGTTATCAAAACAATTGATAACTACACAGAATTCGGAGTTCTGGTAGGCCGGTGTGTGCAACTTCCTCAACCCAGGCTATCAAAAAATAGCTACTCTCAGCCAGCAACCCTTGCAGAAATCCGACGAGTAGGATTGACGTCGTCTGCACATAGGAATGACGTCGTTCCTACGTGAATCCTCTGGTACGACATGCCACCGACGGTTTTGATGTAAGGACCCCCTCCCCCCCCCCCCGGTCATCCTACCAATCCCATGGAAATGAGCGAAATTAGAGCTACGTGGTTTTTTTTTCTGTGTTTTGTTGTTGTGTTTTTTGTATTGTTTGTTGTTTTTTAGTTACATTTCTGTTTAATATCTTTTGTTCTTCAAATTTGGTAACCTCAATGATTTCTTTCTGGCTGCTTCTCCAAGTCTCTGAATGTTCCATTTCTCTGATTGTGAGTTTGAGCCATTTCCTAGCTCTTGGTCTAGCTAGGTTATGGTCTGAGTTTGGGTTTTACGGCCTTTAATCAGTTTCGGTAACGATTATTATTATTATTTATTAGTTTTCTGCTATTGTACGACAGTACACAATACAGCCTGCTACTGTCACCCCCACTGTCTTGTGGGTCATCTCGGGAGAGAGGAAGACTAGGGGAAGGTAACCCTGAATACAAATACCACACTGCCTTGTGTGTTGCTATGATAGCAAAGGCTATGGGAGTAAACCCAGACAGAAAATCAGGAGTGGAGACCCGAAGGTGGTTGTCAGGGAGAACTGCATCAAACTGGCTTCCAGCATCTCCTGCAGCCGGACTAGTTCCAAATGTATTGACCTGGTCTCTCCCTTGGGTTTAACTAGAATGGCAGAGAGAGGGGTGGTGCCTCTGGGCAAAGCACCATCTCTTAAAAATAGCCCAGGCAAGGGAGCAAAACGAGGAGGCGTTTGCTCGGGCTTGGCAAGCGTCTGTCTCTCCTCTATAAGCCCACCCATTTCCGATTTGGAGAGGACACTCCAGCCATCCGTTACGGATGGGCACAACACGGGAGGTGGCAGTTACCGGTGATAAGCTCAATCCATTTGGCGTACGGATGAGCGCCAGGGGTCCCCTCTGTCGGTGGGAGCGGCTTTTCAGCTGCATTGATCAACTACCGCCCGCCGTAACCTGGGCAGCCCCCAGGCAGTTGGGTGTTGTTCCGCCACGTCAGCCTGCTTCATAAGGTGGTTGGAGCTAGACCAAAAGTCAAAAAGCTGACGTAAAGTGTGCACCTGGCAAAAACAGAAAAATACTAAAACTTGGTACCTGGAACGTCAGAACAATGCGCCCAGGCTTGCAACAGCAAGATCTCACTAATATTGACTCCATCAGGAAATCCCAAATTATTGATCGAGAACTTCAGCTACTAAACATCGACATCGCTGCCCTTCAAGAAACTCGACTTCCCGACTCCGGGTCAGTCAAAGAAGAAAACTACACCTTCTTCTGGCAGGGCCTTAGCAGCGAACAGCCGAGAATCCACGGCGTGGGCTTCGCCGTAAAAAACTCCCTTATCAATTCGATCGCAACTCCAATTGGAGTGTCAGAACGCATCATGACACTCAGACTGAACACCCGGTCTGGTTTTACCAACATTATCTGTGTCTATGCCCCAACACTTACCTCCTCTGACGAAACCAAAGACATTTTCTACGAGGCATTGCAGAGGACTCTCCACAACATCCCTCTCACCGAAGGCCTGCTAATTCTGGGTGACTTTAACGCTCGAGTGGGAGCAGATCACTCCGCATGGCCAAAGTGCATTGGGCACTTCGGCATTGGCAACATCAACGAAAACGGGCAGCGCCTTCTGGAGCTATGCTCCGTAAACTCATTATGTGTTACAAACACGTACTTTGACCTTAAGAGATGCCAAAGAACATCATGGCGCCATCCCAGGTCTGGCCATTGGCATCAATTAGATCTTATTCTCTCAAGGAGGAAGAGTTTGGGCTGTATAAAAATAACTCGTTCCCTCCACAGTGCTGACTGTGACACCGACCATGCACTGGTAGTCAGCAAAATCAAAATTTCGGCCAAGAAAATATACAGATCAAAAGCCCCTTCAATCCCTAAGATCAATGTAACAGCAATCAGAGATGAATCAAATAGAAAGTCATTTGAAAAGTTATTTGCTGAAAGCATGGATAATGTCACCCAATGTGACTCGGTAGATGAAACATGGAACACTCTCAGTTCAAAAATTCATGACTGTGCCATCAAGTCTTTTGGACAGCATAAAGTTTCAAACAACGACTGGGTAGCCCAGAACAGCGAAATTCTCCTACCTCTCATTGAGCAAAAGAAATCTGCTTTCAATGAGTATAACAAAAATTGCAATCAGAGTACAAAAACTTGTTTGAAAAATGCAAAAGCTAAACTTCAGCTGGAGGTAAGACGTTGCGCCAACAAATACTGGACAGACTTGTGTAACAGCATACAAGAGGCAAATGAAAAGGGAGATATGAAAACCGCCTTTAGTCAGATGAAAGTAGCTCTTGGGCCAATCATCACCAAAAGCGCCCCACTTAAGTCTGTAAATGGTGAACCCATCACAGATAAAAATGAACAACTGAATAGGTGGGTAGAGCATTACTCTCTGTTGTATTCAACTGAGAAAAATATTCCACCAGATTTTGAGGAACACCTCCAAAAACTGCCAATAATGGCCGAACTTGACGCTGAACCTTCCTTAGTCGAGCTTTCCAATGCAATCGACCACCTGTCTGCTGGAAAAGCCACAGGAAGTGACAACATTCCTGCAGAGGTATTAAAAGACCTAAAAGGCCCACTATTACCACACCTGTATAATCTGTTACTGCAGTGTTGGAAAGAAGGCGTGATACCACATGATATGAGAGACGCCAAAATTGTCACACTTTACAAGAACAAAGGAGACAAAGGCGACTGCAACAACTATCGAGGCATATCCCTCCTCAGCATTACTGGAAAGGCTTTTGCTCGCGTCATCCTCTGCCGCCTTCAACAACTGGCGGAAAAAGTCTTACCAGGAACACAATGTGGCTTTCGAAGCAAACGATCAACTATTGACATGATATTTGCACTTCGGCAAATCCAAGAAAAATGTAAAGAACAAAACAGGCCGCTTATAACATGCTTTGTGGACCTAACAAAGGCTTTCGACACCGTAAGCCGATCTGGCCTGTATGCAGTCCTTAAATCCATAGGCTGTCCACCAACATTGCTAAAACTTATTGCATCCTTCCACACTGACATGAGGGCATGTGTCAACTTTGAGGGCTGCACATCCAATTCATTTGCTGTAAACAGCGGTGTGAAGCAGGGATGTGTTCTTGCTCCTACCTTATTTGGTATATATTTTGCAGCCCTACTCAAGAATGCCTTTGGTCAATGTTCAGGTGGAGTACTTATTAACACCAGAGTGGACGGCTCCATTTTTAATGTTGCCAGACTAAAAGCAAAATCTCGTACAGAGCATATTATGTTACAAGAGCTCCTCTTCGCAGATGATGCTGCAATCGTGGCCCACGATGAAACCACGCTCCAGGCTCTCATCAATAGCCTTGCCAAAGCCTGTGACAAATTCATGCTAAAGATCAGTGTCTCAAAAACTGTAGTTTTGACACAAGGCTTGAGAAACCCCAACCCAATCATGCTGAATGGCTCTCCTCTGGAGCAAGTGGGAAAATTCTGCTACCTAGGCTCAACCATCAGTGGTAGCACAGACATAACAACCGAAATAAATGCCAGAATAGGAAAGGCGGCCACAGCTTTTGGCAAACTCTCAAAAAGGGTGTGGAACAATAGCAAGCTGACCATCAAAACAAAGGTACTCGTGTACCAAACTTGCGTCCTAAGCACCCTGCTGTATGGCTCAGAGACATGGACCACCTACTCCAAACATGAAAGATCCCTCAACTCCTTCCACCTGCGCTGCCTACGCAAAATTCTCAAGATCAAGTGGCAAGACAGGATCTCAAATATCGAAGTTCTGAGCCGAGCCAACATTCCATCAACTCAGGCTCTCCTAGGCAAAAAAAGACTGCGGTGGCTTGGACATCTCCACCGTATGGAAAATGATCGCATCCCCAGACAAATTCTCTACGGGGAACTTGCTACTGGCAACCGACCCAGAGGTAGGCCACATCTGCGATTCAAAGACACTTGCAAGGTCACGATGAAAGCATTCAACATCGACCCCAATGAATGGGAGAACCTTGCAAATGATCGAAGCAGATGGAGACAAAAATTGCGCAGTGGCACGCTCGCAATAGACTTCAAGGCAAAAGAAACATACCTGACAAAACGACAGAGGCGGAATGAAAACACTCGCCAAAGTGAACCCAAAAGACTGACCTGCAATCACTGCCATCGCACTCTCGGGTCAAACATTGGTAGAATAAGCCACGAGAGAAGCTGTCAGTCAAAGTGAAAGTGAATATTCTAGCTGCTAAGACCGTCTGTAAAGACGCTAAAGGCCATATATATATTATTATTATTTATTCACGTCGAGGTGTAGTGGCTAAAATGTGAAGATGCACCACTTACAACACCATGCCATTATTTTACATGTGTGTAATTAAAAATAATTATTGTATCACAAACTATAGAACGAAAGTGATACATTAGCAACATTTTACTCGCTTTAGCTGGCAAAGCTGGTAAAGCAAATGAAATAAATACACCGTCTTTGAGTTTAATATTAACCTGGCTCCAACAGCCACCGACGGACGGTCAGTTAGCACTTGGTTCAAATACAAATTCTTTTTCACGTTGCATTTTAATGTTCGGTTCAGAGAATACTCTTTGTCACTGAAAAAAATTAAAAATAAAACTCTGGCCCATTCAAAATCGAAACCTCTCTCTCTCTCTCTCTCTCTCATTCTCTCGTTCTCTCCCCCCCCCCTCTCTCTCCATCTATGTATCTATCTATCTAGACCCACCCTTCCTTCCCATGAGGAAGGAGGAGAGTGCTATTACACCAGCTCCGAACAAACGAATATTAATTAGGAAGTGGCTATTTTCACGACATGTCGTGGAAATCGCCTCCGTGAAGTTTTCCACGACACGTCGTGGAAATGGCCTTGGTGAAGTTTTTCACGTTTCACGACTTAATACAGCTACCCCAGCCCCTTTTCGCCTGATTAGTCAATCTGACTACCGCCCACTGATACAAACTGACTAGACCCTCACGCCCCCCAGGTTCCGACCTCCCGCTCAGTGGGGGCCGCCATTTTGAGTCAGAAAACGGTAAGCTCTGATTGGATGAAAAACGTGTCGTGAAAAAATCTCTCCACGCTTTTTCCACGATATGCCGTGTGCCTAGACACTTCGTATTAATTATTCTCTTTAATGCTGCACAACACAAATATAGACATGTCCCGTGTCCACAAGCTCAAGTGTTGCTCAAATCAGAAGAGTGTCACTTGAATTAAATTGTTTGTAAAGTCTTTGAGCAGCGTCCTTGTGATTTATTGAATATCTATCGTTCGGCAGAACCCAGGAGGAATAATGTGTACATAAGCTTATTTACTGACAAAAACGGGAGCAATTAATTCGCAGTCTGCGAAATCCTCTCGAATATTGCAAAACCTTTCAGGATGATGTTGTAGGCCTATTCTTGTGCTTCTTCTTCAAGTGCCGGATCTGGAACAGATATCGACGATCATGTTTCGCCACTCATTCCTCCGCTCTGATGCTCTCAAAAAGCCCACATTGCCCTGGTTTTTCCCTGTCTATTACCAGACCCAAATAATTATGCAGTGATCATGCTTTGACAGAGAAGGAAAACATAATGCAGAACACGCCTTCACAACCGTGGAATTGCCCCAGTATTACAGATGCTCCGCCAGAAATGCTAGACTATCTGGTGTACATAAGGCAACACAATGTAATAATCTAAAAGAACACCTGAGTTCCCCATTAGTACTACGATCATTATTCTCCGTATTCGTGGACTACAGCAGAGCTTTCCCAATGTACCCTTTTTTGTGTGTGATTTATTAGGCTCTTCTGAGATACATCGCTTTAATGTGCGTTCATCAAATTTTTGATCCGTTGGAAGGGAGACAGTCAGGGACAGAAGGAAAGACGACTGAACGTTTGTTTAACCAGTAAGCCTACACTTTGGCCAGCCATGGACTAGTATCTCATTGTTATCTTTCACTCTGAAACATATTATGTGAGCCTCTCCAGGGAAATGGTCCAAATTGCCTTTTTTTTTTTTTTCAAAATTGAGCTAAGGATATACTGTGGAGTACAAACTGTCCTGAGAAGAATGCATTTTATTTCATGTAAAAATTTTGAAAATTGACAAAGTCATGGCTAGGTAGAAAAAGTTATTTTTGAGAAACCGCGTTTAAATTTAAAAACAGTGCACGAATGAAAAAACCAGCATTGTATTGTAGCATTGGAAATGACCTTTAAAATGGTATATAAACCATAAGGTTTTTTAAAATTTCTATTCTTTTTCCATTTTCCATTTCCCCATAAAAAAAAATCAACAAAATATTCCTTTTGTCTTGTGCATTGTTGGGCAAGTTTTTGTGATAAGACGATTAGATTGGATCAGAAAATATGGGGAAAAACAACAACAAAACAATTGTAGGTCGAATTCATTAAAATCCTTTTGCACAGGCAAAAAGCAGTGACTGAGGAATCTATGCCTAAAACTGACATAGGACCGTGAAGTCCCTACCCACCAGGTGTGGCTCTATTTCGAAAGTGCCGAGCTTGTCTTATCGACCATTTCCCTAGAGCGCCTCACATGATTGTGTATGCTTCTTATTCATTGTGCATTCTCCATGCCAACAAGCAGTTTTCTCGAGTTGAGTAAGCTCTTCTTAGCGGTTTGCATCCTCTGCATAAAGCTGACCTCAGAAGAAATGTTACAAAAGGTCCACCCGAGTTGAATGCTTGCATACAAGGCCTCTTTGCTGATCTCATCAATCACTACACTAATCACAAAGGATGAAATAGAGTGTGCGGGTGCAAATAAGAGCAACAACGAAGAGGAAAGAAAGATCAGATGGAATGCAGGAGACCAGGGATTAAGGAAGAGGGAATGAAGATCTTGTCATGGAAAAACAAAAGGAATTAGTGAACTGCATTATTTTATTTATTTATAACTTGTGGCCGTAAGTCAATTAATATCCCATTAGTATTGCAAGCTTCTCCCACACTATTTGAAAAAATCCCCACAGAAACCATTGACTTTCTGGTGACTTTTTAATGATGTCCCTGTCACATGGAAGCTCACAGCTTCTGCTGAATATTTTGGATGCTTTGAATTACTAAATGATATTTCTTTACAGTTTTTGCAATGTACATGTAATTAGCAGTTACTTTCACCCTTCTGCTTCTTGGTTTGTTTCAGTGTCAACAAGCCTGTGTCTGGTAGAAAACAAAGCCAGCTTTTGTTAAAGAGTTTTATTCCATTTCATTTTTTGCATTTCCAAGGCAAAGGCAGAATATTGTTTTTGTTTAAGGGATTGTTCAACAGCTTGGGGGATAAGCCAGGCCATTGCTGTGGTGTGGGTTGTGAGTAGTGTTTTAGTGTGGTGCATAATAATTAGGTGGTGCGCTACCAATGTGGGGCCTACGCCAGCCTTGGTCTGGATTATCCCTAACGGCAGTGCTCTTGTAATGTGGGGGGGGGGGGGGTTGAAGCAAAGGTATGAAAAGCCTACAAAAGGAAAAGGGGAGGGGAGGGTAAAAAATCGCAGAAATCGAGGGTAGGTACTTTATGGATTGCCCCTAATGGAGGTGTAATGGAGGTAATTAAGAAGAAGACGGCAACATTTCATCTGCAGCGGGGGCTAAAAAACAAAGTCAAAATATAACACCTCTTCCTTCTCTCACATTCTCTTTCTCCACTCGCCATCTCTCTCCTCACTCTTTCTTTCCCCTCTCTTCCTACATCGCCACTCTTTCTGTTCCCCTGTTTCTCTCTCCATCCCTCTTTCACCCTCCCCATCACTCACTGTTCTACCCGTCTCTCTGTCTTCCGTTACTTATCTCTGGCTCCTCACGACATCATCTCCACCTCTGGACACAGATTAACTTTCCCCGACCCCCTCCCAAAATCACCAACTGTTCCACCGTCTCTCTCCCTCTCTTTCCTTACTCAACTCTGCGCCTCGCACAGCATCCACAGGCGACAATAATTTGAAAAAAAGAAATACGAAACATCTCAGACAGGTATACAGTGAACTTTTAATCAGGTAAATTTGTCACAAAAGCAGTATTATTCATGGAATTGCACAAATATGATAATGTATTTTGCTACTCTTTAGACTGCATAATGTATTCACTCTCTGTCTAATAATTAAATCAGAAAAGAAAAAAAAATATGATTCTATTTTTACTGTAGGCCTACTTATAAATACATGTATATAATATATTATATGTGTCTAACTCGACTCACAAATATGTCTTAAATGTAGGCATCAATGAGTTATTGCAGCACCAATGGTCATAAATCTCATTGTATACACAGCTGCCTACTGTAATGTTGGATGAAGCACAAGTCCTTCAGCTATACAATCCTGTCAACCAACCTATAATTATATATCAAAAACAATATGGCTGCCTCTCTCATGAAACCACAAAAATGTAAATGAGTTAACTTTACCCAGAGAGAAAAAAAAAGTTGCACCTGAAATGAATACCTTAAAATATTTCGCTAAATCCTGTGTTTCTCAAGATGGCGGAAATATTTTGCTGGGGTGTGGGACTTCAGAATGGGATACCCGGATTTTTTCATAGAAAGGGTAAAAGCTCCTTTTGAAGTAAGAAACAAGAGAATAAAACTAGAAATAAAGTTTTAATTAAAATTTCTTTTGAATATATACATATTGAATAAATATTTTTAAAATCTTTTGTACTTACTGTATACTAACAATGTGGGAGCATGGTAGGATGCATGTTTTTTTGTTTTTTTTTTTGAAAACTAGATGAGGTTCCCTATATTATCCAGGATAAATCTGTGAACCCACCGTTCTCTCTCTCTTTTATTATTATTATTATCTTGGGTATAGAAAGCTTCCCAAATTCTACAGCTTTACTACAGATTTCATACGTAACACACCAGACAGAGCACTATGCACTCATTTCTGGTAGGGAAATTGCCTGCACCAAATTTAACTGTATCAATACATCGTTTCCAGTGCGGTGGGCTTACTACAGGGAGCCAAAACAAAGATCATTGTATTTTACATTTTTACAACTTTTTATTTAAAATACCTGAAACTTGAATCAACACAATCGGGTGATACAAAAGCGATTGGGCTGGATTAGTTGACACTCTGAAAAATTAACTTTAAGATTGTTGAAACTGTCATTTAGGCTCTAGTGTCGAACAAAAAAAAGAGGTCAAAACTGCACCGCAATGAATTACTCCCGCCACTATTTTTTTCATAACAAGATTGAAATGGGTGTGAGACAAAAAATGGTTGAAAAACACTGCCTTAATCAATAGAAAAAAAACAACAGCCTCTTTCAAGGAGTTGACAGAACATTTTTCAAGAGCTGTCAACTACAGCTGTGGGAATGCACTTGTGTAGTTTCATGGCAGAGTCAGCACTGCCAATGGTCATGACTGGTTATACTTTTTAAATAGTTTGACTAAAAAGCATGGTTACCACTGCATAATCTTTCTGGTTCAACAAGCTGGTTTATGAGGTTACAGTGGATAGGTTGCATAGAAAATCTGAACAATGTCAAACAGCAACACTTAAAAACAAACAGTGTTTTTTCAAGATAAAACAAAGCATATCATCATGGAAAGAACTGATTTGATATAAATCAAATTTAAAATGTCAAGGCACCATTGCTTGAATCTGATATGACTTGGAGAGATGATGAGAGTACAGACAAATGTTTTTCATCTGATTATGCCAGAGTGCCCCCCACAGACTTCCGGTTTGAGGTGTCCAGACTGCATGGGCCCTGAACACTTCACCAATTTGTACATTTTGAAAAAATATTTGACAAAAATTAAAAAAAGAAAATGGAAAAGCTGTTAACTGCATTCATATTCATGTTAGCAAATTCTTTAAAAAAATTATTTCGATTTTTCTTGTTTTTAGCTTGAAAAAAGGGCCTTTAGTGATCAAAGCTAATCCTGTTTTTTTGCCCCCTTTTCATTTATTTAGAATTCACTGAATAGTTTTCTTGCTTTTTTTGATGCCAATTAAAAATTTGAAAAAGAATCTGTGGATTTCTCTCATATGAATTCAAAATCCGAATAAAAATGTTTAAAATCCCCAATCCAATCTCAGCATGGACAATGATGCATATGGAAGAAAATAAACATGAGTCACATGATTTTCTACTTTACTCAGACATTTTGTGGTTATTATACATGACAGGAATGATATAAAAGGCAGCCGTTGTATTTATGGGTCATGGTCAGGTCACCAAACTTTCATCAGTTAGTTTGGTCATGTGATAAAAAGTGCAGTGGAAAGGAATTTAACTGGTAATGTTTGCATCAGAATGCATTATTTATGCCTGCTGTACTTGCAGGAAGTCAAGAACATTCAAGTTTTGCTCTGGCAATAAAACACTGGACTAAACTGAATCTTTCAATTTAATATTTATGCATCACAATTGTCTCTATAAAAACAAACAAAAACAATATTAATAACAATAAATATACACAAACTTAGTTTCTTGGAAAATTTACAAGTGGCCTTTTGAAAAGTTATGCAGAAAAACAAACAAACAAACAAAAAAACGACCATGTGAAATATTCACAACACAATAATTCCCACTACTATTATTAAAATATGTGAATTCAAAGAGGTAGAGACCAGAGTCATTCACGTTAGTAAACACATCCAGGTTTACCTCACACTTTGTTTTTAAAGTGGCTCTAATGTTTACTCAGAAGTAGGCACACAGTATTTTATTTTATTTACTTATTTATCTGAGTTAGGAACAAATAAAGCACATTCTGAAGCAGTATTAGAAGACTGAAAGTGCCAAGAAGATCTGTGGATGTCGATTTTAGTGCTTTAACCAATGATCCCCTTGCATCAAACAAATTTATCTTTGATGCAATAAATTGTCAGATGTATGGTGGAGACTTGCCACTTCCTGTGCATCTTTTCAGTATTTTCAGATCTTTCAATACTGCTTCAGAATCCGCTTTCTTCATTCTTCACTCGGACTTCCCGCTGTCGTTCATAATGCCTGTAACTGACAAAAAGAAATAATAAATGAATTTTAAAAAAATAAAATACTGTATACCTACTTTCGGCCTAACCTGTACATTATAAAAAGCATCCGACTCAGACCCATGAAACATCTTCACTTTCTCCAGTTTTTCTTTCAGTGAATATTTACCAGCCCTTACTTTGTTGTAAGCATAATGGACAAAATTGCAAAGCACATTTATATGACTACTGATAATATTATTTTATTGACTGGAGTTCAGAATAGCACAAAAAATGATATTAATAAAAGCACAGCCAATTTGGATCGCTAGAGCACACACCTGTACATCTCTAATTAGAGCCATTGTGATATTATCAGGAGCTGAAATTTTGGGACACACAACAATAATAGCCTTACATTTACATATCCAGCCAACAGACCAACCTAAACTAATCTGATGTATAAGATTGACGTCAAGTTTGCTTAAAGGAATTGTTCCTACACAGATCCTTAATTATGACATCACACTGCCTTTAGTTTGATGTAAGAAATCAAACCCTCCCTCCAACCCTTACAGTAATCTTATCAATTCCACAGAAGTCTTGTTCAAATCTACATTGGATTGACCTAGGGATCCAGGCTGGGCTTAGGTCAATGAGTATTGGCTCAGGCAGATTCAGACCTAATTCAAGCACACTAAAATGTAACACAAGCTGAACATAATGATTGCTCTGAAATGAGTGAAGGAACCATGGGACCTGCAGTCAGATCCACTGCTTCTTTTCTAAAAGAGCAAGTACATGACCCTTTCTGGCAACTCTGTCATTGTGAGGTCACAATATTAATATGTACTTTCCCGGCCACTGCACTTGTGTTCCTCCAAAATCAAGAGATGAAAACTTCTTCTAGAATGTTGCAGCCTCCTTCTATGGCACTCAAATCTGAGATTTTGAGATCTGAGATGACAATAAACTGATTTGAAATTTACAAAGACTGTAAAGTGGCTCATCTGAATTGTTTAACAATAATACACAATAACAAAATGAAATTTGTGGCGGTGAGATACTTCATGTGATACAAAAATTTAATTTAAATGCACATTTCCTGTTTGCGTAAGAGATCAAAAAAACGATCTTCTTCTTCTTCTTTCGTTTACCAAATAAAACATCTAAAATCAAATGTCCTGTTTTACATCAACACACAACTGTCTAAATCAAGACCATCTAAAAAAAATCTATCCAAATAAATGACAATAAAAACTGTCTTCGTCATGAAGCACTGGGCGCTTTGTCTATTTGACTTTACCTCTTACCTACTACACACAAGATGTATTCTCGTCAACTTACAATGTAGTGAGAAACCCTGATTTCATTTTGCTGGCCAAATTGTTTTGCTAAAAAAATAGAGCATGAAATTTATGGTCTTTATTTTGTACTTTTAGTTTCATTGTGTAACTGGCCTAACAGTTTTGCTAAAAAAAAAAAAAGCATGAAATTTAAATAAAACATCTAAAATCAAATGTCCTGTTTTACATCAACACACAACTGTCTAAATCAAGACCATCTAAAAAAAATCTATCCAAATAAATGACAATAAAAACTGTCTTCGTCATGAAGCACTGGGCGCTTTGTCTATTTGACTTTACCTCTTACCTACTACACACAAGATGTATTCTCGTCAACTTACAATGTAGTGAGAAACCCTGATTTCATTTTGCTGGCCAAATTGTTTTGCTAAAAAAATAGAGCATGAAATTTATGGTCTTTATTTTGTACTTTTAGTTTCATTGTGTAACTGGCCTAACAGTTTTGCTAAAAAAAAAAAAAGCATGAAATTTATGGTCTTTTTACTTTGGAACTGTTAGGTTTATTGTGTAACCAAACTGCTATCATTTACCACAGTAGTCTACAGCTCGTTAAACATGGATGTCTGCAGTAATGCCCCAATGGGGAACTATAAAAATACATTTATCAGAAGTCACAGAAATCATTCATCTTGTCATGAACAAAACAATATCATCAACTTTAATGAACCGCGCTTGAATAAACTGTATTTACTTTCAGCTGGAGTACTGAACTATTTATACATAAAGAAACAATGCCGAGTGTTAGATTTCTTTAGTAGGAGAGTCTTTTTCTAAAGCCAAATTGTCTGAAGTAAGAATCAAATTTATGGATCAGCACTACAGAATATCAAACAACTAAGCCAGAATTTCATGAGTAATAAACTCTCTGTGATTTGTAAAATAAAAGAAAAAATGCACAAAATATAAGAATTTAAAAAATTTTCTTTTGGCTCTTCATAAACACAATGAAAAATAACCTACTTTCCAAATGAAATTTTGTGAGATATAAATGATTTGAATCTAATGAAGCAAATCCAAGACTTGCTTTTTGTGTCTGATCTGCCTACACTTACGAAAATTTATCATGTATAGCTCTCAGAGCAGACATGTCTGCCAGTGGGGGCTGGTAACAAATCTCTTCAAGAAGTCATGAATTGCTGACGATGGGTATTATATAGTGCAGACATTTATGTTCATCATACTATAACTTTTATTAACAGTTCATTCTTTTATTCTTCAGTGACCAGATAAACTATACTGACCTGCACTTTGAAATAGGCTGTTCGTTAATGCTATTTAAAAATTCACTTTAAAAAAAAGTCACATCATATAGAAAATATTTTTAAAAAATACATTTTATCCTGTCATCAACCGCCACTGAGACAAATTCTGTAGGCCAATACACACCTCAATGCACAAAAATGTTCCCAACACTGCTAAATCCATATCGATTCCTGTGCAAATTTTGTATTTGTTTTCTATGCTAATCCGTCAATGTCTTGCTTTTTAATAGCACATCAAAAAATTTTGAGTGTGCTGAGCTGCAATATAATATTACAAAACAAGAGCTCTTTCTCTCAGAAATTAAAATATCTCAACTCCAGGGAAACAGTTTGGTAGAGACCAAACCTTTTTTCTTCTGAACAGTGGAAGAAGCCTCTCCAATCTGCCACCATTGTTAAGGAGATCACAACAAACTGAATTAGGAGTTTAAGGAAGAAAAAACAAAAAACAGGCTCATGCTAAAATGAAAGGCCAAAATAAATAAGAATTGCACAAGAATTATAGTGTCCTCACTGCCTGCCAGATAACACATCTGAATGGCTGAATGAAAGTCAAAGGGCACGTTTTGCTATCACAACTGTTTCTTGTACTCCAAGCTGTAATGAACCTTCTTAGAAGTCATTCTGTGAAATAAAGTCACAAGCAAATAAATATTCAGTTTTGATTACAATTACTTCTTGATTACCTTCAAACAAATTGAAAAAATGATACTTATAAATCCCTTTAACAAAGATCACCACAAAATCTTTCTGAAACCTGATTTTTTTTTTCTTATGTGATAATATTTTGAATGTGAAATCTTGGTCACCCATGGGCAAATCCATTGTGTCCTAAACTAAGAATTTCCTGAGATTTAGTCTCAAGAGCTTTTAGACTGAATGCAATAGCTATCTGAATAACTCCAGGTCTCAGACCAAAAAGATCCAACCTATTTCAACTGTTCTACCCACCTTGAGTATGTATTGTCGAACAGTAGCGTGTAAATGCCGGGCTTTTTGGCAGTTAGCTCCCCTCTCACTGTTTGTTTATGAGAATCACACTTGCAAGGGGCAACAATCTCCTCTGCGTCCGCCACTGCCACAGAGTCGTCTGATCGGAAATTTACACTGAACACAATATCCTGTTGAGACAGAAACAACTCTGCAGTGTGTAAGACTGCAACATGACAACTGAAAATAATTACAATGATTCTTTGTTGATGGCCTCCCCAGAATACTTTGTTTAGCCCTACTCTGAACATAGTATGGTCATTAGAAAACAGTGAAAAAGCTACTGTTATAGAAAATTGGCTGCACAGGCAACAACTTTACTTTTGTGGTAACTGGAATTTCTGTTTACTAATTCTTGCAATGTTTCACACACAAAAAAAAACAGGTATGATTTTGAGGACAAGTCTCTGACCTTCGGTTGAGATGTGAACTCCCAATGCAGCAGTGTTTGTTCAGCTTCTATATCAATGGGAACAGCAAAAGTTTTTCCTGGCTTGATCCACACTTCATTCTGTTTGTTGACCTCCCCTGATTCTAACTCTTCAGCATTGAGAACTATGCTGGTTGACATACTGGGACCAAGAGAGATTTCATAGCAATCATTAAAAGCCATGACATTTAAATATGAACATAGTAATCAATCTTCATACTTTGTCATAAAAGTATATTATATATAAAATGTACATTATTAGCAATATTGAATCAGCTGAGGTAAAATACTAACTGCAGAGTACTAGATGACCTGTGCAACAGTACTAACTGCAGTTCACTACAGAATAAATGTGAGAAAGGCCTCTCAATTTCTGTCACTCATTGGGCCCAAATTTAAATTTATTCTGGCATAATGAGCTAAAACTTTGATATCACTATATACAACAGCAAAATCATCTTCATATGAACACACAATTACATGTATTTCTTCTTGAAAAGATCAATTTTGCAACCTTAAAACTTCATCACATCTCATATTGGCAACTATTAACATAAAATATCACTGGCTGCATGATGAAACCACACAAACTGTATTCACACAAAATGCAAATAAGAACTCTTTTTAGCCAGATATTCTGTGACCTACCTGAAGTAATATTTCTCTTTTTCCTACTGATTAAGAAGAAGTTCAATGTCCTCTTGATGAAGGAGGAAGTCAATATTTCAAATGTTTATAAATGTATTTAAGATAAGGCAAACACCTCCGGCAAAACAGTTTCCTCTCTCTCCAGTGTAAAAGTGGGTCCTTTATACTTGAGTAGTTTCATGATAGTGACAGCGATATTATTATGTCATGCCCAGATGCAGAAAAAATGACTGCAAATTATTTGACAAATTTGCTTCACTTACTCAAATATTACTTTGTGAAGGATTTGCGTTTCTCGCCTGACAGAAAAATCACCCAGTTTTCAATGAAATCAGCCAACTCCTCACAGATGACTCATTATGACTACATACTTTGGTTAAGATGAAACTATATTGCTTTTTGGAGATGTTTCCATGTATTCTTTGTACTCTCTGCATTATGATCTGATTTTTCTTCACTGTACTTTCAACATTATGATCTGATTATTTAACTCAGTACATAGATCACTAGCATGTTCCAGTGAAGACTTAAGATCATGCTCTTGAAAGAAATACTAATGAAAGTTTTTTCAAATGAGGCAGTGCAATCTTCTGATGACAAGAATATAAATATACAGGGTGATAAAAGGTGAGGAATGGTTTCAAAGGTGGGAAACACATGGCCTTGGAGAAAAATTAAATTGCATTTAAATAAATTGCAATGCTGTAAAAGCTACTTGAATGACTTCTTGACGGGAAATAATGAAGATGAACACTGAAAAGTGAAACGTGATCTTATAGAGATAAGAGATTTTCTGTGTACCTTTCTACAGCTGTCGCCAATAGAAAACTAAGACCAATATAGATAAAGTAACTGATGCCTCTTTTGTTTCTAATTTCTCATTGGCTCTGAGCTGTTGCATTAACAGAATGACAATTTTTCAGAGTATGAAATGTTTTTGGGGTGCAAACATTTGCCTCAACACCATTAGTGATGGCTGGATGTCCAAGTTAGGTCATGATGACATACTTGGGTGGAATGGGTGTCACCGTTTTAGGCTGACTCTGAGTATAGGCCTGGATAGATTTTATCACCGACTCTTGGTCAACAAAATGGAACATGGCATCATCCACATCCTCTTCCTGCGCTTGGGTGCTGTCACCATCAGCACCACCAACTGCCCCATCAGCAGTAAAGTTATTGTCACCATCATCGACAGCTTCAATGTCAGGGCTAGATGAAGGATTTCGATCATCTCTGCAAAAGTGAAGCAAGGCAAGGCTAGGCAGGCATAAGGAGAAGGAAAACTATGGATACAGGAATGGAGTATGCAATGGACAGTGCAGATGCAGAAGTGGAATGCGAGGAACTTGGACTGTACCAAAAATATAAAAAGGGAACGAATGTCCAATTTAAAATCAATTTACTGTGCTTTTCTTGAAATTAATGATAAACTGAGAGTCTCTTATTGAGATGCGTATTAATCAGAGGACTGATCAAGATTATCATATTTGTTTGATCTTTTCACATCATTGCGCACTACACCTGAACGGCCCACTTTTCAACCGATCAATATGCTGCCCACAAGACTCTTCGCTCACTCTTTCCCACCACGACGCTCAATCCTGAGTTTGTGAAGTTTTGCATTTCACACTGTGTAATGCGTATTTGTGTACAAAACCATTATTATATTACTGTCTTCTACTCTCAATAATTTATAATGACATTGTCTTGTCATAAATTTACTATAACATTTTTTGTGTGGATTTTCAAACATATACCCTAACATCATGTGCCTACATGGAATAATTGATGGGTTAGAATTAGAGGGGGGGTCTGAGTGCCACTGGGTGGCGTTGAGTTGATTTATATATATGAAGAGTGTCTTGTTGAACATTATTAATATTAGTCCAGGACCATCACCCTACTACTTGTGTTAATATTAGTTGAGCTTCAGGAGGAGGAGGACACTGCCTACAGACAACTGGTGTTTCTCTGATGATCAGAAGGATGACCAGGACGACCGCCCTTAATATTCATTGTGCCTCAGGAGGAGAAGGCCACCATGCACAGATAGCTGGCTTATGCCTGAACTGGTAATTAATTAGACCCCTTCTAATTCTAACTCCCTCAATGATTATGGAATAAGAGCTTTCACAAGGAAGGTAAACTGCAGGAGCCGTGTGATGTGATAAGATTAATAAGTCTGACTGCGACACAAATATTCCCGTAAACAGCAAAATGACTTTTAGAAATCATTTATAATTAAAATGACATGTTGATTTCCTTTGTTAAAGTGCCTAAGTGGGTGATGATGAATTGATCTTATGTTAATCCTGTTTTTAATTTTAGTTCAGCGCCTTAGAGCACATAATTTTTTGTGGATTTGAGTGCTATACAGTAAATTATTACATTACATATCACATGACATTCCCAGTCTATTGATGTGTTTGCTCTTTTCAAAGTTTTACAACTTGAACCACAATAGTTCCTGAAGAAAAATAATATTCACATACCCTTGGTGGCTGTAACTTCAAAAACACCCAATCATAAACACAGATAGGACATTGTGCTTTGAGATGAACAGCACTGAGGTGAACTTGCACTTTAAATTTAATCCGATCACACAGAGTCAAAATTGTCATAATTTCACTGGTCAGTCAACGTGAAACAACTACAATTCGTTTAATGGTGGTGAACTCTGCTACTCTGCTTTTATTTGATAACAAAAATGTCTGAAGTAAATTAAAGTCACCTAGAGGGCAAAAAAATATACCAAATGGCACTTTCCATATTTGCAACACTTTCTAATTTATAAACAACCACTATATGATCTCACATCATGTTTGATTTAATCTCCCATAGCACACATAGGTGCAGAACATGTGGTGGCTTGTGACAATTTGCTAAGCTATCAAAGGTAGTACATGAGCAAGTTAGGAATAGACTGTCATAGTAAGTGGCCACAATATGAATATATCAAAAAGGGCCTGTGTTATAGCTGGAATGACTCAAGCTTAAAAATGTAAACTTCAAGCTGTGTTTATAGCTACATGTACAAGCAAATTGGAAAATTACTAAATGTGACCATAAATGTTTACACAAGCCATTCAGAATGTTCAGCACAGAACAAAAAAGTTCTGTGTGCTTGATACAGCCATAGCAATTCTACAAATGAGTTCTATGCAAATTTTCAAGCGCATATAAAAGTAAAATTTCACAGATTGACGAGTGAGTTGCAGATCAGATTAAGCACTGGTATTACTAAGTCACTTTACTGACTGTGAAAAGTAAGAAAATTATTCTTGAAGCCACTGCCTCAATTTTCCAGTGCCTGTCTACCTGCACCAAAATTTCAGGCCCACAAAATGGGAATGATATGTGAGGCAACAGCACAGAATTAGTAAGATATTGCAGCTACCCAAGTGGAGAAAATCCAGCAAAATGACCATTGGATAAAATATCAACTTTTAACATTCTTTGCCAGTTTAGACCGTTTATTATGTCTGCTGTCGTTTTCTAGTCACCATTCAGTTTTGTTCCAACCACAATTTATGCTTGATTTGCTCAACTTGCCCGTTGAGAAAATGGAACAAAATGACTGTTCAAATTTATCTATTTTCAATATTTTTTGCTAGATTAGACAGATTATTATGTCTGCTTTTGCTTTCAATCAACAGGATTATAAATTTTTGTCCCAGCCATTATTTTGCTCGATTTTCTCAACTTTGGCGACTGTGGCATATTGTGGATTCGGCATGGTTGCCGCACATATATGAATCCATATTTTTTAATCTCTTGCAATGAACTTTCATCCACAAATATTGTACATAGTAGGAAAACAAAACGTGAATTTCCTACTGCTTCTGTGCTGAGAAAAGGTATGAACAGGCAAATGTAATACTGGACAAGAGTCTCAAGCATATAGGAGGTAATACAGTGGTCACACAGGGATGAGTTCAAAAAATTTTCCTTGTCCAGCCAAAAGGTTACAGCAAGTAATTTTTTACCAGGAAGGGGAAATTTCCTGTTGGAGGAAAATTCTGGAATTTCCAGGGGGTGTGAGGGTACATAGGCCTTTAAATAATGCGCACTACATGTAATTGGAAAGTACAGAGTAAGTGTTATTTTCCTCATTTCTAGATTAGGCGCACTGATTTCTACTCAATCTCCCTTGATTAATTCCATTGATTCAGGTTGCCCCATCAGTGTTGCCAGATCTGTTTTTTTTTAAATAATCTGGCTGAATTGTTGTGAGGGAAATAAAGCCATGAGATATGAATTGGTATGGGGAGGGGGGGGGGCGGTGTACATTTTAAAAGGTTCAGAACAACTGGGTTACACAGCTCAATCAATCAGTGTTAAAAATATTTTTTTTAAAAAGAAGAAAAAGAAAAAGAAAGACAAAACAACTTACTTTTGACGCATCTTGCCTTCATCTGTCTGGTTATGTGTTGCTGTAACCACACCTGGAATACAAATACTGTCACTGATATCTGCTTCGAGGAAAGGGAAAACTGATGGGGGAGGGGGTCTATCACACTTATATTTGGCCATATGGGGTGGTGAGGAAATTATTTAAAAATAAATATACAAGAAAACCTCTCTGTTATGAATAGACTCAAAAACTATTGAAATGGATCTTTCTGAAATTTGGCACGAAGAAGTGAAATATGGTTGCAGACCATTTAGGCTATATAAAAGCATACTATTTGCTGCCACCAAAGTATAATCCACAAATGCGCAAATTTTTTAAGTCCCAAAGGGAGTTTAGGTGACATTCACATCACATGCGCATTCACCGAGCAGAATTCTCATTCTGCACTGAACTGTGCTATGTAGCCATTAATATTGGAATTATTGTCTTTGCATTCTGCTCTGCTTTGTAAACTTCATTTTTTGCACTATTTAATGATTTAAGCTTCATTTTGATGCATAGGCTGAAATCTAAATATTTAGTAAAATACAGAACTTTAATACTGACCAATTGAAAACCACGTTTTCCTAGCTTTTTTGTGGCCTTGGATTTAGCAGAATATGTTTTGAAACTGTACTTACTTATTTATTTAGATTTTCATTCTGCTTTTATCCTGATTAACTCTGTAATTTTCAGACCTACATTGTCTGTGCCAAGGAAGAAAAAGTTGCTGACCTGCTTTGGAGGAACTCCTGCTGCTGGCACTTGAATGTTCAACTTGGTCATCATCTTCATCACCATCATCATCATCACTCTCGTTGTCAATCATAGAAGTCGACTGCAGTGCAGCACCCAGGTCATTATGATGGTCAAAACAAGGTTTGCAAACTCTGACTTTCTTACTGAAATAACATGCCAAAACTCATGGTTTACAAAAAAATAAAATAAAAAAATGGGGTAGCATTATCATCAAATTAAATTATATGCAGCACTTAGAATTGAAGGGCTTAGCTCTATGACATGCCTAAGCCAATATAAAATCTGAGACACTGCGCAAAAAGTGTTTTTTTTTATGCGAGTCTGTAAATGTATGTTCTGTTAGTGTGCCTTATTCTAATAATAAAATATCAGGGTTACTGTGCTTCACACTTAACCCCATGACCCTGAGCGCGGCCTGTGCATCGCAGTGCCTTACTTGACTACATACCGAGTGCATGCTCTACGTCGTTTTGGGTGTTGATGTCAAAACCTCTTACAGATGTTATCATACCATTTACATGTCCTGTCTATGCATGATGTCCTTGTAAATGACCTTATGAAGAGGGTTATAGGATTTAGCTCAGGAGCCCAGGTGCAGGGACGTGTAAGGGTCAGGGGGTCAGGGTTCATAGGGTTCAAACAGCATATTTGCTGATCTTTAGGCACAACTAAGCTGTTTGTTTTTGGGTCTAAGTGAACTTAGCCTACAAATGGCACCAACCCCTGAATTGTAAAAACTCTTCATTTTCATTATCCCCTCTTGAGCTATGTCAGAAGAAAGTAGTTAAATTTTCAAAACCACACTGTCACCGCCCAATACATATTATTCAATACTCCCAATCCACACTGTCTCCTCTTCTTCCCCCCAGCACACAGACAACCTTTTCTAGATTCTAGATATGACTGCTGAAATCTACTCATAATATTTTGTGGGCCCGTGCTAACTTTCTTACTATCAAAGTCAAATTATGGAGACTAATGCAACATATTGAGAATATGCAAATTCTTAATTTAAAATAGTCTACAGTTCCAGGAAATTGTGCATGAAATGACATCAAGAGGCGGACAATTGTCTATTTGTTGATATATCAAGAAAGCCTAAAACCCATGAAAATAGTCTTTTGAAAATGAGGATTGCTTATGCCTGCTTCAGTGCGTCTAATCAAGCCTTTGATCATTTCTAAGAACTGAAAGAGTCAACGGCCATTCTCGCAGCCAACTTTTCAAGGCTGACTCCTAAATCCATGACTCACTGACTATGAATTTTCAATGAAAAAAAACAACAAGTCTCTCTTTCCATCCTTTCAGTATCAGAAATTATTCATGAGATTAAGGACAACCATCATCTTCCCCAGCTTATCAGATAACCTAGAGCATTTCCAATACTGTGACATTTCAGCAGATCAGATGTGCTCTATTTTCAACATCAAATCTAGAATTACACTAAGCAGTAGAAAACTAAGAAATTTACCCTGTACACTGACCTGCTTTGAGGACTGTCCAGCCAGTAATCTGAGCAGGCCCAGCAGTAGATTTTCCCACATAACCGGCAGTGATGCTGAAATGATAAAGACATGAGTTATATATGGAGAACACAGTACATCACAGGCCCTCTCATCAAACTGCATAAGTGTTTTCACACAACAGCAGCCAACAACTTTTTCTGGCACATAATATTTGCACTTTTTCAGAACATTTAATTCTTTCTGTTGATTTGGAGGAAATTACTGGTGAAGGGTTACTAGTCCCTTGACCGGAAGTGGTCTTAAGGGACCTGTGTTGATGGAGATGCCAAATCTTTCTGGATTTCAGTGTAGCTGTTTAGGGTGCATTCAGTGATGTTGTCAGCCTTAATTTCTTCATGTGCTGCCCTGTTTGAGTTTGAATTTGGGTTAAACGGCGCATCTGCAGGATAACGGCCACTTCGTGTCATTCACGGTTTCTCTTCTGCTGCCCTGAAATGTGCCTTGCAAGATGATTTTTGACAAGCTGCCGACTTTTGTGACATGCCCATACCCTTTCAGTTTTAAGGAGGGGAGTACATTAGTTAAAATGCTTATAACTAAAATGTATTTAAGATAAGGAATAACATTTATGTCTAGCATAAGAGTGTATGCAATAGATTGTGCATGAGAGAAGGAGAGAGTGAAGAAGAGAAAGAGAGAAAGGGTGAGTTGCAGATGGAGAGAACAAAATTCTCTGTAAAGCACCTACAGCAAATTCTTTTTGGATTGGGAACTATATAAATGATCTTCATTAATATTAGTATTGTCATTGGAGGCCTTATTTCCTTTTATAAAACACACAAAAAAGTGATCCAAATCCAAGCACACAATGGTAATCCAATAATTGAAGCAGAAATCCAATGACAGAAACAAACAAAACATGTGCGATTGTGTTGATGACTTTGTTTTCGCACCGTGATCCGTTCCAAATTTTATGTTTAGCGGCAGCAAAATGTTGGACCACCTTCTTCTCTTCAACTCAGTTATAGCTCAAAATCAACGAAAGTATTACAAACAAAGTGAACATCGAGACCTTTTGAAATAAATGCACGCACACCTTTACCTCTTTCTATGCTTAATCTAATATTTTGTAGAACTTAGGGACCGGCTGTTAAACAGGCTTCTGTGATTTCATGGAAGGCCTTACTTCCTTTATGATTTGAACCAGTTTTTATCCCCATCTTGCAAACTTAAGGGGGGGGGGGGGGGGGGGGTCGGGTCCTGAGAGTGATTTTCTAAACTATTCAATTAAGGCATTTTTAAGCTTGATATTTAGACTTAGCATGACCAAATTAGAGGAAGGAAATTGCAGAAATTTTTTTTTTTTATTTGGTTGCCACGGAAACGCCGCCATATTGAATTTCGCACCCCGAAAAATGCGTATTTTCAAAAGCCTAAGGCTTCTGTGTTTTTCAATGAAATCGTTTCAAATTTTATACACATGTACTATGGCCTAATGTGCATACCCGTAAGTATCAGTTTTTCAGAATATGGAATAGTTTTTTTTTTCCTGCAAAATTGATATTTTTCACATTTTTCTATCACTCTCATATCATTTTCTCAAAACGTATATAAGATAAAGAAAAAATGATACTTAGCGTTATTTTAAATACATTGAAAAAGATTCATGCCAAATTTCAAGTAAATCTGTCCATAAATAAAAAAGCCTTAGGGAAAAATGTTCTCAAAAAGTATATTTCGAGAAAATCGCATCTAAAGTTCTGCAATGATTTTTGGCCAGTTTCTATAGATACAATGTGCTGTTACCTCCTCAAAACATTCCTGGTTGATAGGCTTGACTGACATCTTGGAATAATTAGCCACACGTTCGTATAACATATCAAAAAAAAACTCCCGAAGAGGCGTAATTGTTCGGCAAATCGCACTCACCAATTTGTTATTGTCTATCAGCTGTTTACAATTGAGCGTAACGTAGTTTCCCCAGTCCTAGGACAGCAACCAATGAAAACGCTTCCTACCGCTGGATAACTTCCGCCGACCAATCACAGAGCTAAAAAAACACGAGCACGAGGTCGCGGTCACAGCGCGACCCCAAGGGTCAGATAAGTGGGTTGGGAAGCCACCGTTATCATAAGACATTAGGAGTGTGTTGGTCTATTTCCAGACAGTAGCAAGGAGAAAACGAAACGCAAGAGAGCTGCTATGCGTACTGGCGGTGGGCGACATGTTGAGGAAGGTCTCGATACCCAAGAAATACCTTCTAGGTTACTGTAAAGGCCTCAAAACTTCAGGTCAACTTGACTGTTTGGGACGAGTTTGGGTGATGTTTTAGGCACCCCCCATGTAGAAAAAGCTTAGCTTACATCAAAAATATTGCAGTTTGGACCACATGAGTGATAAAGACATAGGCAGAAATGGTTGAGCTTGCCGAAAAGCAAATAATCGCAAATTCGATATTTTGACCCGAATTTTCGATTTCAGGACCCCCCCCCCACCTTAAGTCCTTTGCACTTGTGCTGTTCCATGAAAAGGCCAAAGATATAAAGGAAGTGCGACCCTGGCCTTCAGCACAAGTTATGCACTTCACTGGGATCACCGATATTTACGAAATGAAACTGGGTTCCTATGAACAACTAAAATGTAAATCAATTTTTTGATTAGATAAAAAATGAAAGGGCAAAAAAAGAAAAAAAATTTCTAATGATGGCAGAAGTTGCAGAAAAACTTGGCAAATATTTCAAGGACTATACTCCTTGCAAAAACATATATGATGGAAAATAAACTATGCTCACGTGTCATCTGGTGTAAATTACTGATCAATACATAAAACAAAGAATCCATTTATTCTATAACCTTTATTCTTCTAATGTTTTTATATCTCAACTTATTTCCTTGTGAAAAAGGGATGATATAATATTTAGAATCAGTACAACCATTCTGGTATCAGTAGTACAGGTGTTTGATGACTGTCAACTAATGGAATCTACAGAGTTTACTGAGAATCCACGCCCACCTTCCTGACAAAGAGAGAGAACTCTGTCTTGCACTGACGACAGTGTATGACTGTAGAGTTGTCCTGCCAGCGCTCTGCAACTTTCCTTTTCTGTTCAGTCACCAACTGATCAGTTTTCTGCCACAGTGTGTCCTTGTCTCTTTCAAATAAAAAATACAGAATAGTTGTATAGCAGTGTAACAGAGGTTTTCAAACAAGAGAATTAGAATACATCCGGGGGGGGGGGGGGGGGGTGATATGTTGCAAGCCAAATTTTTAAAAAAGAAAAGAAAATGTGTTTGGTAGGTTGAGTTTCAAATATGTGTGTGGGGGAAAGAGGTAGCACAAGGAAAAGAGGCACAAAGCATTTAGAGTCCCTGAAGTTTAAAGTTTAAAGATTCTCAGCTTTTATGTTGTATGAGACACCAGTAAGTCATCACTCAATTCCGTTTCTTACTCCAAGCATCTGGTTCACACACGAGTTATCTGGGTATTTCTCATTCATCAGTTTCTCCTTCGTCTGCTTTTGATTCAAATGTTTGTTTTTTTTATTTAGCAGCGAAGGTACCCAGTCTTGATTGGGATAAACATCAAACATGCTACCCCCTCGTCTCACCCACTCTTTCTCTTTCCTTCCTCTCCACTCTCCTCTCCCATAGATACAGCCAATAGGTAGAACGCGCATATCCGCCATCTTGTCAGTCCGGACCCACACATCACCATGGCGATCATGGCACTGATTTTGATTCATTAGCTGATTTGCATTGCGAGCACGGAAGGGTCGTGAACCAATCGGAGGTGAGCTAAAAGTATAGTTCGCTACAGTAATGGCATGAGTGTATGCACATGGGAGACGTCCGGTCAATTCTTTCACTTCTTTTCTCGTTTACACGGATGGTAGGGAATCTGACCAGCTTGGATCCATCCTTTCCACCCCTGTCATAACAGTCAACTGCAATGCAACCAGCAGGCATTTTAACCGTTAGACATATCTCGAAGTTACACTAATCAGCTGATCCAACGGCCATCTTGTCAGTCGGAAGAACAAAACAAAAACACTCTGTGACATCACGTGTATTCTACCTATAGTGATAAAGCCAGATCTATCCATTTTCCTTACAATAGGAATTTCCCTTCTTGCAGGAAAATCACACCAAACTGAACATATATCAATTCTAGTTTCCTAAGTGGTTGGTTCTTTTACTTATTTTAGAACAAAAATCGCTGGAAAACAAAATTATCGGAAAAATTGTTTTTTCTAAGAAATAGTAGATAATAGCTGGGGCTGCCGAACTTTCAAAGCATCATATTCAGAATGAGAGTAAACTATGTTGAAAATTCCAGCTGAGTCAAAGAATAATAAGACCATCAAGCATGACATCATAATGCTGTCTTTTTTTTTATTATTATATTAGATTGTGTCAAAAACTGTTAGAATTTGAGCATTTAGTTACTTTTCAGTTCCTTTGTCATTTCTGTTAGATGTTGAAATGCAATGATGACATGTTTCACAATTTCAAATGTATGTACATATGAAACAATACAAGCTTCTATCCTTGAGCTTTCACAGAATTCTGCATTAAATTATAGTAAGGATTTACTACTCTTGTTTCTGGGAATTTTCTAATCTTTGAATTCCTGGCATTACCTCAACATTAGTTCATGCAAGCAACTTACTTAATCAGCTTAACCATTTTTTTCTTGATCTGTTCATTGTCTGACTGCAACCCTTTAATTGCCGCATCTCTTTCTTCTATATCCTTGTCATGAGAACATCTCAAGTGAGTTAGTTCCCCTTCCAACTTCTCTTTCCTTGATGCTGTCTCCGCCAGTTTAGATTCAACCTGCAAAATAATTAAAAATCCAGATTTGCAACATGTGCCTGTTAAGATGCTAACAACTCCTTCTGGCACTCTTTTACCCCTTCACTGAGCTGTAGACGTAAGGGTACCAAAAATACAACACTGGAATGAATATGAATGAACAACTTACTTGTTGCAATTTGGCTTCCAGTTTATTGCAAGTTTCTGTCTTGGCTTCCAGCCCTGTTTTGAGTTCCTGGGCATGCAGTAGATTAGTTTGCATCTATAAATCATTGGACAAAAAAAGAAACAACAGTGAGAAACTATGTTAACATTCACACAATTATCAAAAACTCACTGTGGAACAAAGGAAGGGATTATTGCATGATAAACTGAAAAAAAGAAAGTGATAAGTCTGAGAGGCTATAAAAAAGGAACAACAGAGAAAATTGTGAAGGTATTTACATCCTTAAAGAAGAAAGAAGAAGTTACTTGCAAGTATGGAAGACAGAAAGGATACAGGAGTAAGGTGAAATGATCAGATAAAATCAAAGAAAGAAAGGAAAAGAACAGAAAGACAGAAAGAAAGAAAAGAAGGAAGTCAAAAAGAACGAAAGAAAGAATGAAAGAAAGAAAGAAAGAAAGTGAAACAGGGTTCAGAAAGACAGAAAGAATACATCTACAATCATCATTTTGTTGTTGTTTTTTATTTCTAATGTGGGGTTTCATGAATTACAACTTTTACTTTTCGTTTTTTTTTTTTTGTATCATTTTGACTTTGTTTCAAGCTCTACTGCCCCTCCCCCCCCCCCCCCCCTTTTATTAAAAGTTGAACTCCACATTATACTTCACTCCTGATCTTAGAATCACCGAAAGCACAGAATTTACTCATGCAAACAGCAAAACCCTGTCATCAGAACGCACAAGTTCAAAGAACCAAATTTCACAGGAGAAGGAATAATGTTTTGCTTGCAATATAATGGATCCCTTGTCTTAAATAGATCTACATGTTCGGTTATGTAAAACAACATTTGGAATATGGTAATCCCCATTAATCAATAGAAAACATAAAATTCCTTCAAGCAATTCAGAGTATTTTGGCAAAAAAAGAGTTGCCATCTGCAGTAACTGTTGTGAGAATACACCTGGGCAGTTTCATAACAGGGTCAGTGAAATAGTATTCTGTGTTCATTATAAGATGTTAAATATGAGCAAGTGACCTGTGTTGAGTCTGTTGTCTTTGTCTTATGAACTGTGCTCAGTTCCTCTTCCAACTCTTCTATGATGATTTCCAGCTCAGAGATGCGACTTCTCAGTTCTTGAGATGACTCTTCTTGATTACTGCCAGTCTGAGAAATACAAGTCAGGGGGTGAGGAGGAGGTGGGGTGAGCCTCAGTGGAAAGATCAAAAGATGGATGAATGAAATATACAACAGAGAACAAACGAGAGGAGGGAACCACTGAAAGGTAGAAAAGAAGGATGAAAAGCAGCAAAATGGTTGAAAGGAGATAGACAAGAAGGTAAAGAGATTTCCTATTGAAAGACAGAACCTGGGATACTTGATGGGACAAAGTGGAGTTGCTTGGAATCTCCACTGGCCAAATCATGTGACAAGATGTTTTTTTATGCTTTTCATGTTCTTAACTGAACTGTTCTTATGCGGAGAGATAGCAATAGTACCAGGAATATTAGTGTGTTCAACAGTCTCTCAAATTTTCATACCATTGTAGTGACCAGTCACGTGACCAACGGGAGAATCCAAGCAGTTCCATATATAAACAGAACGGGCAGAACTGAGGAAAGCAGTGGGACCAAAGGGAAGACATGTCTAAATGGACAACTGAAGAATGAGGAAAGAGTATTGAAAATAAATGAATGCAGAATGAACAGACAAATGAGGGAATGAATGTACATCTTAGGGAGGAGACTGAAAAAATAAAGCAATGCCACTACAGGTGGATTAAGAGATGGACAGTCAGAGGGGACAGGAACAGCAATAACTGAGAGCAAATGGTAAAGGTTGTAGCACAAGTGCATGCTCAGTCATTTTTTGACTTTCTTAACCCCTTCAGTACTGAAACAACATTGCTGTCCACTCTTTACTGCTGCATCAATATACAGATTTTGTTCCTCCATTACTAGCTTTTAAATATGGATCAATAGCCTGATTAAGATTAATATTTACCATTGAAAACAACTGAAAAACGTGAATCTTAATACAAACTGGACTTGGGAGAAGCTAGCTTTCAGGGTGTCAGTATTCAAAGGGTTAAGGCAATGTCCTTGATAAAACAAGCTTGGTTGTTTGTTCCGTTTTCTGAATATCATGAAGATTAGGTTTCTGCCTTCAAAATCCAAAATTTTCAGAAGAAATCTCTTCAAACTAGACACAAGATTTGTGAAGCAAAAATATTTTTATGCATTTTCTAAAAAAAAAGTTATGACTGAGGCGAAATGTTGCTGATTAAGATAACCAAACATGATTTATTTACGGTCAATACCAGTGGGATGTCAGAACTTTGCATTTGTTCTGCACTAAGTTGGAATTGTAAAGCTGAAATTTCCTCTTGCAAAGTCTCCACAGCTGCTGCATGTTTCCTCTTCTCTTCCTCCAACTCTTCTTTCAGCTTAGAGATGTCACTGAAAATAAGACAGAGACATCGCTAAATATAACATGAAATGTTGCTGAAGATGCCATAGAATAAAAAACTAGAAAACATTTAAATTAGATGAAAAAATAAAATAGTCAGTGTAATCTACAGAATATATTATCCATTCATATTCAACCTTCTGAAAATGATAAGGAATTTCATGTCAACTTATTCAAATTATGTATCCTTTTCCCTATTTGTTTGAATTTGTCTTCATTTTTAAGTGTTAATTTTTAATTTTTCTTTTGAAAGTGAGAATTTTCACTGTAATTTTATCAGTATTTCCCATTTAAAAAAATTGCCAGGCTTAAGTCAAATCCTGTTTATTCTGGATTTAATAAATTGTTCAAACCACAGTTAATGAGATGAAAGAAAAATGATTGAGATGACAGTGTACCTCACATCCTGAGATGGGATTTGTTTCTTTAGATTGTCTCGCTGCTCCAGAAGATCTCTCCTTTCCTCTTCCAGGTTGCTAACTTGTGTTTTCAGTTCATCTGTATCTTTTTCCATTGACAAACCTCTCTCTGGAGGTTCAATATGAGAAATACTGAGGTAAATGATGATTACATCTAATTAAAATATGCTAGTCTCAGAACTCTGTGACTCTTCTTGTATACAATATGATAGTCCTAGAACTCTATGAAAGCTCTCGCATATGAAACTCCAGTCCCTGAACTCTATGACTGTGATTTAAATTGTCCAATAAAATTAATTTCACACCTATTTGACAAAAACAGAGCAAGACACAGGTAGACATAGCAATTCTCAATGTAAAAGAATGATTCAAATTAGTGTATAAAGCCGCTCATTAAAGCATTGCTCAGGTGCCTACCTTGTAATTCCATGTGCTCAAGACTAAGACTTTCCAAAGCATTCTTGGTCTCTGTTAGAGTTTCCTCCAGAACTTTTGTGCTGAACTCTGTCTGGGTCTGGTAACCCTCAACCTCTTTTTCCAAATCTGATTTCTCAGCTACAATCTTGTTGTACAGCACTTTCAGATCTTCCAACTGCTGCTCCACCCCTCGCTTCTCAGACAATTTATCCTGACTTTCATCCTCAGCTTTCTTCAATGCCTGTCTCATCTCTGCTATTGCTCTCTCCAAAGATTCCTTTTCATCCTGAACTTTGGTAATGGCCTCTGACATGGCAGTAACTTCTGATGTCAGTGACAGCTTTTCTGCTGTAATCGTTTCTAGTTGTGAGTAAGACAGTGCCAGTTGCTCTGATGTCTCTGTTAACTGGAACTTAATTTGCTGCGCATCTTCTAGAGCTGCATCCGTTTGTGTGAGTAAATGGTCTCTCTCCTCCGTCAAAGATGCCAGTTCTGAGTTCAGTTTATTGATGAACTCAGCTCCTTCAGTTGATGATGATGTTAAATTAGCCAAATTTGCATTCAGCTCCTCTATTTTAGTTTCATAATCTGAACACTTTCTTTCTAGCAATTTTTCTGTCTCTTCCACTTTTGACTCCAGATAACTGATTCTCTCTGAGAAAGATGCTGTTTCATTTTCATGTCTCACTTTCATTTCTACAGTGTCCGACTCCAATTTGGCAATAACCTCTTTCAACTTTGACTCTGAGTCACCAGTCCGTGAAATAAGGATCTGTTGTTCTTGTTCATATTTGCTGAGAGTTTCTGCTAAAACTATTTGTAAATTCCTAAGTTCAGCAGACAAAGCTGCAGTCTGTTTATCTTTCTCAGTGATGTTGCTGGTGGCAGTAGCGAGTTTCTGTTCCAGGTCAGCAACAACTTCTTCCTTCTCTTTTCTCAAGTCTTCCAGTTCAATGATAAGACTTGAAATTTTCTCAGCCTTCTCTCCCTCTGAACGTTTAGCACCTTCTGATTCCTTCAACAATCCCATGATTCTGTTTTTCTCCAAGTCCATATCCCGTTTTAAATTCTCTCTCTCAACTTGCAGTTGTGTCAACTCTGTTTTAAACCCATCTTTTTCTGTTTCACTAGCTCTTAAATCTAAAGTCAACTTATCAACTGTAATTTTTGTGGCATCCAGGTTTTCCTTCACTCTATTCAGCTCAGCTTTAAGACCGTCATATTCTCCTTTCATCTCTTCCAAACTTGCGTCCTTTTTCCGTGCTTCCACTGTCATTTCTTCAAGCCCCATTTCCAAAGCTACAACTTTCTCTGCCTCATCATTATGCTGAGTTTTCAAGGTTTCGATCTGACTTTCTGCTGCTGACAGCGATTCAGTTAAGACCAGATTTCCCTTGCCCACCTCTTCTGTTTCTTTGCTGACGAGTGCCAACTCTTCCTTCGTCTTATCCAACTGGGCAAGAATTTCTGTGTACATTTCATCTTTTTTCTTTAGCAGCTCTTGAAGTTCACTCGTCTGTCCATCAGCACTTTTTTGCAAAGTTGTAATTTCCTCTTCCTTCTTCTGCAGTGACTGTTTCAAATCTCCAATTTCAGCTTCCAAAGTCTTTGTCTTTCCTGTGCTCTCCTCCATAGTCTGTGACAACTCAGAAATTTTTACATACCTCTCCTGCATCTGATCATTCAATTGCCTAAGGTTCTGTTCCACATTATCCAAATCACACTTCAATTTCTCTTTCTCACCTTCTGAAGATTCTGCATTCTCTAGTAATTTATTTCTCTCCTTCTCCAAATTCTCAATTTTCTGCTGATATTCTGAATTCTGCGTCTCCTTATCTGCAATTTTTACTTTCACACTCTCTAGTTCTGTCTCCCTGTTCTTAAAATCTGACAGCAGCTCTGATTCCTTTTGTTGAAGTTGTGCTAATTTTTCTCTCTCAGATTTCAATTCTAGATCTGAAGCTGTAAGTTTACTGTGCAAATCTATCTGGGCCTCTTTTGAATCTTTCAATGCTCTCTCCATCTCTGTCAGTCTGCCTTCCAGGTGTGACAGCTGCTTGTCTTTCTCAGATTGTTCTCCCTGCAGTGAGGTCTGTAAATCAGATGACAGTGAGTAAAATTTACATTTCTATTTCATACAATGAAATAGTGAAATAGTAAAGGATCTGAGGAGCAAAATGAACTAATAATAAACATTCCATACATCTTCATAGTTTCCTGCCAGTTTTAACCCTTTGTCAGCTCAAAACTTCCTGTGTAATATTTCTTCCAGTCCACATGGTTCTTTGTTTGACTGAGAGTATCTCCTATCAAAATTATTGAAAAAAGATATTTTGTCAAAGAATTCAACTCTTTCACTGCCATGGTTTTCATTATATTCACTCAACAAAAGAAGTTTCATTGTGAAAATGAAAATAATTTTTGTTTCACTTTTATTGCAAGGAAGTTTTTGACAATATTTGCACTGTGCTATTGATGTAGCTTTGCTCTGACTCAATTTCATTCTCAAGTAACATTCCAACATTATCATTATCATTGATCCTTCCTCATCTACGCTTGGCAGGTTGGCAAAGCTTACTGTGATGGACATCATCTGCCCTATGCTCCTATTACATTTTTGGCTATGAATACAGGTGTGGTGTGACTCCACTTTTAGTGTTTTTAAGAAAACTGAGTCAGAAGTTTAATTTTTGTCTTTGATTTTAACCCTTAAGGTGCTGATTTCGACCCCAGTCGAAAGGTAGAAATGCGATTCTCTTTGCGGCCTTTGACTAGAGTCGAATTCACTATAGTACGAACTGTTGGTGCGATTAGAAAAATGTACGAAGCCGTGGTCATTTATTGAGTGATGCCCCTTGGTTCAAGATGGCTTTTGCTCCTTGTGAGAAAGTTTAGACGGCCGAGGAGAGAAAATCGTGTTGTTTGTTGAACTTTTTGTCTTTGTCTTTGTTTACATTCTGAGCATGGGTTCAGATGAGGATTTTGTACCCCTCATGACAGTGACTCAGGTGAAGATAGGGACCCAGATAGTGATGATTCCTGGTCAAATTATCACTCAGATCACTGGAATAGGCCTGGGGACTCAATGATAGATCAAGTCATGATTCTAATGAACCGGGGCCGTTGGTGGGGGGTCAACACAAGGTCTAGTAAGAAGGGGTGTGGCCGTGGCACAGATGGGGGTGAACAAGAGGGGATATGGACAGTTCTGGCGACTGGGAATCTCTCTAATGTAGACCATTATGTAGCCCATTCATATAAGCATGCATCCTGAAAATTTCATGACTGCACTATGTAAACTTTTTGCATAATGGCTTTATTTCATAAGTAGCCTTGTTCAGGCAGATTTTTCTGTAGACCCTCAGCAACTGGGACTACACTTAGTGAAATAGGCCTCAGCACCTTAAGGGTTAAAATAGGCTAAGGGAAACGCTACAAAATAATTTATATTATTTCATCCCTGGGTAGTTAGAACTTTATTCCACTGAGAGATTTGGAAAGTCCTGTACATGCTCATAAAGTTATATTGATTTCCAGCAAAAGTGAAGTTAGATCACTGTTTTATTCTGGTGCATATTTGCTCAGAGCTGCACTCCATTGGAATTTCCAGACACAAAAGGAGTCATTTAGTAAACCGATATTTTAGAATACTTGTCTCTAAGCATTCCTACCTGAATGGAAGCTTTTTCAGAGGAGATCTCTTGTACTTTATTCTGCAAAATCTCCACATGTTTGGCCAGGTTTGATATAGATGACTCAAAGTTATCACTGTCACCCTTGACCTGTGAATGAGGACGAAATGAAACACTCAAATTCAGGCTTCCCAGGGAGGTAATTAGAAAATTCCACTGAGAGATACCATTCGGATTATTTATTCACACATTTTGTGAGACATGGTTCATTCCTGCAAATTTTTCCAGAACACTGAAACGCTGCAAAGTGGAAAATCTCACAAATAGAGGAATAATTTATAGCAATAATTCCTTTCTCCACAATCTGCCCCTACTATGGACACAATATTAAAGGAATGGGGATATCACACTTGTGTATATTAAAATAATCTAACTTCCTACCCCACCTTAACTACCAGCACACAGCTGAGCCACAGATACAAATGCCAAACCCCAATATATTGATTGGAAAATAGTGGAGTGCACTACTATAATTAATGCACAGAGGTACATAGCTGACTAGTGAAGGCATTAAATGCTTATCAATCTCGTGTGTGCAAGACATTTCAAACCAGCCAAGAGACTAAAAAGAATACTACAATATTTTCTGTACTCACATCCACATTCATGAGCAAAGTTTTCAGTGCTTGCTGCTGTTCATGCACCTTCTGTTTTCCGTCCTCCAACTCTGTCCTGCTTGTCTTCAACTCCCCCTGTAGCCTGTCTATCTCTCTCTTTCTCCGTTCACTCTCCTCCTTGACCTCTTTCTTCCAAATTTCCTCCTCTGATTGAAGCTGAGAGATTCGTTTGGTCTCTTCCTCTCTGAATTTTTCATTTAGTACATTCACTTCATCCTTGTGTAGTTTTTCCATGTGCTCTTTTTCCAGTTTAAGTTTCATGTGGCTGTAAAGGCATAAAATAAAATAATTTGGTCCACTGGTTTGCAACATTCATTCTTTTTTTTAAAAGTCGCACTGATTTGCATCCCGGCATGTAAACAGTGTATTGCTGGATTTATTATTTTTTTCGTGTAACCAACAATTGAATTTTGTAAACAGAAAAAAAAACCTGCATTTTAAACGCTACCTTTTGACCATTTGCAGCACTCTTCAGCACTGAATCTTATTGCCCTCTTTTGGATAGCAAAAGTATAAGTTTGTATTTCCTCGGTTGAGTAGCTAGTTGAGGTCTGATAATATCCTACGGGATTGGCATAAGTAACAGTCTTTTAATAGGCCATTCTTTGCATTGAGTAAAAGAGAAATGTGTGGACTTGAGAAACTTTCATCACGTCAAATGTTTCAATCCACTGATTTAGTGCCATTACACATGACTACACAAGCATTTGTCTCATCTTTCACCTTCAAATGATTGCACTGGGATAAAAAGTAACACTTATGCTGCATTTATTTCTGCATTATTCATTTGAGAGGCCAACAAATTTTACTTTTACCTTTGGTATACTAGATTTGGTGGTAAGATTCCCTGTGAGTAACGTCACTGACTGGACAGGGGGGCTTTAAGGCGTAGCATGCAAGGTGTGGGTTAAAAGTTAATGAACCTGTTAAAAATTTCCAAATTATTGAAAAGAAAACTTACCTCACATCCAATTCTTTAAATCTCTCCTGCAATGCAGCATGCTCAGATTGCAACTGTGTCAACTGCTGCTGCAAGGCTTGCAACTCTCCTTGTGTAGCCCAAGCTGATTGGCTGACCTGCTGTTTCTCTTGCTGTAAAACATCAATCTGACCAATCAGATCATTCTTTGCACCCTGAGCCACCTCCAAGTCCTTGGTTAGTTTGTCCATCTCTGAGTGATCCACTGACATACTGATCTGGCTTATAGTGTCCTGTGTAGCAAACATGTCAAATTTATAAAAGTTTATCACTCAAAATAATTACAACTATATGTGTGAAAGATTGTTTTTAGGTCTTTATTTTAGAAGGTTCGCTGTCCTAGGCATTTACACCTTACGTTTCTTCTTTTTCTTTTTCTTGTTCTTCTTTCTGTGTGTTTTTGTGGCAGGGATTAGTTCTTATTAATTTTACGAGGGCTGCAGCCTTGTTTGGCCTGTCCTTTTCGACTTTCAACTGCCAAGGTATCTTGAATGCGTGCAACGTGCACACGGGCCCTCCGAGTTTTTCGTCCTTATCCGTGAAGACTACGTGCTCGATCCTACCTATCAGTGGATCAGGCACAGGAATTTTTTCCCCTAAAAAATTCCCAACAACCCTGCACCAACCAAAGATCAAACCTGGTACCTTTGGCATGAGAGGTCAACACTTTGCCTCTAGACCAATGCGTCCCCATAGTAGTTATCAAAATATACCTTTTGAAAGCACCATTAAAAATATACAAATTCAACCTTTATTAACACATAAACACATGAATATTCAAGCTTTTAGACCATCTTTAAAAATATAAAAAAATTCAACTTTTATTAAAGAATAAACATCCCAAAAAACAGCTTTTGCAACAAATTCAAAACTTCCCCAGAGTTTTAGAATCCCTGGTTTTAGAATTTCTGCTGGCGCGACATGTATTCAACCGTGAGAACTCAATCGATAGACCTGCTCAATGTTTAAATCGTTCCAGTGGAGGCTTGTAAAGAAATGTGTGTTTAGTTAGGCGTTCCGTATAACTGCAAATAAAATAGGTCTCTCTGTCTGTCTATCTTTCTCTGTCTATCTAGCTATCTGTCTATCTATCTCTCTGTCTATCTATCTCTCTGTCTATCTCTCTTTGTTTATCTCTCTCTGTATGTCTCTTTCTGTCTATCCCTCTCTCCCTTTTTCTTTCTCTCTCTCTGTCTTTCGCTCTGTCTATCTCTCTCTTTACTCCCATTTGTTAAGTATCGATTTGTCATTTGCAAACTACGCACTATTCATCGCATTCAAAATACCCACCTTTCATTCAATAGAATGGAATTATCGATTGAAACCGTTGAATTTTTCGCCAGGGAGATTTACAATCAGTTATCTGATTACATTAATGTAAAATATTGATTCTTAGCTTGCACAACAATGCGTAGTAGACCAATCACAGCTTTTGTTTACATGGTTACAACCTAGCAACTGCTGCCAACAGCACATCATTCCCCAGCTAAGCTCATTTACTGCTTGCACCTTGTCGAAGAAGGACGCGTTATATCAGCTTGACTGTGTTATGTCACAAGACAGTGTATCGTTAGAAGACTTAGACAGAGAAATAGATGAAAATTTAACTGCACATGAGGAACTTTTGGAATATTCTAGACAAAAAGATACTTTAATTTTACCACAAGAAATGGCATCAACATCCCAACAGTTTGCACAAGCAGTGGATGTTTCTTTGCCACCTCCGACACCATCATATCAGTGGAAGCAAGAAGACTTAGACGTGTTAAATGAGCATCGAACATATTATGGAAAAATGATTAACATCATCGATAGATCTATTGCATCAGGACCACAGAAACTACCTAAAAAACCAAAGAAAAGCTTGGAAGATCTTTTTAAAGAAAAAAAAGGGAAAACCAAGAGGAGCAGAGAGGAGCCGACAACACCACAAGAGCTACATAAATATCTAGAGGAAAATATTGCTCATGTCAACACAGCAGTTACAAGGGAGGCATTTTCGGATGACATATTTACAAGAACAACAGAACAAAACGAAATAATTAGAAGTCTACAGAGATGCATTCGAAACATAAGAAGACAAGATGCGCAAACATTACTTATTTACATCCAGTTTGGAAACTTCCTTAGCTTGTGCAAGGCTTGGCACAAAACTGAGAGAAAAGCGAGAAGGATAACTCAAACATGGGCTGTGTGGCTGAAGGAAAAAACAGGCTATTCAGACTATCATGGACGGAAGTTGCGCTCGCTGTCAAATGTGCTGTTTGGTTTTACAAAATTCTATAGAGTTGGATTGCCTCTCGATTTATTGTTAGAAAGATTAACCTAATCAAAGAGTTTAATGAATTTTGGAAAGATTGTCAGCATCCACCACCAACGGCCGAGTTACAACATTCACAGGAATGAACATTCTAAAACCGGGTACGCGTACCCGCTTTTTGAAAAACAAAGCATCTCTACGCAGCGTGCAGCGTTTGCCCAGCGACTGCCTGTGACAAGAACGATCAATATTTCCAAGCTATAAATAAAAACCGGGTACGCGTACCCGCTTTTTGAAAAACAAAGCATCTCTACGCCGCGTGCAACGTTTGCCCAGCGACTGCCTGTGACAAGAACGATCAATATTTCCAAGCTATAAATAAAAACCGGGTACGCGTACCCACTTTTCTTCATGCAAGAAAGGTCTGTCAGTCACAGGAAAACTAGGAAACAACAGCCCAGCAACGGGATTCTTCATGTAAACATCTACGTCAGCAGCCTAGCAACTACGAATAACACCACGACCTTAGCAACCAAGCTATAAATAAAAACCGGTTACGCGTACCCACTTCTCTTCAAGATCTCCTCTGCTCGGTCAAACCCGCCATCACTCATTAGAGTGCTTAGGGTTATGACCCCCATTTGGACTTTGTTGGCATTCTGTTAAGAGAAACGAATGCCACTTAGTGTTTTTGAGGGTCCCGAGCATATCAACAAATGAATGGTTCCCACTCCCTTACACACACACACTCTCTTACACACACTCCCTTACACACACACTTCCCTCACACACACACACTCCCTTACACACACACACACTCCCTTACACACATTACTTCTCTCACACACATACGCATCTGTATTGTTTTAATATTGCGTCACAGGCTAAAACCCGGGAGAACCAATGCATGGGACATAACCAAGAAAATACAACACTATTCTAAGACGACAACAGTTATTTCCTATACTAGTTTTTCATTTTCTTTTCTTTATAAAATGAATGTTACGGATCTTGCCTGGAATGATAATTTAACAAATAGAAACAATAGCCCTATGCTACCTAAAAGTATAAGAGGAATTATAGTAGGAAAAAGTGGAGGTGGAAAGACTAACTTAATGTTAAATCTCCTACTAAAAAAAGGCTGGCTAGATTATGAAAATTTGTATATCTTCGGGAAGTCTCTACTCCAAGCTGAATACAAGATTGTAAAAACGGGTTTTGAACAGAATCTACCTAAAGAGGTTATATTTAAATTGTTCACCCAAAAAGAATATTGTATAAAAAAGAATATTTCTCCTTGTCAATTTTTAGAAGAATTTGGAAAAACAAATTAATGATTGTCAAAGACAATGCGTAGCTGTTTGCCAAAGGCATTGCGTATCCAACTCTTCTCCAATTAATTGTCTGTTTTATGAAGTATACTGGTGATGTTCCAGATCCAAGCGAATTAAACTCAGAAGATAAGAATTTAATGATATTTGATGATATTTTACTGGAGAAACAAAACAAATGCGAAGATTATTATTGTAGAGGAAGACATAACAATGCTGACTGCTTCTACCTAGCTCAAAATTATTTTAAATTACCGAGACAAACAATAAGAGAAAACGGAAATTTTCTCTTTTTATTCAAGCAAGATAATAAAAATATAACTCACATTTATAATGATCATGTAAGCGGTGATATGACATTAGAAGATTTTCAAAAGCTCTGTCAAAAATGTTGGGAAGAACCTTATGGATTTCTTGTAATTGACAATTCTAGTAATAAATTTAACGGGAAATATAGGTATAAATTTGATACATTTTACATGCCTTAAAATGATAAATTTTATTACATTAAAAATGGATGAGAGCAAACATATTTTTACCTTAAATATTTTAAGAGAAATCGCCCAAAACACAAGACAAAAATTTTCACAGCAAATTATTGTTAGAAATAATAAAACCGCATTTAGGACAGTTTTTAACCCACCTTTAGAATTAGAAAAAGATAAACATTATGAAATCGCCTTAGTTAATTTAGAAACTTACTATTCTTTCCCCAACATTGACGAGAATAACAACATGATTGAATACTATGATGGTATCATGTGGCATAAAGAGTTTATACCTGTTGGTGCTTATGAAATTAAATCTTTAAACACTGCAATTCAAGGCCTGATTGGTGACGAGATAAAAATTCAACCAAATTATCAAACTTTAAAATCCATTATGACTATCAAAAAAGGACACAAAGTAAGTTTTAAAGAAAACAATACCTTAGCTGATTTATTAGGATTTCATCATGAAATTTATGAATCGGGAACTCATGAATCTGAAAACATTGTAAACATTCTTAGTGTTAATAGTATTCTAGTTCATTTGAATATCATAAACGGAAGTATAGTTTATGGCACACCTGTTCCTGTTATTTATTCTTTTTTCCCAAATGTATCTCCGGGATATAAAATAGTTGAAAAACCTAAAAATCTTGTTTTTCTGCCGATAGCTATGAAAACGATAAATAACTTAGAGGTTAAAATTACCGATCAAAATGATAAACCTTTAAATTTAAGAGGAGAAACTGTTGTCATAAGATTTCATATTAGAGAAATTTAAAAACTAAAAATGGCACTATCCAATTTTGATATTTTAAAAGCTGTTAAGGAATTAAGAATTCCTAATTTTAGAGGTGTGTTTTTAAGAACTGAATTACCTGAAAAAGCGAGAAGAAAAGAATGTGGCATACTGAATTTAGGTGATGGAACGAAAGGAGGAACTCATTGGGTCGCTTGGTATCATGACGAAGACAATAACAATAAAAGCCAAGGGCGTGTCGGTGTAACCAAGGTCAGAGACCGTGACAAAGTCATTAAATTTTATTTTGACAGTTATGGAATTCGACCTCCTTTAGAAATAATCAAATATCTTAGAGAGAAAAAAGGAGATATTCAATATTCTACTAATCAAGTACAAGATCCGAACACAGTAATTTGTGGACATTTGTGTTTGTATGTTTTAAAAGAATTATCAAAAGGAAAACGTTTTCAAGAAATTATTAATAGTTTGTATTAAGAAATTCCTTCTAAATTTTTTTCCTTAAAAATGTCCGTCGATAAATTTGGTCTTATGCCCAGCGGAGACTCAACGACGACTATTATTCCAATTCATAAGTATGCAACCAATCTAGATGATTTGGAAAATGTTGAAGGTTTTAATGAAAATGGAAAGAAAGATTCTATATATTGTTTCAAATTAAATGAAGACGGTATATATGTTAGAAATGAAATTGTAGATTCACCACCTCCTAAATTTATAAGTGAAGTAAAAGATACACCTGTGAATCTTATAAATATTGATGAAAAACTTAAAGCAATCCCAACCAAACATGAATGGGGTGTAGATATTCAATTAAGAAGCGATAAAGTATCAACTAAAGGAAATAACAAAATATTACTAAAAGTTTACAATTCAGGTCGAATTATGGGAAGTTTGGTTCCACTTCTTAGATATAGAGAGACAACAGTTTTAAAACGCCATGATGAGGAATATTTTCTTTCAAACGTTAAGGATGAGCTACGCACCATTCTAACTTTTAATTGTGAATTTGAGAATGAAAAAAAGATTCTTGAAGACTTTCCGATAGGTTCAACTATAATTATTGAAGGTAAAGTTTTAGAATCTTTTAATAACAAAGAAATTATGGATGGATTACAAATGAGTTTTTCAGGAAATGATTCAAAAGATTTTCGAATAATTGTAAAAAAACAAAAAGAGGATTACAAAATCCGAAATCTGCCTAATGAATTGAAAGCCGAAAAAGCAGATGGTGATATTAGTTTTAAAAATATTCTCATTTACAAAGAGTTTATGATCCATCGGATATGGTTTACACAATTGCCTGTAACTTTAGATGAAATTTGTAAAAAAAAATGGATAAAAAGAAAATTACTCCGCTTAATAACCATGCAGCTAACTTAGAAAATTTAGAAAATGTTGATGGTTTTTTATCCAGAGGAGAATTAAACAATTTATATTGTTTTCAATTAAAGAGAAACGGAATATATAAAAGAGTTGAATTTCCTAAAAGACCCGAATGGGACATCGATATTAAACCAGTTTATGATGCAAACTCAATAGCATATAAAAATGATGGTTTAATGAAAATAAAACTTACTTTTGAAAATGTAGGCTATACAAGAATTAATGGAAAAAGTTATTTTGTTTATGAAAATAATCCTTTATGGTATAGCACCCTTCGTTTACTAAAAGATACAGAAGACAAACTTGAACCACCCGAGGGATCCACTTTAATTATTGATGGTATAACAATTTTAAAAAATGATGAATTATTAGTGTTATTTTCTGGTCAAAACATAAAGGTTGAAAAAGAAAATAAGGAATTTAGATACATCATACAATTTGAAAAATATACGCAAAGAACTGACCCCGTCTATATTAAACCAAAAATTACCATTGAACCTGAAAAAGTTTTTTCTTTTTTTAGTGGTTTTATAAACGCCTTATTTCATATTTTTTTTATTCGTGAATATTATCACATTAGTAGAATAAGATTTATAGCATCACCCGTTACAGATGCTCAAATTGAATACTATTAAAATGGAAGACATTTTGGAAATTACAGAAAAATTTAAGGTAGATGAAAGTATTGAAAAATATGAATACCATGAATACACTCCAATTACCGGTACAAATTTAAACAGCGGAGGAGAAATTCGAATAACTATTGAATTGCAGGATATTTTTACTCATCCAAGTGAGAGCTATATAATAGTTGAAGGTAGACTTACAAAAACAGATGGAACATTATATGCTGCTGATGATAAAATAACTTTATGTAATAATGGCATAATGTATTTGTTTAATTTTATAAAATATCAGTTATCAGGACAAGAAATTGAAAATTTAAATCATCCAGGACAAGGAACAACAATGTTAGGATTACTCAAGTACCTCATGACTTTTCAAAATCACAAGGACTTAATTTATTGTGGATAAAAGATAATAACAAACAAATTGAGAATAATGAAGGTTTTGATACAAGACAAGAGATACTGCTAAAATATCCTGTTCCTAAAGGAACATTTTCCTTTCTAATTCCTCTAAAACATATTTTCGGTTTCGCAGAGGATTATGATAAGATTCTTTATGGATTTACTCAACAACTTACTCTGTACAAAAAACCAGATTCAAATATTGCAATTTATAAAGATGGTCAAGTTGACGAAGGAAAAGTTACTCTTGATAAAATCTCATGGTATGTTCCACATGTTTTACCAGCAGATCAACAAAAGTTTGAATTATATAAAATTATAGAATCAAAAGCAAAATTAAATGTTGGTTATAGAAGTAGACAATGTGATTCAATAACAGTTCCTGTAGCAACTCAATTTTCATGGAGATTATCTGTAAAAGCTTCTCCTGAAAAACCTAGATGGATCATAATAGCTTTTCAAACAAAAAATAGATCTAATCAAACAGAAAATGCATCATTATTCAATAATCTGAAAGTGAGAAATATTAATGTTCAATTAAATTCTAGGCGTTATCCAGAGCTTGATTATCAAATATCATTCCCTAAGTTTCAATTCTCTAGAGCATATAATGATGCTGTATCATTTAGATCAAAATTTTATGATATAGATGAATTGGTTAGCAATCCAACTATTACCACTATTGATTATCAAATGCTGTATCCGTTATTTGTTTTCGATGTTTCAAAACAAAGTGAAAGGTTAAAAAATAGCATAACTGATATAATGGTTTTCGAAGCAAACGATCAACTATTGACATGATATTTGCACTTCGGCAAATCCAAGAAAAATGTAAAGAACAAAACAGACTGCTTATAACATGCTTTGTGGACCTAACAAAGGCTTTCGACACCGTAAGCCGATCTGGCCTGTATGCAGTCCTTAAATCCATAGGCTGTCCACCAACATTGCTAAAACTTATTGCATCCTTCCACACTGACATGAGGGCATGTGTCAACTTTGAGGGCTGCACATCCAATTCATTTGCTGTAAACAGCGGTGTGAAGCAGGGATGTGTTCTTGCTCCTACCTTATTTGGTATATATTTTGCAGCCCTACTCAAGAATGCCTTTGGTCAATGTTCAGGTGGAGTACTTATTAACACCAGAGTGGACGGCTCCATTTTTAGTGTTGCCAGACTAAAAGCAAAATCTCGTACAGAGCATATTATGTTACAAGAGCTCCTCTTCGCAGATGATACTGCAATCGTGGCCCACGATGAAACCACGCTCCAGGCTCTAATCAACAGCCTTGCCAAAGCCTGTGACAAATTCATGCTAAAGATCAGTGTCTCAAAAACTGTAGTTTTGACACAAGGCTTGAGAAACCCCAACCCAATCATGCTGAATGGCTCTCCTCTGGAGCAAGTGGGAAAATTCTGCTACCTAGGCTCAACCATCAGTGGTAGCACAGACATAACAACTGAAATAAATGCCAGAATAGGAAAGGCGGCCACAGCTTTTGGCAAACTCTCAAAAAGGGTGTGGAACAATAGCAAGCTGACCATCAAAACAAAGGTACTCGTGTACCAAACTTGCGTCCTAAGCACCCTGCTGTATGGCTCAGAGACATGGACCACCTACTCCAAACATGAAAGATCCCTCAACTCCTTCCACCTGCGCTGCCTACGCAAAATTCTCAAGATCAAGTGGCAAGACAGGATCTCAAATATCGAAGTTCTGAGCCGAGCCAACATTCCATCAACTCAGGCTCTCCTAGGCAAAAAAAGACTGCGGTGGCTTGGACATCTCCACCGTATGGAAAATGATCGCATCCCCAGACAAATTCTCTACGGGGAACTTGCTACTGGCAACCGACCCAGAGGTAGGCCACATCTGCGATTCAAAGACACTTGCAAGGTCACGATGAAAGCATTCAACATCGACCCCAATGAATGGGAGAACCTTGCAAATGATCGAAGCAGATGGAGACAAAAATTGCGCAGTGGCACGCTCGCAATAGACTTCAAGGCAAAAGAAACATACCTGACAAAACGACAGAGGCGGAATGAAAACACTCGCCAAAGTGAACCCAAAAGACTGACCTGCAATCACTGCCATCGCACTCTCGGGTCAAACATTGGTAGAATAAGCCACGAGAGAAGCTGTCAGTCAAAGTGAAAGTGAATATTCTAGCTGCTAAGACCGTCTGTAAAGACGCTAAAGGCCATATATATATAATGGTTAAGGCTACATTTAATAAAAATGTTCCTGCAGATACCACAGCTTATGCTTTAGTTATTTCTGATAAGATAATTTCATTTCAATCTGATGGAACGAAAATGTCAGTTATTCAAAGTTAAGCTTCGTTGATCAACAGAGTTGCAACTTCGTTGATCGACGGAGTCGAAGTTAATCAAAGCTAACCTTCTCTACCATTTCATGTACAATATTTGTAAATTGATCAGAATATGGAAGAGTTCTAATACCATCACCAAGTATATATCGTTTATCATCATAAGGACTTAGAGCTTTCTTATTTATTTCTTTTATATACATTTCATGTTTATCAGAATTTAGTACATACATCTTTCGATAATTAATTTTGTCATTAAATAAACAGTTTTTATAATCTTCAAACGTAACATCTTTATTAATTGTCGTTTTTGAAATACCTTTTAATTTTTTACATGTCGATTCTTCGAGCCTTGGCTGTGCTTCGACAACTTTATATGTATATGCTTTACTTCTAAGAAAAACTATTTCACTCATAACTTTACCATTTAGTTCATCTTTGAATTTATTAATAACTTTTTTATTTTTAGATGAATGAAGAAAATGATCTTTTGGATAATCACTGGTGTCTAAATCATTGTCCTTTATTTTTTTCATATCTTCATAAACATCTTCAGTTCTAATATTAAGAAAGTATGAATCGGTATCAAATCCAACAACTTCATTAGATTTCCATAGTTCATTAACAACATTGTAATAAAATTGATACATAACCAACTTAGAGTAATCAAGAATACACATTCCGAGATAAATTGGTTTATTAAATTTTATTGATGTTATATTATTAGCAATACCAATTAGCTTTTCATTAAAAATAATGGATTCCTTAAAATTAGGTTTACTTATTAATTTTGTTACTTGTTCTTTATCTGATAATAGTTTTAACTCAATTCGATCTCTTATGTTTTCAAGAGTTTTTCCATAAAATGCATTATTCATTAATTTCCAAAGATTCTTTTCAAAGTCTGATTTTGACTTAGTTCTTTGATTGGTATTAAAATCGATGTATTCTTTTAACCAAGGTCTTTCTTTAAAAGAAATTATTCTATGAACTTTAGAAATTTCTAATCCAAGGGATTTAAAACATTCTAATAATTTGTAATGTATGATATACTTCTTTTTATTTTTTAAATTTAGTATTAATTTTTCTACAGTTCCTACTTTTTTGTTTTCTAATTGTAAATAGTATTTTTGCAAATCGCTTAAATCGTCTTCATTCACTTTTAATTTTTCTGGAGCTAAAGGAAATCTTTTGGTGTTTACTTTTGCTTTAACTGTGTAATCAAGATCACATTTGAGAATATATCCTCTTCCTTCAGGAGGATTGATAAGAAAAGATTCATCCTCCCATTTAAAATCTCCAACCGGTAAAGATTCTGACATTCCACCTCCATATAAATTATTTGCATCGAGATATAGTAAATAATTTGATCTCTTTTTAGGGTCATAATCTGGTAAATATTTATTGTTGGCTTTTACATATCGAGGTCCCAAAACCCCTGAATAACCACCTCTTATTCCCTTCTCAAACATTAGTAGCATATCTAAATCTGTTAATAATTCTAGTTTAATTCCTGTATATTTTAACCCACATTGCCAAGTTAATCCAGGAGCAGAGAAACAATAACACGGATCAATTTCATGATTGGTTAGGAAAAATTCTCTAAACTTTTCAAATACATCAGCTAAAAGCAACACATCTGTTTTTAGATACAAATCATGATAATCTTGTAAAGTTTTACATTTAAAAGTATTCCAAACATTTACAGCGTGTTGATATTCGTCTTCTGTAATTCCTTCTTTTCTTAAAGTTGAAAACCAAGGATTTATCCTCGTGCCATCGGCTAAGAAATTTTCTATTGGTGGTAATTGTTTTTCTTTTAATCGATCAATTGAATCAACATATTCATAAGGGTAAACACCTTTTCGTTTGAGTAAATCGACAGAGTCGAAGCTTTGCTTATCAACGGAGTTGCAGCTTTGCTGATGAAATGTTTCCGGGAAATGTTCTTTCAATATTGGAAAATTATCCATAGATTTTACGATACCATCCAAAGAGTTTGATAAAAACCTATAACTATCCAGGAATCTATATTCTTCAGATGTTTTAGCAAGCAATGAAAGTTTATTATATTGATTTTCATATTTAATTATTTCATCTATTATGAAATGAAAGTCATAACCCCTGCCATTGTGAAAAAATACTGGAATTACATTAGATTGTTTTCCTTCTTTGATATTACAAGACTGACAAGCAGCTCCTCGATACGTACCATTGTTTACTTTGTAAACTTTTTCGTCAGAAAATTTAACATTACAAATATAATAGTTTGTTGCTTTATTAAATTCTTTTTCTTGGTCATAAGTTACTTTAGCATTCTTATAGTAATTTAACTTTTTACAAATTTCGTTATAATACATCATAATCGTTTCGACAAATTTTTCTTTTGCATCTTCTCCGGTATAAGTATGATAAACTGAAGGACATAAATTATCATAATCGGATTTTATATACATTCCAAAACTAATAGCTTCTTGTTTAAAAATTGTATTTTGATAAGGTTCATTTGGATTTGGTTGTGTTGTAGATATTCTTTTATTACATGATTCAAAATCACAGTAGAAAACTATCGGTAATCTAGATTTGAAATGATGATTTGTAAATTGTAAAATATTATCACCTTTTTTTGGAAGGATTGTCTTACACATTTTGTGATTTAAACATTTCTCTTTATGATTATTTAAAGAATTAGGTGTTGTAAATACATTCATACAATTCCTGCAGATAAAAGCTTTGTTTGTAAATTTATCTGATAAAAAACCTTCTAAATTTTTTATGAGACAATAATGTGTATTTCCATCATTTTCTAAATATAAGAGGTCAATGAAGTTGCAGCTTTGCTGATCAACAGAGGTGTAAATTGGATATAGAGAATATTTATCTTGTGGTTTTTCTAAAGCAAAAACATTTATAGAAATACTATTCTGGTTTTCAAATTTAAGAATATCTTTTATTTTAACAGGATATTCAATTCCGTCCATGCTTAAAAAATTTTCATATTGTTGATATTTTGAAACTCTCTCTTTATCATTATCAGCAGGATACAATTTAGCTAATATAGACCAAAGAAAACATTTATTATCTTTTTTATTTTGAACATTGATAATATTTTTACTTTTAAACGAAGTAGGAATATAAGAAGAAGCTCTTAGAGTTTTAGTTTTATAAAGTTTTACATTTGTTTTAATAATTTGATTAAATATATGTCCAGATCCTTTAGCCTGAAATCTATCAACCCAAGCATTAAATTTTTCATCAATGAAATCATAAAAGGTATTAAAATCATTCATGGAATTTATAATACCAAAACTTGATTGATAATGTACTTCAATAATATCAAAAGATAAAGGAGTATTAAATTCAGAAGTTATTATTAATTTAACTTTCACCGTTTTATTGCCTTTAAAATCTTCAATAAGTTTTCTCACTCTTTCTTTAATTAATTTGAAATATCTAGAAGTATTATTTTCTTTCACATCATTGATAATGGTTTCTTTGATAATATCTTTGAAAGTTTTCTCGTTCATTTTAGAAACATTCTTTTTTGTTAGGGTTTTTTTCTCGTTCATTTTTTAAGAAATATTTTTAGTAGTTTTTTTTCTAGTTTATTTTTATTATGGTTTTTATGGTAATCGGGATTTCTTTTCATAAATTCTTCATATGCTTGTTTATATTTTTCCTTATTTTTTACATAAAGTAAATGTTTTTGAGGCGTCATACATTCTTTACATTTCGTTCTATAACCATCTGCACCTTTTTTTTCTTTGTAAAATGAATCAAGAGGTTTTCGAATAAAACAACCATTGCAAATTTTTTCCATTTTTTATTCTTTAATTTTATTATTAAAAATGTCTGAAAGTAGAACTCTGATGTATTGTGTAAAGTGTAAACAACAAACCGATACCATAAATATTGAACAAGTTAAAACAAAGAATAATAGAAATATGTTAAAAGGTAAATGTGTAACTTGTGGAAATACTAAAACTAAATTTATACCAACAATTGGAGCTGGTATAGCCAACAAAATCATCAATAAATTTCCTTTTGAAATGCATTTGCCAGGTCATAATTTTACAGGACCAGGAACCAATTTGAAAAAACGGTTGAATTCCGATCTCACACCAAAATCTTGGAGTAAACCAATTAATAGAGTTGATGAAGCCGCAATGCATCACGATATTTGTTATTTACAAAATCAAGATACTAAAACCAGAAATGAAGTTTGTGATAATAAGATGATATAGTCTTTAGATTCTATTTTAAAACCAACATTAAGAGAAAGAATGGATAGAAATATTGTTGAACCTATTATTAAAATCAAAAAAAACTTTTGGAATGGGCGAAAAAAAAAAAGCTAAAACTCCGTTGATTTTAAAAAAAGCTCTGACTTCGTTGTCGATAAACAACGCTTTACGAGTGATTTAGCAGGAGAACTTCATAAACCAGTAATTAAAAATTTTTAAGAAAAGAAGAGTGATAGTTAATGAAATTGATAAAATATGGGCTGCTGATTTAGTTGACATGTCTGCTTATTCTAAGCAAAACAAAGGATTTAAATACATTCTTGCTGTTATTGATGTTTTCTCAAAATATGGTTGGATGATTCCTTTAAAAAATAAAAGCGGAATAACAGTTGCTGAAGGATTTAAAGAGATAAGCAGAGCTTCGACTTCATCGATCAGCAAAAAAAGACATCCAGAAAAATTATGGGTTGATAAAGGAAGTGAATTCTATAATAAACATGTTAAGAGTCTTTTCAAAGAAATCTATTCCACAGAGAATGAAGAGAAAAGTTCTGTAGTGGAAAGATGGAATCGAACAATGAAAGAAAAAATGTTTAAATATTTTACGGCGAACGGTGTTACGAAATATATAGATGTTTTAGATGATTTAGTAAATGATTATAATAACACCTATCATTCCTCAATAAAAATGACTCCTATTGAAGGAAGTAAAAAAGAAAATGAATTAACCGTATATAGAAATTTATATGATCGACGAAGTCGCAGCAGCTTTGCTGGTTCCGAAGAGACAAAGAAACAGTTGCCAAAGGCATCGCGTAGCCAATTGCCAAAGCCTAAATTTAAATTAGGTGATAGAGTTAGAATTACAAAGAAGAAAAAGTTCTTTGAAAAAGGTTACACACCAAAATGGACAAAAGAAATATTTACAATAGATAAAATTTTATATACATATCCAATTACTTACAAAATAAAAGATTTAGATGATGAAGAAATTATTGGTTCTTTTTATGAAAAGGAATTACAACAAACCAAGTTTTACCGTAACGTAAAATTTATCGTATTAAAAATATTTGATTAAAAATGACCTATGAAAATGTTCAATTAAATATTTCTGATAATCAAAAAGAAAAAATACAAAGAGCTATGAAAAATGATACTCCTGTTACTATTAGAATTACAGAATCTGGAAATGATGTTTTAGCTTTAACAAAAACACAAATAAATAAACTGCGAAAAGCATTCAATCAAAATAAAGGAGCTGATATTACTCTAAGTAGAAAACAAATAAAATATAACATGGAAATTGAAGGACGATTTCTGGCTGCTCTTGCTAGAATGGCACTCCCATTATTATCTAAAGTTGTTCCATCAGTAGCAAAAGCTATCGGAATAGGTGGGCTTACGGGTTTAGCAAGTAGTGGCGTTAAAAAATTATTGGGAGACGGTTATCAACCTACAAACTCCTCTAGAGTTGGTGACGGATTGTATTTAAAAAAAGGTGGATGTCTCTGTCAAACTGAAACTGATGGAAAAGGTTTATATTTAGGAACTGTAAAAGGAAGCGGTAATGAGTTTCAAGGAGATGGACTGTATTTAAAACGAGAAGGACAGGTTTATAATGGTGAAGGTTTTTTGAGCGATTTGGTTAAAAGTATTCCGTTTATAAATATGTTAGTGTAACCAAAGATCAAAACCTTTATTCTAAAATGGAAGCTTCGAATTATAGAATGAAAAAAATTCTTGACATTCAAAATTCTTTTGAAAAAACTAAAGAAAACAAAAGAATAACAGTTAAGAAATATTCAAAAGCTTTAAATATAATTGACGGAACTGATATAACTTTAAAAACTGTAGCCATTGGAATGGGAACAACAGGAGTAATACTTTTATCTGCAGTGGTTAACATTCCTGCAGCTATTATTATAGAAGGTCTTTCAATAGGTACAGGTTTATTAAGTATAGTTTTAAGATATTTAAATAAAAAATTACAACATAAAGCTGATAAACATCAGAAAATTTTATTTTTATTGGAATCAAAACTTAATACTATTCAAACTTATATTTCTGATGCTCTTGAAGATGGAAAAATTTCAGATGAAGAATTTAAACTTATTTTAGATGAAGAAAAAAAATTTAGAGAATTAAAAAATATAATAAAAAAGAAAAAAGTAAGCGATCCTGAATTAAATATAGATGATCCACTGAAAAAATTCAAAAATCTTATAGTATAAAATTGGTTTGATTTTTTTCTTTTAAAAATTGATTTTTATTACATTAAAAATGTCTTTTTTAAAAATTGCAGATCCTTCAAAACGTGAAGCTCTTGTTAATGAATTTTTAAAAACCAAAAGAAATATTCAATTAAGTAACTTAAGCGAAAGAGTAGGAGATACTGAAATGAAAAGAGAATTTTCCAAAGTATTTGCTCCTATCACAGAAAGTACACAAAAAGCAACAGAAGAAACTAAAAAAACGATTCAGAAAATTCCACTTGCTATAGAACAAAGTCAACCCTTGAGAGCAATTGAACCTGCCTTACAAGCAGAGCTACGACCTAGTCAATTAGACGAATCTTCACAAGCAATTGCTGCTTCTCCAATTGAGAAATATGGTCCGGTAGCAACCGAATATTAAAAAAAATATTTTGATAAAGATAATGGGGATACTACGTTTGGAATTTATACTAAAGATGACAAACTTTATATTGGTAGTGAAGAAATAAAAATTGATAACGATGATATTATTATTGGAGAAAAGAAATATACAGGAACACCAGGTCTATGGGAATTAATAACCAGCAAAGATCCTCAAAATTTTTTAGATGAGGACAAGACTAAATATGCAGATATTTTATTTGATACTAATACTATATATCAAAATAACGATCCTAATAACCCAAGACCTAAATCTAATAAAGGAAAAAAATACAATAATATCATAAAACCGATTCGGCAAGATGTAGCAAGTTATAACCAAAGAGTCTTAGAAGCGCTAGGTCCTACTGCAACTTATGAAGGAACAGGATTTCTTCCATCGGATCCAAATGCTTTATTAAAGAGATTATCATTATTAATGGCTAGTAAAGAAGCAGGAAATACAGGTGTTATAAATGAAATGGCAAGTATTGTAGATGAATTATATAGACAACAAATTATTAATAAGAAAGAATATAAAAAATTACAGCTCAAAATTGCTATATAAAATCGACGATGTTGGTGATAAATAAAGGATACAAAGGGAAAATATGTTTATGGAGGATCAGGTCTTTTTGATTCTTTAATTTCAGCTGTTACGAGTAAAGTTATGCAAGATACTGCAAAAGAAATTGTATCAAATGTTGCAAAGAAAACAGTAACTGACTTATGACAAAAAGCTGTTAATAAATTTATAGTTGATAAAGTTTTTAAACCAAAAAAAGTAAACGGTTCAAATATATCTCCAGAAACGAACACAGTTCTATCTTCGAAATCAAAACAATTATTAAACAATTTATTAGGAAGGGGAATTAAACGTATTTAAAACCAGGGATTCTAAAACTCTGGGGAAGTTTTGAATTTGTTGCAAAAGCTGTTTTTTGGGATGTTTATTCTTTAATAAAAGTTGAATTTTTTTATATTTTTAAAGATGGTCTAAAAGCTTGAATATTCATGTGTTTATGTGTTAATAAAGGTTGAATTTGTATATTTTTAATGGTGCTTTCAAAAGGTATATTTTGATAACTACTCCCCATATGTATGAAAGAAAGCCTAACAGTAGCTTTTATATTGTATGGCAGTTTGTCAAAATACTGGTCTTAAGACTTTTCACACAAAAAACTACAATTCCATGTTACCCCTTTAAACCAAATTGTTTAAAGTGCCAGTTTTCTTAAGAAATGAGTTAATAAATTGCTGAGAGTCTTGGTATCTCAGGGAACATTATCAATTTTATCTTACTTCCATATAGAAGAAACAAGACAGTGTTTGTAAACATAATACTTTATCTTAAGCCCTGAAAATCATATTACCTCTGAGGAAAAGAAAGCCAGCTCAAATAGCAGTGGCACTTAAGACTTTTAAACTTTCAAGGAGCATGTGAAATAGTCTAATAGAAGATTATGTGTCAGTTCATGGCAAAACCTTTTACTGGTGATTTTGTTCCCTGAGACATGCATAGATGATGTAACAGTATTTTATCCAAATTCATATGTTCAGCTAATGAGGACATTTTATCACTGTTCCCTAACACTGCTGTAACCCAAAAACTCGAAAAACATTCAAAGCCTTATTGAACGATCTTCGTTCTAGACTCTTTAGCCAAAAACATATCAAAAAGAAAATTTTCAAAATGTTATCATCACTAAACCAGATGTGCTAAAATAATCAACTTTTTGCTTCTCCTGAAGAGTAGACAAAACCAGTTACTATAGTTCAGACAACGGTGACAATTTATGACTGCAAAATTTATTGACCTGAAGTTACTGCTCAGTTTTTTAACGACTGAGAAAGATTGTGAAATATTTTTTCCTCACTTGGCACAACAGAATTTGTAAGTTCTCGAATATATATACCACTTTTTAACAAAATACGGCTTTGGACTGAACACAGTTAAAATGTTTATGATTAACACTGAAATTCTTGCCTATTCATAAAGCTTCAAACATAAAAAGAACAAAAATTAAAAAGCCTAAAGACAAATACTTACCATACTCGTGATACTGGATTTGCGACTAATTGGAACATTCCAAGAACCACTTGCACCTGCCTTACGACTAAAAACAGATAAATATATGGCATTTCATTTGTACAGTTTATACTAAAAAGATGTATAAATTTGCATGCACAGAAACTGACTACATAAAATATGTGTATACACTTCTTTTCATCTTGGGAAGACAAATGCCGAAATGTGGAATAATTATAACAGACCTTTTAACAAGCACAACCCTAAACATGTCTCAGAGTGACATAGCATCTTGCGATTACTGTATTTAGAATGTTGTTCGGGCCATGTAGTCAAATTTCAATGCCAAATAGAGAAAATAATGAGGTGTGGTCACTGTTCAGCAATGGCTTATGATGTAAAAAACCACAGCCCCTATAACAGCCCTGTATTTAAGTGACAGTTGCACGACTTTTCTCATAGTAATCTTAAACAAATGACCCAAAGTTATATGACATAAACAAATAAAGAGTTTTTCACTTTATTCTGAACTTACATTCAGTGACACCTTCTTTTTATCGGACTCAACAAACAAGTTTCTTACAAATATACATGTCTGCAGACAATATGACATTTGTTTGCAGTGAAAATGATAAAATTCAGTTTGTTTAAATACGATTTTTAACTTTGCTTAGCTAAGTAAAACTCTAAAATTTTCTCCTTAAGTTACTTATTTGATCTTTTCAAGAGCTGAAATTATTGACATCTTCACACACTCACCACACCATCCATGACCTTCAGATGCTATTTTTGACATATTAAAAGTCAAAGGAATAGTTCAACAACAGCAAAAGAAAATGGGATTTAGCATAACAGGGGGCAGCAGAGAGATTTTCTTTCTCACATTTTCATCATCTGAACTTCCAGTTACTATTTGTGACTCCATTTCCCATATCGATAATTAAGTCATAGGAATCGCATTTGGAAAATGGCACTTTCATCATCCAGGGATGATTTTAGACTTATCATGATTCCTCAGAATGTCTTCTATGACGGTACAAAATGTTATTGTAACAGCTGAGGTTGTTCTAGCACGTTATAGTAGGGGGGAGTTAGTTGATCTAACTACAACCCTTTAGAAAACGAAACTATTACAGCTGTAAAATGAATAAACACGAGATCCGACGATAGATTAAATAATACTAAAGTTTAATCACTGTATAGTGAACAATAAATTACTAGGAAGACGCCAGCGAAACTAAATATCTACGCCACACAAAAGGAAACTCACTTACTCACCCCACCAACCACTCACACAGGTCTATATATATAAACATTCCTACAGAAAGTTCCCGAAATAAACGTTACCTTTGCCCTCGCACAAACTAACCAATCACGCATCAATACGTCATCAGGTTACATCACTCAAGGCCAAATCTGGCGTAAACATTCGTTTCCACAACGTTATCGAATGTTCGGGAACATACTAATATTTACTGAACGAGTCAAAACACCTGACAACAAGCGAGCGAGGAAAAAAACTACTCACTAGGAGAAGAAGGTCAGGTCACGGAGTACAGTACACTCTAGCGGTTGTCAAGAAGAAATGAACACATGCTCACCAGTGTAACACGAAAACGGGGGAGGGCAAGGGATAGCTTGCAGATGCTACACAACTCCCCAATTTAAGTTGAATATTTTCAACTCCGAAACATTATTCAGCGTCTGCAATATCTTGAAATAACAATCTTACAGTACTCCCAATCTCACAAAGGTAGTTGCTAATTCTATTACAATTATTAACAATTTCAGTGCCTTCCCAAATTTCATCGCAAATACAATACAATGCAATATCCTTTGCATCACTAATACCATAACTAATACAATACCGTCATTGCTTCCCAATAGTAAACAGTAGGCCTACTAGTCAAAATAACACAACGCCACCACTGTGGTGAAACAATGGTCAATGATATTATTACAAATCATATTGGTGAAACGATGGCCCATCGTTTACATAATGCTTCGTGCACGAATCATAGCATATAACTTGTTGTACATAACATGGTTATCTCCAAAATGTATAACTCATACGTACAATGGCAAAAATACCAATGCATACCGACCACTGGTTAGGGTCTTTCTTCATCATATTAGGTCAAAACAAGTTACAACATTGCAACATAACACAAACACTGCTTGCTCGCAGTCCCCATTTGGGTTACATTTTCCAAAAATTACACCAAGTTCCATTGGTAACAAATATGACATAGCATAAAATCAAAATGTGACTAACACATCATGACTCTCTATCAGCCATCAATTCAATATTCAGTCACAGATGAACTATGTCCCCAATTACAGTACAATACTGCCGTCCTAGCAATTCATCTAGTAGGCAAAAGTATGGGTTACAATGCATTTCACTGATAGTGTACTACTTTAAAATACCCTGCTCAGGAAATCGGCACAGACATTTTCTATGCCTTTTACGTAGTGAATCCTGAATCGATAAGACTGTAAAAATAAACTCCATCGTAATAACTTTGGACTGTCAAACTTGGCAGAGTTCAAAAACTCTAATGACCGATGGTCAGTTTGGAGCACAAACTCCTTTCCATACAAATACAAAGTAAACTTTTTTACAGCCCAAACAATAGCTAAACATTCGCGCTCTGAGACCGAATATTTTGTCTCACGAGGCAATAGCTTACGACTAGCATATGCCACAGGGTACAACTTTCCCTCGTGTTCCTGCATAAGACTAGCGCCTAATCCGCGATCTGATGCATCAGTTGCTAAGACAAACTCTTTGGAAAAATCTGGCAAACATAACACGGGTTTGGAGATAATGACATTCTTCAGAGAGGTGTACGCTTTCTCCTGCGTTTCATCCCACTGAACTATATTGGGCTGACCCTTTCTAAGTAAATCAGACAATGGTGATGCAATCGCTGAAAAGTTAGGAATAAATTCATGGTAATATCCCACTAATCCTAAGAATGCTTTCACTTCCTTCTTAGTGGTGGGTCTGGGTGCGTCTCGTACCTTACATACATTCTCTTCTAACAGGCCAATCATACCTTCTCCCACTAAGTGTCCAACAAAGTCTACTTCAGACGTTCCAATCAGACACTTCGATGGTCTTGCAGTTAATCCAGCTTGGTCCATCCTCTGCAGTAAGTCCTTGAGAGTCTTCACATGCTCGTCGAATGTCTCTGTATGAATCAGCAGGTCGTCCACATATGCTGTCACATTGTTCATTCCACGGATCAATGGCTTTACGATCCTGTTCAGCGTGGCTCCTGAGTTCATCATCCCAAAAGGCATCCGAATGAATTCATAGTGTTCGCCCATGGTGACGAACGCCGTCTTGGGAATGTCTTGCTCTTGAACTTTCACTTGCCAGTATCCCTTGCTCAGGTCAATCCGAGAGAATAATTTTCCTCTCGAGAGACTCTGAAACACTTCTGATGGCGCTGCTGTCGGATGAGGGTCGAATACTGTGATCTTGTTTAACCTCCTGTAGTCGATGCAGACTCGGTTGGATCCGTCCTTCTTCTTGACGACAACAATAGGTGAAGCATAAGCTGATGAGCTCCTTCGAATGATGCCCAGCCGTTCCATGGTGCTAAGCTCCTCCTTCAATGAGTCGCGCATAGCGTAGGGCACCGGGTATGGTCGTTGACGAACTGGTACTTCTGTCGTCAGGTCGATGCGATGTTCACCCAACTGGCAGCATCCAGGGAGATTGGTGAAGACGTGCTGGTAATTCTTCACCACATCGCAGAGTTCTTGACGTTGTTCCGATATCAGTTGCGTTCCATACTGGACATCCCTGTAGCCTTCCTTCTGGTCCCAGCTTCCTAGGTCGGCAAGGTCCTCCGTCGTTCCACCGTTGTCGCCTTCCAGGTCGCAGTCCTCGATGATTGTCATGCCAGCTGACTCCACGGGTTGACTCTTGTCCATCATGTCGTCCTCTGCCAGTACAGTCTCAGCACTATCACCGCCGCCGTCCTTTATGGCGTTGACATGTCCAGGCGTGACATCTCTCCTACTGTTGTCCATCCCACACATCTTGGTCACAATAGGTCTCGGTTCCATTGCCACTGCTGCTGCTTTTGACGTCCTTGGAATGTATCTCTTGAGGAGGTTGGCGTGCAAGGTCTTTTCTTTTGCACCCATCTTGACTCTATAGTCGTTGACACCGACAACTGAGACTACCTTATATGGTCCCTTCCATTGGACTAGGAGCTTGTTAGTGTTCGTCGGCAGTAGCACCAACACTTCATCTCCGGGGCGGAACTTCCTCTCTCGCGCCTTCCGGTCGTAGTAGGTCTTCTGTCTACCTTGAGCCTTGGAGAGTTCTTCCGTCGCTAACTTCCATGTGTCCTCCAGCCTCTCACGTAGTTCCATGACGTACTGGTAACTGGTCTTCGTTTCCGGCTCCTCTACGTCCTTGGTCCATAGTTGTCGTAAGATGTGCATGGGTCCTCTCACAGTTCTCCCATACAGCAACTCGAATGGGGCAAACTTGGTCGACTCTTGGGGAACTTCACGATATGCGAAGAGCAGCGGGTTGATGTATCTGTGCCACTGCTTGGGTTGCTCTGCGCACAGTCGTCTCAATGTTTTCTTCAGCGTGCCGTTGAATCGCTCCACCAACCCGTTGCACATAGGGTGGTAGACTGTAGTGGTCGACTGTCGAATTCCCAGTAGTCTATTCGTTTCCTTCATGACATCTGACATAAACTGGGTCCCTTGGTCCGACAAGATCTCTTCGGGCACACCCAAACGGCTGTAGATGTTCACTAAGGCTTCTGCTACCGTTTCTGCGTCGATCTTCTTCAAGGGTGTGGCTTCGGGGTAACGAGTAGCGTAGTCTATGTACACCAGGATATACCGATGTCCACCTTCACTTGGGGGGTCGATAGGTCCTACTAAGTCCACGGCCACTCGCCTAAATGGTACGTCCACTACTGGCATACTCTGCAGGTGCACCTTTGGGGTCGCTCCTTTGTTCTGGTACATGTCGCATGAGCGGCAATATCTCGCGACGTCACCTTCAATTCCAGGCCAATAAAAATTGCTCATAACTCTGTCTTTGGTTTTCTTCACGCCGAGGTGTCCTCCGACGATCGAGTCGTGGGCTACACTCAGTACATACTCTCTCAGTTTCTCGGGTAGTACCACTTGCCTCATAACCGTCGCCTGTCTCAGGTCCTTGTAGATCCGGTACAGTACTCCTCCATGTTTCTCAAAATGAACAGATTTATTGCCTCTATTAGTTGGGATCTTCTTCTGCTCTAACTTCCTAATGACTTCGTCTTCTTCTTGGAGTCGGATAAGTTTCTCTCTATCCACTCCCGCGTGCCGTTCTGCCCTCGGCACCTTCAGCGACGTAGACCGGTCCTTCCTCTTCTCCTGGGCCCTCGTGGTCACCGCTCCTACCATCACCTCAGTATCAGGGTCGTACGGATCCTTCGCTCCGTCCACGTTCCCGACTACTAGGTCGCAGATGGTCTCCGGGAGACACAGCGCCGTCACTTTGCCCGTCAGGTAAGGCGTCTTCACGTCGATAACGGCTTCCTCCGCCGCTGGCAAGGAGTTATCGATCCTCGCGATAAGTTTCTTCCCACCGGTGAGCTGTCCGTCGTCCACCAGTGCTCGCCGCACCACTACACCTTCACAGCCGGTATCTCTTAGGACATCTACCGCTCGATTTCCAATCAAGCCCTTCATCACTGGTAACTTCAGTTTCTCCACGGTCCTTCCGTCACTGCATCCTCCGCAAGTAACAGGCACCGCTAACTGTAGCTTCCCGTCCTTCATTACCGCTTGAACGTTGATGCTGGTGTCAGCCGTCGTCGCATCTTGTCTTGACGACTCGTCCGCCGCTATAACTACGGCCGCCGCCGCCTTGTTCGGCTTGCCTCGTCCCATATCCTTCTGGGCTGGACACATCCTCCGAACGTGGCCTGGCTTTCCACAAAGGTAACATTTCAACTCACCTTTGTCGTTTAACTTTGCACGACACTCCGTCGCCTTGCGTCCCGGCCTCTGGCACCTATGGCAGACCTGTGGGCTTCTGTCTCCGTTGGGCCTCTGTCGCACTGGCCGGCTCTGCAGTCTGGCGCTCCCGCTGAGTGTCCGGTTCCTCGCTACCAGGTACGCCTCCGCTGAATCTGCGATGTCTTGTAGCGTCTTTGGTTTCCTCTCCCTCACATGGGTTGCAAGGTCTGGTGGGCAGGCATCCATGAATTGCTCTCTGACGAACAGATCTCTCACTCCTTCGTAGGTCTCCTCCGTCTTCGACAGCTTTATCCACCTCTCTAGATAGGTCTTGATCCTGGTCAAAAACATTCCAACATCTTCTCCATCTTCAGGCTTACCTTGTCTGAACATGAGTCTGTATCCGTCCTCTGACAGGTTGTACCTCTTCTGCAACGCTTCCTTGACCTTGTCGTAGTCCTTGGCTTCGTCGATCGGTAGTCTGCAGAAGCACTCCAAAGCTCTCCCGGTCAGCAGGGCAGACAGTGATGTCGTCCAGGTGGATCTGGGCCATTCAGCTGTCTCGGCAAACCTCTCAAACCGCAGCAACCAGCTATCCAGATCGTCCTTCTTGTCCTGAAATGCAGGTAGCTTGGGTCTCTTGGAACTGGCGTGGTCGTCGGTCTTCTGCGCTGAGTCGTTGCCTCCACGTTGCTGGCGGATCCTCTCCATCTCCAGCTCGTGGTTCATCTCCTTCTCCCGAGCCTGTCGTTCAGCCTCCTTCTCCCGAGCCTGTCGTTCAGCCTCCTTCTCCCGAGCCTGTCGTTCAGCCTCCTTCTCCAGTCGTTGAGCCTCCAGCTGTCTTTCTCTTTCTAGGCCTTCACGGAGGTAATCCCGTCTCTCCTGCCCAGTGAGCTCCATAGCGTCCGCTTCCTGGCTAAGCCTTCCAATAACCTCCGACCTGTTGTAGATAGCTTGTCGATGATATTCTACAATAAACTATGTAAATAAATCTAGTAATTTTGATCTGGTCCGCTCGAATATGGTCGGATCCCGGACGAGCCCCCAATATGTAACAGCTGAGGTTGTTCTAGCACGTTATAGTAGGGGGGAGTTAGTTGATCTAACTACAACCCTTTAGAAAACGAAACTATTACAGCTGTAAAATGAATAAACACGAGATCCGACGATAGATTAAATAATACTAAAGTTTAATCACTGTATAGTGAACAATAAATTACTAGGAAGACGCCAGCGAAACTAAATATCTACGCCACACAAAAGGAAACTCACTTACTCACCCCACCAACCACTCACACAGGTCTATATATATAAACATTCCTACAGAAAGTTCCCGAAATAAACGTTACCTTTGCCCTCGCACAAACTAACCAATCACGCATCAATACGTCATCAGGTTACATCACTCAAGGCCAAATCTGGCGTAAACATTCGTTTCCACAACGTTATCGAATGTTCGGGAACATACTAATATTTACTGAACGAGTCAAAACACCTGACAACAAGCGAGCGAGGAAAAAAACTACTCACTAGGAGAAGAAGGTCAGGTCACGGAGTACAGTACACTCTAGCGGTTGTCAAGAAGAAATGAACACATGCTCACCAGTGTAACAAGAAAACGGGGGAGGGCAAGGGATAGCTTGCAGATGCTACAGTTATATAAGAATGTAATGCCTACATGTATTAACATACGATTTCATATGACCAAATCTGACTCAAGTACCGATATGAGCAGATAAGTCATACTTATTTGTTTGTAGTGTTGTAAGGTTTGGTATTCTTTTAGCTCATATGGCAACATTTTGTCAAATTTACTATATATTCTATTACAGCCAAACTGGCACAGCTGTTGTTACAAGCCCAGCCAAAGCTTTTCATTATGGCCTTACTTGGCAAAAGATGGCCATGCTGTGTCCAAATCATATCCTCTGGGTGAGAGATCAAAATGCAAAGAGTTGAGATCATATAATGAATTGATTAGACTCTGGCAATTCTTCTGTTGTAACAGGACACTGCTTGGCATAAACCATTCCCTGTTCAGATGGAAAATCAAATTACATGAAAAACAACATTTTGAAAAAACCAAAACATATGTGATTAATCAGTAGATAGTGTCAACTGTAAAATTAAATTTCCTCAAAATGCTGAGACTGGACACGAGAAACGAATTCTTCGGACACATAGAACATTCATTCAGCACCTTTAAACTGTGCCCTTTAATGATTGATGAAATTTCATAAAACTAGACCTTAGTCCTTACAGGATAATTGTGATTTGGCTTTTAACTATAAGTATTCTTTATCTCTCACGCTAGTTAAGAGTCTGAAGTGCATGTTGGCATGTTTAGTTGCAACTTTTCCAAACATCAATTTCAGCCATGCCAAACAATAGACCAAACATGTAATAACCCAGCCAGCAACTTTATGTCAATCCAATTATTTCGGATTGACCTCAAGTTTGCCTATACAAAAGAATGACATCATTTCCAGGAAGATCCGTTGATTATGACATCATGGCTCCCGTTGGTCTGATGTAAGAAATCTGCCCTGGCAGTAACCCTACCAACTCCCTGACAATCCTATCCCAGTCTACATCAGACTGGCATTGGGATACTGGCTGGGAATCCTGTCTGAGACTGTCAAATTTTGCGACATGAAAAACTCAAATGTTTGTGAAGGACTACAGAAAACACTTTAATCTGATGCACTGAATGATACTGTAAATCATGGGCACATTTATTCCCTCTAACTTGTACTGCACAGATTTTTTTATACATGATAAACTTTATCCACTTGTTTTCCTGTATGAATGAAATCTGTACAGCGGTTGCTGAAAGGTTAATAAAAGTGTACCCATTTCTCTGAACATTCTCTCTAAGCCTACTTTTTAATTTAATGAAAAAAAAATAAAAAATTTCTAATACTCACAAAGTTTTCTCATGCACCACACACTGTTGAAGTGTATCAGCCAATCTCTGATGGACAAGACAGAATCTAATATATGCTCGACCTCTTCCCAAGGAAGTTTTGTTCTGTGAAAGGATGAACCAAACAAATCATATTAGAAAATAGCAGGACATAATTATGTCATCTTATAATCTGCTCATCAAGTTTTGCCACCAAACAATTAAACTTCTTATAAATGTTAATTTACTGTGAAGGTGCATCTTAAAGGTTTCAGTGTTAACTGAGATCAACTGAAATTGGTTATTGCTCACGTGCCACTTTTGACAACACCAATGAAGAAGCAATACAGATATCGACTATCAAGCTTTACAGCAGATTTGTCTATAACACTTTTGTAGCTCTCAGAGAATACTGAAAAGTCTCAGAAGATTGCAAAGAAGATTACTATATCAATGACCAACACATGGCTAGAAGTCACTTTGGAAGATAAATTGCAGTACCTCTCCCAAACTCTTGACATATTTGATACCATCATTCGAGCCCTTGGCAGAAGCAAGACATTCACAAAAATAGTCCCAGTAATCTTTTTTACGACCAAGCAATGACGTTTTTTCTAGAAATCAGAAAAAGGGAAAAATCTTAACAAGAAGCAATTTCAGATGGTATAAAACATGAAAATGTCAAATCTGAACTTGAATTCTTGACATATTAACAAAAGTATACAAAATGCCATAATTGTTAAAATATCACAAAACACCAAAATACACTTCAGGATGAATCGCAATAGAAAGGAACTTTTCACTCAAAATTGAAGTACACATAATTTTTAGTGCATGAAATATGATGTGGAATGATGTAAATATATTGAGAAGATGCCATTAAATTAATGATATGGCCACAGTTATTGAAATTGCCCAAAGGGTTTGGAAAGCTAAGAATCACACTTATCAGACAGTATTAAGCTAGTCTATGCTTATGCAGAACAAACCTTCATATTTCATTTGACCACTGCTTGATTTTTCATAAGATCTGCATAAAGCAAATTTCACATTAGCAGGGTTAACCTGTATCTCCAAGCAACTTTACCTTTCATGCCAACTTGAATGAGATGTTCAAATTTAGCACAGAATCGTTGCAATACCACATTGTCATCTGTGATGGGTTGATTGTTTTCGAAAAAGTCTGCTTTCAACTGGATAATACAATCTGCATGAAAATGTCATGAAATAAATAAGAAAAAAGTGCCTACTGGAAAAAATCATGACAAGCTTTAGTGACACAACGGCAGAAAGAATAAGAAAGTCCTGAGTTAAAATTTAGCAAAATAAAAAAGGTGTGTCATAAAGGCCTGAGTCAATAAACAATACAAAAAATAAAAATTCCATAAATTCAAAAAAAAAACTTTTCATTTTTGAGGGAGCCACATTTTCGCTTTGCGCCAAGCCCTGCGACAACCCCACATATTTTCTGTGTTCATTTTTCTAAATAATAATAAAGTGCCGAGGATAAATGAAGACAATTTATAAAGAAATATACGTAAATTTATACAGATTCTTGAAAGTACAAGATAAGCAAATGTTCTTATTTGTCGAAATCTCCATGCCATGGCACAACAGACTGCTGGAAGATATACAAATAACAAAGTTATGTTAAATTTTGCCAAAGAATGAAACTTCCCTTTAAAAATTAAAAGATGCACAAAAGGAAAAAGAAAGTACATGGACTTCCAGATTAATTGGTCACAAGCAAAATATAGTTCACAACACATCAGTTGTTACTAATTATTTCTCACCAAAGTGCCTGAACTGGGTAACAGAAAATTTTGGGAATTAAGTCTTTGTCCCTTTAGTTTTTAGTACCAGTTTATAAAACTTTCCGCTTACCTAAGACATCATGAAGGATTTTCTTCTGAATGGGTGCAGACACAACCTTTGGAGAGCCATTATTGCTGACAGGAAACATTGATGCTGCTGCCATGATGTCAGAAATAACTGCTCACCACTGCTGATTTAAAACAATTATGGCAATTTTGTCAGATTTGCAGTACAAATTATTTGTAATTATCATTATTATCAAGAAATTATCAAAACTATAGAAAAGAGTCATCAAAATCAATGAACAGTAATATTAAATAATGCCAATGGAGTTCACCCAATTTCAAAGTATTACTGTTTTCTCAGGTCAGATACATACAAGTATCAATTTCATAAATGCTCTGACTTTTACTGGCCTTGCTGTTTTAATGAAACTTCTTCTTTTTTTGCTAATAATTTATTGCTTCAATCATACACAGATAATGAGATATTTTCAATCTTTTCAAAATCTTGCCAAACAACGCATCAGATTGAAGGGAATGATTCAGTGACCAAAATGTTTCAAAACTGGAAGTGAAAACAAAAAAAAAAAGTTGTCAAGTAGGTACCAAGACCAACAACCATCAAAACTTCTTTCATCACCAGCAGCAAGACTGACTGAAAGTTGCTTTGAAATAAACCTGGAAGTTTTGTAAAAAGCAATGACCTCAGAATTATCTAATATTTATGAAAGAAAATATCTGTAAAAATTCTGTACTTTGAATTATTCACAAATATTTAAAAAAATAAAAATATAACAGAAATCGGTCCCTGCTGGTATCAGCAGTTCAAAAGTCTTTCAGTTTTCTTTTCATCAAACAAATAGGATTTTAACTTTTTACCAATGAATGAGAACCCTGCAATAGGCTGGAAACAGCAGAGCTAGTGTAACTTTTTTGCAAAAGCGGATATAGTTTGAATCGTTCTATCAGCTGCTTCACAGAGAGCTCAGGTGTGCTGAAAGAGATGTTTTCTACATTGCATTGCTTGAGCCAATTACAGGGATTCTAATGTTACATTTCCAAATTTTATTCATGGCACTTTTTGTTTTTTATCCCCCTTCCTTACAAATAACATAGTGATATGTCTATCTTCTTCGTGTTAATCACCAAGCCGTGCATTTACTGTAAAGACATCCATCTAGAGGTCTAACTCATCAGGGGGGCTCCGCCTGCAACACCCCGTTCACAGACACTCCTAAAGTCCTTCTAATAATCTTATTGTGGGCCTCAAATGGAACTCCTCCTTAACCCTCTTCCCGAGTTGAGTGAACTCATCCACGTAACGCCTTGTGCGGGATAGCCAGTGGCAGTCAGCCATTGTTCGCGTGTTGCAATAACCTCGGCGGTCAGGTCAATTGGGTACTTTTGCACACGTGTATCATGTTTACTTTTGGATGCAATAACAACAATAATGGTGGATAAATCGTAAGTGACCCCTATGATATTTGGATAAATTTTATGTGATGAGATGCAGTACATTCTATTGTTAAGCAGAAGGCCCATAATCAAGAACTTTCTGCATTTACATGCCATTTAACCTACATTTGATCCGTTTCCCAAGAGCTGTGCGCTTGTTTTGTCCCTTAGTCAGGCCATTCAGGTGAACAAATTATTTTTAAGCCAGGCACTTACTTTACAAACCACATGTATCGTGATACTGCCTTCTCCCCCCTGAACTATGTAAAGGTTACACGTACTATGATGTTAGTTTTCTTAGCACACCTTCAGCAAGAGATTTGATTTCCAGCTAGTAGAGTACATACATGTACTGAAAAGCGGTTTAATCAAAGCAACACAATATCTCTCTAATTACCACATCAAATAAAGACAACGACCAACAACAAAGTTGATTATTTTCTCCGTTTCCCCTGATAAAAAAGCTACCGACAGACTTCCTTATGCAGCATGCCCTAGTATTACATCAGAATTCATCATTACAGACATAGAACAGTTTCTCAAATACACAGATGGCCCCTTTCTTCTCATTTCACATGTAGACGACAACCAGCATCAAAGTAAAATTTGCCCAAGATTTTCCCCAGTTCGAACTTCAAACCGTCAGCACTATTCCATGAGTACGACGAATAGTTACGAATAGTTGCATTGTAATAAACGTAATTAATCCGACGATACCATTTTGTTAGACATAGTAGGGGTGATAGTGTAGATAAACAAGTGAAAATAGTGTGGAAAAAAATGTGAAAAAAAACGATGTTGCGGCAACCGAATAAACAAAACACGAGGAGCAGCGTTGCTATACAATTACAATGTATTGGCCTCCCGCGGGACCTGGTTTGCAATACATAGGCCACAATATTGGCCTCACTTGTTACACGGGGAGGACAGTATAGTGGCCTCCCGCAGGACAAGGGTTAAAAATGGAATATAGAGAATGAAAACATGGAGCAGAAGTGGGATCTTAAAACAGCGCTGCAGAATTGCACAGGTTGTGGCTTAAATAATGATAAAAACTATTGGGCAGGTAAACTACTTTCTATACAAGATTTATTCACATTTACGCTATTCATTGGGAGAGGAATGAGTCATTGTTTGGTGTTTATCTGATCTAGGCTAACGCATACACTGTCAGTAAAGTTTTAACCTACATCATATGTCATGGTTGTAATAGCAATTAAAAATGTTTGTGATTATCTTATTTCTGGGAATTTTTCCATGAAATTCGAGGTATTCCTTAATGATGTCAATTTGTCATTGCCCATCTTCTCATAGTTTTAAAATGGGCCGTCATTATAAGCCAACACTTTTGGCGGACACTATCCGGGTTTATCCACCAACAGTATCGGTGGATAAAGCCCGGGTTTATCCGTATATTGGTGTCCATATGAGTTACACTATAAGGATATTACAAGGACGTGACTTTAGGAGAGGCCGTGAGTGGATAATTGCAGGGGGCCCCCTGGCAAGTTAGTCCTCTAGGTGGATGTTTTTAGTAAATGCACGGCTTAGCGATGAACACTCATGAAATATGGGCCCGAATTTATAAAGTTGTGTAAGTTATATGGTACTCCGCCCCTAATTACAAAAAAAAACAAAACTGGATTTATTCCCTATTACTATTAGTGTTGTAGGATAAAAAAAAAATTAGACAGATTGATTGCCAATTCAAAGATTTTTATAAGAAAAGTTCTAAAAAAAAACCCTGCCCTGCTGAGAATTGAACCACTGTCCCCCAATTGACAGGTGAAGATACAAAAAAAAACAACCTGAATTTATTCCCTATTTGGTATTATCGTTTTTGGATTAAAAGAAAAAAGTAAACATATTGATTCCTAATAAAAAGACTTATAAGAAAAGAAAAAAAATATATTAAAAAACCTGCACAGCTGAGAACCGAATCACGGTCCCCCGACTGATAGGCACACATGTTAACCACTAAGCTGCTGTGGACCCTCTTCAACTGTGAGAGAATTCTTACAAAATAAACATCACTAAGCTAAAAAACCATACTGATAAGACCTGCACCTTCGTAAATATTTTAAAAGCAATAAAATTCTACAGAAAAGCTTCTCCAATCTCAATCATGTCATCATTTTCACCGTGTGCGCGATATGAATGTTGATCGGGATGAACAGAGCAAGGGAGGAAGATGTCGAGAGAAAGTTCAAATCAGGGGAGACTACTCATAATACACAATTTTTCCTGGCGAATAAAGAAAATCCTAGGGGAAATTTTATGCGACAGTAAAAAATATAGAAGTTTAAAACAGGCTACATGCATATTATGCGTGTTCACCCATGCACATGCATTTTTACTATTCCTACCTATTAGGGCCTTCCCCCCACCCGAGCCACTTACCAAAAAGTTAACAAACATAATGTGATAAAGACCTCCCCTAACCCGCGCTTTCGTTCTTTCTTTCTTCTTTTTTTGTCCCATACAAATACTAAACCCAGCCTTTTGATAAGCCAGCTCAAAAGTCCCCTCTAAAGTGTGTTTTCTTGATTGGCGCGGATGGGCCGAGGACCTCCCGAATTTCCTGGGGTCTAACAGACACCATATTTTTTAAGCGGATTTTATTGCGGGATTTTGTTGTCATACCCTAAGCTGTTACATCCTGAGGTCTCAAATACACCACATTCCTATAGAGGATTTTCATTGTTATAAATATAGCCTAATACGTTCTGGGATCTGACAGACACCATACTTTTAAAGCTCACCCTGCGCGCTACCAGTAAAGCCCGCTGCCCAGTCAGTGACCTTACTCACGGAGACTCTTATCTGGGGTCACTGACCCGTGCCGCTATACGATGACCACAAACGCTGTCCACGTGGTTCGGTTTTTATTGATCGGTATGAAAACATTCGCTGCTACGCTTAATCACACTTGATAATGAATTAACCAGATCTGACTTATGATTCCAAACTGACAGGTGTAGTTTCGTGAGAACGAAGGATGATAACTAGCCATGCCCTCCCAAGCCCTACACAATAATGGTTTCATCCTGATTGACACATACTAATAAACCAATATGGGCATTTGGGGCAAAGATTATTTCAGAGCTTGTTTCTGATTAATACAGACAACTCCAGATGGTGGTCAGCTTGTGAGAAAATGAGATAATATTGCAAATTTGTTGAGCAACAGTTTGCATGTCGATGTTACATCTTTTGAAAGTGTGGGGAGAGCCTTTGAAAGCTTAGTCTTTGTGATTCCGACCAGTGGTTCACTGGTTAACATGTCCATGTCACAATGCCTTTGATTTAGAAGAGATACAGTGAACAATAACACTGTGGGTGTATCTCAAAAAGGTCAGTGACCTGATGCGTAAAAATACGGCTTGCGTGTGGTGCAGTCAGCTTGACCTTGCCGACTTTTGCCGCCCTGCGCAGGGTGAGGGTTAAAAATGGTATCTGAATAAATTGTTCTTTAGGAGTGTGGGATTAGGGGAGGACTTCCGAATGCGTTCCATAGCTCGACAAGTGCATAGGCATTGTCAGATTGATATGTAACGATGTGAGGGTCTAGTCAGTTTGTATCATCGAGGCCGTAGGCCGATGTTCGTCTGGGCAGTAGTCAGATTGACATAATTATCAGGTAAAGCCGCCGGGGTAGCTATGTATTGTTTTCACTCGGGCTATGGAACGCATTCGGAAGTCCTTCCGGGATTAGACATCACCAAGTATGTCATGCATAGTTTTCTAGCGGCATGTGGCGAAGGTTAAGTACTGCACGGTGTTTCTGAATGATACGGATAGATTCCGTGATAAGAATTGACAGGCTCTGAGGGAGGTCTTCCGCCCCTCCGCGCCATAATTTTTACTGCTATTAAGTAAAGCCCACGGTTACACATTGTCACTGTTATCAATTTAACTCACAACACATGGAATTGTCAGATGGACCTGGGGGCGTGAGGGTCTAGATCTAGTCAGTTTGTATCAATGGGTGGTAGTCAGATTGACTAATCAGGCGAAAAGGGGCTGGGGTAGTTGTGTTTTCTTGACTGGCGCGGACGGGCGGAAGACCTTCCGGCTCTGATCATTTTTAATGGCCACCTAGATTCTAGATCTAGATCTAGATCTATGTATAGATCTAGTCTAGATACTACTACTAGACTAGATCTAGAAATAGAATTAGAATGGGGATCTGGCGAAAACGTTGGTTCATTAGGTCTCACCAATATTTAACTAGAATCTAGATCTAGTCTAGATCTAAATCAGTTTAGATAAGAAGAAATATTTCATTTAGATCTACTTTCTTTTCGTTTGCCCAACACAGATTTTTAATTTCAAAAGATCCCCCGCTGATATCACACCTTTCCACTAGTGATCAACTTTGTTTACGTTTTGATCAGCTGCCATTGTGTCACAAGCCCTATTTTTCAATGTTTAAAGGTTAATTTAATTATCTGCTTCTAGTTTGCACAAGAAGAGACCTTATTCCACTCACAAAAGCATGTGGAAATAATATTATTAAAGCCTGTGATATTTAAGCTAGCTTTTCTCTAGAATTAACCTTAACTGTGAGAAAAGTAAAAAGAAGTTAAAATTATTCAGCATTTTTGCTTTGGCTTCTATGTTCCTGAAAGGCCAACTTGCATTGGGAAAGACAGATTTTGCACGCCGGGCAAACCATCAAACATCTTGTGGGGGTCGCAAAATTAATCTACGTTGTAACTTATTCTCTGTCCCACTCAGTCTGCGAATTCCAGTGTGCATTCTTTCCCAACAAGCTGGACCAAAAAAAAAAAATGGATAGATTTCATTTATGATTATTGAATGAAAACAATATTCTGAACCCGAGCATGCATTGCTGTGACAGGCTAGAAATCTACTGCTGCTCGTGATGCAATACATCAATTTTGTGATTTTGTAAAGTTCTAGCAGAACACATTTTATGAGTGAAGCCGAACATTGTCTGCGAATTTAATGCCACCTGCTACAATCCCTTGTCGCGGCATTTCATTTTTACCTGTGCAGGGGGAGCAACTTCAAATTTGGTGAAATCCTCTTTGTAACTAGATCTAGTATCAGCACAGGCATGTGAGTATTTCACTCAGGGAGTTTTTAAATAAAGAAACATAATAAAGAATCACTGTTACACAGATTTGTGTAGTTTAAAATGTAATCGGAAAAGCAGGTCAGTAGGCGACCAATATTATGATGAAACTTTCTACAATAAATTAAACCAAGATCTATGGGTTTATTTCTCTACTGATCCTGCACCCACAGAGCCATTATGTAACCAATTGAACTGCTCACTGTGCCCTAAACAAAAGGCCAGTTTGCTATCAGCTGTTTATCGACGTGATTCATGTTCGTAACTGAGCCAGTGATATGAATTGAAATTCCATATTATATTTAGAATTTCAACGTGCACGACAACTTGTTTCATTTATATTGGGACCCATAGCCAGCCAGATAATGCAGTGTCTGTACAGAATTACAGCAAGGCTGTAATAGAAATCATATAACAGCCATGTGATTCTGTCTTAATCATGACATTTCATGAAATACTCAGTTCATTGCCTTTGCTGTTTTGGTGGAAATAACACGTACATTATTTGAGATCGGCTTTAACTGTCTGTTTCTTTTTCTTTTCTTTTTTTTTTTAAATACACAGTACATACCAACCATTTCACAATTCAGATGTGTACATAATTACATTTTTAGTCCACAGAGACAACATCATGCAGAATTTGACGTCTGCTGGTTTAGAGTTCTGCAAAGATCCCTTTTGGGTAAGAAAAACTATGTTTTAAAAATGAAATGATTAATACATTTGTGGATGTGTTTTACAAATTAGACTGTTGTAAATGAATATGTCTTGTCTAATTGTGAATTTGTCTAATTGATTTTTAAGTAATTGAATCGATCTGTTTCTCAAACTTACCCACCAGCTGTTACAGGTAATAAAGACCAACCATCTGTGATACTAAATTTGGATGTATATAATAATGTGTATTTTACCATTGTTTATATATTATTATTAGCTGTGGTGTCTAGTGCTGCCCAGAAAAAAAGCTCTTTATTGGCTTTATTTTCATAATTATTATGGATCTCCTTTGACTTCCAACTTCCTGTAAGCTTGTTTGTAAGTTGTTGCTTTTCAGATGCATTCTTTTTTTTGCATGCATTCCCTTAGTTTACACATTAATGCGTTTCACACCCCATCAGCAGTCATGGCAGCATAAGCCTTGTTGTATAGTGGTAGTGTCACATTTTCTTATGTTCTATTATTGTAAAAAAAACAAAAAACAAATGGGAGATAAATGTTGTCATCTTCACAATAGTGGTTCGCTTTTTTTGGTTGTGACCTATGGTTGTAAACAAAATGGGAGATAAACCTACCTGCTTATCAGTGGTATCATGTTTTCTTGATTGTGTCATATGGTTGGAAAGAAAATGGAAAGTAAACTTTGTCGTCAACTAGCGATAGTATTGTATTTTCTTGGCTGTGTTCCTTGATTATAAACAAAATGGAGATAAAATGTTGTCATCTTTGTAGCAGTGTTGTTATATATCTTGCTTATGTCCCATGATTGCAAACAGAATGAAAGAAAAGATTTGTTGTCTGTAGAGTCATAGTGTTTTCTTTATTTGGTTATCTCTCATTATTGTAGACAAAATGGGAAATGGATGACACCCATTGTGCAGGTGTTCTTTTTTTTTATTAAGAATAAGGAAATGAAAAAGTGCATTACATTCTAAAAAATACCAGGAAAGAATTTGGGGGCAAACAAAGTAATCAGGAAGACAAGGACGAAGAATGCACACCTAGTAAATACTGGATGACAGAAAGAAAATTTTCAGCTGCAGATAAAGTATAACAAAAACTGTCTGAAAAATGAAACAATAGATTTGAATTGTAGAAAGTAAGTCAAACAACGTGTTTTATGTGTCTTTCCATGTAGGATTCAGAACTGACTTGGAACAGTTCCTGGCCACAAATGACTGAATGTTTCCAGTCATCTTTTCTCCTGCCCTTGCCATGTCTTTTTCTGTGGATATATCTACCGATTCACTTACATTCGCTGTGGAAAAGACCAAAGAAAGATGGAAATTTACGAAGTGTCTTATTCATGCTGAAAATGGTAAGTATTTTACATTTAATTTACACATTATAAAAGCGGTAATATACACCTACTTCTCTTATATTGTTCATCCTAATTGCTATCAATAACAGCTTTCCTCAGTATGTTGCTTTTTAAAAAAAGTATTTGTAGGGGGCCCTGTACCAGCTTGTATCGGATGTGTGAGGAAATTTACTAAGTCTAAGGAGATTTGTCTGAGTAGTTAAATGTCTGTAGATATTTCAGTGTTGGGTGTCCTCTTTGTTGACCATTTAACCCTATGACTGTCTTTTTAACCTGATTAAATCAGTTTCAAGTTTTGAATACTGCCCTGTTCTAGCCAACCACATTTGCTTTCCAGAAATGCACTTTTGTTCAGGTTTCCACATCAATCCAAATACCAAAATACAAAGATACTTACCACTTGCAGCTCAAATACTCCTGACAGAATACAGCAGTATTTCTCTCCCCCACCCACCTTCCCAGAAGTAACAGAATTTAAGGTTTGGGACTTTGGTTTGAATAGCATGTCACTGAGCTTACCACATATCACTTCATACATTTGTATGCTCGCATTTTCCTTCAAAACATGCCACATTCTTATATGAAAACTCCTTGTTTGTTTTTATTCCTCAGGTTTGCTGTTTAGTGTTAGCCTCAATGGAGACAGCTACTATTATCCTTCGTGTACAACAACACTCCATCGCTCAAGCCATTGTGTCTCTTGTTGAACCTGCCGCAAAACTTGCCTCATTTGTGAGTTCTCATGTGATCACAAGTTCCTATTGTTCATTTAAGCAAAATTTTCTTCTCATTTATTTTACTGAGTGTGCATTTTTGGGGTTTGCTTGCATATATATATATACATGTGTTTGTAATCTACTCAGGTATTTGCAGCATATGAAATTTCCCATAGTCTGTGTCAGGCATGGGAAACCTTTCCAGAGCTGAAAACAGTAAGGATGCAGAGAACACAACCTACTATAATGTAAAAATCCTATTACTGAGTGATAATGGCATAGGGGAGGAGGATGAAAAAATGAGACAGATAGACAGAGAGAGAGAGAGAGGTGGTGAAATGGGGACCGGGGGTGGGGGGGGGTGTTCACTGGTGCGAAATGATAAATAAGTTATAAATGGAAAATGTACAAAGTTAAGAGACTTGTACTTGAACTTCCTGCATGAGCTTAGCAGATCTGCAAGTGTTTGATTAATTGCAGTGCTCAGTGTGATTTCCAAACATTTGTGGGCATTACTTCTTTTTATATAGCACAAAGAGAGGTGCGTGAAGTCTCTTTCAGTCAACCTGGGGGTCCAATCAAAACTGCTTGGTATGCTGGATTCAGCCTACAGGTTGTAGGTTGCCCATGTCTAATTTATATTACTGTAAATAAAAGAGAAACTTTATCACATTGCCACATGTATGCTTTTCGCAGCTCCACTGTCAAAGGAAAATGTATTACCCTCACAATTTATGTGCTCTTATTGACATCTTCAAGACATGATGACATAACATTCATCCAACACTTGAAATCATGAGGTTCAAACAAACTGTCCCAGGAACTGCTGCAGCTTTCAGTTAGTGTCTATCAGCCCCCCCCCCCCTTTTTTTTTTTTTAATTTGCTGGAAATGGGCGCTAAGAATGCAGAATAGAATAAGTGGGCTGATGGGTCAGCTAGTTGAAGGCTGTAAGGTAATCTTGTTGGTGTTGATACTGATCCTGTAAGCATGCAATATCTGAAACACTGCAGTAAATGAAGTCAGAAGTTCTTGTACCCGAAGACATGTTATATAACTTGAAAACTGGATGTTTTTTAGTTGTCTTTCTCAGTGAAATTGTTGTTTTCATTACCTGTGGTCAGAATTACGTTTTTTTTACAGTTACGATACATTAAAATCACATTTCTCAAAATTTATTGAATTAAACATAACATTGCATTTGCCCATATTTTTTTAACCCATAACAGTTTTAATACATTTTCTTTATTAAAACATTATTCTCAAGGTGTCCTTGCTGCATTTCCATATAAGTACTTCACGTGAAGATTTTGTCCTGGCATTTAAGTACATGTAATTTGTTTGATTTTTCACCAATTCTGTTTCAGATTCTAGTCATGTTTACTGTTTTACTGGAGCACAAAAAATCAGCATTTCGTTCACCAGGGCTCTTGGCCTTTTTTGTATTTCTCCTCATCACACATATTGTTCCATTATATTCCAATATCATTTTACAGGTGAGTAAAACTAATGTTTGGTTTCTTCAGCTTTTGTTTGTCAACACTCAACAACAACCTATTGATTGTTAGTTCTGGTACAATAGATTGTTTGGAAACTCATGCCTCACTTTAAACTGCTTGACCAATTTGCCTGAAATTTGATTACCCCTGATAACTCGAAAATATGTAAACAATGTTTATTGCATCCCTGTGTATTTTAGTGATTATCAGTGTGATTTTTATGGTACTCTCTCGTTGGGTTTATGGGTTCCTTTTGTACTTGACTGAAATAGATAAGCAATTGTTCTGTTTCCTGACCACTAGAAATACCAGTTTTACCTGGTAACTTTGTTTATCTTTGGGATAAATTGTGGAACAATGTTAGTGGCTCATCTTGAATCATGTGAAAAGGAAGAGCATGATATATAAAATTGTCTGTATATACAAGGTGTGACAGCGCCACAAGATCACATGCACCACCATATTTTTCTCTCCAGAAATATACTACACATGAGGGTGCATTTGTTGTGTTTTATATTGAATATGCTGCCATTATTTGTAGTGTGGTTCTTCACTGCTTCAACATCAAAGTATCGCATTTCAAGGTAAGTTCTTGTGAAAGATACTAATGTGGTCTTTCTTTTGTACAAATTCTAATTCTGTACCACAGAAGGAAACATATTGGACAGGAGTAAAAGAATAGCGCCCGTGCAGATGCGGGGCCCTCTTGCAGAAGAGGGACAGCAAAGAATACATCTGACGTGATACTGCGTGTCGTAAGAGGCGACTAAAGGTGCAAAGGTCCTGGTCTCCCGAGAAGAGCCAGTTGGCGGTGGGCCAACTACCCACCCTGTAAAAATAAACCAGTTACAGAAACACAAGCAAATACTTTAAATCAGTCTTTTATCTTGGGAGAAGGGGGAGCATCTGCACCTGTAGATTCAATGAAGGACAATGGACAAAGCCGAAAGGACTCCACTGGCCTGACTGCTCCTTCATCAAACAAGTCACTCCGGATTGCGTCGTGGAATGTCCGCTCCATGTATGAAGCAGGAAAGAGTGCCCAGGTTACAATGGAGATGAGGCGATACAGACTGCACATACTTGGAGTTAGCGAGACCCGCTGGATACAGTCCGGACTGAAACAACTTAATTCTGGGGAAAAGATTTTGTATTCTGGAAGGGAGGACAAAAAGCATACAGAAGGAGTAGCGATCATCTTGAGCAAGCACGCCCAGAGGTCACTGAGGGGATGGGAACCCTACGGAAGGAGAATTATATTGGCATCATTTACTACAAAGAACAAGAACATCAACATGAACATTGTGCAGATATACGCCCCAACAAATGAAGCAACCGATGAGGACAAGGACGATTTCTACAACCAGCTTCAGGAAATAGTTGACACATTGCCAAGAAAAGATGTGAACATTATAATGGGAGACGCCAATGCCAAGATAGGACAGGACAATACAGGGTATGAGGACATTATGGGGTGCAATGGTTTGGGACAAATGAATGAGAATGGAGAGCGGTTTGCAAGTTTCTGCGCATTTAACAGCTATGTGATTGGAGGTTCAGTATATCCACACAAGAGGATCCATAAGGCCACTTGGATTTCACCGGATGGAGTAACTGAAAACCAGATTGACCACTTTTGCATCACCCGACGATTCAGACGCTCACTGGAGGATGTCATAGTACAGAGAGGAGCTGATGTTGGATCTGACCATCACATGCTGCTGGCAAGACTCAAACTCCGCCTCAAGAAACAAGGTACCAGAGCAGGAACAAAGAGGAGAAAGTTTCAAGTGAGCCTTCTGGATGGAGACAAGAAGGAAGAGTTCCAGCTGACACTGAGGAATAGATTCAAACCCCTTGTTGACCTCGAAGAGACAGTAGATTTGGAGACTCACTGGGCTAAGGTAAAAGGAGTATTTACATCGACATGCCAGGATGTTCTTGGGGAAAAGAAAGTGGAACACAAGGAATGGATCAGTCAAAAATCACTGGACTTGATAAGGATAAGAAGAGACCTAAAAGAACAGGTAAATGCAAGTCGTACAAGAAGCTCAAGAGTTGGTAACCAGGAAGAGTACCGAGCATCAGCTAAAGAGGTCAAAAAATCAATTAAAAAAGACAAAGAGTTCATAGGAATGTTAGCAGAGAAGGCAGCAACAGGAGGACACATGAGGATCCTCTACCAGACTATAAAGACTCTTGCTGGAAAATATGGAAAACCTGAAGTTCCTGTCAAGGATTACAACAGGAAGGCTATTTTTGGAAAGGAAGCTCAGGCAAAAAGATGGATAGAACATTTTAACAGCCTCTTGAACAGACCTCCACCAAGCAACCCACCCGACATTCTACCCGCAAGAAATGATTTACCGATCAGTTGCGACCCTCCGACTAAAGCAGAGATTAATGATGCCATAAAGCAGTTAAATCGAGGCAAGGCAGCTGGACCAGATCAGATCCCACCAGAGGCGCTGAAGGCAGATGCTGCTGGGGCTGCAGAGGGTCTGCACTCGCTATTCTCGAGGATTTGGATCGGAGGCAAGTTTCCAAAGGACTGGAAGGAAGGACACCTCGTGAAGCTTCCAAAAAAAGGGGACCTCAGCAATTGTAGTAACTACAGAGGAATCACACTTCTCTCCATCCCAGGAAAGGTTTTCAACCGGATTATTCTCAAGCGAATACAGAATGCAACAGACCCAAAACTTCGTGAGGAGCAAGCTGGTTTCAGGAGTAATCGATCAACCACCAACCAGATCGCCACGCTGAGAATCATAGTAGAGCAGTCGCTAGAGTGGAACTCCCAACTGATAGTGAACTTCCTTGACTACGAGAAGGCCTTTGATAGCATCGATAGAGAAACACTGTGGAGAATATTGAGACATTATGGAATCCCAGAGAAGATGGTGAACCTTATCAAGAGCATGTACGGGGGACAAGTTGCAGAGTCGTACACGATGGCGAGCTTACTGACAGCTTTGATATCAAGACTGGTGTTAGGCAGGGTTGTTTGCTGTCCCCATTTCTGTTTGTCCTGGTGATTGATTGGCTTATGAAAGAAACCACCAGTGGAGGAAGAAATGGCATACAATGGACCCCATGGACACAGCTGGACGATCTAGATTTTGCAGATGACTTGGCACTATTGTCGCACACACACGACCAGATGCAAGCAAAGACTACAGCTCTAAACAAAATTTCAGAATCTATTGGATTGAGGATACATCCTGCGAAGTCGAAGGTCCTAAAAATTGTTGCACCCCCAAGCGCACAAGTCAGAGTAGGAGATCAACCACTGGAAGATGTAGAGTCCTTCTGCTATCTTGGTAGTATCATTGACAATAAGGGAGGAACAGAGGCAGAAGTCAAAGCACGAATTGGAAAGGCACAGGCAGCTTTTACGTCCTTAAGCAAGATTTGGAGAACCAAGGATATATCTCTAAAAACAAAGCTGAGGATATTCAACTCGAACGTGAAGTCAGTCCTGTTGTATGGATGTGAGACTTGGAATGCATCCCAGGCCTGCATAAAGAGAATCCAAGTTTTCATCAACAGATGTTTGAGGAAGCTACTTAAGATCAGATGGACAGACAAGGTCAGCAATGAAATTGTATGGAAAAGAACAAGACAGAGCCCAGTCAGAGAGGAAATTGGTAGGAGGCGATGGAGATGGATCGGCCACACTCTCAGGAGGCCAGGAAACAGCATCACGAAGAAGGTATTGGATTGGAATCCCCAGGGCAAGAGATCAAGAGGAGGCCGCGCGGAACGTGGAGAAGAGCCAGAGAAAATGATGTGCAACGAAGCGGAAAGACTTGGAATAATGTAAAGAGACTGGCCCGTGATAGAGAGGGATGGAAAGTGTTTGTTGGTGGCCTATACCCTGATCCAGGGTGAGAAAGGCAATGATGATGATGATGAAAAGAATAGGTTTTGGGGAGTTTGTTTTGATACAGATAGAATGGCGAAACATTCCAAATGTGACTGCTAAAGTAGTTCATTTATATAGCATGTGACCAACAACATTACTTTTTGTTATGTTTCACTCATGGTGGTACCAAGTGTTGCCCAGGACAAAGGTTCTCCTGCCTCTCTCTATCTCCAGATCTCTTTTTCTCTCTGTCTCTCTCAGATGGGTTCTATTAAGTCAGATCTGCCCCTATTTTCTTTACACTTATGGTTTTCCTTGCACGCATAGAAATGGTTCTGAATTGAATACTTGTCAAATACAATCTCTCATACCCATCATGGAAACTTCAAAGCAAAATGTGTGAACAGTTGTTTTTCTAAAAATTCGCAGATGGTAGGTGGGGGTCCAAATTTTTAAAGAAACATCTTCAACCTCTAAATAAACTGTTGAAAAATTCATGGGAATCTTTGAAAAACTGAGTTCTCCATGCACGGCACTAGTTTTGGAATTTATAGTATGAGATTTTGTTTTAGGTAGACATCTTCTTTGCTCATTGATCACATACATTTACATATCACCATGGCAGCAACATATATATCACTGACCCTATCAAACATTGCACAAATATATTCACACAACTGCCGATGACAACTCTCCTTTGCCTAAATACTCTGTGAACTTTGTAAGAAAGGAATTTCATTTTCTCTACTGATTAAGGGTACAGTATTTTTATTTCTAAAAACTAGATGAGGTTCCCGGCATTATCCGGGATAAACCTGTGAACCCTCCATTCTCTCTCTCTCTTTTTTTTGGGGTCCAGAAAGTTTCCCATATCGACAGTCATACTACAGATTTCATGCGCACCAGAGCACTACGTGCTTATTTCTGGTAGGGAAATTGCGCGCACCAAATTGAACGCATATTAATACATCGTTTCCGGTGCGGTGGGCTTACTACAGGGAGCCAAAACAAAGATCATTGTATTTTACATTTTTACAACTTTTTTATTCAAAAATACCCGAAACTTGAATCAACACAATCGGTCGATACAAAAGCGATTAGCCTGGATTAGTTGACACTTTGGAAAATTAACTTTATAATTGTTGAAACTGTCATATAGGTTGTAGCGCCGAGCAAAAAAATTGCCAAAATTGCGCCACAATGAATTACTCCCGCCACTATTTTTTTTTATAAGAAGATGAATTTAAGATCACGAACGCATCTCAGATAAAACAGTTTTTTCCTCCGCTATAAAGTCAGGTGCTTCACACCAGTGCCATTTCATGAAAGGACCAGTGGTGTTTTGATTTAATTTCATTTTTCTCTGCTACCTAGGCCACTGCAGCAGAAGAAAGTGCGTCTATCCTTTCTACCATCACTATCTGGTGGACCACTAAGTAAGTCAATGATATTCAGTTCTGTTATTGTTCAGATTTTGATCCCAAAAAGACATGTAATATCTGATTTTGCTCCTTTAGCCAGCAACATATTACTCAGTCCTTGTCTCTGTGATGGAATTTAAGAGAAAAAAAAAAAAAAAAACGCAGAAAATCCGGGGGGGGGGGGGGGGGGGTGTCACAGCAACACTTGGAACAAAGTTAAAACATGGCCAAAAAAAAAAAAAAGTGCATACACACTATCAACTTGAGTATGTCCTCCCATATGTCCCCTGCACAATGAAGGGGTTAAAAATCAAATTTACATTTTTTGCTTCCGTTCATGCAACTGTAAGCATACAAATGTTTTACTCAAAGTAACTGTTAAGTATTTTACTAATTGTAAAGAGGAAGATTTCTGACTGAGGCAATGACTGGCTGGAAAAAAATGATTCTTTAATGTCAAAAGCAAAGTAAAAGCGCAATCAAACTTTCATAGAAATCCAACCGTCAGTTTTTGTGAAAATGGACAATATGGCGCACAGCAACGTTTACAGATTGTAGTCAGATTTATTTCTTGATTCTCAGTGTGTGATGGACCTTGGCGGATATTTTCAAGTAACCAGATGGACTAAGTGATAGAGACAGAAATCGTATCCATAGTGTGGTCTTCAAAATTTTAATGGGATATTAGCATGTCTAACAATATTTAGTAGTTTCCTCCAGGCCATATGCAACATATCCAGGGTGTCTCTGCAAAATGTATACAACATTGTGAATATTGATTACTTCAGTATCAATGAAGATACATCAAAGATTTATAATTCAAATTAAACAGGACAGATGTGGAAATAATTATTTGAGTTGTCTCACATGTTCTAACTGATAGCTGTTTGCGGCTAGATATTGATGATAATGCAATTTAATGGAATTGGAAACAACATTTAACACTTGTGTATACATTTTTCTGAGACAGCCCATAACAGTTGCATATACATGAAATGTTATGGCATGCACCACAAATGTTTCCTCCATCCTGAGATTTTGTGTCAGGCAGATTGTTTAAGGCCAACTTAGTTTAATCCTGTATATCATTCGTAGCTTTTTAATATGATGCAAATGTCATTTCAGTTTGGTTATAAAAGGTTACAAAAAGCCTTTGACAGAAGAGGACATCTATCCCTTGAACACAAGTGAGAAAGCTTCTACGGTGGTGCCAGCTTTTCTTCATAATTTAGCAGACCATACCAAACTGTAAGTTTTTTCACACCAGCACTTTGAATTCCACCATTAGTTAAGTCTTGCTTGAGTTTCTGTTTAGGCTTTATTGGCACTCACAAAAGCTGTCAGATTAAAGAAAAAGACTGTGTGCCAAAGATGATTTTTTTTTAATGAGGATTCCCCCCTCCCCCCCCCCCCCCCCCCCCTAAATTTCACCTTCTGCTCCTCTTTATTCTTTATTCAGTTTCCATTTTGTAATGACCAGAACATACTATCTGTCATACAATATTATTACCCAGATAAAAATATGGAACACATTTCATTCTATAAAATATTGCTAAAAAAATTCATTTGGCCCAGATTGGCATACATGGCATTTGTCTCTGACAAGGCAGCATGGACTGGGACAGTATTGCCCCAACATGGTTTGTTAACAAAATCAATCTGCTGAAATATCAAGTGAGGTAAAATCATTAAGCTTACAAATTGTTGTCCATATCTACATACTGGCAGTATCAATTATTGTGGTGGAAGTGAGTTATGGCTACCTTGTCATAGCTCATGGTTAGATCTGTGTTTTTATAAAATGATGTATCAATATCTTAAAAAATTTTTTAATTTCAAAAACATTTTTGCCATAGCCTAGGGAAACAAAAATGACCAAAACTTTGAAATGCTCTCCTGTAGATATAGAGCGAGAAAATTGTTGATATGTCAATGTGTGAAATGGATGACGAAATACAATTTCACAGTAAACATATACCATCAACAGTGATAAAACAAAATGAAATAGTTTATAGTGATACAGCCACAAAAGCACCTCAGAAGAGGCAAAATAGGTCAAATCTCAATATTCAAGCCCTGTGAGGAGGATCAGTATTTTCCAAGTGGTAAGAAACTCCTCAGGTGGAGTGAGGCAGATGACAATCTTCAGAGGAAGAGAGGATTCTTTCATGAGATGTTTTGGCTTTTAACTTCCTGACATCTTCTAGAACCCCGGCCACACCTGTCACCCACATTTTTTTTTTTTTGGTCACCAGGCTCTTCTTTGGGTTTGAACTGGTACCACTGGTTCCTGGCGCAGGTGTCTTATCCATTCTGCCAATAATGCCACTGGTTATATGGTATAATTTTAGGCTATATGAATTTAGAGTTCATTTCTTTTACACCAAATCCAGCAGGAAGCATTTTCCGCTGTTGTTGAAATTTCCTTAAGGATACTTCTAATTTTCCAGCCACTTAGATTAAGTTTCTTCAGAAGAAAGTACATTGTTGAACACGAACAATCCGCTTCCTAGCTCCTACTTCATTTGACTTCATTCCGGCATTCCTTAGATTCCTCAAGAGATTCTGGTATTTGGCCACTTTGTATTCATGCTGCTTCTCCATGTTTGTTTCATATAGGACTGTCAATTTGATTAGGACGTATGTTTGAGCTTCCTTCAAACTGAGGTTTATGTCTGATCCCATACTGGAAGTCCTTACCAACTCAGGATAGTCGTTCCATCCTTCCAAGTCTGCTGCCACTTCCCAGTCACTGGCTTCATCCAGTAACCCGTGTACAGGAGAATAGTAAAGTATGTTGGTGCAGGTATAGCTTCACGCCTGGATAAATATCTTTGTTCTGGGTTTGTCAGACTTCTTTGCCTTTTCCATTTCTGATACAATGTTCGTTTTCAGAATTTGAAGGACACTATTGGGCCACCTGGCGCATCTTCCACAAGCTAACATGACCTTGTACCCAGAAAGAATATGTTGTAATGTCTGTTTCCCACCACATAGCGGTCATTCATCGCTGGTCTCTTTGCTCCACGAGTGAGGTTTGTCTCTGTGGGAAGGACATCATATGCAGCATGACTCTGAGGCCAACTTCATAGGTGCCATGTGCCAGATGTCATTCCACGAATATGCTCTTTGCAAGGTGCTTTCCTAGCTTGTCCACTGACCTTGTACTCCTTGTTGCACTGTTTCCATACTCTGTTTTTCATCTCCTTTGCATTCTTGAAGTACCATGTCTCGCTTTTCTTTAGGCCCTGCTGTGGACATCGGTGGATATGAATGCTTGCCTAGTCCTCTTCTGTTCAACTGAGTGGTTCCAATGATTTCGTTTATTTGCAGAGAGTGTTCTACTGCTTTGGCTGCTTCTCTCACATTCCACCTTTAGCCTGTTTTCGGTGTAACATCTTCAAGTAATCTTCACCTGAGTGTAGTTAACAGGCACATAGTGATATTACAGTCACTTGCATGCACAAAGTTATTTTGGTTGTCCTTTCTTTTTTGTAATGAAATGTTTGTACCACAATGCAGTCAGTCTTGGAAAACTATTTATTTCTACTTGTTTCATTTTCTGCAATATGTTTGTTTTCAGTAGGAAAGAGAAACATAGAAAAGAGCTTTCACTGAGGGTACAAACTAAGGCAAGGTATAGTAAAGCTGATGAGAGGGTGGACACCAGCACTTATCCTCCTTTGATAGGGGACAACCCAGAAGAGAAAAGTGGGGAGAATCTAGTTGACAATGGAGTGCTCAATTTTGGAGAAACGATGGTGGCTTTTGAAGATGGGACAGAAAAGAAAGGCCAGCAGGGGCTTGGTGTCTTGCTGTGGAAAGTATGTTAGATTCCCTCAGAATCACAATTTTTTGTTACTTATACATTTGTTCTTATTCAAATGATGTTCTTAAGTCTCTGGTAAAAAAAAAAATTGCCCATTGGTTTGGTTTGACAAATATATAGCATGTCACATTTTATTTACCTAGTCTTGCATGGTGTAATAAATTGAAGAGCATTTTTCCTTTCAGATATTCATTCAAAATTAGTGTAAGACGGGGTGTAATTGTTCAGTTAAAATTTGCCGTAGCCATGTTTATCTGGAAAAACACTCTGCTGTTGTAATGAGCATGTTAAACAGCGGGTTCTTTCTTGTGAATGTATGTTTTTTGGGGGTTTTTTTGCAACTCCACCAAAATCTTCTATTTAACTGAATTGGTATTACTTATTATTGCATTTGATAATGTGCTGAAAGAACACTTTCAGCTGTATAAGTTAATGTTGTAAATGGTTACATATAACTATTACTTCGGCGATGTAAAAAGTCCATCTCTTGTTTTGAATGTGTGTGTAAAGTTGTAAAATGAATTGATATACAGAATATTAATTGTAACTGCCCATGTTTCGTACAGTTTGTATGTATGTTTGTCTCTGTTGGCAGGTTATACTCTCCACATTTATGAAGCACATCATTATATGTTGTCTGCTGGTGCTGGTGGTTCTAGCCTGTAGCCTGAGCAATCCTATTATCATGAAGTGAGTAAAATCCAATATTCTTATTTGGACACAAGATCGAATAATAAAATGTGTCACAGTCAAGAGTGTCTCATGCTGTGTGTTTGTTTGGTTTAGGTTAGTTGTTTTTTTGTTTTTTTTCTTCAGGTGTTTGTTGATGGGGTCTATGAGAGAACAGTGCTGGACTTAGGTAGATTCTAAATCAGATATTAAGAGATTAGATCTGAAAGTACAATGTAATAAATATCACTCAAGGTAAAATGCATAAAATATCAAATGATTATTGATTTTAAAAATATCACATGAGGAATTATGGGTGGAACTGATGGAAGGGGAGGGGCTAATAGGGATTTGATGATGTTTGTCATGTGATAGAGTTTGAAGCTGTCAAGCCTCTCAAAAGCAAAGTATTTTAATATCAAGAAATATTAACTGAGAAAACAGAACAGTTCTGCAATTTCAGCACTTCTTGAGAATACAGCATTCACCAATATCGTCACCAGTCCCTAAAACTGTAGAGATCAGTTTTGACTACTTTTTGGAGAAGCAGAAATCTTTTGTATAGCACAACTGGTCTAGTTATGATGAATTTTTGAAATTTTGCTATTCGATTATTTTTTGGCTTAAGAGACTCTAACCAAGATCATTTGATGCAGCTTTGAAATATGTATGAAAATCGGTTTTTAAAATTTTTGAGTTACTGCAGTCTTAGGGAACTGAAGATATAGTGTATCCATGTGATGTTCTTGCTGAGTTATTAATAGTGTCCAACTCTATAGTCTTGAAGTGTGTGTTTAAAAACTTTTTACTAAAAACAGCATCATGTGTGTAGGTTAAAGAAATTTTCAGTTTTAGACCAAACAAGAGAAAAGATGCAATGAGAGTACATGATAAAAAATTGTTGATAATTTGTATTTTCAGTATCATTGCATGGATGAGAAGTGTAAAAATATGAAGAGGGTAGGAGATAAGGATTTTAATATCTTTTCCCAATATTCTTCAGATTTTTGATTGAGTTCACTTCAAATGAAGGAGAGCAGGAGTGGCATGGCTATTTTTTGGCCAGCATTTTATTCATCTTGTCCAGCGTGAGCCACTTGCTGTTTGAATTCTATATGTTCCAAACCAACAAGTTTGCTATGCGAGTAAAATCAGCACTAGTGTCTGCCATTTACAGAAAGGTAAGCCCTCAGAATAATTGTGGATACATGGATCATGTCTTTACAGAAAAGTGAGCTCTGGAAATAATTTCTAGTAAATATGGACTGTAAATTGAATGTGGAAAGGTTGCTGTGCGACTGAAAATAACACTTGTGTCCATGATCCACCTTTTACAGGAAAGGGAGCTCTCAAAATACATGTAATTTCAAGTAAACATGGATTGTGTTTTGAATGTGGAAAGAAAATTTACTTCAAAAGTTGCTGTGCGATTGTCTTTCATTTACAGTGTTTATCTCTCAAATTCATTTCTGTGTTTTGAATGTGAAAAAAAGGTTCAGATTTGCTGCGCAACTGAGAATAGCATTTATGTCACTCATTTACAGAAAGCTCAGTTCTGAAAATAATTTCAGGTAAACTAAAATTCAATAAAGTCAACAAACATTGTAGTATAATCAGGGAAGATAGGTCTGTTGATAGTTACTGACATCTTACTTGAATTGTAAAATACTGATGCTATAATGTATGGAGACAATGGACTACATGTATCAGGTAGGATAAGCGATTCAAAGAAATCAAAGGCAATTCTGTGTGAAGTTCATCAACTATGGTTCTCAAAGTCTTGTATCCAACACTGGCGTAAATGGGCTTTTGCTGCCTTTACATTTTTGACCATTTTGATTTCAGATTTTAAGATATTAACAAACATGGCAGGAATGCAGTGAATGCAATACAGTCAGCTGATTAAACATTATATGTTTTTTATTTTCACATAAAAAGATTAAGAAATGTATTTGTCATACTTTTTGTGGGTCTCTTAGTGATGTAAAAGTGTCTTTTTGGTTTTCTTCAATCACATAGGACATGAGAAAAATTTATGGATTTCCAATGAGTATCATTGTTTTTGTTCTTGTTAGGCCTCATCAGTCCACTGCAGGATGTGGCCCTTTTATCAGTGATCTCCATTCTTCTCCGTTTTTCATCCATCGTGTCCATGCCTGACCACCTGTCTGCATAATATCATCTCTCCATCGTTTCTCAGTGCGTCCTCTTGTTCTCTTTCCTCTATTAGCCTCCATTCAGTACAATGCTTTGTCCATCTAATATGGCCCACCCGTTTCCATTTTTGTTGTAGAATAAATTTCGCAATGTTTGTAACCTGGTTTGTCTCCAAAAACCAATGTGAGAGTATTAATATGCATTTATTCAGTAATCAGCCTGTGGTTGGGGACCATGATGTGAATTTAGCCACCACTGTACAACATAGACAGAAAAAAAAAGTTATAGATAGCAAAAAGTTCATTTTTGTCACATTTTAGCTTTGCTTCAAGTGGTGCTGCAACCATTTAGATTTTCTGTGATTTATATATTTCATCACTGTGCAACGTAGATCATGTAATTCATCCCTAGGGCTTGCGCCTGAGTTGTGAGGCAAGACAGTCATGCTCATCAGGGGAGGTCATCCACCTGCTTTCCAAGGATTGTGACTCAATGTGGACTTTGTGTAATGAAGGCTTTATCCTGATAGAATCGCCAATAGAATTGATTGTTGGATTGGTGCTGGTTTACCACACAGTGGGAGTGGCTATGTTTTCAGGTAGACATCTACTTTTGTTTTTCAAATCCATGTTCAATTTGGTTTGTGTTTGGTAAATTGCTAATCAAAGGTGTAGAATGAATTCACTTATCTAGTATCATAAAAAAAAACTTGCGAAAGTCTATACAAACTTTAGACAAGCCTGCAGACTTTATTTGGCAACATAAGTTGCTGAAATTTTGCACAAAAATAAAAAACAATTTGGACTTTTCGCTTTTATCGTCAAATACATATTCCCGTTTCCTTTTTTTGACAACTGAAGCCTTTGAAATTATGGAAATATCTAATCTAATCCAATCTTATAAAAAAAAAAAACCCAGTGGCGGGAGTAATTCATTATGGTGCAATTTTGGCCCTATTTTTTTATCGTGTTTTCTGTGAAAACTCGATGAAATCTTCTTCAAAATGGTAAAAGGTTTTTGGGCAGGAACCCTGAATCTAGTTTTTCTGGATTTCATTCTTTAACTCATTTGCTACTGCAAGCTGAATATTCAGCTCACCAACTTTTCTTTCGCTACAGAAAGCTAAACAGTGATTTTCCAGCACTAATATCCAAGCCAAATTTTTGAAATATCGAATTCTATTCCTGTTCACTGATTTTCCTTTACTTTGATGTATAATATGTTATGGCTTGTGTTTATGCTGGGTGTAAGAAAAAACATCTTTAAACCACCCCTAAATTTCAAACTGGATGGTGATTAGAGTTCCCGTCCACACCCACAAAAGTTACCATTGGGAATGAGTTGATATGAAATTCCTCACAAGTCGTGTGTTGGGAAGAGAAAAATAATGAAAACTTTTTGTAATATGGATACTTTCCTTCTTAATTCATTTTTCTAAGTATGCAGTTAAAGATCATGGAGATAATTGATACTGTATGTACTGCGTGACTATCATGGAATTGTGGAAGTAAAACATGTGCTCCATTTATCAGCTTATAGGACTGATGGTTTATTATTAAATTAAGCATTACTGAGACCCCACAGGTTTCCGTGTGTGTGTGTGTCTTTGTTGTTTTGTTTAAATAACTTGTTCATTGGCAGTTTATTATGTGTTGTAATCTGTAGGTCTGGCAGCCATGGGACTGCTGTTTGTTCTGAAGGCATTCACAGTGCGCAAACATGCACAGTATGACCAGGAACTGAGAGAAAATGCTGATGAGCGAATGAAACTGGCATCGCAAGTGTTCAGTGGAATCAAGGTGATGATGACAATGATGAAATAATTGAAGAGCATTTTTCCCAAACTGGGTAATTCAAATTTTGCAAGAGATATGGCCCCTTTCAGATAGTCTTTCAAAATTAATGTAAGATGTAGTGTAAGTGCTCAGTTACAACTTGCTATGTCTCATCTTTTTCCGACGGACATGATGGGACAGCACAAAGCAACTTTTAACTGAACACTTACCCCGTGTCTTACACTAATTTTGAAAGACTGTCTGAAAGGGGGTATAACTCTTGCAAAGTTTGACTCACCTAGTTTTGGAAAAACACTCTTCAATTAAGAAAAAAGATTGTAAGGGATTTTGAAGAGGTATTAGATAGTGATTGATTGAACAAAGCAAACATAGTGGCTGAACCAGGTCTGCTGCCAGATGGAGTCTCTCTAATGGCAATAGAAAGCATGAAATTAACCATAAAAAAAATAATTAATTTTTGTTTAGACACTTCATTTGGAAAATGTTTTCTGGAATCTTGTAATTTTTTTTGTTTGTGTGTGTTATGAATCTGAAATAAAATTTATTTTTAGTCTCTTATAAGATTACAAGTTGCTTTGCTCCAAAACTGCAGCTCCAGTTAATTTCAAATTTCTATGCAGTAAAAATATTTAAATAATTGCAGAATACCACGGATATGCAGGTTTGTTTCACAACCCTCCATACACAAGTAACTGTAGACTGAATTAAATTTTTTAAAAAGAAAAACATAAAATTACGCTTTTGTTGAACTTATTATTTAACCCTCAAAATATTGTTTCAGTTACTGTAACACTGGGAAATTAAAAAGTTTCTGAGTATGCATTTTGCAAAATGCCATGCAAACAAAGGACTTAGAAATGTATGCATGAGCAGCATATTACATGCATATTTGTGGGTGGAAGGAAGATGTATGGGGCCTTTCACTGTGTTAATATGAAGACTGCTTTAGATCCTTGAACATTGCCCTGGAGGATACATTTCAGTTTTTATTTATTTTTTAGGTTCTGAAACTTTATGCCTGGGAGGAGGCCTTTAAATCACTCATGTGTGCGGTGAGGAAGAAAGAATTACGAGCTGTATTTAAATATGACCTGTTTAGACTTTTTATCACATTTGCCTGGACTGCTGCAATATTTTGGGTATGTTTTTGTTGTTAGTTTAGTTGATAAAAAAACTTCTTTATCTTTATGAATATGTAAATGTTGAAAAAAATAATTTGGTCTTTCTATGTCTCTCTGTCTGACTTTCTTTTAAAGATGAACTATCCATTGAGTTACCAGATTTAGTGTTGGAAACTCAAATGGTATGAGTAAGGTCAGTGGGAAATTGGCCAGCTTTCATGTTGATAGGTTTTGTCTTTTTTTCCCTAAAGAAGGAGATGGGAAAGGAAGCTTTTAGAAAGAAAAACTATCAACATGGATAGGTGGGCCAGACTAGTTTAGAAAGAACATTTCAGCAGAGCCTATCTCTGTTGTCTCATTCAAAGTATACTGCATATTTTTTATTGAGATGGTTAAGTCTATCTACATTGGCTTGGTCAATATACATTGCATATTTCATCAAAATTATCCAATCATACATACTGTATTAATTCAGATGCACAAATTGACAAACTGATTCATATTTCTCACATCTGTATAAAAGATTATGTCGCTGAATGACAGTTTGTTTCCTCTTTAGATGATCTTCTTCACTTTCATGACCTATATCTATGTTGATGGGAGTCATCATCTGACAGCCTCAACAGTGTTTGTTACCATGACCTACTTCACATACATACGCCGGTCATCAAATTCTATAGCTTCGTTGATTGACATAGTTATTGCTGTAAGTTTTTTTTATGTTAGATGTTTAAAGCCCAATGTGTTTTCTGGAGTAATTGTTTGTTGCCTTGAAAGAGAGAGTGAGGAAGAATAGGAAGAGGGGGAAAAGTAAGGCTACCTGATGGTGTCTGGATGGAAAATTTATAACTGAGATCAAAATATTATGGATTTTCATAATACAATTTAATTTTATCATTTCTATTTTAGTTGATTAGGTTTGGCACTATTAAAAATTTTAATAATGTTACATTAATATTTATATTAATAGTGTTATGTTTATGTTACTGATATTATGTTTTGTACATTTCTTGTATATATGCATATGAAATGCTGTTAAGTAAACTTGCAATGGCACTTTTGCAGAAAGTTTCTGATGGTAACCTGTATGTCATTATACAAACTGATCAGTTACATATATATGTCCAGATAGAAGAAACACTGTATTTTTTATTTCCTAAAAGCTTGTTTTTGCGGTAAACCACCGATGTGAAGAAAGTGAAAGAAGCTACCTGTATGGGGCATGTCTAGTTGAATGATATCTGTGAGACTTTGTAAAAATTCAGCGGCAAAACTCAATGTAGAAAACTTATTTACAGTTATGCTCAGGATTAAAAGAGTTGTCTAACATCTTTCCAATAAATTGTTTATTGAGAAACTTGAGTTTGAGAATTCTTTTTTTTTCTTTGGTTTAAATAGTAGGCTGAGAGAAAAGACACAAAAATTATTAGTTTATTTCATTTCTGTGGAGTTAGATCTTTATTGCATTGAAAGATTAGAAGGCTCTGTATAAGCTCATAAGATTATCTGTTTTTTTTTAATGAAAGTGGAGTTATCCCAGTATTTGATTCATGGACACACTTAAGAATGGAGTCACATGATAGTGATGATGGCACAAACCCTTCTTTATGAGTTTTCAGTGACATATAAAATCCAACGTTATAGGCCCCAGTTTCACTTTTCAGGTAACCTTTTCACATTACTGCAGGCAGTGCCTGAGTGCCCCACTTTAAACTGTTTAACGGGTAGTGCACTACAGTTGAGTGATTCTTCATCAAACCTTTCATGCCGCAGCACCCAAACTCTGATTTCTGCATGTCAGACTGTACAGATTATCTTTGTGTACAAAACATATCATATTCCTGTCTTCTACTCATGGTAACCTATACAATGATGCTAATGCCGTACTATAGGTTTAGTAGAAGATTTTTTTAAAATAGATTTTCAAACTTACTCAAAATCATGCATCTGTAGGGAATAATTATTACAGAATAAGAGCTTTCAGAGGAAAGGTGAAATGCATGAGCAGTGTGATGTGAAAAGATCAACCCCAATTCCATAGGACAATGCAAACAACTGCTAGTAAATCGGTTGTAGACTACATTTACTATTATAAGTGTCTACTGACCACCCAACAGAGTAACATTTGTTTGCTTGCAGAGTACAAAATTTGCATGATTTACTATCCTACAACATGTAATGTGTGCAGGTGTGTGTATTTAGTATTCCGTCAATCAATTACAACTGGCTGAACAGAACTACAGTTAGTGATTGAAATATGCTGTCCATTATCATTTTTGCTTTCCAGGGAGTGAATGCGGGCACAAGAATAGCTCGATTTCTTATGCTCAAAGAAATTGAGAAAACATCATCTGTGGTTCTGAGTGATGAAATTTCAGAAGGTAATTTGATATTGCTTTGTAAGTTTTGTCTAAGTTTTCTTTTCAGTCCCATTTATTCCAGAATATTTGATTATACTTTTCACTGAAATTTCTTATATCAGTGCTGTAAAATTTGAATATATGTCACCCATGGGTTATCACAATCATAAAAATAATCAGTCTGATTTTGACTTTGAGAAGTACAAGAATCACTGGATTGTTGTCATTAACACCTTTAACACCACTTTGTCAAAATTATGTAATTTCAGATTCTGCTGTGTCAATAAAAGATGGATATTTCTCCTGGACATCAACAAGTAAACCTGTCCTGAAAAAGTAAGAAAGTGTGAAAACCTGTATGAGGTCATCCATAATGTATGTACACTCAGTGTTATGTAATTATATAGTTAGACAGAGTTATGCCGCTTGATTATGAACTCAACCGTTAAAGAGTCATGTAAACAATCAGTTTGACGCTGAATAAAAACGCCTTCATATTGAACTGTTGCAGTGTTGTTGGCTGGTTAATAGATAATGCTATAGCAAAGCATAACATGGTGGCAGCTGGTAAAATTTAATTTTTCCTATTAAATTGCGTAGTTTGCATGAAGTCTTCGATAGCTAGCAACAGTCCATGTATCGATAATAGGTTCGGACATTTTGACTAACGGTAAAAGCATGCACGAATAGGCTCGCACTCTTGCAGCAGAGAAATCGTTAGAGTCAGTGGAAAGTTTGCGGGCTGACCCCAGAGATTGTTCTAGTCTTTGGAACAACGTTTAGTGTGTCCTATCACTTTCGTTTAGGTCGCTGCACCGTCTATGCCTCATATCTCGAACCACCCGAGGTGAGAACTCTCCTGTAAACTGTTTCTATCGAGGTGGCAACACACGCAAGGTCAAGTTTCCACAGAGAAATCTACGAACAGTCAGAATGTTGAAGCTTAGACCCCCAGATGAATTTGCATTTGGTGATACTCATAGTCTAGCTGACCAATGGAGAATGTGGTCTCAAGAGATGAGGTTATATCTCAGCCTAGCTATGGATAAAAACACAGAAAAAGAAAAGTGCTCAGCTTTCCTATACATCATAGGACGAAAGGCTAGGGAGATCTATAATACATGGACATTGGGAGAAGAAGAGCTAGACAAACTAGAAGTTCTTTTTAGTAAGTTTGATTTATATTTCAAACCAAAACACAATGTGACGTTAGAGAGATATAAATTCAACACAAGAACACAAAAGGAACAAGAAACTTTGGATGAGTTCATAACAGAGCTGACCAAGCTGGCCAAGCAGTGACGCTACGACAAACTGGAGAATGACATGATTTGGGACAGAATAGTCGTAGGGATCAGAAGATCTGAGGTCAAAGATAGGCTATTGCGAGAATCAGATCTGACGTTAGAAAATGCCATCAGCATTTGTCGAGCGGATGAAGAATCGAGGAAAGGGATGAACTTAATGAAAGAGGAATCAGAAAAAACTGTTCAGGCAGTAAGAAAAGCTTTGAGTTCAACAAAACCTTGTAGAAAGGACAGTGGTCATCAACAGGCACAGTTAAAGACCTATAAATATAAATGCCAAAAATGCATGCTAGAGCACCCACCAAGGAAATGCCCAGCATTTGGAAAGCAGTGCCTCAACTGCTTGAAATACAACCACTTTGCCAAGGCCTGCAGAAGTGCACGAAAACACAAAAAGAAGCTATATGAGGTAGAACAAGAACAAGTATCAGGTAATGAAAGTGATGCAGAAGAATTCCAAGTAGGCTCAGTAAGCCATGGAACTGAAAAAACAGAATGGAACATAACTCTTAATGTTAGAGGACAGAACCTCAAAACAAAAGTCGACACTGGTGCCCAAGTGAATGTAATGTCGAAAGAAACTGCTGACAAATTGCAAGTCAAGCAAGAAAAATGCTCTCTGAAACTGACATCATATTCCGGGGAAAACATTCCAGTGATAGGGCAGGCAACGATCCCGTGTTTTTACAAAGAAAAGAAATATTGGATCAAGTTCATAATAACATCTAGCAAAAGAGCACAAACAATTTTAGGGTTAGAGACAACAGAACAGCTTAAACTCGTCAAGAGAGTAGATGGATTGAAAGAAAAAAGACAGCTAGATGATCTGCTTACAGAATACAATGACACGTTCGGAGAGCTTGGGAAACTTAAAACCAAGTACCACATCAGAATAGATGAAACCATCGAACCTATGGTAGCAGGAGCAAGAAAAATACCATTCTCACAAAGAGGAAAAGTGGAAGCAGAACTGAAAAGAATGAAGAAACTTGGTGTCATAACAGAAGAAGAAGAGGCAACGGATTGGGTGAATCCCATGATTGTAGTGAACAAGCCAAATGGAAAAGTTAGACTCTGTTTAGACCCTCAAAGATTGAACACTGCATTGAAGCGAGAATATCACCAAATTCCAACTGTTGAAGAGATATCAACCAAGATGGCAGGAACCAAATACTACTCCAAGCTGGACGCTTCAAGTGGTTTTTATCAAGTTCCACTTGACGAAGAGTCATCCAAACTCTGCACATTCTCCATACCATACGGACGATGGAGATTTCTTAGAATGCCTTTTGGTATATCGTCAGCACCAGAAGTTTTTCAAAAAGCCATGGACAAGTTTTTCGGTGACTTAGAAGGTGTGGCTTGCTACTTGGATGATTTATGTGTATGGAGTTCGACAATGGACGAGCACATTCAGCGTCTACAAGCAGTCTTCAACCGAGCAAGAGAATGCGGTTTGAAATTTAATTCAAGCAAGTGCGAGTTCCTAAAAGAAAAAATGGTATACCTTGGACACATCTTCACAGAGAATGGCATCAAAATAGATGACACTAAAGTTTCAGCCATTACAAACATGCCAACGCCAAAGAACAAACAGGAACTTATGAGATTTTTGGGTATGGTAACATACCTAATGAAATTTATCCCTGATATGTCTACCAAAACAGCCCCACTTAGAGAATTGTTAGGAAAAGAAAGTGAGTGGCAATGGACTCCAAGGCATGACAAAGCCATAGCAGCTTTAAAGGAATCGCTCACGTCATCTCCAACATTGAGGTTTTTTGACGTGACAAAACCAGTCACTATAGAATGTGACGCAAGCAAGGATGGTCTAGGTGCTATACTTTTGCAAAGAAATCGACCAGTCGCATATGCATCAAGAAGCTTGTCTTCAGCCGAGCAAAGATATGCTCAAATAGAAAAAGAGACACTTGCGATTGTCTTCGCCCTGGAAAGATTTCACCAGTATGTCTACGGCAGAAAGACCCAAGTATGAACTGACCACAAGCCGATAGTGGCAATCATGAAAAAGCCATATAACAAATCCCCTGCAAGGATACAGAGGTTCCTTCTCAGGATGCAGCTGTATGATATCAACGTATCTTTCAAGAAAGGAAAAGAACAAGTGTTATCTGACACTCTTTCAAGAGCTACTGAACAGAATACCAATAGTGAGAAGAAATCTGAAAGCGAGATTCCAGAAACAGAAATCCAAGCTTTTGTTGACTCGGTTGTTGCAAGTCTACATGCAACACCTAAGAAACTGATAGAAATAAAGAACAAACAAGAAAAAGATCCAACCCTGATCAAATTAAGAGACCAAATTCAAGAATGGCCAGACACAATTAGAAAAGTCTCCAAACAAATTAAGCCATTTTGGACAGTAAGAGAAGACATAACTGAATGTGATGGACTTTTACTTAAAGGTCATCAGATCATTATTCCTGAATCGATGAGACAAGAGATGTTGAAGATAATTCACCAAGGTCACCTAGGAGTCCAACATTCACAGAGTAGAGCAAAGACAGCAATATTTTGGCCAGGAATGTTAAAAGAGATAGAGGAAACTGTTGGTAAATGTCAAGTCTGCCAAAAGCATAGAAATGCTCAACAGAAAGAACCGATTTTGAAACATCCTATACCAGATGAACCATGGGCCAAAGTTGCCACAGATCTATTTCATTTTGACGGCAAGGACTACCTGTTAGTCAGTGACTACTTTTCAAAGTATTTTGAAGTGTGCAAACTAGAGGAAACAACTAGTGTGAAAGTAATCCAACACCTTAAAGTTATATTCGCACGTCATGGAGTTCCAGTATGGTTGATTTCTGACAACGGTCCTCAGTATACATCCAGACATTTCAAAGAATTCACATCTCAGTGGAACATTGAACATGTGACAAGTAGTCCATATTACCCTAGATCAAATGGTTTTATTCAGAGAAATGTCCAAACAGTGAAACAACTCTTTAAGAAAGCAAAAGAAAGTGGTGAGGACCCAAACATCTCAATCCTCAACTTCAGAGCAACACCAAAACCAGACGGATCTAAATCACCTGCTGAACTGCTTATGGGCAGAAAGATACGAACACTTCTACCAGTCACTCCCAGAAAACAAAAGGCAAACAAGACTATTCACAACAAGTACTACAATCAAAACACACGTAGTTTACCAGAACTAAGCCCAGGTGACTTCATTAGATACAGGCACAATGGAAAATGGGAACCAGCCCAAGTCATTTCACATGCATCAACTCCACGCTCATACAACATCAAAACAAAGAGTGGAGACCTTCGACGCAACAGACAACATCTTCTTATGAATGGAGAAAATCACCATGACCTGACACCACCGATCACAATTGAAGATCGCACATCATCTGTACCACAAGGTCAACTAGAAATACCTGCACCAGATTCAGAACCTGCAGCTGCGGTCCCACCAGAAGGAGATGCTAACCAAACATTGCATGGTCCTGTCAACACAGACCCTAATAATAATAGTTCGTCCATCAGGTATGATGATGACCTTAACAACACCAGAGGAATAAAGAACAGAAATTGTTGAGAATTTCAACACATGGACAATAAAGAGGACTAAAGGACACAGAGGACAGAATGGAAAGACTGTTCTTTCATGACTTATGGCTTCTCATGTGACTGATAAGTCCTATTTTTGCCCTGCAGACCCTTCCGCATAAATGACAAGAGTGCTCTGTTGGTTCAGTACCACTGGGCCTTTTCTTGCGCCGTTCTCTTTTTTTGATAGCCTGCTGGACTCTGTCAGCTTCCCATGCTTTGCTGCCTCTGGTAAGGGCCGCCCTCCAATTTGCACGATCAAGCGAGAGCTTTTCCCACTCACTCACATCAATGGCAAAGGCCTTCAGTGATTGCTTGAGAGTGTCTTTGTAACGTCTCTTTGGGGCCCCAACATTCCTCGTTCCATTGGAGAGCTCAGAGAAGAAGATTTGCTTAGGGAGTCTGGAGTCGGGCATTCTGACAACATGTCCTGCCCAACGTAGCTGAATTTTTTTCAGGTGGCAGAAGATGCTCAATTCCTTGGCACGATTGAGGACCTCAGTGTCTGGAATTTTATCCTGCCATTTGATCCTTAGGATCTTTCTAAGGCAGGCCAGATGAAAGTGATTTAGCTTTCTGGCATGCGATTGGTACACTGTCCAGGTTTCAGCCCCATAGAGTAGGGTGGGAAGGACCACAGCATTGTACACTTTCAGCTTAGTGTCTGTGCGAATGCCGGCAACATCCCATACTCTCTTTCGAAGCCTGCCAAATGCAGAGCTGGCTTTGCTGATTCTTGAGAGAATTTCAGTATCAACACGAGCCGCGGAAGACAGTGTACTGCCAAGATAGGTGAAGTTCTCCGACACCTTCAGAAGACTGTCATGGACTTTGATATTTGGGGTCACAGGATACTTGTCGTCTGGAGTAGGCTGATGGAGCACTTCCGTCTTCTTTGTGCTTATTGTGAGGCCAAAGTTGTCACAGGCACTAGAGAACTTATCAACACAGTTTTGCATGCTATCCTCATCGTGTGCCAGAAGTGCACAATCATCAGCAAATAGTAGGTCACAGACTTGAGTACTTTTGGTTTTGGTTTTTGCCTGAAGTCTCCTGAGGTTGAATAGACTGCCATCAGTTCGGTACTTGATGCTTACCCCTTGAGGAGGAGAGCTAAAGGCTTCTTGTAGCATTGCAGAGAACATGATGCTGAACAGAGTTGGGGCTAAGACACAACCCTGTTTTACCCCATTTGTGACAGCAAAGGGCTCTGAAACACTGCCGTTGCTTTTGACTGCAGCTTGCATGCCATCATGAAACTGGCGCACTATTGTGATGAATTCGGGTGGACACCCAAACTTCGCCAAGATTTTCCAGAGGCCTTCACGACACACTGTGTCAAATGCTTTTGTGAGGTCAACAAATGTGATATACAGCGCTTTATTTTGTTCCATGCATTTTTCCTGAATCTGTCTGGCAGCAAAAATCATATCCGCCGTTCCCCTCTCTTTACGAAAGCCACATTGGCTCTCGGGAAGCAAGTCATTTGACGAGAGGTGATCAAGAAGGCGATTCAGAAGCATTCTTGCCAATATTTTGCCAGCAATTGAAAGTAGAGAGATTCCCCGATGGTTGTCACAGACTTGGCTGTCCCCTTTGTTTTTGTACAGATGGATGATTGAAGCATCTTTGAAGTCCTGTGGCAGCTTCCCTGCTTTCAACATATGATTGAACAACTCGGTCAACCTTTCAATAAGCTTTTCTCCACCGAAGGCATACACCTCAGCAGGAATTGAATCCACGCCTGGTGATTTGTTAAAGGACATCTGATTTGTGGCAGTTCGGGTCTCATTTGCTGTGAATGGCTTGGCAAGAGCTGCATTAATAGGAGTCTGAGGGAGGCGGTCAATAGACTCAGTATTTATATTTGATGGCCGATTTAGCACACCTCCGAAATGTTCTGCCCAACGCTGAATTATGGCATTCAATTCAACAATGCGTGTTGAACCATCTGACGCAAGAAGTGGCGTAGTGCCAGAGCGGGATGGTCCAAACACAGCTCGGAGGCTCTCAAAGAACTTTCTAGTGTTGTTTGTGTCGGCATATTTCTGAGTTTCTCTTACTCGCTCTTCAAGCCAGTCATTTTTCATTTTCCTCAGCTTCTTCTGGAGTACACCCTTACATGCACGCAGTGCATCAGCTTTTGCTGTGGAAGAGGGGTCACTGCAGTAAGCTTGGATGAGACTATTTTTTTCTTTGATGAGCACTTTGATTTCATTATCATTATCATTGAACCAGTCCTGGTGCTTGCGGACAGGAAAACCAACTGTGCTGCTGGCACAAGAGTGTACAGTCGTATTTAGGTCAGTCCAGCTCTGTTCAATGTTCTCAGGGTCAAAAGTCACGCAATCCAATTTTGAGGAGAGTTCTGATGAGAGCTCGCTCTGTTTCTCAGCTGAGCAGAGTTTTGAAACATTTAGGCGTTTAGGTGGCGCTTTCCCTTGAGGGCGTCTATTGCGCCTCAATGTTAGTCTGAGCTTGCAAACAATGAGTCTGTGGTCAGTTCCACACTCGGCACCACACATCGCCTTTGTTACAAGGACATCCTTTCTGTCAGTCTTCCTCACAATGACATAGTCTATGAGATGCCAATGCTTTGAGCGGGGATGCATCCATGACGTTCTGTTTCTCACGGGGAGACTAAAATTTGTGTTGGTAATGAACAGGCCAAATTCAGTGCACAAAGTAAGTAAGCGCAACCCATTGTTATTGCATGAACCAACTCCATGAGGGCCCAAAACATTTGGCCACGCTGAGATTTCGGAGCCAACCCTAGCATTGAAGTCCCCCAAGAGAATCAGCTTATCAGCTGCCGGGACAGAGCATATGACAGATTCTAGATCAGAATAGAACTTGTCTTTGGCTTCATCTGGGTTTGTCATGGTGGGCGCATATGCGCTAATGAGGGTGGCTGACTGGCTTTTCCCAACTGGGATCCTGAGTGTCATTAGCCTGTCATTTATTTCAATTGGCATGGACTGCAAGTTTCTGACAAGGTCATTTTTAATTGCAAACCCAACACCATGCTGTCTCGGTTCGACTGCACCCTTGCCTTTCCAGAAGAAAGTGTATCCACCACTGAGCTCTTTGAGTTGGCCACTATCAGGGAGTCTGGTCTCACTGAGTGCCACTATGTCCAGGTTGTACCTGCTGAGCTCAATGGCAATAAGTGCAGTGCGTCTTTCCGGGTTGTTTGAGTTGTCCTGTAGTGTGCGTATATTCCAGGCTCCTAGCCTGAGTAAGCTGAATTTCTTTTTGTTTCGACCGCAAAAAGGGATCCCCACTGGTCGCAGTATACCAGTCAGGGTGATGTGAAGTGGGCTTTCTTTAGGGCACCTTTTCTAGCACCTTTTCTAGCCCCTTCCTCAGTTGAGGTGAGCAGTGCTATCCTTAAATAAGGCTGCTCAGCTACTGTGGGTGCTGCCTCCCCACGCCTCCACTTCAATCGACGATGAAGCAACCATAGCCCACAGCCACCAACGTGTAGGTCTGTGCTAACAGCTTCCAGTCTATCCAAACCTGCTGCCACCGCACTCGCCCATCGCCGTTGGAATTTTGAGAGGAAAGAAGACGAGACAAAGATGAAAGAAGACGAGGTGAGTGTTAAGACTGGCGCAAAGAATTTGTTTTTAGTGAGAAAGAGCTGCGCAAACATCAGACTCACTCTCTCGCCTGGACACAACTTATCCAAGTGGCAAGACAGGGTCAAGACGACTGGAAATGTATCCAGGTGCAGGAGGATGCCAGAGGGACAGTCCTATTGCCTGACCGGCTGCCTGTAGGCTACTCCACAGCCTCGCAGTCCCAACTGACTAGGGTGAAAGACCCAAACCAAAGAACACCAATACTGGTGGATGCTCTGTGTCACGATATCCAGGCCAGAGTGACGGTATATTGCCATCTGCCCTATCAATCAACCACTGGCCTGCTGCCGCCAGCTTCGAAGCTGCATCCGGGAAGTTTGCTCAATTCTTCGTCTGTGATTAGGCAAACAAGCCTATGACCACACCGCTACCGGGGGCCAATATGAAGGACTCAAGTACTGAGGGTCACATTGTGCCCTAGCATGTGGCCGTTGGGTTAGATGAAACCTCCTCCGCCCTGGCCGTTTACACCGACAGGTGCACGCCCACTGATACCATGCTAGCGTACCAGTTCATGAAACAGGTTGTACTGGATTACATGTTACCAGTAGCAGATTTTTCTGACCTGACCTGACCTGACACAGACCCTACACAACACCTATATAGAACAACCAGATCAGGCCGTGCTGTAAAGTTCCCCATGAGATATAGACAGTAAAAACCTTATCAGTCTTAAAATAAAATAAAATTGTTAATAGAGTCTACTAGCAATCTTATCAGCAGCAATCATATAAAATAATAAGATAAAGAAATGACTGCTTCCTTTATATATATTTAATACACTATAACTAAATTCATGTATAAGAATCAGATTCTTTTCAAGTGTTAGTTAAATGAAGAATTCATTTTTTGTTCTCTGATTAAGTCTGATTTATAAGCATAAACAGTTATAATATTTAGCTTCATAGTGGTCCACTACATGTGGAAACACATATTGGATTTTGGAATGTTTATGTACATGATAAAGCAAGACTCCCCTGTTCTTGGATACCTTTTCTGTTAATTAATGTACTTACAAATGATTCATGCTTAAAAGGGGAGATGTTATGTAATTATATAGTTAGACAGAGTTATGCCGCTTGATTATGAACTCAACCGTTAAAGAGTCATGTAAACAATCAGTTTGACGCTGAATAAAAACGCCTTCATATTGAACTGTTGCAGTGTTGTTGGCTGGTTAATAGATAATGCTATAGCAAAGCATAACACTCAGGGCCATTGTGCCTAATATGAAAACTGTAGGCCTAGCCTACATGTGACTAATGGGTAATGAATCAAAAAATGAATCAGTCATGGTAATGAATTAAAAAGTTTGGTTTTATTTATATTTATTTGCCACAAAATTAGGTTGTTGGATTACATAAAAATAATTTTTCTCTAAAGAAAGAGTCAAATAGTCCATGCAAAATGCTACTTAAGGTTTTAAACTGTCAAGACCGTGACATGGATATTCACCATTCTAAATTCTAATGGCCATCCAAATGTACAAGAGGGGGTTGGGTGTGAGGCCAAGCATATGAAAAGTGTATGGGGGGCAATGTTCCCTCTAAGTTGCACAAGTGCCTCTCATTTTAATTTATAAAATTGGATTGTTTTGGCACTCATTTAAAAATATTAAAAGTTCTGCTCAGTGCTTGCAAAAATTATAGTTAACTCTTTCCATGGCAAGGCTATTTCCATGTTTGTGCCAAGAGTTTTTTGCTTGCGAAAAAACCAAAGCAAGGGTGAATCAGAAAATTGAGAATTTTACTACCTCAAATCATTGAAACCTAAGCATGTTCAAATTGAAGGAAAATGGATGAAGAAGCTGAAAAACACATAGAGAAGTGTATGTTAGATAGGAATGTGAAGTACAAGCAATAAAATCGGGCAGAGTCGTGCGAGACAAAACAAACCCCGGAATTGATATCGACGATAGATCGCGGGTTGGTTCAAACGCCTTCGGCCATATCGGGGATTGGCATGAAAGAGTTAACGTTGATGGCGGAGTGGTAAAAAAATTGGAAAAATCAAGTGTATGTTCTATATGGATGACCCCTATGTCCAGGGTGATATTAAGTTTTAATTTTACACTTAAACTCATCGTAACAAGTGTGATCACATGATGCTATTGTGTTAGGTATAGTAGGAGTGACAAGATTGATAAACAAGCAAAATGAGGGTGAGGAGACGATTATACAGAGCAACCGAGTAAACAAATATGAGATGCTACATCGCTGTACACAAAACTAGCCTGTTGCAGGACATGTGTTGCGAAATATGGAGCACTTTTTGGCCCTATGTGCTTCTTAGACCACAGGCAAGTGCTATAAAAAAAAGCCTTGTTTAGGTCTAGGATTGAATCTCGTCAGTTCGGATAGATTATGTCATCACTCCACAGACATACTGCAGGAGATTAACTTTCTTATTCTTTGTAACCACATATCTGTATTTCTATACAAATAGCCTTGTTTAGGACTAGGATTGAATCTCATTAGTTTGGATAGATTATGTCATCACTCCACAAACATACTGCAGGAGATTAACTTTCTTATTCTTCATAACCACATATCTGTGTTACTATACAAATAGCCTTGTTTAGGACTAGGATTGAATCTCATCAGTTTGGATAGATTATGTCATCACTCCACAAACATACTGCAGGAGATTAACTTTCTTATTCTTTGTAACCATAATGTCTGTGTTACTATGTGTGAGTGGATCTGGCAAATGGGGCTTAAGGCGAAAGAACCAAATTCCTGAGAAGACCTTTTCAAAGGGAGAAAAATTTTTCTATGGAAATTGAGATTTGCTGATAATATGAAAGATTAGCCATTATTTTCTGCATTCAGTTAAACTATCTTGCTTGAAATCATCTTAGAAATATTTTATTGTGATTTTGTATAGAGGTATAAAAAATTGCCCTTTAAGCCTGATTTCACCAGACCCTTTCACAGTTGAGTGGAACAAAGTTGTAACTGACAGGAAGGATTATTTCTCAGTCTCAGTTTATAGTATGCCTGATCTTTGAAATCCTTCCAGCATCAATATGGACATTCCCAGAGGCAGTCTAGTGGCTGTAGTGGGTATGGTTGGTAGTGGAAAGTCTTCCTTGTTGTCAGCTATTCTGGGGGAAATGGAGGTGCACAAAGGCTCAGTCAACAAAAAGGTAATTTTGTATTCTGTCTTATGGTCACAATCAAAACACAATTGCATAAGTCATTTTTCAGAACTTTTAACGTCCCCAGATAAAATAAAGTGTTGTATGTTTGATTTCCTGAATGTCTGAAGTTTGTTTTGTGCTTTCAAAATCCAAATTTTGAGATTAAATCACGTTTGCACAAGTCACAAGATTTGCAAAACAAGGATATTGGTTCAAGTTTTCTGGAAAGGTTACGAAATAACTACAATGTTAAATTTTGCAAACTCAAGATTGGAGCAGCATAGCATGGAAAGTTGGGTGATGAATCACTTAAATGTGGCTTGCAATGTATGGGTTGTTTGTAAAGTGGGCCACTCAGGCATTGTGTGAGTGATCTGAAAAGGCTAAATAGATACAAGTGTACTGTCTTCCCCAGGGAACCATCGCTTATATACCCCAACAGGCCTGGATACAGAATGATTCACTGCACAACAATGTTGTATTTGGTGGGGATGATAGGGAAAAAGACTACAACCAGGTGATAAAAGCCTGTGCCCTGGAAGCTGATCTAAGCGTCCTTCCATCTGGGGACAAGACTGAGATTGGAGAAAAGGTTAGGGAGTTTGGTAGACACATTTCTAAAGTGATGTCCCAGATGAAATAAGTGTTGTTTGTTTCGTTTCCTGAATATCATGAAAGTTTGTCTTGTGCCTTCAAAATCCAAATTTTGAAATCACTTTTGCACAAGACACAAAATTTGCTACACAGAGATATTTTTTTTGTGTTTTCTGAAAAAGTTGTGAAAGTAACTGATGTGAAACTGATGAATTTCGTTTTTTTTATTTTGTGTCTTTTCATACTTTTTGTATTCTAACGTTCAGTTTCCTACCATCCAGTTTTCTGTAATTCTCAGGCTGTTGAAATTGTTTCCATTTGTATGCATAGAAATATGAACTGAAAAAAAAAATGTGAAAATTGAAGTTTTAATCACCTTTAGCTTTATTCTTTTCTAGTAATGAATATTACGTATATGTTAGAAAATGTTAGAATATTAATAATGCCTTGTCTATTGCATAGACTCAATAATATTTTTCAAAGATGAGAAATTACTTTCTATTTTCATCAACAGCAATAAAGTGTTTATCTGCATTTTTCAAATGACCTGTTATATTAATCTAGGGCATCAATTTAAGTGGAGGACAAAAACAGAGAGTGAGTTTGGCACGTGCAGTGTATCAGGAAAGTGATATCTACCTTTTTGATGACCCTCTGAGTGCTGTAGACACCCATGTTGGCCAGCACATCTTTCAACAAGTCATTGGGAAAAATGGAATGCTGAAAGATAAGGTAAATGCAGCACAATTTTTGTTGGCTTTTTTCCAAATTCTATTAATCTAATTGAGGCATCCAGAGAAAACTGTTGATCAGTATATATTTTGAGATATATTTTTCTCTTGTAATTTTAACCTTATTTTCCCTTCTTTTGTTGTGACAGTCTGTTCTTGAAATGATACAGAAACATTTAATCTCTTTTTCCTTTTTCAGACACGAATTCTGGTTACCCATGGTGTCCACTGGCTACCCAATGTGGACAGAATTCTGGTGCTAACCAATGGTCAGTTGACAGAGCAAGGATCACTTGAGCAGTTGATTACCCACAATGGTCCATTTGCCCAGTTTCTCTCTCAATACCTTTCCCAGCAGCATCAGCAGAAAAATGTGCAGGATGTGGATGATGATTGTGATGTGGAGGATGATGATGGTAATGTGGACGATGATGATGGCGGCAGAGGAGACAGCGCTGGAGGGGATGCTGGAAATGAAAAACTATTCCAGGGTAATCCTTGTTTTGTATTAAAACTTTTTGATAATGGTTACTGTAATATTTTGGTTATAGCATTGCTGACGGAATCATGAAAATTCACAGGTGCGAATAATCATATTTTGTGGGACAGAAAAACAATCATTTGACTTGAAATATATTTCTTATCTTGAAATACATTTTCCGTTATGTAAATAAAGATATGAAATATTGTCAAACTCTCCCCCTTTTTTCTAATCAATAATAAAAAAAATTCCTTGATAGAGTTCATAGAATATTTGACCAAAGCATTATCATCTGCAGTTGTGCCAATATATTTGTGGGGTTTGGTAATAGGGCGAACAATTTGTCATTTACACTTACTTATAATGAGTGGGAATGCTGCGGTTGAATTACCCATCAGTGTCTGTCCAAGTTCAATATCTCATCTTAATTTGTTTTTGTTTTTTTTTGTTGTTCTTTCTTTAATGCAGCTTTTTGTAACTTAATCAATTAAGTGAAAAGAACAAGTACATTCAGACTTAGACTGCAGGGGGATAAATTTTCTTTATGTGGAAATGTATATTTGGGGATTCTTTAAAAAAAAAAACGGAATATAAGACATATTGGCATTCTTATGGGAAACTTGACATCTGTGTTAAAAAAACATATATGGATCAGGCTCACATGTTGCAGAAGGGAAAAGGAACAACTTTGATGTTCTGTTTCATGAAATCTTTATGCCACTGTCATTCCAGAGAAGACAGCTCAAGATATTTTTGAAAGGTTGATTTCCATTGAGTCCCAGAACAGTGAGGTGACAGATTTTGAAATTACAGAATTAAAGGAAAGGAAGGAACGGTCAGTCACTCATCTATCAGTGATCCAGATTTGCCAACTGTCCCTTATTTTACAGGAATTTCCCATATTTTAGGGTGGTGGGAAGGACAGTGCCAGATCAAGGCATGGGCTCTACGGGCTACAGCTCAGGGACCTCCTCCAGCTGAGGGCCTCCAGAGATAAAGCAAAGTTATGAATATCCAAACCTTATCTTAATTTTTATTTGCTGGACGTTGTCCTTAAAACAAATAGTAATATTTTTAGGAAAATGTTGGCAGGTATTATATATAATAATTTATTTGACATTATGTTGTACAAGTTGAGTAAACTGATTTCTCCAATCCAAAATTCGTACTATTATTATTCATTGCTTGGGGTCTCACAATATCTGCAACCCAGGGGCCTACAAATTTGTAATCTGGCCCTGGCGAAGGATACAAAATTTAACATTTTTTTGCAAAAAAGGCATTCCTGCCAGGTTTGAGGATAAAGTCCAGCCCAACAAAATGCAAGACACGGAGTACATTATGTGAACTGTGGAGTGTATTAACAATGTTTCATTTTTGTGTTTGCTTTTACATGAAAATCATAACTGACACTTTCAGTTTGCCTTGATTGGTCATGAGTATACACACCCTTCAAAGTTCATAAATAAATAAGTGCAAAGTTAATAAATGAATAACTGCATCAGGATTATACTTCTCTAGCTTTTGCGAAAGTAATTATTGATTCAGTCTCTCATGTGGAGTGTTGCTGCATTACAGTTTTGGCTTATTTTTCTTCATTTTAATTTTTTCAAAAGTATTTGTACAGTTGAGAATGAATTTTTATATTCAACTTGCTATGTGTTACTGAAAGGTAAATTCGGTGTCACTGATGCCAGTACTAAACATAACATACCATTACTCAGTATGTGAAGAGTGAAAATGCTAAACAAAGTGATAATAATAAAAGTATGTTCTGGTGTTTCACATGTAAAAAGTTGACATTTTATTTATCTGAATATTCAAGTAAGTCTGAAGTTTTAACATTGAGTGGAATGCTTTCATTCCAATAATACACTCTCCCTTTTGAGGTAAGGTCTCCTCCTGTCCTATTGGTCTATTATATTCTGTCTGTCATCTTGCTTTTTGAAATGAGCATGCTGCAGCTGATAAAAGTATTCAGATTTGTTGTATAATTTTGCTTTTATGACTGAATTTTGATGCCATGGAGCACACAAATATATACCATGAAATTTTAATATTTTGTGCTTTCTGGCGTATGGAAAGAATGATCTGAAGAACAGTTTTTGCCCTCCTTTCCAGAAATGTTCCCGACGCAGAGGAAACCGGCAAAGGATCTGAACTTGTTAAATTGAAGGATAAAGATGAAGACAGTGAAGACGAGTCAATGAGATTGATTGCAGAGGAAGAAATGGCATCAGGAAGGGTATGTCACAAATCCCAGACTGGGAGATGTAATAGTTTATGACAGGACAACAATCACGAACAAACAAGTTTAACACTTAACAAAACAACCCATCAGACTCACACATTTATTAAACATAATTATACAGATAATAGCGCAGAGGATTGCAGAGGAAGAAATGGCATCAGGAAGGGTATGTCACAAATCCCAGACTGGGAGATGTAATAGTTTATGACAGGACAACAATCACGAACAAACAAGTTTAACACTTAACAAAACAACCCATCAGACTCACACATTTATTAAACATAATTATACAGATAATAGCGCAATTACATACATTATATTACTGAAATTAACTGCCGTACAACGGCCTTATTCTCACACACACTCTCCCTCGGATCCACAATCCGGTAGTTACTCCTAAAGGCACTTCGGCCTCAGCCTCTCCCCTCAGGGTCTTAATAGCACATTAATAATTCACTGGCACCGCAGTCTCTCAATATCACCTTCCTATTGTCATACACCTTAGCACTCCCCTAGCACCTCAGCAGGGCAATAACACATTATCATTTCAATAGACATTATCATTTCACCAGTACATTATTAGTTCACTAGCCCCTCAACATGGCAATAGTGCATTATCACATTCACGCTCATATCTACGTCCCTGTCCGTGGCCTGACTGCCACGACTTTATGTGCCTCTACTGTCCTGCACTGACAGCCTCACTTCTGGCCTATGTGTGGCCTCCGGCCCTATGCTGGCCTATCCCCTGTGCTCATCGAGGTGGCTCTGCGGCCCGTCCTCGACACCTACAAGAATAACATTACATTGGTATAATACCCTACCATTTCTATTCACTCCACCTCTCCTTACAATCCATGAAGCGTACACACACTAGTTCACCTTTCACTCACCACACATCTTACGGTAACACACCTCCATCGGAGTACACACTACTCACTCGCGCTACAAATCCATGAACTCACTTTCATCTATCGCTCATGGCGCACATTGCTATATCCAATACCAAGGACTTCCACATTCCTCACATATACTTATTTACATCATGGTAATAGACGAATATAATATAATACATCAATCATAATAATCAATCAACGTTCTACGTACCAGTCATCACTGGAAAACTTCTCTCACTAGTCTTCTCGACTGCTCCCTTTATGTCCGCCCGATGGGCTCTTATTCACAGGTCCGTTCCGTAGGACCTTCTAACTTGCAGTGATAGTAATACAGCGCTTTCGCCTCATTCAGACCCTCCCACTACTCACAACAGCACGCTTAACTTACTTGTCCACCGTGAGCCCTTCTTACTCTACACCCGCTCTGTAGCAATCCCCTTAATTGCACTCACTCCACTCGTGACAGGGTATGCAGGATGAATGTTGGAACCCGCGTTATTCGCTACAACCCTACACTGACTGTTCTTCTATTCAGTATATTTTAAAGCCTGTTTTGCTAATAGTTATTTGAAACATTATATCCTATCCTAAGGAAGACTCTCGTTCCATAAACTGTGATTTATCTCCAAACCACCCAGCAGACAGATGTTCATCGTATTTATCTAGTATCTGCCGCAGTCTGACCTGGAAAGATACAGTGGGTTAATTAATTAGCAGGAGAATCAGTCAAAAGCCATGTTAATTGTCACTGTCCTTAGTAATACATCAGAGATGGCTGCTGGATACTACTTTTAACTCTTATGACTCTGCTCTCTGCTTTTCTGTGATGAAGATAGGGCAGGAGAGAGTGAGGTGAGGTTGCCAGGTTACAGAACCATCTCACTGTTGCCTTCCTTGTGACAGGGATTGAAGATGGGCCACCAGTATATGTATCAGACATTAGTGTGGACGTGTTCATAAATGGTACATGTATAATATTGTTATCCCAGCACTGGTTGATTTTGTTCTCCATGTCAGCATGTTTTGAGAAAAAGCACTTGTAAAGTTTCGTAGCTATACTGTGCAAAGTGTTAGATCAACGTTTTAACACTTAAAAATATATTCCCACAGTTGAAATATCTCCACAATATTTGTGGGAATTATCTAACAAACTTTGTTATGCCATCTGATGGCCTTTTCTCAATGTTTGTAAAAAATGTAGATAGAATAAAGCAATACTGAGTTTACAATGTGCTCATCACTAAGACATCAAAAGAAATGGAAGAACTTAACAACAACATCCTTTATGGTGTAAAACATTGGATTAGATGAAGCTTGGGAAATCAAGATGATGTTATAGGAAATCAGGTGTGGGGTCATCCATAAAGCATGTTCATTTGATTTTTGGTGATTTTTTACCCTTTTCCCATACACACTCTTCATAAGCTGGGCTTGAAATATCCCTTCCCTCTCCTCTTTTGTAGTCAGTGATGAATGAAAAAAGTGAAGGAACTTCGGCTAACAGCGACATCCTTTATGGTGTAAAACATGCAGTAGATGAAGTTTGGGAAATCAAGATGATGTTTCAGGAAATCAGGTGTGGGGTCATCCATAAAGCATGTTCATTTGATTTTTGGTGATTTTTTTTTTTTTTACCCTGTCACCTGTCGGCTTCATCGTCATCGATGTTAGCTGCTACAGTGGATGTCACGACAAAATCTCCTCCACCCAATCCTGTCCTTAGCTTTCCTAGTTAGTTCACTTATTTCCAGCTGGCTGACTTTCTTGATGTTATCGTGATATGTAATGGGTGGTCTTCCTTGTTTTCTCTTTTTTACCCATTTCCCTATAAACAATTTTCATAAGCTTGGCTTCAAATATCCCATGCTCCTCCTTTTTGTAGTCAATGGTGAATGTTCATGATAGCCTTGATGCTCCAAAACTGTAATGGGCATTTGAGTCAACTATTTGACTGTTTCAATTGAAACATGATTTTTATATAATCCAACAGGTAACATTGCTGAAAACAAAAACAATAAGACCAAACTTTTTAATTATATTAACACATTTGAAAAATGTATGTATGCTCCAGAGACTCATTCCACCCTGACTTTCGTATGCTAGAGGCAGGAAGCATCTCCCCTTTTTGAGGTGAATGGTTTGTGGTGAGGTCTCCTCTCCTATCCTATTGATCTGTTATATTCTGTCTATCATCTTGCTTTTTCTTAGCACAGTGTTACAATTATCATGTCAATGTGCTTTCTCCAAATCAAAATTTCAAAACCCCCTTTTGACTATTCATACTTGATGTGTGGTCCATGGTAATTTGCCGAATCCTGCTGTAAAATGAGGTATTTACCAAAATGAATTGTCTCCTTGCTTCAAGCAGGTATAGGAATCCCATATTTGAGATATTAGCTTCAGTTTAGCTATCTAGTCATATGTGTATTTCTGTTTGTCAATAGGTGAACTGGTCTGTGTACACCACCTTCTGCAAGTGTATGGGCCTTGTGGCACTGGCTGTCCTGACCTTTTTGTACTTTGACTTCTTTGTGTTTGACCTGGTGTCAGGTTTCTGGCTGACATTCTGGGTAGATGATCCATTGCTCAACAACATAAGCTTACCAGCTGATAGTTCAGTGCGGGCAGAGGAGAATCAGTATTATCTTGGAATTTACAGTCTGTGGGGCATTTTGGAAAGTGAGTTAAGGAAAATGTAAAATGATTTTTATTTTTTCGTTGTTACAGAGTAAGACATGGGAAATATTTAGATTGTATGAATACAGTAAATATTTGTATATAATGCGATCACATGTAACACAACCCTCCTATTGGAGCACTGAAAATAAGGTTAAAAATGCAGCTCACATGTATGATGTGACTTTGAATTTGCAAGACATCCAAAGGTCTGTGTAAAACTTTTTTGACAGAGTTGGAGAAAACCTGAGACAACCTTCATGCTGAATCTCAACCAGTGTGGTCAGCCCAAGCTATTTCAATGTAATACCACGTGATAATTGCAGACCTGCCAACTTCTACGAAAAATTCGTAGTTTCTACGAAAAATAGGGTGCTGCTACAGAAATTCGAAATAAGCACGTGGACTACGAGTTCCGACCAAACAAAGTTTTTCTTTTCAACTGCACCGCTATAGGCCTAAATGTTTCAATGCAAAGCAATGAATTTTCTTGGGAAACCACGCTAGTGGTACACCGGTACCAACAAGGGAGATTAATCTGATAGCTTTCTTTCTTCGTTGTGCTGTCAATGATTGGTAATGGTAGAACTGGATTGAAATTGACCAATCAAATGTAGGCCTAATTATATTCGGCCAAAGGACTAAACCAAGAGCTGATTCCGAAGCAATCAAGTAAACATTTCTTGCACATTGTGACAGTGCATAACAATTGTGTACTATCATAGTGAATGTTTAATGTGATGTTTTAAAAACAAGTGGAACGTATTGAAACCCAGATGCAGTGACAAGAAGAAGAAATATAGACACCTAGGCTGAAATGGTGAGTTGCTTACACTGTGTGTTTGTTTTATCAATATTATGTTCACACTTCTGGCAAACACGTGCCGGGGATGGCGATTAATTTTGACCATGGACTACTAAAAAAAACTACTAATTCTGAACCTGGAAGGTTGGCAGGTTACATGGGTGCTATCAGCCACATTGGCAAGTACAGGTCTACAACCTTGAAACCTGAAGTTTTTCAAACTCGCGTTGGTGCATCCTATGGACACCTGACCGATGACCGTCTCTGTTCCTTCCCTTTCCCTGTTGACACACTCGCCTTAGGTGGCGCCAGACCTAATGTAATTGTCAAGAACAGATTTGATTCATAAATGTTTCCACTGAGTAAATTTTTGTGAGAGAGCAGTGAGTAATTTTTACAAACGTAATTATTGTGCGAGCCAGCATAACTTGGTCTCGTAAACAATTTGTTTTGAACAGTTTTTTTCCTAATAGATAGACAGAAGGTGTGGGGAAGGATAGACGGACAGCGTAGGTGTGCATGACTGAGCACTTTTTATATCTCGTGTTTTGAACTAGGTTTAGTAGAGAGGGAAGGGGTGAGTAGGAATTAAATGTTATTGAGACGTCTGTTGACGTACAGAAAATCCGTGATCCAGAGTAAAAGCTCGGGGTTTTGAACATGTTAAGAATTTATTACTATAAAATTACTTTTTATTGTCTTGAGTGATTCGACCTTTGATGTCGACCCAAGGTCGTTGCGTAGGGCTGTTACTTAAAATAACTCGGTTCGGCAGCTGAGCTAGAGGTGGTTGCACCAATCAAATGTATGAATCTGGACGGAAGGTCGAGACATAGCTTTAGTATTTAAACCCGTGCAGAGCTTAGATAGAGGCCACATGTAGACAATCCATTTACGAGGTGGACGGCGATAGTCCTCAGCCAGATGAGAGACATAAGAGACGCAGTTGAGCAGTCCATATTGTGAGGAGCGCCATGAGTTAAAGCTCCAGAGCCTAAGCTACTTGGTTTGATATAAACCCACAGCGTTTACATCCAGCGCTCTCACTCCCAGTGAGGGCCGCATGGTGAGAGTCCATACTAATTTGTAATGATGAAAGTGAACCGTTCTACTTACTTTTGAAGACAGTTTCAGAGCTACCGCCAGACAACGCATGGTTGTACAAGCATTCTCCATGGCGTGTCTAGAGGAAATGTCCATATCATAACATGTCTCATTGAATTAATAGAATTTAAACTGTTATATCCGTCGCCACGTGCGCGGATTCTATTTGGCATATAACTCATATGACCTGCAAGTAGTTAGAGTGAATAAGTTAGTCTTTATAGAAAGCTGTAGTTTCATTCGTAGATTCAGTTGCCTTTGAATTGATATTTATATTTATAATTATATTTGATACATTAATTCCTGTAATTAAACTGCCCTACAGTTCTGCTAAAAATCAAAGCAATTGATTTATTTAGTTTTTAGAGTGCAAGTATTTTTTTTGTGTGTTCGTCGATTGTGGGAGTGGACCTCGAAAGAGTGTCAGTCGAATTATCCCCATCTAACCCACATCGCGACAGTAATGTCTTCGATCTGTGATGAATATTGAATTCTTGTGCTATTGTAGACAGCCACACACATTCCATCCATTTGGGTGATCATTTTTTCTCCTGTACTGGTGGACATCCATGTGTGTGCCTGCCACACATGCATCAGTGGCACTGGGCATTTTAAAGATATCTGACGGGGGGAAAAAAGGCATAGGAAAGAGAAACAAACGTAAGAAAGAGATTCAGAAAGGAAAAAAAAACAACCATTTACTATAATACTGCGTTAAGATCGGTGCGTGTGATAAATAGTACGAGGGCACCTGAGTTTTAGGGATTGGCAATGCTGGTGAAACAATTTGTAAAATCTTATACCCCCGTATAATGTGCCTCCCCAAACTGGCCTTATGATTAAGGTACAAAAGTTCTCACATTACATATTTTTAGAATAATTTAGAGATTCCACAAACCACAGCTTGATCAACACAAATGAGAAAATCATTTCACAAGTCTCACCACGACAGTTTTATTACATAGCTCAGGATGTGAGCATTTCATGGTCTTACATGGTGACAGTTGGCACACACAATACAGTAAAGCCATACAGCTTATTTACACAAGCATACGGAAGTGATGACATAACATACTTCACAACAAAACAAGGGAAGTCTCGGTTTTAGATTTTTTTTAGTGTTCACTGCTCAGTTCAAAGTCACAACAGGAGGGCGCTACAATGTAATGATTTAATCATTTAAAATTATGCTTTTCTTATGATTTTCTTCCTAGATCTTACATAAACTGATCATTTTTTGTGCTTTGCTGACCATTTTTGTGCATTGCTGTCTTTTCAGATTCACTATTCAACAACCACATAAGTTTTTTAATAGTTGTTGTTTACCAGGGTCTTCCAATTAAAAAAAAAAAAAACCTAAAAAAAAAACCAAACATTAACCTGCCTAATTGTTTTCTTTTGGCTCAGCATTTATATTTTTTAAATATTGAGAGTTGAATTTTTTCTTGGAACAGAATGCAGTCATTCATTTTGTTTACAAATAAACTACATGTCCTGGTTCGTCTTCCTCATTCATTTCAGCACTAGTGATTGTCATTTACAGTTTCTTGAAGGCTTTTCGTCACGTTCATGCCTCTCGCATCATTCATGACACTCTGATCACAAGTATCTTGGCCAGTCCCATCCAGTTCTTTGATACAACGCCTGTAGGTCGAGTGCTGGCCAGGTTAGTGATGGCTGCAGTTGCACCAAAAAAAAAACATTTAATGAATTGATTCCTGTAATTATATGTAACATCATCAGATTATTGATATTGCCATATTTTTCAGGGTGGCCAATAAATCCTGTACATGGATTGACATTTTAAACTTACATGATCCTGGTATGTCAGCACTGCATTGTAATCAGTGAATCATTGGTGGATCTCAAGATTTTGAGAGTTATCATCATGTGTGATTTTAATTTACTTAGCAAGCATGTTCATCCTGGTAACCACTTGTGCATACTTTGAGAATCGTGGTGACTAGTACTCATTAAAATACCCAAATATCAGATCTTGCCCCAGATCAGTTTTCATTAATACTGAGCAGGACAAATCATGATTTTGACCACAGGTTCTTAAAGTCCTTGCCCCAGAATAGCTGTATTCTATCTTCACATCAGCGCATTATGAGAAAATCGTGTGAAATGTTTTGTAGTTAAGCTTTACAAAGTGATAATACAACTTTTTAACACTTAAAGTCTGTTCCCAGAAGTGAGATACTGATACGATTTTGTAGGACTGATAGAATATACTTTGTTATGTCATCTTATAGTCAAAATTTGTAAAAAGTGAAGATAGAATAGAGCAGTAATGAGGCGACAAAAAGTTACAGTAGAACACCCTCAAGTTTGTCATTTGACTAAACCAGTGCCTCAACTCAGAGAGTCTGATGCAAAACTCTGCCTCATTGGATATAAAGGTAATAGTTATTTGATGCATTTTTCATGACAAACCAACAAATTTGATTTATTATCACTTCAAAAATTGCATCAAATGCATATTTTCAATAATAATAAAATGGTCATTTGTCAAGAAGTTCATTTATTTTGTCAATGTCATTGTCATCATTAGATTGTCCAAAGACATCAGTGTGGTGGATACAACTCTGCTCTTGTTTATGGAAATTTGGATTCATACTGTGTTTGGTATTATGAGTGTTATCCTGATTGTTGTCATCAACTTGCCAGTCTTCCTAGTGGTAGCGATTCCAGTGGTGCTACTTTTCTATGTGATAGAGGTACAGTGTCAAGTTTTGTCTATCTAGTGGTACTGGACAGAGGGGAATGCCTGAAGTATTTGTGTTGTAGAGTAATTGGCAGGAAAGTTATTGAATTTGGGTCGCCCGAACTAGTTGTTGATGGGAATTTTGTTTGTTAGGCAAATATGTGAACTTTGACTCATCTCTGGCCGGTCAAGTAACTGCACAAATGCAGATGACAACTCTTTTTTCTCCAAATATTCTATGAGCATATTGAGGGAGTTTTATTTTTCTAATAATGAAGGAGGAGTACAGTTTGAGTTTAGGTTTTACAGCGCATCGGTACAATAACGGCCACTTTGTGCCCTTCACGGCCCAGTTGGGTGCACATTCTTAATTTATGTTTTGTATCCAGAGCTTTTAAGTTTAACAATAGAATTATACACATTCATACACAATGGAATCTGCTTTAACTAAATTTCAAGGGACCAGAGAAATCTATTCACTTTAATTGTAAGAGATCCACTTTAGCCATTATCAGGGGAAGCATGTTGGTGGGCTTGATAACTAGAAGAATCGTTCAAATAGTGATAGAAATATGAAAGTTGGCACAAGCATTCTCCTTATGATAGTGTTTAAGAATAAAGTGTTGGCCAGGAAAGAAATCCGCCATGGCTGCAAAATCCAAGATGGCCGCCAACAACATAATAATCCATAATTTCTCTTTCTTGGCAGCACAGCATCAAGTTTGTAGCCACAGATGTCATAGGTGACAAAGCATTGTTCTTGTCAAATCTGTTTTATTCATTATCAACATAATTTAAAAAATAAATAACCGCAAAAATTGTCCAAGCAAGATTTCTACGTAAGGGTGTCTGGATCTTGTTTCAGTGTATAATTATATCAAAAAATTTATTAACTGATTTGAGTACTGAGAGAGTCACTGACTTTAATTCTGTTTTGAGGCCACATGATGTTTGTTGAACATTTTTTTTGCGGGGAAGACTGAAGTGTTTCACTACCAAGGCTTGACCAATGCCATGGTCGGTGCTGATATTGGGCACTCTCGATACTGGGTCTAGCGATCCACTGACACTGCACCTTATGACGTCACAACGTCATTTTTGAATATTGATCATTCTGAGGACATGAGTGCCAGATACTATGCCAACTTGGGAAATACTGAGAGAGCTACATTTCTAGCTGATGATCAGGCGATGAACTAACAAACTGACCAACTTGCAATGACCTGGGTACTGAAATTAGTCATTGAGGATTTCTTGAGACCAGTACTACCATGTCCATCGGAGTGCACATGGTGGCAGACATCAGCCATATTCAAAGTAATCAACAAAAAAAGAATGTCAATGAATGATACAACCATGTGTAAACTGCCTGACAGAGACTACATTTATCAGGTGACGTTTGTGCGAGCAGAGAGAGAAGATGGCTGGCCACTTCATTTGCTTGCAGTTACAGTCTGCATTACCTAGGTTTCAGGCAGCATTTTCATCCTGACCTTGTCAAGGGGCGCCTTTCTGGCAGACATGCCATGCACCAAAATGACAGTCTATGTGGCATGGCATTTGGTCAAATCTTTTCATTGAAACGACCTATACAAAACAAGAAAAGGCTCTAGCAGGAAAACTGATCATTGTATCACTGGCCCTATTTTGAAACCGCACAAAGTGGAAATTTTAAAAAGAGGGGGGACAACTGTTTTAGTTGCAATGCATTCTGTATCATAAATTCATTTTAATTATAAAGTTATAAATAAATGAAATATTATGTTTGTATTTCTCTCTTCCAGTAGGAAAAAACAGAAAATTCTGAAAAAAAGCCCCTTCCCTTTCCCAACCCACACTTACACAGAATATTTGGCAAAATAGTCATCATCAGCAGTTGTGAGAATACATTAGTGTGACTTTATGATAGGGATATAGCGTCCATCCATTCATGAGCCAAATATTGACCATGAATTCATCTGTACATGTGTTAATGGCACAAAAGCTACACCAACAAATATTGATAACCTCTCTTTAGACTTTATTCTCAAAATTTTGAACTGGGTCCATATCCCTCATTGATGAAAAGGTGGAAATGTGAACAACCAGCAGGTCAGCATTGAAGGCACTTATTGCGCGTGTAACTTAGTGCAAATTCTCTACTGAAAATACAGTCCTGGGATTCCAGAGGTCATCATCCTTGTTGACCTATGTAGTAGAGAATTCCTCCAGCGAAAGTGTCTGACTGCATCACTTCAGCAATGAATGCGCCTAGCTGCCCAGATGCACTGGACGTGTTTTTGTCAAATGTTTCAAGCTGATTTGAAAGTCCTGCTGCAAGGTCTGGCAAGGATAGTTATTGGCCCTGGTCAATAGCTTGACCACACTTAATACCTCCTGGGTAACCTGCTCTGTGAAAGTCATGTCCAAGGGCTGGTATTGTTGGTGGCAAAAAGTAGAACTGAGTGAGAGACCTTTTATGGCATTGTTAACATTTGTAAATAGGACAACGTATCTACAATTTCTTATCTTCCAAATGTTGGTATTACCAGCACTCAGAATCTGCTCAGCTTGGCAAAGCTTTCTGATGCGTCTGGAAATAACTTTCCATGTCTGGAGAAAAGAACTTTTCCTTCTCTCTCTGAAGGCGGCTGCAGCATCACAACCGCTGATGGCATGAATGAAAAATTCTTTGCATTTTGTTGCTATAAGACTTCTTGCTTGATCATGTATAGATAGCTATTGTGTTTTTCTTGATTCGCCAAAGGAGACTCAAAGTTGCTGGAGTCCACAGAGTTTCAGCTGGTAAAAAGTGACACAGCAGTAGTTGTTATGTTTGTGTTATTTGAAGGAATACAGGCACTTGTAAAACAAGCACATTCAATTGCAGGCTTCAGATGTTTCATAAGTATAAGAGATAGCCTGTCTGGCCATCTTGTTGTAGATTGTTTTCATTTCTTGCTATACAGTGCCATATCGTACGTCATGTATACTGTTAGCCAGCAGAGGAAATAATTCTGATGAGGTCATTGTTTTGTAAATAATTTGTGGACCAGCTCTTCGGTATCCTTCCAGTTGGTGTCACTTTATGTCTACTCCCACCGTACCTCCTCTTGGTTTCTTCCATAGGCCTTCAGACTGTCAGATTTAAATTGATCAACCATTTATCAACTCATGCCTGCCTCTGAACAGCAACATTGTTTTATTGGCAAAACTGATTTCTGAAGACTCTTGAAACGTGACTTCTATTGGATGGAGACAACAAACAAGAACTAAGCCATCTATAAACAGTGCATCAGTTTGTGGTTGACATCATTTGTTCTCTTTGAGCTCTGCACATATGTCGATAATGTCTTCTTCCCGAGTTCTGTATAGTTTTCAGTTGTTGCTGATGGATGTAGAGGATGGCTGTATTTGAAAAAAAGTCGAACTGACAAGTTTGGCACGTAAGAAAAAGATCAGCAAAAAGTGCAAACTCCTGCTTCCGGCTTTTCCCGTGTTTTTTACTTGTGCTCTTAAACACTCTCGAAGACTGCAAAGTTGTTTGTCTTCATAGGATCATAAAATAAAATAATGTCAAATATTTGTGCATAATAAAATAGTTTCCACACCATTTCTCTACACTCAGAAACAATCACAACAGTGGCCATTTTGAATTTGGTAGCTATCTTGAAGTTTTGTTTGTCTCCAAATTCTTTCAAACATTACAATTACATATTTTGAGATGTAGATTGTATTTGTGGCACTTAATTTTATGTACGTGTCCTAGGTAGCCCATTTCTAATGTGTGTCGGCCATCTTGAATTTTTGGGCGCCATTTTGGAAATTGTTTGTGTCTAACACATTTTTCTTAGAGTACCCCGTGTGGACAACATTTATGCGAAGTTTCATGCTTCTATCGTTTTCTGAACGATTGTACCCAAAATATTGACTTATCAAGCTCACTAAGTCAAGTATTGTGATAGAGATGTATTAAATATGTATGTTACTGATTACTCACATATACTGGTATGTAAAATAGAATTCTTCTATCCACTGCCATTGACGAGTAGCAACTTTGTGTTTGTATGTGCATGCATTTTTTGTTGTTTTTACTAAAATTTGGTATGCTTGTTTTTTGTGTGTTTATTTCAATTAAGTCCACCTATATGTGACATTGTACAGAGCTGTGGACTTCATTGCAAGTAAATACTGATTCTGGTTAGTTCAAATAATCTAGCATTTATCACTGATGGTGAAGAAGGGATAAATCGGGACAAAAACATTTGAGTAATCTAGTTGGAAATGTCTTTTGTTGCATTTGATGGCATATTTATGAATAATTAATTTGTACCTATTTGTTATGAATCAGAAATTTTACCTGCCAACATCTTGCCAACTGCGACGATTAGAAAGCAAGTGGCTTTCACCAGTTTTTAGTTACACAAGTGAGTCACTAGCTGGCAGTAATGTCATTAGAGCTCTTGGCCATGAGAACAGATTTATCCAAATTGCAGAGCAAAAGATTGATTTCTGCCAGCAAATGAAGTATGCCAGCTTGGCATGTGAAAGGTAATTTTGTCTTCAGCTGTCTTTGCATTGTTCATTTATAGGTTCAAACAGCTGAAACAATCCCAGGTGTGGTAAATGTGCTCATATTGTCATTGAGAAGATCCCATTTTTGTCCTGCATTCGGTCAGTTTTGTTCAAATGGTAATTGCACATGCAATTCAGTGCTGGAATAGAGTGGAGTAGTGATGGTAATAAAATAATCTGATTTGCTTTTCTCAAATTGTACTTTTTCATGCACCCTATATGTATAAAGGAACCTATGTGTATTATGGAAGCTATCTGTATCCAATGCGCAACAGTGCCTATGGTGAGATTCATTCCATCTTATGACATAAATTTTGCAACTTATACCCAGGGCTTTGATGTTGTAGCTAATTCTTGTAGCATGACTTTGCTAATTGTACCTGGACAGACAAACTTCTTGATACATTGAAACACTGAAAACCCCAGAAAGCAGTTGGGGAATAAATAATATCGACTCAGTGTATTTGTAGACCACTGACAACATTAAATATGCAAGTCTGCAGCTTTTACGCATGTCCATTCTGCCATTTTACAGGAAAAACCCTCATATCCTGATCTAGGGCAAATTCACCGTTAGTGCTGTCATATAGAAAGAAATCTGCTGTATCTGTTTACCTGACTTACAATTTCATTCAACTAGTAATAGTTGCCTTTGTCATCATAAAATGGAAAATGAACAAAGGATGGGGCGTAATATCAAGTGTTTTTCACATCCACTGTAAAACGTTGCCTTTGGCTTGTACAGTCTTTTTTCATTACACAGCAATATTGATTCTCTTTGGCCAGATGGTTGTCCATGCGTCTTGGTTTTCTCAGTGATCTTCTTGTCCTCTTCACGGGATTACTGGCTGTAACTTACAGAAATGAGCTCACACCTGGCTTGATTGGACTCTGTCTCAGCATGGTGTTGATAGTAAGTTTTGCAGAGCTGGTAATTAGTGGGTATTCCTAATTGGCAAACACAGTTCAAATGTGAAATACACCCTATGAGTATTCGATTTTAGTTAACAGTTTCCAGTGAACTCACCACGACTAACATATGGTGAAACTTGATCAGACACGGACTGTGAGCAATCATCTTTTCCTTGGGCAAGACTCAATCAGTTTGAAGCAACCTACTCTTCCCGACAGTGTTGCCTAAAAATGCATTTTTTTGCTCTCAGAATGTTCTAGTACAAAAAAATTTTTTAGCGCTCACCCTGCGACCGACACTCAAAGCTCGCTGTCCGGTCAGTGACCTCACTCACGGAGAATCGTGCCTGGGTCCCACTGACCCACTGTTTGATAATGGATTAACCAGCAAAACCTTTGTCTGTAAGTCTCTAACCAATGATCTGACTTATGAAACTAAACTGACAGCTGTACTTTTCGTGAGAACAAAGCATGATAACTAGCCACGTCCCCAAGCCCTAAACAAATGGTTTGATCCTGATTGACACATACTAATGAACCAATGTGGGCATGTGGGGCAAAGATTATTTCAGAGCTTGTTCCTAATTCGTTCTTAGACACAGACAACTCTAGATGATGGTCAGCTTGTGAGAAAATGAGATAATATTACAGACTTATTGAGCAACAGTTTCGCATGTCGATGTTACACCTTTTGATAGCGTGGGGAGAGCCTTTGAAAGCTTAGTCTTTGTGATTCTGACCAGTAGTTCACCGGTTAACATGTCCTTGTCACAATACCTTTGATTTAGAAGAGATACAGTGAACAATAAGACGGTAGTTACACCTCAAAGAGGTCAGTGACCCATCACGTGAAAATCCGGCTTGTGCGCTGCGTGGTCAGCTCGACCTTGCCAACTTTGTCCGCCCGTGCAGAGTGAGTGCATGGAAAGTCAATGCCGACATTCAACGCCCTTTGCAGGGCGAGGGTTAAAACTTTCTACTTGTTTATCTTTTACTAGCTGAGGTCCCCGGCCCTGCCCGGGATAAATCGGTTTGAATATTAGTTTCAGTTCTGGGTGGTTATTATGGACCTGCTTCATAAAATATTTGTTTATTTTATTTTTGTCTGTTTGTTTTTAATTAAGCCTTACTGCTCTGCCTTTGTGAGTTGACACCCTGTGCGTCCCGTACAATAGCATGATTTGCGCACGGGTTAGTGTGTTTGATAGTGAACACATCGCAGGAAGTGATAACGAAACCTTAAAATGGCGAACCATGATTCGAAATAGATCTAAGTGATGCCGAAACAATGAAAAATAAAACGTAGAAGCCTAAACATTTCATAATTTCTAATATAGCCCATGTTAATTTCGCATTGATAATATGCTGTTGTGCAAAGTTTGAAGCCTGAGTGTGATGCGGTTCCTGAGCCTTAGGTGACCAAAGTTTCGAGTTACCAAAATATCTTACTACACTCGGCCCTGTCTGAGCTGTAAAAATGACGAATCGGAAAACCTCGAACGGCCCATTTTGTTTTCTATTTTTCTAAATTTTTAAGGTTGTTGCATCCTTAAAATGAATTGATACAAACCTTGCTCAGTCTTTGAACTACTTTCAGTAATTTTTTCATGGCTCTACGTTCAGTAGTTTTTTCAGCTATAGAGTACAACCGTCCAATTTTACCCAATTATATTTTCAGCTATAGAGTACAACCGTCCAATTTTACCCAATTATATATATAGATAATGATTATAATTTTGTTGTTTTATATATAAGAGAAAGGAGATTTACACTGAAAAGAAGTTGTCAAGTTAAGGAGGGGAGAAATTGAACTTCAACACATGTAAGTAGTTTTGAATGAAAACAATGTCTACATAACATATACATGTAATTTTAAATTAGTCTCAGAAACAAAAGTTTGCATGGATCATTTCCTGCCTGTAAAATTGTGTAAAAGAGTGTTTGAAATCTTTACTATGAAAGCTGTTCTTTTTACATAATGAAGAAAATTCAAGAGCAAGAGCATTATCTGAATAATTTACCATAATGAATATTCATTGTCATGTTTTCTTCTTAAAACCAGATCACAGATGAGATGCAGTTGCAAGTGCGCATTGCCAGTTTCTTGGAGATGGACATTGTCTCTGTGGAGAGAATTTTACAGTATAGTGATTTACCCTCAGAGGTAAGGTGGAGTATTGAGAGGAATAGAAAACAGTGATGATTAAGAATAAATCACTCAGTGCTTGTTTAAAATCTTTTGAACAGAAATGAAGAAGTTTATTTTTTTAAAACAGTAGTGAAACTGAAGTCAACTGAATCGAACTTGTTTAATATGGCTAATACTGACAAAATAAGTGAAGAATCTAACTAGAGTTTCTTACATTACAATTACTATAATAAATGAAGAAAAAATCCTAACTCCCATGATATAATGGACAAAATGGCGAGAAAGTTCACAGTCAAAGAGTTACTTGTACACTGGACGAAGATGCAGATAGATCTAGATGTAGATTGGTAGTAGCAGGGTCACAGCAAAGACATAGATAAACACAACAGCAGCAAATGAGTTGTAGGAGACATCCCAACTAACGTAACTTATTCTGGCCCTCTCTAATAGTTCTGCCATGCACCCCTTGAATATCCTTAAAGATTGTCTATTCTAGGACAGAACATTCATGTACTGTCAAGTCATTTTATATAGTTACGCTGTTCCTGTCCACAACATGCATAAAATGATGACACAGCAACATGTACGTCTGCAATAGATACACAAAAAGGATGAAGTAATGACTGATAGGCATGAGCATGCGAGTTCAACACAAAATAATACTGATGTCATTTCAGAATAAAACAGTTATGGCACATCACAATGAGAGTATGTTTTGATATTATAGTACAATATGTAGCAAGTCCTGGAGGGTATGCAGTACAGTAATTTACCCTCAGAAGTGAAACAGAGTGTTGAGTGCATTGAAACATTCTAATGCTCAATAATATGTGTCAAGGGGACAAGGTGATCTAGAGGCAAGGTGCTTGCCTCTTATGCCAAGGGGTCCGGGTTCAAAACTCAGCCGGTGCAGGCATGTTGGAAGTTTGGGATTTTTCTCATATTTTTGTGTCCCTGATCCTATTAGGGGGTAGGATCTAGTACCTAGTCTTCTCGGATAAAGACGAAAAACTTTGGAGGGTCCGTGTGCACGTTGCGCATGTTGAAGATATCTTGGCAGTTGGAAATCGAAAACAGCAGGCCGAACAGGCCACTGCCCAGGCAAAATCAAATAAAATAAAATTCATCCCTACCACTCCCACCCCCCCAAAAAAACGCCTACTGGCGCTGCACTGTGGCGACGACGTGCCTGCTCCAGTTGTGACTGGGTGCAGTGACACAAAGGCAGATTTCCCAAATGGGGTTAAAGTAGTATACAAATACAAATATAAACTGTGAAAGATCAGAGATGATTTATTGTACATTGATTTACAATCAGAAGTGTAATGATGCCCTGATTGCATATCCCTGGCCCCATCACGAAACAGCATAGGCATGAAGGATATAATTTTACAGGAGAGGAAAAACTGATTTTACCTGAAATGTATTTTAAATTAAAAACACAAATTCAGTTATAAACATCTGAAACAGGCCTATGGTTTTCCCCGATTAGGAATCATGAAATGCAATTTCTTCTAGGAGTTCACAGAATATTTGGCAAAAAAAGATTTTTTATTTGCAGTTTCTGTGGTTCCATAATAGGGCCAACAATATGTCAAAATTTTGAGCTCAGAAAGAGTGAGGCATCAAAGGGGCAGCTGCTTCTTGAACTTGATACACTTGAAATATAAGTGGGTTGTAAATTCTGTCATTATGCCTTGATTGTGTGCTTGTGTCTTTTAGGCTCCAAGGCATCTGCCATGTCCTGAATGCAGTGAATCTTGGCCAGCAACAGGCAATATTAGATTCAACAACATTTGTGTACGATACAGGCCTGGGCTAGACCTGGTGTTGAAAAGTGTTAGCTTTCAAGTACAAGATGGAGAAAAGGTGAGTTGAGACTGAAAACAGTCATATTTTTAGAGATTCTTAACCATATCTATATTAATAAAAGTGAAACCTTACGACAATTGCAGCGCGCCTTTCGCTACTCCTCTGTTAATGCTGATTCGGTGGCCCTCAGATTTTATACAACGCTTAGTATAGACGGTCGTCGTGTCCCCGGCACAGAAAGTAAAAAAATAATTAACAACTCGCAGAACGTTTGTATTAGTTTCTAAGTTGCGACACATTGGCGTTCGGTCTATTTTTTCAGCAAATTAATGTAACTAAGATTGGTTCCGGTATAGACTGTATCACACTCACAAAACAACTTCCGGTTAAGACTGGTTTGAATGATGAGATTGAGTTCTAAGACTATCAAGTATAAAACTTTGTGTGTTCTCAATGTGCCTAGACTGGGAAAAAGAAGGGGTCTGGAATTGGGAGATTGACGCTGCAGGGCCAAAAGTACAGGTTTGTGTTTTCAATATGCCTAGAAAAATATTATAATATTTCTTTTTCATTAACACATGACGTTATCACTTCCTGCGATATGCAAACAAACTAACCCATCATAGCCATTTGACGGATGCAGGACGACAATGCGCAAAGGGAGAGCAGTAAAAGGTATCTAAAAACAAACAAACAAACAAAAATAAAATAAAGCTAAAGGAACAGGCAAAATGAAGCAGGTCCATAATAATCATCCAGAAGTGAAACTAATAAATCGATTTATCCCGGGCAGGGCCGGGAACTCAGCTAGTAAAGTATATAATGCTTCAGCTAGGTGGACTTCTTCATTTATACTTAGTATGCATTAACTCTTTGTGTGCCAGTGGCTGATGAATCAGTTCTTCCACTGGACATGTTTATGCCAATCACTGATGTATCGGTGCACAAAAATGCTAGGCTATTTTGTTTCAGGAAGAAAGAAAGTTGACAAAGTTTTTTAGTGTTTCCACGACCACAGCTTGATCAACACAGGTGGGAAGATCGTTTGAGAAGTTTCACAACGACAGTTTTATTACACAACGTCAGAGCTCACAATGTGAGCGTTTCTTGATCTTACATGTTCACAGTTGACAGACACAACACAACAAAAGCGTAGGGCTTATATAATACATGAACAGACAGGAAGTGACGACACAACACAGTTCACAACAAAACAAAGGAAATCTTGGTCCCAGACCTGTGTTTACTGTTAATGTCACAGTCACAACAGGAGGGCGCCACACTTTAACCATTTTTCTGTCTTATTTACTAGTTTCAAGCCTAACTCCACTGATAACTTTGATTTTAGGAGCATTTTAATCACACTGTAAAATTACCACCAAATTACTCTCTTATTTTACACCCCATTATCTCAGACTCAAATCATAACAACTCAACCTCTTTGAAAGTTAATATCTCAAGATGAATTGTCTTCTTATCAAGATATTTTTTCCACGATATATCTCAAAATCATAAAATAATGGGAGTTTTATTCTGCTTGCATATAACATATAATTTCTGTAATTTAATGAATAGGGGCAATTACAGTGTATTTTGATATGCTACTGTAGACTGCCACAAGCAAATATCAATGTCATAACATAAAGAACAAAAGTAAGAGTGATTCACAACCATGTTTTTTTATTTTTCAAATTTTTATTTTTTTTTTTCTTCAAAAGGTTTATATTCAGAGTACAGTGCTTAACATGCCCAATATTATCGGATCTAGCAACAAGTTAATTTGTGTTAGGGCAAAGACATAATTTATTTGTTTTTTTGTATCCTACGCTACGTAGATTGGCATTGTGGGTAGGACAGGTGCAGGCAAGTCTTCACTGATGTTAACCCTATTCCGACTCTTGGAACCTTGTGATGGGAACATAGTCATCGATGGTTTAGATATCTCCAAGCTTGGATTGTACCAGCTGAGACAGAAGTTGACCATTTTACCACAGGTAAATCCATTGGGCATCTTGTCACCTTGTAACTTTTGAAAATTTCTTCTTTATCTCTTGCAGGTAAATGTGATTGCAAATTGAACATATGAGGACAAATTTTACTTTTCAAACTTGAAAATAGTTCATGCATCAATTCAAAGAATTAAATATGTATGGTATGTATACATATGTCTTTCAAGTCATTATTCATGATATTCCATCAGCAAACTCATGGGATAGTGGAAAATGCTGTGTTGCAGCTTATATTTGTAGGAATCTTCTTCACCATTATGATCTGACAGCTGTTCAATGGCTTTCTGCAAAGGTGACAGGAAATAGATATTCCCACGGAAGAGGGAAGTGCTGAGAGAAGTTTTGTGGCCTTAAGAGTGAAAACAGAAAATCAGAAAACTTTTATAGTTAAGAAATATAGTTTCTTTACAATCTCTTGTCACAGATTAGCTTCTACTGTAATCTCTTGTGCAATATTTTGACCAACTGACAGAGGAATCTTTTTGACATAGGCGGTGTGTTGAGATCTGTGCTTTTGGAACATCTGTGCCCTTGGCAATAGTTTTTTTAATTTTGCCCGGGCAGCTGGAATTGTTAGGCCTGTTCTGCTTGACTTTCTACTGCGAAGGTATCTTCAACATGGGCAACGTGCATGTGGGCCATCCAAGTTTTTCATCCTTATCGGATAAGACTAGGTGCTGCATCCTATCTACCGTAGGATCAGGAACATGAAATTTCCCCAAATTTCCAACATGCCCTTGCCAACAGGGAACCAAATCCAGTATATTCAGTATGAGAGGGGAACACCTTGCCTCTAGACCAATGCGTCCCCAGTTTTGACATAGAGCAAAATATTGTCAGCTTTTTCTCAATTTCTCAAATCAGTTATGATGTTGAAAGAGCTGAGCAGGAATAGAAAGACACGTTTTTCAGATCTCCATTGAAACAAGAGTTTGGCTGAATATGATTTGTCGGTATTGATAATAGGCGTGTACAAATTCTTTGTATGAATTAAATGTCTGCATGACATTTATGACCATATACATATACGATCAATTCTGACTTAATGATTGTCGTATTCGGGCTAGACATACGAGTTACTGCCAATAATGGTCTAAGGGACATATTCGATAGTTCCTTGATGCTTGATGTAAATTGTCTTTCTCTCCCCTTCACCATTCATTGTTTGCGGATGCTTGGCGGAGGAATAATAAATAGTGCCGCTCATGCTGGTTCTCCAAAACGTTCATGCTGTGTCTGTTCCACTGTCCCAATTCTCCCTGTCATGCCTTTACCACTCGAGACGTCCATCAAAATATGGTGTCAGAATCTTCATGAACTTCAGGGGAATGCAGGGTAACCGACAGTTGCTGCACAACGAACTTTTCTGAGCTAAGTTTCTTGATTGAAAACTGCTACCTCGTGTCACCATGTTCAAACAGCCGCAGCCATTTGCATTTCAAGATCCGTCTGCATGGCCTGCTTGGGTGGAAAGATTCAATCGCTTCAGGCTTGCATCGAAGTTGAGCAAAGAAGATGGCGAAATTCAGGTCAGTAGCTTACTGTACTCAATGGGAGCTGACGCTGATAAGATTTTTGCACAGTTTGAAATGAGTGATGCCGACAAGAAAGACTATGAAAAGGTCAAGAAAAAGTTCGATGAACATTTCATTCCGAAGAGAAACGTGATTCACATTAGAGCAACTTTCCACAGTAGGAACCAGAAAGAAGGAGAAACAGTTGAACAGTACGTCAATGCTTTGTATGAATTAGCAGAGCATGCTGCTTTCACAGAAAAGAAGGACACTATTAGAGATAGACTGGTCCTCGGGCTCAGAGACAAAGAGATTTCTGAAAAGCTTCAGTTAGAGAGTGCGCTGACTTTGGAGACGGCAATCACCATGTCAAGGCAGCGTGAACAAGTGAAGAAAGAAATACAGGAACAAAGAGGTGCAACGTCAGTGGATGGAGTCCGCTTCCGACCCAGTAGTCGAGGAGGGAAGGGATCATCACACGAAAGTCAAGGTGCACACGCGCATACTCCAGAGAAGTTTGCGTGCAAGAAATGCGGAGCTACCCATGAAAAGAGGAAGTGTCCAGCATACCAGAAGAAATGCCACAAGTGCGGAAAGATATCACATTTTGCAAAGATGTGCAAGTCGAAGACAAAGAAACAAGATGAAGTTACATCAGAGCCAGAGCCAGAAAGAGAGCTTGAAAGAGAGCCAGTAAAAGAACCAGAGCCAGAAAATGAGCCTGAGAAAGAGCCTGAGCCTGAAACAGAGTATTTCATAGGAAGCGTCGAGTCCAATGAACCACCATGGAGGGTGAATTTGAGTCTAGAAGGAACAAGTGTCAACTGGAAGATTGATACAGGGGCTGACGTCAACCTGATCAGCCAATCTACATGGGCAAAGCTAGGAAAGCCGAAGCTGCTTCCAACGAATCGTGTCAACCTGGTGAGTCCAGGGGGCAGAGTGAAAACTCTAGGTCACTTCACAACAAAGTTTGACAAGAAGATTGATGCTACAGTGTACGTGATTGATAACGACTCTGACAGTCTTCTTAGCCGCAGTACAGCAACAGCGCTGAACCTTGTACAGAGAGTGAATACAGTCACTTTCGCGTCAGTGAAGTGTGAGCCCGTGAGAATAAAGATCAAAGAAGGTACACAGCCGTACAATATCACTACAGCAAGAAGGGTGCCAATCCCGCTGCAAGAAAAGGTGAAGAAAGAGTTAGGAAGAATGAAAGAAGAAGGAATAATCGAAGAAGTCACAGAGCCGACTGAGTGGGTGTCGCCCATGGTTCCAGTTCTGAAGCCTAACGGTGACGTCAGGATCTGCGTAGACCTGAAAAAGTTGAACCAAGCAGTTCAGAGAGAAAGATACGTCATACCTACAATCGACGATATCATCCACAAGCTGAGGGGTTCCACTGTGTTCTCCAAGCTCGATGCTCAGTCAGGTTTCTGGCAACTTCCACTTCATGAGAGCACAGCCAAGCTCACTACCTTTCTTACCCCCTACGGAAGATATTTCATGAAACACGTTCCGTTTGGAATCTCCTCTGCTCCAGAGATTTTTCAACGCGTTATGACGGAAATACTGCAGGACATTGATGGAGTCATATGCTACTTTGACGACATCGTTTGTCACTCCAGGATGCTGGAGGAGCATGACGTGCTACTTACCAAGGTCCACCAGAGGCTTGAGGAAGTAGGCCTACGTCTGAACAAGAGCAAGTGTGAGTACAAGAAGAGGGAGATTACCTTTCTTGGCCACGTCATCAGTGAGCAGGGCGTTCATCCAGATCCGTCCAAGATTGATGCGATCAAGAGTCTGTCACAGCCAGAAGACGTCGCAGAACTCAGAAGATACTTGGGCATGGTCAACTATCTTGGAAGGTACTTACCACACCTGTCCTCAGTCCTGAAACCGCTGAACACGCTCTTGTCCAAGGATGCAGCATGGACATGGGGTCCAGAGCAGTCAGAGACCTTTTTGAAGGTGAAGGAGATGCTTACCACTGCGCCTACCTTAGCGTACTTCGACCCAAAGAAGCCGACGACAGTCTCAGCCGATGCGTCGAGCTACGGTCTTGGAGGAGTTCTTCTCCAGGAGCATGAAGATGGATTGCGTGCAGTCGCATTCTGGTCGAGAACACTGACCAAAACAGAGACACACTGGGCACAGATCGAGAAAGAAATCCTTGCGTCAGTGTGGGCTTGCGAGAGATTCGAGAGATATTTGGTTGGGCTAGACAGCTTCACGCTTCAAACCGACCATAAGCCACTCATTCCGCTCATCAACACCAAAGACTTATCAGACACACCACTGAGATGCCAAAGGATGCTGATGAGGCTGATGAGGTTCAAGCCACAAGCAGTGTACGTCCAAGGGAAAGACATGGTGATAGCAGACACCCTGTCAAGAAGTCCTTTGAAGCCAGAGAAAGGAAAAACAGCACTACAAGATGACGTAGAAGTCTACGTGCATGAAGTTACAAGTGCATGGCCAGTTTCAGATGCCAAGCTGAACCAGATGCGTGAGGAGACCCAGAAAGACGTCAACCTCAAAACAGCGCTAGACTACACCATCAGGGGATGGCCAGTCTACAAAGAAGATGTCAAATTGGCAGCTCAAGATCTGTTTGCAGTTCGTGAAGACCTCAGTACCCATGAAGGACTGTTGATCTATGGCGATCGCATCGTCGTACCAGTCTCCATGCGAGCAGAAGTGTTGGAACGTATCCATGATGGCCATATGGGAATCACCAAGTGCCGTGAACGAGCAAAAACATCAGTGTGGTGGCCACACATAAGCCAAGACATCAAGAACAGAGTCGCAGCTTGTAAGCATTGTCAAGGGAAGAAACCATCACAAGCGAGTGAGCCATTGCTTCCGTCGAAGATGCCAGAACGACCCTTTCAGAGGATCGCTGTCGACATTTGCGAGATCAAAGGCCAGAACTACCTCGTCTCAGTCGATTACTACAGTCGCTACATAGACATAGCTCAACTCAGCAAGATGACCTCCATAGCAGTCATCAACAAGGTGAAGATAATCTTCTCGCAACATGGAATTGCGGAGACAGTCGTTTCCGACAACGGAACGTCACCAGTTCACCTCATTATCCACAGTCAAACGGTGAGGCAGAACGTGCCGTGAAGACAGCAAAGGAGATCCTAAGACAAAAAGACTATCTCCTTGCTTTGCTGACTTACCGAGCTACTCCACTCCCTACCCTCGGAGTAAGCCCGGCAGAGCTAGCGTTCGGAAGGAGGCTACGCACAACCCTATCCGTCCTTCCCCAGTCCCTTGTAAAGTGGAACATGACAAAGTACGCCAGAGTGACGAAAAGTCAAAGCAGTCACAAAAGCAGTACTTTGACCAAAGAGCACGGAGCTTGCCAGAGCTTAAACCCAGTGACCTCGTCCTCATGAAGGAGGATGGAGAGAAAGGCTGGAAGAAGCCAGGCGAAGTCCTTGAAAAGTGTGCTCCAAGATCCTACCTCGTTCAGACACCTGAGGGTAGGCTGAGGCGTAACCGCAAGCACATAAGGTTACGTACGTCGTCCGAGCAGATCACCGTAGACAACCCGAAGATGTCGATGCAGATCAACGGAGACAATCCGAAGATGTCGATGCAGATCAACGAAGACGACCCGAAGATGTCCGTACAACCTACAGGCAGTGAAACGTCGCAACCGGTGCAACCGCTTCAGCAGCAAGGGCAGCCACCGCCAGAGCAGCCGCCGACGCAGTCGCCACAGCCATATGTAACCAGGTCTGGTCGCCAGGTCAACAAACCAGCCCGGTACCAGTAAAGTGACATACCATAATCATAAGTAACCAAGGATGGCTTGGTGAGTGACTTTTGATTTATTCAGTGACGCTATGCAGGAAGTCGCATCGTCGTTTCGAAGTGAAAACAGATACTGTGTGCTGAAGCATAAAAGTCAGAGGTCGCTCTGCTGGATTAATTTGGTTTATTGGTGGTTCAAGTTGAAAAGAGTTATTTGTTGTGTCTTTATCCTAAAAGGGGAGATGTCGTATTCGGGCTAGACATACGAGTTACTGCCAATAATGGTCTAAGGGACATATTCGATAGTTCCTTGATGCTTGATGTAAATTGTCTTTCTCTCCCCTTCACCATTCATTGTTTGCGGATGCTTGGCGGAGGAATAATAAATAGTGCCGCTCATGCTGGTTCTCCAAAACGTTCATGCTGTGTCTGTTCCACTGTCCCAATTCTCCCTGTCACGCCTTTACCATTCGAGACGCCCATCAAAATAATGACCAATTTGATCAAATGAGTCACTAATGCTGAGTATTGTGCTGTGAATTTTCAGGATCCAGTTTTGTTCACTGGCAGTCTGAGGTCCAACTTTGACCCATTTGAACAGTTCTCAGATGAAGAAATCTGGAAGTCTATTGAACATTGTCATCTGAAAAGCTTTGTTCAAACCTTACCTCAAGGATTGGAATTCCTGGTGGGAGAAGGAGGAGATAACCTGAGGTAAGGCCACATTAAACACTTCCAGATGGAGAGGAAAAATGACTCTTTTTGTTTTGTTAAGTTTTTCTTTTTCTCCCTGCAAGCCGTGTGGGGTTTTGTATTCCCCATTTTCATTTTTTACCATATCTACTTTCACCTATCTGTTTTTTCTTGGAGAAGTATATTTGAGGTGACAGCACAGAATCAGCAGTGTGTCACAGCCTCCCAGATTAGGCAACCCAAACCAATTGTACCATCCTATTCATAGAAAAGAATAGCTGACGTAATAGTATAAATCTGTAAAAATAGAGCCGCAACCATGATTTTGCTTGATTTTCTCAATTTTGCATGTGCGACATTTTCTGACTCTGTGCTGTTGCCTGTCAGATACATGGGTTTTTATTCCCTCCTTCTTCATTTTTATCACGTGAAGTCTTGCCATATTTCATAAGTTAAATGACAATTTTGCTTTATAGGTTAAATGCATCTGGAGCAGAATTAGATGTCAGACTTCATTGATGTTTTTGTGGGATGCAATTATGTCATCAGACAGTCATATGAAAATTTCATATCAAGATATGTAAAGCTACAGCCATACTTGATAGTGAAATAATAACTCATGTGCAGTAAATAAAGATACTACCCGCATTGGGATGTTTTCGGTGAAACGAAAACAAAACAATAGCAAGCTAACTGCTATCACCTGCTGTAAATATGCTAGAAGTGATAAATGACTTTGCATTTAAAAATAATGAAGTATATTCATCTTAAGTGGACCCAAAGTACTTCACAATGAAGTAATAGTAACCCTGTGTCTCTCATCTACTAACAAATATACTTTTATGCTGTACAAAATATACAAGGCCTAATTGTAGCATCATCAGTCAGTCAACAGATATTTCCAATGCAGGACTCAATTTAGCTCTGTGTTGAATTTCTCAAATGAAGAAATACCTCCTATTTATTGAATATGTGCCTGACACCAAGGAATAATGGTGGGTTTAGTCCTGTGTTTTATTTTATGACAATGATTAAGGTACCTAGACCAGTCTGCAACCACTATTATTTTCTTGTGGTTGCTGGACTTGTGGTCGAGGTAGCAATATGTTTTATTTGCCAGTGTGAAAGTAGGTCATCCAATGATTATAGTGTTGCTGAGCCACACATACTACCACAATCAGTTGTAGAACAACAGCACATGCAACACCACCCAGCCAAATAGATGCTTTTGTGACCACTAGATCCTGTCCAGTGTGACCACTGACTGGACTGAAGAGCGACCATCCACATAGGTCCCTCAGGAGAAATGTTTTTCTTATTTTTCCACCTCCTTAGCAATCAAGTAAGGCACTGTCAAGTCACCAGAGCCAGTAGAGAGCATCAGAATCACTTCTGGTAGTGCTCCTCCCGGTATATTTAAAATGAGTTTGTAAGAAAGTTGTTTCCTCCGCTGAAAATCTTTAGTCGCGCTTAATGGTCACAAAATCATCAGGGATCAGCCAGTCATAAAAAAACACACTTTTTTTAATGAAATAAGGCAACAAAATCAGATGACTACATGTACATGCCAAGGGTTACAATAATTAGGAAGAGAAAAGGGATTTCAGTTTTTGGTCACATTCACGACCTGGTCGCACTGGAAGCCTACTGCCAAATAAATCTTACTGTGTCACAGCTCATTTGAAAGTGAAGAAGAAAAAAAACTATTTAAAAATCACAAACACTAATGTTCATCTTCTTCACTGGTGTCAGAGCAGAGTTAAGTTTTAGGGATGTAATGACTGCACAAGAGGCAGCTAAACTCACACTCGGACACAAGCACTCAAGAAATTATTAAATAAACAAATGTATATGTTTGTCAGGCCGGCCGGGCCGTAATATTACATAAAATATAAATATACGAAACAAATCACAATAGAGGTATGTTCAAAGCAAAAATTCCACTTACTAACTTATCCTAATCTATCTAATTTACTGCAATCAATATTACAAGGGTATATAAGAACACTTTAAAAGCCAGGATGGCCCAGTACGTTTTCAAAACCTACAGAAGCACAAATTGGCCTGTAGGTATTTAAGCAGCTTGTATAAATATATATGCAATCACTCAATCACTATTCATTTCATTAACAACGTGCAATAATTCTTCAATCAGTTATTATGGAGATAGTTTTACGATACAGAACGCTTGTTTGTCGAGTCCAAGCTGTGGTTTTCTCTCTGTCTCAATGCCTATGAGTGAATAACATAAGTTACCGTTATTCACACCTACTAGTTCGTAGGCGTGCAAATCAGGACAGGGCAGTGTGGACTCTTTAGGTCAGTCCACCCTGACCTTTCTTTCTAGAGCTCTCTTTCTCTATCACTAGTATCAGCTCTCTTTCTAAATGTCAGTCCGATGACAATGGACTGCTCGTCTTCGTGCAACACAGTTCAGGTACTGGCCAACGGGAGATACGTCACGGGAACGATGCTTGGCTTCTCGTCTGCACTCAATGAATTTCAATGTTACATGTTCTTTTATACTATCCAACTACCCAGCGGGGTTACTCCGCTGCTAAATCAGTTCGGCAATCTAATTGGCCGACCTCCATCTTGGTGTATTAATCTCTGCACTATCCACACTACTCAGTTAACATGCAAAAGCATGTCTAGTCATACCTAGCAAAGTCGGCAATCCCCACCTTATCTCACCCCTCCTCCATTACTTCTAATCACAAACATCAAAACCCCAAAGCGTGAATCTAATATTTTAACTTTGCAATTTCCTACTCATAACAATAATTCGCGGGGACCGTTCAAGGCCACCAGTCAGTTTCTCGTGGCCCTGAAAAGTAAACAACTCACAGCCTTCCGTGATATTGCATTTTATTTACTCTTGACAACTGGTTTCTGAGAATGTTACTTTCAAATCAGTTTCTTTGCAAAACAATCTGTGCTTGTCACTTTTGCATGGATATTTTTGCAATAATAATACATGTATATTTTTGTCATTCAAAATCCATACCTTGAATAGTGAGCCAACCAAATAATTTTTGTATATCATCTACAGCATTGGTCAGCGGCAGCTCGTGTGTTTAGGCCGAGCTCTTCTGAGAAAAACAAAAATTTTAGTGTTGGATGAGGCAACGGCTGCTGTAGACATGGAGACAGATGAACTCATTCAGAAGACAATCCGCACAGAATTTCAGACATGCACGGTCTTGACAATTGCGCACCGCCTGCATACCATCTTGGACTATGACAGGTAGAGAGAGAGTGAGCGAGACAGGGAGAGAGAAAGAAGCAGTGCAGTGTGTTGAGCGCTTCGCCGGCAGCTCCATTCTGCTCTGTGGTTGACATGTTGTTTCTGTAAAGCGCATAGAGCATTTTAAATGGATATGCGCTATATAAATGCTATACATTATTATTATTATTAATTCATTGATTCAAAAAATATTTGATGGCAGCTCTTTTTGGCCAAATATTCTACAAACTACTTGAAGGAAATCTTACTTTTACTATTTATTAAGGGGGAGTATAGTGCTTCGAATTTTGATTTATATGTTGATTACAAGTTCAGTACATGTATTTGAAATAAAGAATATGTTTTAAGAAACTACATGTAGGTGTTTTTTTTTCTCCTACAGACTTTTGTCTTTCATATTTGTGCAGCTTCATGATAGGGCCAGCAATAATTGAGTAGCTTGGCATGTTGGTGCAATTTTTGTTATGTTCTCATGATCATTCTTTTCAAATTACTTTTTTTTTTTATTTCAGAATTTTGGTGTTAGACCAAGGGCAGATTGTAGAGTTTGATCCTCCAGCCACTTTACTCAGCAATACGAGCACACTGTTCTACCACATGGCAGCAGAGACTCGAGCGTTACCCAGCTCCTATCAGACCTAACCATGCTGTCAATCCTGTCAGAGCAGGAACTTAACATTTTTTAAAAGTCCAGCCAGGCTTAGACAAAGTGTACTGAGAATCACCAACAGATGTAGAACAGAACATACAGTAAAATGTGCTTAACCTAAAATTCAGGAGATCAACAATTGTATTTCATATTAACAGTATTTTGGATAAAGAGTAATTATTTCAAATTTACAATTTTCACTAGTGTCAGTCTCCTACAGAGAAGCATTAACTGACACTGTAGTTATTTTACTTTATTACTTTCCTTGGTCAACTGTACCCAACACTCAAACTTCAATTTTTGTTTCTTTTTGGTATGCATGAGTGTGTCAATGAGATGCGCCCCTATATAGGGTGCCGGAAAGATTCGCCAAAACAGTAACTGGTGAGCATTCGGTTGTACTGAATATTAGATATTTCAACTGCTCAGCAGGTACTGCTAGTGAATGTATGTGGTGGATGTGATATACAAATGTATTACACATTCATAACAATCCACAGAAAGGTGTGAGTGTAAAGAAGAGAGGGTGAAGTAGACGTGAGTTTGAGTTAAACGGTGCATCGGCACAATAACCTATGGAGAACGTTTACATTCCATTAATCCATGTACCATTTGTGTTCTGTAATAATATATATGTGTTCGCCAGAAGGAGCTATGTTCCACAGCTTGGCAATAATAAATGCTTTGATGAAAGGTGATGAGGTGAAATTTGTACATACAGTATTCTTCAACCAAATCTTATTGATGTTGCATGGCTGCCAACCAGTACATAAAATACGTATTTAGTACGTTTTTGGGGTTCCAGTACGTAAATACGTTTTTGTGGTGAAAAGTACGTATTTGAAGAATTTCCCCATGTATGCGAGAGAAACATAGAGGAGAAAACAAAAACGTAACTTTTGTATCTAGGTCTACCACTAATAGCACTGGACCTAGCGATTCAACGAGCGCAACCCTAAACGCAGCTGTACCCTACCATGTTCTGCCGTACTGCGTATGCCCGAACTCGCGACAACTTTTGTTCCCCCCGCCGCGGCCCCACTCAATCAAGCATTAGTAATGTTGCATAAGTGCATAATAAGTTGTCACAGCTTCGCCTGTGTCCGCGCGCTTCGGCCGTTCACATGAGCTCGAGTATGTAAACATGTGTAGGTCACACATATTGTATTGTAAACAATGGCAGTCAGTGAGTAAGAACAGTAGACACATTATGTGAAGGGGTTTCATTTTATTTCGCTTTTTTACATAGCTTACAATGATCTTTGGTGGTGGTAACTCCTGGTCCGGTAGATCTATGTTGGCCATCTTTTACTGAATCTTTGAACGTAAATAGGCGATCACGGATAAACTAGGCCTAGGCTAAGTCGTACACGTGTTTCAGCAACGTTAGAAATCGAAATCTAGAGCCCGTGAGCTGGTAAACAATAGAACAGTTCTAGAACTAAATCTGTAAGAACTAATATGGAAGTCAGTTCTAGACCTACTAAATCTGTCATCTTTTATGCCTAATATGATTTACGATAACGGATAGATTTATTTTATTTTTAATCAGAAGTCTTTTCTGTCCAACTCATGGGTTATTAAACCTTGAGCAGACATTTAGTGCAAAATATTCAGAGGAATTTCCTTTTGCATTATCATCAAACTTGTCCAATAAATGCATTGTGAGTCATGAGACACGTTGTCATGTCTTCAAATTTCACCAGTTTCACAGTCACATGGAGGCAAGTCTGACATTGTTCAATACTGCCAGAGTGAGTTTATATGAAAGAGTTACACAATTCTGAGGACAGCTCATTTCATAATCAGTCAGTTCTTTCTTTAGAAACAGAAGCAGTGGTGATAACAATACATATATTAGCACTTGAAGCAGAATGTTTGTTTTCTGCTTCTTAAAATCTGAAACTGTATTACATTAACACCTATGTTAGGCCTATATAAAGAGCATAATGTGGCAAAGTGAGGAAATGATGATTTTTTTAAGAGGGGGAGGGGGGCAATATCAGGAGTCTGTTTTCGGGTTTTTGAAAATTGGCAGCTATGATGTTGTTTTGTCAGCATTTTGTGCCATAATACATGTAAATTGGAAGTTTGTTGGACAATGTAATCACAGATTGCTAAACAGCTGTTTTACAATTGGGAGCTAACTCCATATGTTTATAAAGTGTGAAGGTAGATAGAGATCACTTGCAGTTCTGATATATATAGATCTTGTCTACCCTATTTTTAACCTAGTGAGTCTGTCAGGCACAGAGCACCTCATTTTTGCAATAGACAGCGGGTGTGGGTTTTTTTTTTAAATTTGGACTTCTCATAAAATGTTATGATGTGACTATCAGCAATACATTTTCACAAAAGTCAGCAAAGTGAATGACTAGTGGCATTAATTTTCATTTATTCCTTTCATCATTCCTGCACATGTGGGGCTTTGTCAGACCCAGACCACATTATAGCATTTATCATTACAAGGTAGTTTGAAAGTATGAACTGGCAATGTGCAGTGAAATATTTGAGAAGACTGGGTCTGGCAGACCCTCCCAGGTAGAAACTGGTAGTACATGTATTTAATAATTTGGGTTAAAAACATGAACTGCTTCTATGTCAAAATAAGTACATTGTATTTCACAGGTCTCTCTTCTCCCTCCTTGAATTATTTGTTCATAATGCACTTTTTAAAAAGGAACTGGAATGGGAAAAGAGTGAATTTCCAGCTGTATGTATATGTGTTCTGTTAGGACTGCTGAAAATGTATGCAAAATAAGGAAGGAAATTATGATGAGAGTGGTTATTGTGCATAGATCAGTCCCATCCCAATATTTTGCTATATTTTTCCTTCATTGTTTCATACAAATGACTTAAAACCCAACACCACAGTGATCTGGCAATTCTGTTGTCTTAGCTATTGATTTCCCAAAAACTTAAAGGAAGGATCATACAATGAAATATTGTCAATGTGCTAACATAGTGACCTATCTCATTTTTCATATTTTTGAGGGAAGTAAATAAAACTGTTTTGTCGATTTTTTGCTGCCAGTTGTTTAGTGTGTTATGCGAGAATGGTTTGGGGCATCTGGTTTTAATTTTTATTCACATGGCAGCATAAGGTTTGACCTCCAGTAGGTACCCCAAACTGATTTTGGAAAGTGGCTATATCAATAAGTTTTGTCTTCAAATGGATAGATCTCAGTATTCTAAGAATTTTGATACCAAATTTGTCTCTGTATCTCCATATTTAAGAAAATTGTGACATTTTGATTTTTTAAAAATTTGTGTTAATTGTATCATCAGCCGGGAAGCCAACTTTGATCTCCCATAAAATGATGGTTTATTGAGCCACGACATTAAAAATTCTCATTATCCAAGACAGAGGGGTGTGCACTACACTTAATTTTTTTCGAGGGGTACAAACATAATACAAGCATCTCATTTTACTTTTTTTCGTCAGCAAATGTCATCTGACATCATTTTTTTGTGAATTCTTACAGGGGAGACAAAAAATAATATTGTTTTTTTTTTTAATTGAAAAGGAGGTCAACCATGTCACGATTGACTTAGCACTGAGTGTCGGACAAAGGTGACGAAATCAAGCATTGGGTGGGTCTATATAAACAGTCGGTGCTTCGTTCCACAACATGCCCCATGACTCATCTTGACATCCCCTTATAATACAAAGGCCGATGTTTATTTGTATTGTTTTGGTCCCTATCAATAAGTTTCCGCTAATTTCTCGGTCTACAAACTTTTCAACAAATAATTTTCAAAAGAATTTCAACTTAAAACATGATGAAAAATACATTGAATTACACCTCATTTATCTGGCTTTCTGTGTGAGTTATTTTCAAACACGTGCACTACATCAGATCGACGCGCTGCGACCCTTTGTTATGAGGGGTCAACTTGGTACGTGCAGCTCAGTACGAAAACGGCGAATCTATGTCCTGTTCAAGCTATAAAAACACACAGCTTAACACATTAAACAATGCAAAAGGAAGTATATTTTGTCAGACGAAGGATTGAACTTTATTTTGATGTAGGATACATGGCGTTTCACATTTAACACACAGCAGTAGTAACCTTGTAATATTGGCCTAAAATTATGCAAAAACGGGATTTTGCCTCTTTAGCGATCCAGTTTGGACTACCTACCTCCTGATGAACATGAAAAGTCAGTGCAGTTTTGGCTTGAATTTGACTTGACTGTTATGTTAGCACTGTGACAATATGGGATTTTTTACCCAAGGGTGCTGATTTTGTTGATTTACCGCATTTTATGGGCATAACATATTTAATTTTACAAGAATGGTGACCGGTGTGATGACATTCCGATTTTTTAAAAACATTTTGTGATTTTCTTTTCTTCACTGTTGCAGGCTGCTGTTCCGGTGCCAATATGCTTAATCAGAACAAGAATGCTTGAATGCATACATTTTTATTGCTTTAATTTACAGTGTAATTTAGTTTATTTGTATCATGACATAAAATTAGCTCTCCTTTAAAATCAAATTATCTTCAGTATATGCTCCATTGATTATTTTAAATCAATAAATTTAAAAATAGGCTCTGTTAATACACGTAATTTTAATTGGTGCATTTAAAATAATTATTCACTATGATTTGTATGAATGATTGTGAACCTGCATTTAAAATATGCTCCTCTGTTAGTGATTCTAAATCAATGCACTTCCGAAATGTAATGTGCTTAAACAGTGGGGCAGATCAGGCTGATTACAAAACTAGATTTTGGAAAAATTTAAGTCGACCTGGAATTGAAGCCACATAAGCTGATACAAGTGTGTCTGGTGGTATAACTACATAAAAAAAGAAATGTAAAGTGTCTGTTGTTTATCTATCTCAAGCTCTGGGGCATAGAGACAATGATGTTATATATCGTCGCCCGCATGATAAAACCTCACAAAGTCGATTTTTGGCGAAAATCGTTTTTTCGCAAAAATCTATTGTTCAGACCCTTTTCCATCCCCTCACAAAATATTAGAACCAAATTCCATTCCTAAGTGTGAAAATTTTAATTAAACAGTTTCGGCCGCAAACCTCCTTATCTGTCACGGCCAAAGAATGCGCACGATCAAACCTCACTAACTCTTTAGCAGGTTTTATCATGCGAGTCAAGCGTTTGGCTCGCCCACCTGTCCGCATGATAAAAACTCCTAAATCCCTAGCCCCGCCCCCGAGGACAGTCTGACAAAAGACTGTTGGTGCTCGTCAGTCAATCAGTAGGTATCTGTGCACAATAGCCTAATAATCCTTTGGTCATTGTCACCGGCGTATGTTTGCAGCTGTTTAATAGCACTCCTCCCACCCCCATCTCCCCTCTTCCCTCCCTCTTCTTCTGTTCGACTGTTACCGCTCCCTCGCAAACAAATTTCTTTTTGCATGGTTTAATTAAATACTCACATATTAAATTATTTCAAAAGGATAAAAGACAATTAATGACATGTGCTGGTTTATTTTGCTGTATCTCACAGATATTCTTATTTTCATTATTTTTATTATTTTAAATCTTGAGAGTAATTTCTTTTGCCGACAAATCGTATGCAGCTGGTGGGATGGCAACTACACAATCATTCCATTGTTATACAACAAGGGTGCGCTTCTTCCCTTATGTCTGTCTCGGGGTCCAGATGGACTTCATAGAAGTAGACAATAATCATATTTTAATCCCCTTACACAATTTCGCGTCAAGCCACTTTGAAGTTCGCCGACGGTGGCAAATGCAGATGGGTCAGCATTTAACCTTCTTCCATTTAACATGACAACTCCTGTGGATGTGACATGCCGGCTTCATTTCAAAGGAGGTCATTCATACTCGTAAGGGCTTTACTCCTGCCCCCCCTCCCCAAACCAATGTACATTCTTAATTCCATTGGCTTCAACCCCCTCTCCCTCCTTGTAAGAGCGTACGGCCACTTAAATACTAACTGTCCATGATCGACCCTTGATATTTTAAAGTTTCCAACGGCATTTTGTTTGGACAATTTGGCTGTTTCACTTCAATCATCGCCGGACTTTGATTTTTCCATCATCGTACAACCTATTTTGGTGAAAGAAATGTAAACAAAACCAAAATCAAATAATTTGTCATCGTCAAACAAAACCAAAATCAAATAATTTGTCATCGTCAAACAAAAACTCTTGAGAATGCTGTCACTGGAACGTACTACTGCTGAAGCACCAGCGGAACTATGCCGGTTAAAAGACGGAAACGCTCCATCTTTACCAAAATTACAGAGACGGAGATCAGCTAGTGTCACAGAAATGAAAGCCAGCCATAGCTTATAGAAACCACCTTGTTCACCTTCACAGACACAACAAGCAGAATATATCTTGAGAGAAACTGAGGCTACAGTTTCTCAACCAAATTAATGATCTACCATTGTCACACCAAAACTCCGAGAACGCTATGGCAGAGACAAGTCCAAAAAGAAATGCCAGCGCTGGACCATCAGTCCTATGTAACGAGTCTGAAATGATTCCACTGCCAATGGCCTGTCAACAGTGGTAGAGAATGAACTGAAATATCCTTCCACTCAAGTGTCTTTGAAGTAGGCCTTATGTGCTCTGAGGTTATACAAATGTTGCAACGCGATGAGGCTTATCAAAAGAATGTGAATGCACTGCAAGATGTCCATGACAACCAGCAAGAAATAAGTATAACTGTACAGGCCGAGGGGAAGGAGAGTTTATGCTCTGGCACTGAACCAGTGTGGAGACGGCAAACTGGCCAAGAGAAGGACATAATCAGCCCATGAGATGTAGTGTGTGAAACAAATAATGAACAAATCGGTGTGGAATCCTTCTAACTCAAGGTCAAGAGGTCATTCCAGTGAAGCAAAAGATTACCTTCAACCAAGCAAAGTCATTGTCATGGCGTGAAACTGACAAAGAGTATACTGAAGGGAAGGTTACCAAAGAATCAAAGACTTACAGGCTGCAGGCAGTGCCAGAGCGATGCCCCAAGGAGAGATATAAGTATACATACTCAAACTCTTGACAGGAATTCACTGATGAAGAACCGCAGCAGCTCATCGATTGCTTCTGGAAACTGTCATGGAAGACTAAAACAATGGCCGCCACGCCTTCTTGCAATTCTGAAACACCTGACTGGAAGAGGGGGACTCCGTTGTATCATCTGAATTTGAAAGGCATAAAAGCACATGATGCACAGACTTCTAAAGCCAAGGAAAAACTACTTGCTGAGCATGGGGATGTTGTAGTGTCAACGATGGACTTGCAGGCAAAGCGCCTCGCTCGAGGTCTAAATGCATTGGCCTCATGTTACAAAAACAAACTTGTATGTCCATAATTTTACAATCTACAATCTGGCCAATAAAGATGATGTGGAATGCTTCTTGTAGCATGAGGTGGAAGGACAGTTAATGCCCAGTGAATTCGCATCTTATGTGTCTGATAACTTGGGGCAACAAAGGTACAAACAGTACATCGACGGCTGTACCTACGAGAATAGCAACCTTACTCTGGCCATGGCTCTTCTCCGCTTTTCAAGACAAAGAGCTACAGTCATGGAGCAGAGGTATCTAGAGAAGGGTCACACTATAGCGGGATGTGACTGTGTGCATTCGGCGGTACATTTCCACTGCACGGGTTAACATCAATTGTCCAGCATACAACATCAGACAGATTGAGACAGCCAGTGTCTGAAACATCTTGCAAGATACACTATTTTGAGCCTTCTTCAGAAACTTCGAGCAAGCTGCTCAGCTGAGGAGCATCCGACCTGGAGAGAAAGCCGGAGACCCTCAGGTTGTCAACCACCCTGTCATGCAGCAGCATTCCGATGGGATAGGGAACTATAAACAGGTGCATGAGTTTGCAGATCTTCCACGAGGACCATCAGTGAGCCAGTTAAACTCCACAATAGAAGGGGCCAGATTGCTGAGAAGTATAACCATCTACAGGTCTTAGGAGTTGTCATCCCCAAAGATACCACAGCAACTCTCTCCCTCATTAACTTCTTTTTCTTCTCGAGATCTTGGCTGTTAAGACGAGAACTTGTAGTTATTTCTAAGACCGAGATAAGAGAGAGAGAGAGAGAGGGAGAGAGAGAGAGAGAGGTGTAAAGACGGCGAGAACGAAGAGAGGGGGTGGATGAAGAGAATGTGAGAACAAAAAAAAAAAAAACGAGAGAGAAAGAGAAAATTAAGGAGGAAATCGGTCTGGTGAGAAAGAGAGATGGGTGAAGAGAGAGAAAGCGAAAGCGAAGGGGAGGGGTGTGTGTCACAGGATGAGAGGGTCACGGTTCAAAGGGCAGGACAGGGAGATGAGACCATCATAAGAGGAAGAATATCAAAAAGGGGGGGGGGCGGAAGGAAGGAGGACAAAAAAGGGAAAGCATGGAGAGATGGATGAAGGGAGAGGAGGAAAGAATGAGCCAGAAATGCTGAAAGAGCAAGTCTGCACGTTGTTGTTTTTTTTAGGTTTATTTTTAATTGATAAACCGTCGTTTTAATTCCCACAATATAAATAATTGCTCAGGTATGTTTTTTAAATGTTTTTATGTGTCCATATTCCAAATCTTTAACGTCTTCTAGTCTACTTCATTGCGATTACCCGTCTTCCATTTTCTCCAAAATAAATATTTCTTGACTTGTCCAAAAATCACTTTATATCCCCCCTGCCGCTATACAACTTCGTCCATGTCTGGTACATACCTGATTTGCCTTTGAAAACTAGTCTTCACAAAGGCAAAACGAAGATTCACCTGGATAAAGAGGTTTGCTGGCTAGTGAGAGAGGAGAAATGCGCACAATAAAACCGCCTTAAGGATAAGGAGGTTTTATCGTGCGGATTTCGGGTCAGCAAACCTGCTAAACTACTAAAACATAATTGTAATCAAAATCATCAGGGTGAGACATCAGGCAGTTTATTTGTAAGAGCAAAGGTATACTAGTGAGAAATTTTCAAGAATCTGCGACCTGTGGTTTGGAAATAAATCAGTTTTTTTCTTCTCCTGTAAAATTTCCCAAACCGGCTTTGCGAGGTTTTATCATGCGGACGACGATATTATAGCTGCTCTACTGGAAAGTTTTGGAAAATCACATATCCAATAGATTGACATGGAAAATGTCAAACCTTTGTTAGAAAAATTTGTGTATACATGTATTTCAATGTCAGTGTCATGCTTTGCTAATGAAATTCAATGGTCAATGTAATTCTTCACATAATACATTTGTACAGAGATAGTGATGATGTTTTATTGCCGTATTACATCTATGTGGGATGATTGTTCATGTTCATTGTGTGATAATGTCAGCAGCCTGCCATAGTGCCAGTCATTCCTGCTCTCTTTTCAGTGCTTTAGTTCTATATTTGCTTTTTTTCCTGTAAATATGTAATGTATCTACAAGCTTGAACATTTTAAAGAGTTCAGAAATAGGAAAAAAGAGAGATTGTATTATGAAGAAAGGGGGGGAGAGATGGAAAGAAAGAGAGGTGGGGAGGATGAAATGAGTTTTTAACTAGGAAAAAAAAACACCAATGTGAATGTTATTCTCAACAAAAACAAAAAAATGTTTGCAACAAGAGTTTTATTTTAAGGGTAACAACTTGAGCCATTATTTACTACATTGTACTACATGTATTACTACCATCTATGCCACGATCAGTTGTGATTTTTTTTTTTTATTATTTACCTCACAAATTGGTAGATATATTAACTTCAAAAATTTTATTCTCTAACAAGCAAAAAATCTTTACTACAAAGTTTTAATATAGGGTTTATTTTCTGCTTTAGAATCCAAGTTTTGAGATTAAATCTCTGTTGTAGGCTACTATATATTATATGTAGATCTAGTGTAAGATTTGCAAAGTGTATTTATGTGTTTCTTGAAAAGGTTATTAAAAAAGTCAACCAACAAAGTTAATGCCAGTTCTCAGTCTTAGCCATCTCAGACTGAAACCTTTCTTCTGACCTTCCAGATGATACTGTGCAACTAGACTTCTACTAGACTAGACTCTGAAACATTTTTTAATCACACCCCTGAAACACAAATTAATGTCATGAAATTTGACTCAAACTTTGATGTAAGTGACCTACATGTCTGCTGTTTTCAGTTTAGTCCAGAACAGGTACCTTTGTACCACTTGTAGGCATCAAATTAAATGTTTATAAAGTTATGCCTAGAAGATGAACTACATGTTTATGTAGTTAAGCTACCCAAGTGTGCTCACAGGTGCAACTGGGAAATGTTTAAACTAACTCATGAGTTTGCTCATTTGCATACAATTTATGTCAACCTAAATCAAATACATGTATGCCTAAACACGCTGAACATTAAACTTTCATACTGATCAGGGGCAAAGGGAAAAATGGCTGAGTTTGGAAAGCACCAAAAAGTCATAAGTCACAAACAGAAAAGAACAACAACAGTAATAGCAATCAGAGATGTAACTCACATCTGTGAAAATAAAAAATTTTAATAATGAAGATAATGTAGAGAAAAAAAACATGAACAATGGTCTCCCTGGCACAATGACCTGATCTACAAATGATTGTATTCAATTTACATCATCATAAAGTTAAATTTTTTAAACAGTTAACTTAAGCAATGGCAGCACTAATACATTTCCACCTTAAAACATTACAGCTCTATCTTTGAGTTGTTGAGGTCTTGGCATATCCTGAATAGAAAGACAAGCCACACACAGGTGGAAATGAATGCGTCAAGTTTACATTTTGCCATTCTCCCATTCAGTCAATCTTGCTCAACACATGTAAACTTTTCAACTGTGAAGAAATTTGAAGAAAACTGAACCTCAAAATGATAAGAAGAAGTCTGATCTGATTTGCTAAAGATTTGCACAGACATTTTCTGTTCTTTTTTTTTTTTAGTGTACATGTACCTTTTAAGCATCAGATAATGATTAAATGTTTTACCAACCTGTAGCAATTTATGAGGGTATTGTTTCTTTAAGAATAAGATATGCCACTACTTGTTTTACTGATGAAGAGAAATAGCTGTCTTTGAAGTGGCACTAACCACTAACCAAACATAAAAATATCCCCCCCCCCCCCCCCCAATGAAATTTGGTCTTTCACATTTTTGCAGTTTTCTGACAGCACCAGTGATGTCATGTAATGTTTTCTCAGGTGAAAAGTACCAAATATTTCAATGGGCTTCTTTTTTTTTTCTTTCTTCAGCTAGACATGCATGTAGATTTTATCGTTGTTCATCATCAACTGGAGATTCTGGTGAAATGCACTACCCAGAACAAACAACAGCAACAAAAACATAAAATAACGCTGACTGTCATGTCTTATGACAGTGAGTGTTGATTTCCGTGTGGATTAAAATAACACAAGAATGAACTTAAAAAGCACGCCATGCACTTATCCAAAATGAAAATCGGACAGACAAACGTAATTATGCATGGTCAACATCATGCCACTCTATATAAATTTAGTATTGCAAAGTCATAAACAAAACAACAAAAAAAGAACTAAAAAAAAAAACCAAAAAAATATCAAGTCAGCTTTTCCGTTTTTTTACCTACACACCTCTCTACATCTTTGACTTATTGTACATTTACTATGTCATTCTTGATTCAGTGGAAGAAGTGATTATCTACATACATGTATAATTTTCACAAAAAAGGAAATAATCACGTCTTGCACTGAACTTTAATACTATAATATAAACGGATGCCTCCGACTCCAATATGCCCAGTTCTACTGACACTCAAGTCATATGTTCATTTCACTTCACCAACCGCTAGCTCAAGAACATGGTATGATCATCAGGTCCAACACAGAAGGCAGAAAATAACTGAATTCTTTTCTGAAGGCTTTCAGAAGCTATTCACAGATATAGTCGACATACAAACTCAACTGTTTCACCATACTTAATGTACATTACTTTACTATACACATGTACAAACAGAAACAATTCTAATGGGTTTCTACAAATAGTAGGGTATATTCACTCTCAGAGATATCCATCGGAAGGCCTAATGTAAACATAACTCAGATCTGGAGGTCAGGACGTTGGATCTCCACAAATCTATGAAAATTTAAACCCATGAAAGAGACACGCTTGTGACCCGCTTTCTCGCAACATTAACTAAATCGCAGAAAAAATGCACTTATTGGCCAAGGTCAGTTTGGGTTGAAATTGAGATTATTATTGATCACGATTGATCATTGTCTTTTCTAAATGTGTACAAAATGTCTGTCATAAAATTAAAATGGATAACTAAGTGGGTAAATATGAAACCGTTTCACCAAATAAGACTCAACTACTGACCTCGCCAGATGGTCACATTTCATTTAAACTTCAGTGACATTTAAAAGCCTTAAACAGAACTGTGAAATGAAGAACAAAACCCACCATGCAGTGATAATAAAATGGAATGTTCACACCTGTAGCGCTGAGCAACATATGTACAATAAAGTATACAATGCAGTCAACAACACGTAAGCAAAAGGACTACAACTCCCTATTCTCACACAGATTCAATCAGACAAGAAACAAATCTGTAAGGAATAATGTCCACATTGCTTCATGCATGCAAACAATATCTGACCCAAAGTTTACAAACACTTTTTGTTGACCAAAGCTGCAACAAGTTGACAGTGACAGCAGAACAAATTCAGACTCATTTGTGGCTTGGGAGAAGCAATGAAAGGGCTTCTGTCTATGGCAAATGGCCAATTTCACCAGGAGCACAACAAACTACACTAATTTAGTAAAGGATGGGACCAATGCAATAGACCTAAATCCAGAACCTCGAGAATGTGCTCAGACAGTGAAACTCTTACTGTATACTGTCAATCTAGAATACTCTTTTCTAAGGTGAAATTTTACGGCACCTCTAATCAAAATACATGTATCAGCATGTATAAAATTTATTCTGCACCCATTTTGGCTTGGAATTCTCAGTTGAATGGCACATTTCTATACTTTAGACCACAGATATATTTCAAAGCACACAACTTCAAGGCTCAAGCAATATTATTCTTGCTCAATTTTTGTGTGTTTTATTTGTCATTAATGTACAGTTCTGGCTTATACAAACACTCAGTACATGCATACTTCTACCCACTGACTAGTAATGTTTATAAATTAAAATTACAAACTTAATGCTGGTGTATTTTTGAGACAAGTGTATCTCTTAGGCACTTCAGAGATTAACATACAACTTCTTTTAACACTGAGTAATTCCACTCCTCATTAAAACATTTTTTTAAAAAATACATTCACAAACAATTGATGTATTTTCAAAAACTTTACATAAAAGAGAAGGAACAGATGTGTGGTCTGAAATGGATAAGTTATGAACACATGGGTATATTTACACAAAAGTAACCATAATGGTAAATGTACCATTAGTGAAGATGAAATGAAATGATGAGGTGTGAAAATCTTGCTTGCAGCATGTCACATCTTTCTCCTCATTTATAGGTTTTATTTCAAGCAAAAATGCAACAATTCTCAAAAACAACAAAATTTCTTTGGGTGATCAGACTGCAGACATCAAATGCAGAAAGTTTACATTTGAATTTAACATTTGATATGACATAGGAGTCTATCTGATAAACGTTAAGTCCTTGCTCTGTATGTAGCTCAAAGAAATGATGTTTCTCTCTTTCTTTTTTTGCAATGTAATTTGGGAGAGGCTAGCCATGCTTACAATGCAGCCCTGCGGCATCTAATTGCTTCAAAGATGGGGAATTTGTTAAGCGAGTGTGATCTGTGGAAGAAGCTTTTGCCTTTGGCCCAGAACAAAGTGGCCGCCAATGCAATCAATTGTGACCATGTCATGTGATCTAGAGGGAGGGCACTGTTTGTTTTGGTCAATAAATAGCACTGATATTAGATATAAATGTTCATTTGGTACAATTCAGACAAAATAAGACTACACAGTTCAAAGCTTGCTACCTTCTCACTAAGTATCATGTGTAATTAAAAGGCACTGTACTGAAATTCAGTCCAACAGAAATCTAATTGCTGCAAACAAAAAGAATCGTTCTTTCACAACACAAAGTGAATGCAACACAACCAACTGAAATGGATTTGCAATTTCCAATGAAGTCATGGCACCAAGATTATTTGGCTTTTTCATGAACACCCAACAAGCATTACATGTATTATAAAATTAAAACAACTCAAAATAAAATTGATACACATCTCAGAACTGAGACTTTAAATGATGAGAAACTGGAACGGCTTTAACAGCTTTTTGTGCAAACACAGTGAAAACATATATCATACAAATGCACCGCTTTTCTTTATAATGCTAAATTGCTCACAATGTTCTGCAGGATGTGTTTTAAAATTGATAAATCAACAACCTGCCATCAAATACAACTCTGGAGGCAGTTTTTTTTTCGTTACTTTCTTTCCACTCTATATTTGGTTCACATCTGGTCAAATGAGATGTTTTGAATAATTGGCATGCTCATTAAGACGTTCAACTTTTGGTGATAGAATGCCCAAGTTCCTGAAATGTCATGACTCACATGTTTGAAAGACAAACTAGATTTGTACCCGTTTTGCTTCAATAAAGATGTTTCTTCTTGAAATCTTCAAGAAATGAAGTTTAAAAAAAAAAAAAAAAAAGGCAGACCAACCAAAACTGTACAGATAGGGGCCATCCATGAAATATGTACACTTGATTTTGGTGATATGTCAGAAACATTCCTTGTTAAGATCTGTGCAAACACGGTACAAATTATAATACAATGCTTTCTTTAATATTTATTACATTAAATTACTCAGAATAGCTAGAAAACTCCTCTCCCAGAAGAGTACATAATTGATGGATGGTCCCATAAGGTAACATGGATACCTAAGGTCCCGTTCAATCTGAGCCCTTATTCTTGAGGTCTACTATACACGCCCACTGTGCAATGATCTCCTGTTTGCTTTTCATGAAAGTTATACCATAAAGAACTTCAGATACACACTTTCTAAAACTTACAATTACAGTATATCTTGAAAACAAAATTACGTGAGGCTTTAAGAATTTATTTCAATAGCCCAGAAGCCATGGGTTGAGTTGGCTTCCAAAGGAAACCATTACAGGAATATTTCTGTTGAACACTTCAAGAAAAATGTCCAGCTATGTAGGCTGACAATTGATTGTTAGGAGGAATTTGAATTAATTTTTTAAAAATACTTATAGCCATGAGTCTCCAAGAAGTTAAAAAACTGGCAAACATTTGAATTCAAAATTAAGAGCGCTCAACTCAAATTTAGTGAAATCATTTTAATTTGACCATTCAATTATTTTCTCTATCAAATCACTAAATCTAAGCCAATAAATAAAGTACCCCAAAAAACTTTTTATTAAAACTGAAACAGAAACCAAACTTTAAATGAAACTACATGCAACCAGTGAGGAATTATTTGTACAGTTTATTACAAAGGGATCAGATCTTGGGGGCTACAGTGACATTATTTAAATAAAACTTTTCACAGTGGACTAAAAGAAACCGTATTTACAGACAGACTAGAATCATAATCATATATACAGCTCGTCGCTTCTGGCACAAAACTGTTACTACTTCATGGTGTCACCGCCTGGTGTCTGTCTGCAAACTCCGATGAAGTAAGGATGCATGAGAGCAGCTTTAGCTGAAATTCTTTTACTAGGTTCATAGGTCAGCATTTTCTGTTGATGTGCGTGAAAAAAAAACGTTAAGGAATAATTGGACCCAGAGAATCATGAGAATCATATCATTACTACGCAGTTGATCCAGGCTTCCTGCACCTCTTTAAGAGGGGATAAAATGTTATATTCCAGAGCTATTCAACTGCAAGGGAATGAGAGAAATTGTATGTTTATTTTTTCAGTTCAGACGACCCCCTCCCCCCCCTTCAATTTCAAAATGTTTTTTAGACAGTTGAATTCAAGGGCTAATCCATTATTTCCACGGGTCCTGGTATTCTTGAGCAATATTCTGCCTGACCTGAACATGCATGCAGCAACAGCTATTTTTAGGCAAGTACCAATCAGGTCTTCCTCTCATTTGCAGTTGAACATAATTATTGCGAATGATATTAACCATTAACCCCTTCCCTGTTTTGTCTGGAACAGTTCCAGGCTATATATCTCACTTCACTGCCATGTGTCCTGAACTGTTCTGGGCCTAGTTCATTGCATTTTTTGAGTGATAATATGGAGACAATTCCCAAATTATGATTGTTTTGTTTTTCCTGTTACTTCCCCTACTTACTTGCGTCATTCGCATGTATTTTGAAGTGTGGGATATATGGTGTGTAATTTTTTAGATTTCCTTGTGTTGTCCTCTTTTGCACCTGGCATATGAGAGGAAATCTTTGTGGTAGGCAAGGAGTTAAACACATTTGTGTTTTGACTTCTAGTAGTGAAATATCATGTGATATGTGAGCATTGTTGAGAAATGAATATTTTACTGAAATCCACGGGTACTTTCAATTTGTGGGCTGAAAACAGTTTACAAAATCCAAAGTAAATATTGTAAAAATGTTTTATGCATGCATGGGTGCCAGCAACCGAGCCATCTGAAACCTGAAAATCACTTTGACCAAATCCGCCAAACCTGAAGTCGCAGGCACTGAGCAATGTAGTGATAAAACAAAAGACCTACCAACTAAATGACACCTAAATCGCGTACACCAATGCCGTATAAAGGCAATTTTCAAGTACATGTATCAGAGAATAAAACAGTTTACATGTCACAATAACGTACGACAATTACTAAGTATTGGTGCATACCTATAACTTCCCTTGTTCATTTAAAATGTGTGACAGCAGCAGTTTTTTGTTCTATAAGATGAAGATTATTTCCTAGTTATATCTGGATGTGGGAAAAATTCTCCAACAAGTTTGTAAAACATCACAAACACTCAACGGACAATACAATCATGTAACCATGGCTCTTGTGAATGTTTATTAATTATATTTGTGTCCCTTGAGCCAATAAAATAGATCCTGTTGGCTCCCTTTCAATTCAACACCGCTAAGCTGAGTTTTCCTTCATACGGAAATTAAAACAGCAACGGAAACGTCAAAAACCCATCAAGTGGTGAAACAGAACTACATGTACGTTTACTTCATGGAGGTTTGACGGTTTTGTTTCCGTATACATGAAATCAAGGCTTAAGCAATATGCCGTTGCTTGACTCGCACTGTTTACGGCCCTTATAATAGAAGTGTCAGATCTATAGGCCTCAATCACGCTTGATATATATAAATACCCTTTATTGGACTGAATGAAGTGAAATCCGGCTATGCCGATGATATTGATGCCGGAAAACTAAAAAATAGGTAGAACAATCTGACGCGCGCCCCCTTCAGGTCGTTATAAACTAAGGCATCTGTGATCGGGTTGATCTAGTACAATGATTAGTAGCCGTACAACATGTATCGGTACAGGTCTAGGGGGCATGCTGGGACCTTGACCTAGATTCTAGATTTTTGCGTAACAGTAGTGACACGTCGAATCAGTCCGCACAACACATTCACAGTACACGCGGAACCAAGCAACCGGGTATTCCAAACGAACGCATTCATCGTCAATCGATAATCAAAGTTCGTAGATCTACCACTGCAGGAGAGTAAAGCATTAATTCTGGCGTAGGCCTGACACACTAGATGAAGTCAGCGCAACACATAATAGGCCTACACGTCCACTCAAACGGTACGCGGAACAAGCGGGTCTTGACCGGACACAAAGCGTGACACTGTGACCCTTCGGTCACTTTTAAGTTCGCGTTATTGTCACCGCGATGAAGAGCTGTTGGTGCATGTGAAGCGCTTGATCTAGAACTGCGAACCAGCCAGAACACGACGGTAATAGGTGCAAAGTAGGCCAATATCTCGAACGCACATTTGCTCTTTTTTGTTTTGAATAACCAGGTGGGTTTTTTTTCAATTCTTCACATCGCGAAACCGGAAAATTTTTTTTGGAGACATAGCGAAAGGAGGTCTGGCACCCATGTGCATGTGTTTCTTATGTAATGTATGATTACACATTCAAACTTCATTCCGTATCCTCCACTCTGATCAACTGATTCATTATCTTCTCAAAGAGCACTGATACAACCTCTATTACCGTAACATCTGATATTTTTCAGTGCTTGTTACTGTCTCATGAAAAACCAGTATATTATTTCTTTTCACTTCAGAAATCTTTGGCTGTGTGCCAGTTTCCATAGAAATGCCTTTTGCAAATCATCCACTTAAAACAACAAGGTTCTATCTCCACTTTTTGACTTAAGTGAGTTACACACTACTTCTACAGGCCTTCTCTGTTGTGTGTCAAAATATCAACAGGATTTGGTGTGTAATTTGTAAGTATTACTAAAGAGAATAAAATCATGTCATCAAAAGCTCAGGGGTGTAAATGACATTTGAAAACATTCTCTGAAAATGAAACGCCAGAGGCCGTGGGTCAGAGAATTTTTCTCTGAAATTTCTCTAAAACCCCGGAGATTCTCGGACTAACAATAGTGAAAGAAACTCGTCCGCCAGAGAATTTTTCTCTGAAAATTCGTCGTACAAATAGCAAACCAATGTCCTGACAATAGTATTAATGTAGTTGTGAAATTAACTGTTTTTATTCGTAGTTTTTAGGTTTGGATTTATTACTGTTGAAAAAATATCTTATCAGTGAATAAAGAAAACAAAAACAACCTGAAATAATTAAAAATAAGGATAAATTTAGCTCTAGATCTAGGAATTTACCCTCAGATTCAACAAAATGAAAAAATCTGAAATCAGAGAAAATCTGAAAGATTTACCCCCCTGACAGCTGTGAGCAAATGAAACTTCAGTCATCAATTTCTGAAAAGTTGACAGAAGGGAGTTAATTCTCATTCTAAGGGGACGAAATGCAGCCTATGTCTGGCAGCAAGGACAAAAAAATAGAAATATTAAAAAACAATTATCAAACCAGATGCTTTTAAATTTTTATGTATCCTGAAGTCCAAATGGAACTCTTGTGAGTGACAGTCTAGCAAGTGAGTCGAATGAAGATTTGAACACAATTACCTCCAACAAGTCACCTCCTTCCTGACATAAACTTGGAGCTAATGTTTTGGCTTCTCTGATTGGCCACTTGGGGAAAGAAGATTTGAAGTCAGGGAGACTTGTAACACCCGGCCACACACTCTCATCAGGAGTACCTATTACGATAATGTAAAATTTGATCTGGTTACACAACAGTCAAAGATGTGACAGTGGGCAGAAATTTGAATAGGGATTTGGGAAATTCATGATATTTAAGTACTGGAAAATCAAATTAGAATCAAGAGAAAAGAAATCCTTGTAATGGAATGGAAGAATAAAATAAAAACAAAAAAAGAACATGTGTCAAAAGTAAGATCTACAAGTCCCCAAAGTGCAGAACACCATGTATACTGTAAGACTAAAAAGGCCTTCATGCCATAGGAATAATGGAATTTGTAGCAGAATAAGGTCATGTCTGAATTCAACTCCTTGGATTCTGATATTCCAAACTCTGCCTCTGTATACAACATAAATGTACCAGTAACTGTTTTTCAAGATCCAAACTTTAAGCAAAGCAAATAAAAATGCTATCTTTAACAGGGATCCTCAGAGAGTTTAGATACGCCACATATAACGCGTCCTGTTTGGTACCTGGGTGTGAGTGGCTTGTGACATTGGACAGAATTGTGACACATTCACAAGTTACTTATTGGTAGAGTACAAGCGGCTAACCAGAGATCTCAGAAAATCAGGGGGAAAAAATAATTAAAACCAAATGTAAGTACAAAATACAATTTAAGTTGTTTATCAGGCATCTCAGATTTTCTACAAAAAAAAAAAACAATGTACAGGTTACACATTCTGCTGAAAAGTATAAGTAACCTTTCTGAGTGTCAAATTATTCAAGTGGTCTACAATATGGTAAAACACATACATAGTATAGTATAAAGAAAAAGGGTAATGAGGGTGAAAGCTAAATATTTACAAAATACTCTCTATAACTTTTCAATGATAAAATTTATTTTCCTCATGACAAATTAAAAGTGACAAAAGTGTTTATGCCAAACTCACCCAATGTTCGAAAAATTCTGAACAACTGATCAATCTCTGAATCCCCTGGGAATAATGCTTGCCTCCTGACCTACAAACAATAAAACACACCACTCACTGAGCTTCTTATAATACTGCTCACGTGAATAATAAAACATTTGTAATCATCAATTCATGAGGCATAAAATAAATCTCTCAGAGCCAACTGATGAAACAGCCTCAGTTAGAAGATACAAAACATATCCATTGATGTAACATACACACATACTGATGGTCATGACAACTGAAATAACTGTTTAATTTGAAGCTGTCAGGAAAACTCAAATTATACCTTTTGCCAATGCACAAGTTTTAACCAAAATAATAAATAAAATATTCACTCCAGTTGATTCTGTTATGAAAAAAAATATATGAAAAACTAAACCACAATTGTCAGAAGTTAAATTAAACATGTCCGCTGGCATGTGTGTCCACTACTTCTTTCAGAATAAAACAGTAAGATAGTCACTGTGCTATCAAGACAAGAATTTCCATTCATGATTATTTCTTCCACTGCCCAATTAATGTAATTTTATTACCATATCGGATGTTCTGATATTTCAAATGATTTTGAAACCAATTCTCTGATTAGAATGTCAAAAAAGAATGACCATATGTCACAAATCACTTCAATCTGAATTCTTTGACGTCTCTTTATTTTTTAAAAAGGCTTAACTTACCATTTCTACAAATATACAACCAAGACTCCATACATCAACTGGTGTAGAGTAAAATCTACTTCCCAACAAAATCTCTGGCGCTCTATACCACAAGGTGACAACCTAATGTGATTGAAAGTAGAAGAAAACTTTTCGCTTGAAGGAGCAATGACTGTGACATGCATTACTTGGTATTTATGGTTTAGCTGCATAGTTGTATTCACTTCTTCACATACAATCAAATGTGTCCTTCAATTTACAATTTTAGTGCCACACAATTCGTTTATATACAACTTTATTGGGCTCTGTGTATTGTGTCCTTGTATGGGTATGCAACAATAATTATAATGACAACAGTTTCTTTTCTTTAGATAAACAATAATCTTAAACTGTGCAAATATGATTTAAATTTCCTGCTACTGTTGTTTTGATAAATCTTGCTACTTATCAAAAAATTTAAATGTAAAAAGAACTAAACAACATGTTTCAGCAAGTTATACAGAACTGGATCAGGTCATTCAGTTAAATGAATTTAGGTGTAGCAAATGCAATCTTCCCAATTACTTTAGTCATAAAAATGCAATGTTATGTCATGGGAATTTTAAATTTATAAATAACTATGAAGATAAAATATCTCATGAATGAAAGGTGTCACTTAGAATCTCCACCAGCCAAATCATGTGGCAAGTCATTTGTAACCATTTTCATGTCCTTTCTTTCAACAGTTATAAATGTGAATGGTCGTTTCTCCAGCAGTTTCTCAAATATTCATGTGACAACAGGAAGAATCCAAGTTATTCCCATATTTGTATTTGTAATAAATATGGAACATCACTGTATAAACCATCTTCAGTTTTCCAAACTCTGGACTTTACCTCATGGGTGTATGTTCTGACAGGCACTCCAAATGCTCTAGCTAACCCAAAATCTGCCAGTTTTATGCTTCCCTCCATGTCGATGAGTAAATTCTGAGGCTTCAAATCTCTGTGCAGGACTCTGTGTGCATGGCAGTAAGCAATGCCACTCAATAACTGAAACATGTAGCTCTGTAAAGAATAACAGTCAAATACTAGATGACAAAAGCGACAAAATCCATCTACCAAACAAGAGGAAAATTAAAGACAGCTAACAACCTGGAGCAAATGAAATAGCCAAATTAAACCTACAAAACCTGAAAAAGGGAGACGCAACTGCCAAGTTTTTCACATGAAAATGTGCTAATAGTCATCTTCAGTACACTTTACACCAGAAGAAAACAACACTGATTGTCATGATTCGGATGTTGTTAAAACTCACGCAGAGAGTGAGTTGTTGTTGTTTTACCAGGGCCATGAGAAATTGGCTGGTGGCCTTGAACGGCCCTCGCGAATTATAGTTGGTGAGTAAATAAATGTAAAGTTAAACTGTTAGAGTCACGCTTGTCGGTTTTAATGTTCGTGATTAATAAGTAATGGAGTAGGGGTGAAACAAGGTGGGGATAGTTGACATTGTTAAGTATGACTAGACAAGTTTTTGCACGTTAACTGGCTGGTAGAATAGTGCAGACGTATTACTACAATTAAAATGGTGGGAGGTTTCGACCAATGAGATAGCTGAACTAATTGGGCCAGCGGACTAGCACTGCTGGGTAGCCAGATAGTATAAAACATCGTGTAACGTTCAGATTTATTGAATACAGACGAACAGAAGCATCGTGTCGTGATGTATATCCGGTTGGCCAGTACCTGAACTGTGATTTGAAGACTAGAAGTCCTTGCTAACGGACTGACTGAGCTCTAGAAAGAAAGGTCTAAGTGGGCTGACCTTTGAAAGCCCACGCTGCGCTATTTTGATGTTCGCGCCTACCAGTAGGCGTGACCAATGGCAGTATATCTTATTTGTTCAAGCATAATAGAAGATCAGAGATAGAGAGAGAACCACAGCCTCATAGGAAGTCTAGGGAAACCCCAGCTGGCGCTTTCAAAGGTCAGCCCACTTAGACCTTTCTTTCTAGAGCTCAGTCAGTCCGTTAGCAAGGACTTCTAGTCTTCAAATCACAGTTCAGGTACTGGCCAACCGGATATACATCACGACACGATGCTTCTGCTCGTCTGTATTCAATAAATCTGAACGTTACACGATGTTTTATACTATCTGGCTACCCAGCAGTGCTAGTCCGCTGGCCCAATTAGTTCAGCTATCTCAATGGTCGAAACCTCCCACCATTTTAATTGTAGTAATACGTCTGCACTATTCTACCAGCCAGTTAACGTGCAAAAACTTGTCTAGTCATACTTAACAATGTCAACTATCCCCACCTTGTTTCACTCCTACTCCATTACTTATTAATCACGAACATTAAAACCGACAAGCGTGACTCTAACAGTTTAACTTTACATTTATTTACTCACCAACTATAATTCGCGAGGGCCGTTCAAGGCCACCAGCCAATTTCTCATGGCCCTGGTAAAACAACAACAACTCACTCTCTGCGTGAGTTTTAACAACATCCGAATCATGACACTGATGTTGTGAAAAATCTATTCTGACAACTTCAGTAATATGAAGCCTCTAATTGTATTTCAAATGACACAATTTTTAAAATGTACTTAAAAGTTCAACTATACCAATCCCACCAATGTGATATCTCTCAAATTCATGAATTAGTTGTAATATTCTTATTGAATCTATAAAAACTTTACTACCAAATCATGTGTGAACGTTACCACTGAATAATACCATGTTTAATAAAATGTTCACAGTAATAATTATTAATAAATGATATTACAAACCTTAATGAGTGCTGGATTGATAACCTCTGTGTTAGGAAAGGAATCCATATATTTCTTCAGGTCTTTAGTCAGGTATTCAAATACAAGGTATAACTTCATCTCGCAATGAACAACATCAAGTAGTCTGTCGGCAAGAAAACATAGAAATATGTCAGAGAGTAAAGATCTTTTTTTTTTGTTTCCTCTCCCATTCCTACAAGGACTCTGCAAGAAATCCTCCTCATAATGAAAGCAAAAACAAGGCTCACACGACATGCTTAAAACTTAAGTCTATGCAATCGAGGGGTTGCCAACATGAGGCCAATCATTAATGCCATGTGAAAAAAAAAATGGAAATCTAAAAGAGTTGAAGCATGTCTAATTAATAATAATATATAAAACTTTAAACAATATTTTTGATTTCATGTAAATATTATGTAAGGGAAGAATGGGACAACATGGCAGTATCCGAAAGTAAAATATCCATCACAAGCCTTACCTGACAACATTTGGATGTTCAAGTTCCTTCAATAAAGAAATTTCTCTGATGGCAGTACTAGGCACTCCTTCACTCTCCCTGCCAGAAACAATAAAAATGTACATTTTTGATTACCCTGTCAGTTCAATGCCATCTTTAATTAAAGTGCCACTGGCATTAAAGCGATTTTAAGAATGCTTTGCAGCTCTGGTTCTGCTTGCATATGAAGCAGTCTCTCAGAATGGTATTCAAACGAAATTAGATCAAATTATCCCCATGTTAATAAAAAAAAAAAATATATCAAACTCAGTTCATTGTTTAAAAGGGGAAGTGCAGCAGGCTATTTAAGTGATTCTGGGGTCACCCCACTGATTTTGAGTTATCGGTTTTTTCCAGGTCTAACATCTATAGTTCACTTTAAGCCACTGTAACTTGTATTTTGAATACAAATATCCAGATAGTTGTATTTGAAAATGGCACCCATTTCCTAAATTTGAGATTTTTTTCCGAAAGGAAAAAAAGAAAGACGCGAATTGCCTGTTTTGTAACACCTCTCCATCAGTATCCCAAGTCAGCTGGAAGTGGAAGACTATAAATAAAGTCAGGTTTATGTTTATTTTTGAATGACCGCTGGTGTTCCATCTTCTCCTTCTTGACAATTCCCAAATATTTTTTTTTAAAAACAGCTCGATGATGTGTACTAGTACTGCTAGATCTACACACAACAAAATTGACCTCACTTTGTAACCATGACGCACTTGCTTCCATTGTTCGTTGCTCTGATCTCATCTGCGCTCAGAGTTCTGAGTCAAAACCCAACAAATGTTTGTTCATGGCCAAGTGGTAAACAGAACGACAGTGACCTACTTATGTCTCTTGTTTTGCTTTCACTCTTGATATATATGCACAAAACATTGTTCTTATCAGTTAAACATGGATGGAAATTCCCTCATGGCTTTAAAAAAATTGATCTTTGTGTTTGAACATAATGGATGTAATTTCAACCCTAAGTCAGTGTGAAAGAAGCTCTATATGTTCTGACAACGAGTCAGGATACACGTGACGTACCCTAAACCTATCCTAACCCTGTCCTTATCCCCTACCCCAAACCTTTATTTTCTGGTTGAAGGATAAAGGTTAAGATTTAAGGACAAGATTTGAATTTAGGTTTTTGTTTTTAAATCTTGACTTTCAATTCTTACCATACTTTACACATTTTCTTTTGTTTAGTGATTAAAAGGGTAGGGGGTAGGGTTAGGAATAAAAGTAAGTTATGGTTAGGGACAAGGGGAGGAGTTCCATTAGAGTCACACAGTAAAAATATTTCGAGGACGCGACTTCAGAATCATTTTTAAGCGGGCAGGTAAGTTTGTTCTCAAGATGGCTGTTTTCATAGTAAATGTCCAGCTTGATGATTAACACTTAGAACATGAAATATGTGGCTGACTAAAGTTGTGTAACTCATATTATATGGTACTCTTTGGATAATGACAGGATTAACCCTTGTCTCGAGTTGCTTGAACTCTTCTATGTCACACCCTGCGCAGGGATAGTCCATGGCCTGTCAGTCGCTCGCTCATGTGTTGCCACTCATGGCTGTTCTTCGCCGTGCTTTTACTTTCTTGCCGGATTATTAAATTATTATTTTCAGCCATATTCCCCCGGTGATTGCATTAAAATTGACATTTTTGTAAAGGAGAGTTAATACTTTTTTTGGGTTCTAAAAATCTGGGTTGATGCCTATCTCTCACTCAGTAAGTCAGTTGCAATTCGTTTTCCATGTGGTCAAATTCAGACATATTCACTGAATCAAAGACACAGACAGAATATAACTGAGGTGTCTGTAACCTACGCAAACATCCAAGAATTGTGTACGATATTCCAAGTAGTATCTATAATAAGTTAATAACACACAAGCACACCATGCTTTGAGTTTAGAGTAATTGGCATGGACTGAGCAGTTGGTGGTAGTGTCAAACTAATTTCCGCTTCTGTTGACTGTGTATTGTCCATGGAGGAGTTAAAGGTGGGTTGTTGGTTCAGCAATGCAAAAGATTGTGATGTCTAGTTCATTGGCGTGGAATAAGCAGTGATAGCAGAGTGAAGCTAATTACGGCTGATGTTGACTGTGTATTGTCTGTAAATGGTCTAGTGTTGTAGACACTTGCATTGGGCTGGTGCTCTTGTAGGGTCTGAGTGGCAGGTATGTTTCAGTGTGTTGGCATCTGTGTTTTGTGTGTACTCTGGTCTGACGTGCATGGTGGTTCGCTTAAACAATCCAAGACCTGTAGCATTTATAAATCAGACTATCGCATGGTGTGGTCGTAATCGCTGGCTGGCGGTGACTGCCCTCCTCCTTTTTTTTGTTTTTTTCGTGACACTTGAAACCCAGGTACTTTGAATGAGTCTGTCCTTTCTCTGAATTAATATTTAAAAATAGTAAAATGTCAGATTTAAAGTCTGTGCACAGCTTTTGCCTGATTCTGTTTTTCTCTTGTTTTGTCAACATCTTTCACTGTATAGTCTGCACTGTTCATTAAAAAATATCATGTGTTTTTTCTCACAGTGCTCCATGGTCCGATGACAAGATGATGAATCTATGGGGGATGAAAATTAAGAAAATCTTAGCAGAACTCAGCTACTAAAGGTGGGTGCCATGGGAAACTTTCACACAGTATGTAAATGAATACTGCTTCATTTGAATGCAATTTTATTAATTTTGGGGGTGCGATAACTAAGATTTGGGTTTTAAATTAAAATGAACAATGCATTAGTGTTTAAAGAAAACATGTTTGCAAGTTTTCTGAAAGAACTAAAACCATACTTGTCAAGTGTCATACCATCAATTCAAACACAGGAAAAGCAGAACAAACACATAGACATCACAACACAATGTTAGCTTTAACACAGATAGTAAAATAATGGGTTGAAAGAATGTGATATCAAAGCTAGACCACCCTGATAGTGATAGCATGGGACACTGATGTAAACGCCTGCCGCCTGGGGGAATCCACTGCACCTGTCAGTTTACTGACATTTATTACCCTGGCCATGGCAGAATAAACGCATGCTCTCAGGCCATTTGGAACAGCCGTGCACTAACCTTGGTAGTCAGGTCAATCAGGTTTTTTTTAACGCGTGTCTTGTGTTTGCTTTTAGTACATAAAAATATGCTGGACAAAAGTATAAGTGACTCTGTATTTGGATAAAGTATGTGTGATGGGATGCAATAACTTTTATTATTTTATTTAAATTGAAGGCTCATAATAAAGAATTTTCTGCATTTACGTGACATTCAAAACATGTTTTAACCTTTTCCCAAGAGCCCTGCACTTTTTTTTTGTTCCAAAGTTAGGCTATTCAGGTGGGCAAGTTCTTTTTTAAGCTAGGCACTTAACTTGTACTACCTACCTGTACCATGACAATTGCCTTCTCCTTCCTCCACTATTTAAGGTTTACCTTTCAATATTTTTACTTTCTAAGCATGCCTTTTTAATGACTGTGGCAGGAGATTTGATTTTCAGCTTGTAGTTGTAAAGACAAAGTACATTGTATACCAAAGCAATAGAATATCTAATTACCACATCAAACAGAGACAACAACGACCAACAACCAGGTCATTTTCTACCAGTTTTCCCCAATAAAAAACTGAAAGGGGTCTGGCCCCGCGGAAAATTGTGTTCGGTGCGGCTGCGATTTTGATTATTTACCGCAACGCGGCCGCAATTTTTACGATTTCCGCAATTTTTTGCATTTTGTTTACAAAAAAGGTCCAAGATGATGAAAACAATGAAAATTATTTCTTGTTTTCGCGAATTACAAAAAGAACGCAGGCAAGCCGAAAGCTGAGGCCCCTCCATGCGCGCACATGCACGGAAGTAGCACACTAATCTGGGCGTTCAAGCACATGCAAAATTTACACTGCTCGTCTCGTGGTCCACGTCCATTCGTTCGGCAGCAAGAAATCAAGATTTAGGCCTACTCTACAGCCTAATCATACCCGATGGATAAATTCCTTCGAAAACCAAGTGCCTCGTCGAAAACTAACCAGCGCAAGCTCTCGGCAGTCTCAATTTTCGACCGAGACATAATTATTTTTCCTGCGATAGACTGTTCTGTAGGGCATGCAATACTGTGCTCGATCACACTCATCGGTGGATCACCACATGACTACAGAGAAACACAAGAAAAGAAAAATGCAGAGCTCCAGTGAGAAAAGGGACAGCGCGTGCTGAGCCAGTTTCCAGCAAGCACAGTTTCCTCACAAGGTGAAAAAAGTGGGAAAATGCGACAGTTACAGTTACTAAGCTAATTTGGGGTGGAGAGGGGGATACCTAGTGTAGGCCTGGGTCATTAGATCTAAATAATGCACCCCGACTGCATTACTAAAGTGAGTAATTTTTAAAACTTATAATCTGGTCTAGATTTTTAAAGGCCTATTACCAAGAGAACTACTAGACTACAACAGTAGTAAACTACAGACATAGATCTAGTCTCTTTACCTCACTCCATTGAATTTGTATGAAAAAACAACAACATTCAAGCCATATTTCAGATTATATCCACCCAGATAACTGACTTTTAAAATTCTTGTCACCAGAATAAGTAAATGTAGATCTAGATCTAGTTTATATCACCACAGTTTTAAATTGAACTGTTTTGTAAGTATAGGCTTAATCTGTATCAGCACATGCAATAATGCATGCTATGTATTTGATTATGCTCCGATCTTGGAATGATCGGATGAAAATCAAAAGCTGCGGGGCTTGATAACCTAATATTAAATAGTGCTTTTTATAATAAGTGTTAGAATGTGATAGAGTAAAAGCTACGGATAATAATCTTCTTTTTTCACTTTCTGTATCTTAGGATAATCTATTCTCTTTTTTTCTTCCATAGAGGATTGAACTTTGTCAGGCCCAATTATCCAAGACTGACCACCTTGCTGTTAGGGAATTTGTGCAGAAGGGAGTGATAAATGGTGGCTAACCCAGGGCCCACGCAGTGAGGAGTGGGCGCTATATAAATAATAAAATATGTATTTTTTATTCATTCATGAACGCAATTTTTACTGTTTTTTGCATGCAATTTTTGCCATTCAGAATGCAATTTTCCGCGGGGCCAGAGGGGTACCATACGAGTTACACAACTTTAGCCTGGCACATATTTCATATTCTGAGTATTAATCACCGAGCCCAGCATTTACTATAAATTAAAAACAATAAACATCCATCTAGACGACCTGCTCGCCAGGGAAGGGGGCGCTGCCCCTTGTGATACTGATAGTAGCTTCTCAGGGAAGGCATACTGTCCTTTGTGACCCTACTCCCCTCGCATCCTTCGAAACCCTACTATGTGACTAAAATGGAACTCTTCCCAAAAAACCTACCGACAGACACACTTGTGCAGTATTTCTCCTAGCGTCACATCTAAATTTACTATTTCATATAGAACAGCTTATTAAATGGGCGGATGCCCCCTTTCTTATCATTTCACATGGAAATGGCATACCACCATCAAATCAAAGTCAAATCGACAAATGTTTTCCTTCTAAGATTTTCTCCGGATCAAACTTCTGACCACCAGCATTACTAGGCCTATGTGACGAGTATCAGTATGACGAATAGTTGCTAGATCTCCATTTCATCATAAAGAGCTACACTGGACCATACATTTTGTTAGAAACTTAGACAGGCCTGGAGTAGGGGTGACAGGATACTTTATAAACAAACGAAGCTCATGTGAAAAAATTATCAGTGGGAGCTACTGAGTTAACAAACAGGAGATGCTACAATGGCCTACATTGCTATGCCACAAAAGTGACCGCATGCAGGATTAGGGTTGTAAAGTGAGGAACAATAAAGTGGCCCCACATGCTTCCTGGTTTGCAGGCCTCGAGCAGGACTAAGGTAGAGCTAAGGATAGGGTACAACGTAGAATCAATGAAACTTTCCCCGAGATGGTTGGTTAAAGAGGGTTTTATTTCCGAATCTCATTAAATCAAAATCTTTTTCCTTTTTTTCCCACAAACTTCAGTAGAACTAGAATCTAGATCTAGAGTCTAGTCTAGATCTATATATCTAGATAGATCTCTAGATCTACATAGATCTATAATTGCCTTCTTTCTTGATCAAATCAACATTGATCTGAACTTCTCGTGGAAGTTTATGACTAGATCTAGAGTCTAGATCTAGATTCTAGATATCTAGATCTATGAGACTTTGTAAAGAATTGGTTAATGCGTAACTGATTTAACGTAGGAGGTAGCTTCCGAGCACCCACCCTTTCAAAACATAGATCTAGAGCTAGATCTACCCATGTTATCGATCTATGAAGTTTCAAAACGCATTCTTCATTTGAGACCACAATTTGTCAAAACTTACGCATCCAATCGAATCTTCTTGAGAGCAACGTGTTTCCCAGATGATTTCTCTCTGGCTTTATACACGACGCCGTATGTCCCCTCCCCGATCTTTTCTATTTTCTGGAAGTCTTCCATGGAGTGATCCTCCATTCGGAATCTTGATGTTTGATCTGTAAAAGTAGCCAGTTTAGGGGATGTTCTTGCACATTGACCAAGGGCCGACACAATGTTCAGCGAAAGTCTTGACAACGCCGAAGCTTCCCGCGTTGACAGCACCGGACTGAAAATGCCCGAATGCCAATTGGACAATATTACTGCGGTTTGGGTTGAAAGGTGAGAGGTCAAGAAGTCTTGTTTACAAATATGGCCATGTGACCGCAGGAAGCATCAGTGCCATCATTGACTAGAGTGTCGCTTCATTCAATGTGCGTGATCTCGAGCGCCCTGGCACTACATTCAATGATAAATTTGATTTACGAAACAATTGATAATAGCACAGTTTTAGGGCATTGCTGTCTTATTTTATCACGCTTCTTAAACCTACGGAAGAGATTTTATCTTGCTTGAACACAGCACGAATTAAATCACGACTGCTGTTGACAATCTTCCAATAAACAATGCACACACATATATTCATAAAGATTAAAAAGAAGCCATTGGTAGAGATTTTCAGATTTAATGTCCACACATGTATTTTATAACACAGTATGCCTCTGAAACCGAGTTAAGACTTAAGTAGGAACATTATAAACAAACCAAACATGCTACACACAAAGAAGGCTGGGTATAGCTATACTGTATTCGAGGATCTCTTGACTTGTGGTGTATCTGCCGCCAGGTGTGGTTATTATAAAAAACAAACCCCGGTTGGGGGTAGGGGGGGTGAATGAGGACTGTATTAAAATGGCTACTAGTTTTGCAGTCAAACTGGATTGGATTTTGCGCTTTCACACGGTACCTGGCAACACTTTTTTAGCTCTGTGACAATTCTGTTGTTGGCTGCATTATGAACACATACATGTAATTAGATTAGATCCAAACTAGTGGTTGGCGTGTGTGATGTCATGAAACCCATATGTCAGGAATCTTCTTTGTTTTTGATCTTTCAGGATTTATTTTCCTTTTTTTTTTCTTTTTCTTCATCAGCCTGTGCAACGACCGCGTTCCCTCTTTCTGCTAGTCTGCCGTGCGTCTCGTCTAAAAAAACAACACGATTGTTTGGCTGTTATGAATATATTATATTGATATTAATGAGAACCACATTAATGTATAATACATGTGTGCATATTTTGAAATTTAAAAAAGAAAATGAAAGCAGTAACTTTACTCGGTCACCTCACGGTATCCTATTTTTATCGTACATGTAATAATCCTGAACATAGATAATGGAGTCTAACTAGCATTAGACTTAGACTATAATCTAATTGTTATTATATGGTGAAATGTACGCCTGTCTGTGATACCCTGCAAGAAACATTTTCTCTTGAGCTCCGTTTACAGCAATATCCATTCTTTTTTTATGCACGGACATACGCGCGCACACACGTGCCTTCTGCTGTCATGGCATTCGTTTTGCCATAGCTGAAACACTCTTCTTCAGTCGGTTTGTCCAACTGTTTCCCGATAATTCCGTCGGTCTGTCTGTCTGTTCATCCATCTTGCTGCTTGTCCGCGTATCGGGCAAATCAGTCGTTCGCATGGTTTGTCAGATGGTGAGATACATGTACATGTGTATTGGAGGAACGAGGCTCTGTGGGTTTGTGTAGTGGGTTCTAGTATTTCTAACGCGGGTATTACACGTGTACGGACAAATTTTGGCCTCCAGCCGGTCGTAAAGACTGGTTTGCTATTACACACAACGATAAAACTGAATGAGATCCGGATCGCACGAGCACACACACACAAAATAGTCTACACATTGGAAATCCCATCACGATAGAGCCGTGATTGCTGATAGAACACTACCGGTGTAGCAGGCCAGATTATACCCCCGCCAGACTATACCCGGGGTTAAACTGGAAATCCCATCACGATAGAGCCGTGATTGCTGATAGAACACTACCGGTGTAGCAGGCCAGATTATACCCCCGCCAGACTATACCCGGGGTTAAACTGGCCTAGCCCAGAATATACCCCGGGGTATATTCTGGGCTAGGCCAGTTTATACCCTGGGGTATACTTTGGGCTAGGCCAGACTATACCCCCCCCCCCCCCAGTCCAGATTATACCCCCAACTTTTTTTTTAAAAACAAGTCAACACCACAGTTTATTTCAACTTTAGTTTAAATTGTTCATTATCACTGTCATCAGGTATCATATTGAAGCATTCATTCTTGACTCTTGTAAATTATGATACATTTAAGAGGAAATAAACATGCAGTAAAAAGCATTGATATACAAAAGGTTTGAAAATCCATTCAAATTGATATGATTAGACTTGTTTACTTGTGTCCGTTGGTATTATTATTGTTGTTGTTGTTTTTTTATAATTAGTTGTCCATGAGTTAAACATATATTGTTTTTGTTGTTGTTTTTTGTTTGGCACCACTGACATAATTTTTAGTGGCAAGTTATGAAATACCTGTAATTATAAGACTCATAAGTGTAAAGTCATCTGAATTTTATTTTAATTTTTGAAAATCAGAAATGTGCTTGATATGTCAGAACAATTAGATCTATATATAAAGTTATAATAATGCAGAGAGAAAAGGCCGGGAAAGAACACACAGAGAAAACCACAACAACATTTTAATAACCCAACTGACAGATTGTGCAATTCCACCATCCAGCAGACATTAAATGCTTCACACGAAACTAAATACCTACTAAAATTTTTTCACATCATAAACTTAACCTGTCCTGATCCACTTGAGACGGTACAGAATGCTAACCAGTAATATTCAGTAATAAAAATAAGAACACAAAATCATCTTATTTACTCTTGAAAATAAAAAGAATATAATCAATATCAGAATCATCATCATCATCATCTTGGAATATTATTATAAAGATAAGAGGGAATGTAAAAATGACCTACACATCATTCTAGAATCGATAAGCAGCAAAGTGTGTATACCAACTACATGTATATTTTAAAAATGTGTTAAATCTTTTCAACTATTTACTTAGAACTGGACAGAAAGCTTTAGTAAACAAGCTTTGATAGTCGTGAAAACTGACAGATTAAATCAACTGAGCCAACAGTGCATTGTAGAAAGTAATAACAGTATGTTACGGCAAAAAATTCGATGGATCATGTTGCGTTAATGTTTCTTGTAAGTAAATTCTTTGATAGCTTATGTAGAAAGTGTTTGGGTTCGTATTGTATTGATTTAGTGAACCAGACCATCAGGTACAAGACAATGTTAATTCAACACAACAGACTCCACGTGTAGCCATTTCATAACTTCCTGTATTCTCTTCTGTCGCTCTTTTACAATGAAGTCACAGACAGTCATATTAATAATAATCTAGAGTAAGTCTAAAATCCTAAACAATGTATTTAATATGATACCAGAACATCTCCCTTCTTTTAGAGATTTAAAAGATTTTAAATTAAAGTGTCCTTTCAACTTATGTTGTAATAGTCCAACTTATGTTTCCATCAACGTTCTTTGGGGTGAATTTTAGTTTTGTAAATTTTCGGGTAAGTCCATAAATATTGTTTTTGTTCTGGAAGTAAAAACTATCTACTAATGTAATATTCCATACACACACACTTTCGTTCCATTAACTAATTTATGAACTAACAATTAAGTTAATGTAAAAGTACTAAAAGTCATGATCAACTTAATTGTCCTTGATTTCTGGATATGTCATGCCATATCACAATGGATAGTTGCTTGAAATTAGTGATTTAATTATTATGTCGTTAAATATCAACAGTAAATTGTTCAAACACTTGACATGTTAACTGAACTTAAAACTAAAATGAACAGTAACTTAAACTAAGTAAGTATGAACTACTGTATGAATAAGGTAGAGACTTCCTGCCTCTACATCATGGGAGGGTATTATTATGACCCTTGCTTTATCCCATGATTACTATTACACAACACTTCTAGCTTGGATTGAAGATGGAAGATGACTAGTTCGACCTTCTCATCTCTTCCTCCCTGAATCTGGCTGGCTTGTTAGCAACATAGCCTCGAGCCATACGAGTGACAGGTCTATTTGTAGACACTGTTTCTGGAGGGGATTTGACGACTCTAGAATTTGAACTAGGTGTTGCAGGAATATCTTGGGTTTGTTCGTTATCTTGCAGCACATCATCTGGAGGATCTGGGCTTGGATCTTGATCAGGAAACGAAGACGGTACTGCTTGAAGGTGTTTCCGGTTTCTGCGCAGCACCCGGTCAGGTGTTTTCACCAAATATGTTCGGTGATCTGGATTTGTTGCAATGACAGTTCCTGGTCCGGTCCACTTGTTTTCTTCATCTGTCTTGAGAAGAACTTTCTGTCCAGACTCCAGTTGTTTCAGTTGTCTTGCGCCATGTCTGTTGTCGTAATTCCTTTTGTATCTTGTTTTCGTTTCTTTTGCTCTGTCTTGGATGTCTTGGTTGTTGACTTGTCGAGGGTAAAGGTTCCTCGGCAATGTGGGAACTTTTGTTCTCAGTTGTCGTCCCATCAGGGCGACTGCTGGGCTCACTCCAGTCGTTGAGAGAATTGTGTTTCTGTAGTTCATCAGAGCTACCTCTAATGAATTCTGTTTCAAAAGTTTCTTTGCAACCTTCACAGCACTTTCGGCTTGTCCGTTGGACTGAGGAAAGTGTGGACTACTGGTCACATGTTGAAAGTCAAAGTCTTTAGCAAAGAGTTTGAATTCTCTGCACTGAAATTGTGGTCCATTGTCACTAGCCAGAGTTTCACAAATTCCGTGAGTTGCAAAAATGTTTGTTAGCTTCTGGATGATAGCTTGAGATGTTGTAGAATTCAGTTTTACTACTTCGATCCATTTTGAGTAGTAATCGACTACGACTAAGTATTCATTTTTCCCATGTGTAGCGAGATCTACTGCAATTTTCTGCCATGGCCTCTCAGGTAGGTCAGTTGGTATTAATGGTTCATTCCGCTGAGAGGGTCTATTTTCTCTGCAGGAGAGACAGTTCTGAATCATGTTCTTGATATCTCTCGTGATGCCGGGCCACCACACGGATGCGTCAGCATTCTGTCTGCACTTTTCGATTCCTTGGTGAGTCTCATGTAGTTTAGAGAGAATGTAATCTCTTTGAGAATGAGGGACTACTATTCGGTTGTTGAAAACTAACAATCCATTCACAATAGACAGTTCTCCTTGCACTTGTTGAAAATTTTGTAGTGTTTTAGGTACCTCTTTTGGCCAGCCATCCATCACAAAATGCATCACTTTCTGTATGTCTGTATCTTTCTTGCTTTCTTCCCTCAGATTTTCTAATCGTGAAGCAGTGACGGGCCAAAAGCTTTCCAGAGATTCCACATAAGCCTCTACATTCTGTCCTGTTTCTTTATCTTGAGTTGTATGGTAATTCATTGGACTTCTAGAGAGAGCATCAGCAATGACGAGCTCTTTCCCTGGCACATGAATGACATTGTAGTTGAATCTTAAAAGTCTCATCAGTAGTCTTTGGCATCTGGCAGGGCATTTATCTAAATCTTTTTTCTTCATCAATGGAACCAATGGTTTATGGTCTGTTTGTAATTCAAAGTTATCAAGACCAATTAGGTATTTTCCAAATTTTTCACATGCATAGACCGAAGCCAAACATTCTTTCTCTATTTGGGCATAACCTTTTTCTGTTTCTGTCAATGTTCTAGATGCAAATGCTATGGGCTGAAGTTTGCTTCCTTTCATCTGTATTAACACTGCTCCCAACCCAAAACTGCTGCTGTCTGCACTGACAATTGTTTCACAGTTAATGTCAAAGAATCCCAAGGTTGTAGCTTCTGCTATTTTCTTCTTTGCAAGGTTGAATGCATTTTTCTGCTCTGCTCCCCACTGATATTTTTCTGACTTTTTCATCAAATCAGTCAAAGGTTTCAAAATTGTAGCTAGTGATGGAACAAATTTACTCATGTAATTGAGTAACCCACACACAGTGCGTAGCTCTGTCAATGATGTTGGCGGCTGTAGTTTCTGTATGGCCTCCACCTTTTCAGGATTTGGTTTTATTCCCTCCTTGTTTATGAGATGTCCAAAGTATTTCACCTCTTTCTGTCTGAAACAACATTTTTCTTTATTTAATTTCAGTCCTGATTGTTCTATTCTCTCCAAAACAGCTTCTAGTTTTCTGTCGTGATCCTCTATGTCTTTCCCATAGATGATGGTATCATCCATAATGACTTCACAACCTGGCAGGCCTTTTAAAGTCTCTTTCATTTTTGATTGGAATACTTCAGGACCTAATGATATTCCCATGGGTACTCTCTGGAAACAGTATTTTCCAAACGGTGTGATGAAAGTTGTGAGCATGCTGCTGTCTTCCTCGAGGGGAATTTGGAAGAAACCAGAGGTTGCGTCTAGTGTAGAAAAGACTGTTGCGCCATTGAATTTGGGAGCGATATCCTCTAAGTTTGGAAGCATGCAGTAGTTTCTTTTCACTGAAAGATTTAACTTCTTGAAATCCACACAGATCCGAACTTGCTTGTTTGGTTTTACTACTGGGACCATTGGGGCACACCATTCTGTAGGTTCATTAACTTTTCTTATTACCCCATTTCTTTCCATCCTTTCCAGTTCTTCTTTTACTTTACTTTCTAAAGGGAATGGTACTCTTCTTGCTGTTGCAACATTATATGGTTCAGCATCTTTGTTTAATGTTATTTTTACTGGTTCAGTTTTCAACAGTCCGGCAGCACCAAAAACTTGTTTTCTTAGTTCAGGTTTTAATTTTTCTGTGCGTTCTATGTCTTCTATGTGCCTGATTAAGCCTAGAGCTTCGGCCACATTTCTGCTGAGTAAATTGCTACCTTCTTTGTTGTTTAAGACCACAACTCTGAATTCAAAGGTCTTTTCCTTTCTCTTTGTCTTCGCTGTGAACTCTCCTTTCACTTGAATATTTCCTCCTGGTGAGGTTAGATTCAGTTTACATTGATGCAATGTCGGTTTGGTTCTCAACCTTTGAAATGTTTTCTGAGTAATACAAGTAATGTCAGCTCCTGTGTCCACTTTGAAAGGAACATTTGTATTCTGAATGTTGAGCATCGTGCTCCATGGTGGAGATTTGTCTGAAATGACTGTATCTATTGAAAATGTTTGTTCAAATTCTTCAGTCACCTCTCTAATGTTTGACCTGCACATTTTGGCAAAATGATTTGCTTTATGACACTTGTGGCAGGTTCTCCCTTTTGCTGGGCATTGGTCACGTGGGTGACCTTTCCCACACCTGCGACAATTTTGATACTGAACACTGGTAGGTCTGTGATGATTATGATTATAAGGTTTCTTATGTGGTTTGTGACCTTGTTGTGGTGCTGTTGCCCCTTTGTAATGCTTTTCATTCTTTTTAAATCCACCTGATTTTACTCTACTCATCTGAGTTTGCTGTGGCTGTGCTGTGTTATTTGTCAGCTTTTTTAAGAATTCTTCAGTCATTTCCAGACTTCTCGCGAACTGTAACAATCCTGCTACGTCAAGCGTTGATGTAGTGAGTCCTTTTTCTCTCACTTTCTTCGATGAGCAACCTGATATGAGTTGCGATTTTATTTCATCCTCCGCATTCGGAAAATTGCACTGAGACGCAAGTTGGCGGAGTTCGGAGTAAAAATCGTCAATTCGTTGAAATTCTTTCTGCCGCTTGTGTCTGAATTCATATTTCAGGATCTCCAAATTTGATCTTGGATTAAAATGATCTGTTAGAGCTTTAATGAGGTCCTTATAAGATTCATCTGAGGCTTGTATGGTATTGATAGTGGGTAATGATTCTGCAATATCATTTAGATCTGGACCACCATAAGTGAGGGTAAGAGCGTATCTTCGTTTGCTGCTAGCTATCTCGTATCCATCAAAGATGTGCTCCAGCCTGCGGACCCATCTAGGCCATCGAACTGCGGCACCTTCAGTGTGGCAATCGAATTGTTCATACGGTGGGAGATTCATGATGGACTCTGTGGTGTAGATCTAGTAGATTTGGCTCAGGTCTGAACTCATAGACTCTGCACTGTGTCGATCTATTCTTGCTGTCAGGTCTGATCTCATAGACTCTGCTCTATCGATAATAGGTCTTGGTTCATGGGCTTGGCTTAGGGGCCTTTTTTTTTTTTTTTTTTTTCAGATACGTCTAGATTCTAGATCTGGTAATGCCAGCTACTTTAACTGACAACATGTTTGTCAGATCCCACTTCTGACACCATGTTTGGGTTCGTATTGTATTGATTTAGTGAAATAAAATTTTGAAACTTAATGTTGTATCCTTGAATATTTTCCTGAATATGGGAGTATAATCTGGACTGGTGGAATATAGTTTGGCCTAAACACCACAGTTTATTTCAATCACAGTTTAATTCATTTTTTTTGTCACTGTCAACGGGCACCATAGTAATACATAGGGCCTACATACATTACATTCTTGACTTCCGTAGATCATAATAAAATTCAGAGGAAAAAACATGCATTATTATGTATTGATATGCTATTGGGTGAATATCCATTCAAACTGATATGATTCAACTTTAACCCTCATTTCACTCACGTTTGTTGTCAGGTTGTAGTTGTTTTTGTAGTTGGTTGCCCATGAGTAAAATTTGCACTGTATTGTTTGTTTGGCACTGACATACAATAAGTCACAATGGATGAAATAATTAACACACTCATAAAAATGAAGTCATTTTAGAGTATATATATTTGTGTGCGAATACACAGTTGTTAAATCCTCTGGCAAGGGACGTATCAAGCTTAGGAAGGTAAAGGCGGACAGTCTTTTTTTTTTTTTTTTTTTTTTTTAAATTTTATTTAACTCGCTAGAGACATACCCTTATTCACTATAACACAGAAGTTCAATTTTTCAAATGCCTTGCAAACTAATCCAGTGTCTTAAACCATAAGGTACATAAAATGTATATCATTCTACAAATAAGCTATCAAAGAATAATATTCACTAACAAGAAATACTGTTAATGCAACATGATCCATTGAATTTTGCCTTAACATGCTATAGATCTAATTACTTTTTACAATGCACTACTTTTGTCTCAGTGTACTTACTCTGTCTGTCTACACAACTGTCAAAGCTATTTCACTAAAGCTTTCTGTCCAGTTCTACTTAAATAGCTGAAAAGATTTAACACATTTTATATATTTGATACACATATTGCTGCTTATAGATTCTAGAATGATTTGTAGGCCTACACTGCCGTTTTTACACTCTTATATCTTTGCATTATTCCAAGATGATGATGATGATTCTGGTATTGATATCTCTCTTTATTTTCAAGGATAAATAAGATGATTTCTTGTTCTTATTGTTATTATTGTATATTACTGGCTAGCATTCTGTAACGTTTCAAGTGGATCTGGGCAGGTGGAGTTCATCAGGCGAAAAAATTTAGTGCCTATTTAGTTTTATTTGAAGTGGATGACGGAATTGCACATCTGTCAGTTGGGTTATTAATATGTTTTTATTATTTTTTTCTATGTGTGTTGTTTTCCAGCCTCTTCTCTCTGCATCATTGTAACAAAAAATACAATGCATGTTTTACTCATGGCCAACCAATTATCAAATAATAATAATAATAATAATAATAATAACAAACACGAGTGAAATTAATGCCGAAATCTAATCATATATCAGTGTGAATGGATACTCAACCCTTTTGTATATCAATGCACTTTAAATTAATGCATGTTTGTTCCCTCTGAAATGTATCATGATTAACAGGAGTCAAGAATGTATGTATGGTACCGGTACACCAATTTAAACTAAATGGGTACTAAAATTCTAACCGGCTACTTTTTCCAGAAACGCTATAGTAGTTATGTGAGAGGATGAACGATTTTCTATTTTTAATATGTGCTTTCATGGTAACTCTAGTGCGTGAGTGAGGGACGGCCACTCATAGTAGTTTATGGACACTTGGCCGAGTACCATTAATTGGATTATTTCCCTTGTAATACTAGCGCGGGACCCGTTATTCACATCACGGTGAAAAGCGCGCATTTTGATTGGTCAGTTGGAAATGTACCGGGCTTCCAACTCTTATATCATGGCTTTGAGTTTCTTACAACTCGCTCACTCGTTGTTATCCACCGACAGAAAGACGGGAACCCGAATTCATTTTTGAGAGTAGACAATACCCTATCGGTACAAAATAGGTACTCATGATAACGTTTGTTATCAATAGAGATACGTCGTATTAATGGACGAAAGTATCCCGCACAAAATTGTCGAATGTTGTTAGTCCTGACACTTTGAAAATTTATATTAAAACTATTACCGGGTTTCTGGTATAAGTAGTCAGTTAGAATTGTAGCAGCAAGTTTCTACTTTATAATGGTACCAATTTCGTTGTACTTTGATGCACGTGTCCTATTGAAATGATTAATAAGAGGATCTCGGATTTAAAGTAAACCACGAGTTAGACGCATGTTATCCCCGATAAATCCAACCTGGGTCAAATTTATTCAATTATTGCTGGAGGGGACGTTAGAGTAATTTCTGCAGTTTACCGGGATACCTAATTGACTTTTGTGTGCACCCTTTTAACCGTACTGTAAATTCGATTGTGTTAGGACCCTAACCGGTTATGTTGTTCGGCTGGACTCAATGTCCGAGCCTTTCACTTGTGCAACACGGGCTACGTAATAGCTCTCTCGGACGTCCGCGCGGGCTCATAAATAAGATGCGGTTCGAGTGGTCGACACACTCCATCAAAGACGCAGAGACAAGAGCCGACAGCACGGTGAACCTAGGCCGGCGGCGGCCTGCCGTGGCGCGCCTCGCCCAAAACATGGCCTAGTCCAGTTGCGCCAGTAGCAGAGAGACTTTGGGTAAGTTGGAGACTATTATATTAGAAGTGACTTTAATTTGCGCACCCCCCCCCCTTTCTTGGATGCCGCGTAGAGAATGCTGATCTACAGAGACCATTATGAGTCCGGCTCAACGGTAATTGCCATTGTCATTGGACGTGTAGGATGCGCTTTGCAGTACAGTGTCTTGATATTGTGACTTTATTGTCAAAGTTAACGTTTGCGGTGCTAGATGATAATGATGGCTCGCTAACCAAGCTATCACGATTTGCTTGTGTGCCTATATATAGTGTATGTGTAGCATTGCCTTGTTGTGGTAGGCAGTGAGGATTTCCTGACATGTTAATGTGGACGGCTTATGTTATAGCGAGCGGCACTCTACACTTGATTGTATTACGGGTATTTGTGTACCTTGCCAGTACCACTATGCTATAGAGAGCAGTGTGATTGTGATTGCGTGTTTAGTGTTTAAGATGTGTAATTAGTTACATGTATTGGAGATGTATAATATTAGTTGGGCCTCACATGGGTGAGCCCCAGGATTGTTCTATGTGCGGCGGTGGATGAACAATGTTTCAGTGAGTCTACACATGTTGCAATGAGTCTCGCCGACATATATATATATATCATGTGCATGCATTATAGTTATCCAGATGTATTATGCTTCTATATGAGTTTCGTAAGTGTGTGAAGGACAGTTTCATTTTAAGGAATGTACACATTACTTTATGTATCTAGTGGTGTGTCATACACATGTTAGCCTGGCGGCATAGCTCCGCGGCTAAGGTCAAAGGGCATGACCCTTCAGTATCGATTGGGAAGGGAAGTAACCAATACAATAGCCCTGGGGCGGGTTAGTACTAATAATGGGAGTGGGCCTATGAGGATGGCCTGCATTGGGATGCAGCGTCTGTGTTATGGACGGTCAGTGGGCCATGTTGGCCACTGCGTTATTAAATGGAATGGCCACTCTGGATGTGTTGTACACCGGCTCAGCGGAGCGAAACTATTGTGTTCTTGCCCCTTCATTTGTTATGTCCTTCATACTTTGATTAGTACATTAGTTTATGTTGCCAGTGTGCTAGGAAACTCCTTTTGTATATGATATAGCCACTTGTAGTTGTTATTCATTAACCTTAGCGCTATTTTATTCCATGCATACATATCCAGTTGGTTATTGCTTAAACTCTATATTATGTTGTTGTTGTTTGATTTAATACTTAATCCTATTACTATGTATGTCCACCATTGATTGCCTGATTAATGTTGTCATTATATCCTAATCATATTTTTGTCTTTTTCTCTTGTTCCAGCTTATGGCTGGTTGGGCTTCTTTTTTTGGGCTTCTTTTTATGGGCTTCTTCTTTTTATGGGCTTCTTTTGTTGGGCTTCTTTTTCTTTTCCTTTTTTTGTCTGGTAGTGATACCTTTGTTAGGCTTTTTGAATAAATAAGATTGCCAGCAGAACCCTGTGTTTGTTAATCCTGTGTATCCTTAAGGGAGTTACTATTGAACCCACGCAGTAACCACATTAGCCACTCGTAGTTCATTCCAACATTTTCTGGTGTCAAGAAGTGGGATACACAGAAGGGTTAGTTTGTAGTGTAGAAGACCCAGCCATGGAAATTTTTAGTTTGAAGCCCGGCCAGCCAGCCAACCCCTGCCCCACCCCATAGGAACCATGGAGCCACGAAGACCAACGCCCTCCAACATCAACTCAAGATTCAGGACCTGTATCCCGGTCCTGTGCACACCGTCCTGTCTGTTCCCCCGCCGCATGGTGGTTACTTTACCATCAGAAACCCAGATGGAGATGCCTCTGCGGTCAACGGAGACCTCTTGCGGTTGTTTCACCCCCCAGTGGTCAACACACGTCCACAGCACCCGCCTCCACTGCCTGCGTCGACCGATGTCTGGTACTTCCCGGCTCACCACCCTTGCCAGCCACCTGCAGCCCGACCGGACCCTCAACCTGGGATGACAACTTCCCAACGCCTACCTCCTGTGCGACGGTCCAGCCGCCCACACAGACAACCCCAGAGATTGGACCTCTGACTCTTATTAGTGATCAACATTAGACATTGACTGTGAGTGCAGAAAGAGCAGGGGAGCGCACCCATCAAGACCCCCCCCCCCCGAGTTTCCATCAGGCCAGATGATAGACCACCGAATCCAAGGGAGCTCCGCCTCAAGATTTTAAGTTAGAGAGTATGCCCATGTTGGCTTTCTCCACAGCTTAGTTACAATGACTTTTAATGCCTATGTTGACCTTACCTTTTTCATTGCCCTAGTGCCCTTATAGCATATTGTATTTTTTTGTACTGTTCGATCCTACGTTAACCCTGATAGTGGTCTGGGACCACCGTTGCAGGTCTGGGACCTGTTGTTTGTCCATATGATGTAACTTACTACAGCCAGAGCTGAGACTGTTGTGTACATCTTCAGGATGCCAGTAGTAACTTTGCCGGTTCACGCCACCTGTTAGTAGTTATAAAGAGGATGGACCATTGTTGTACTTCGGTTCACTGTGTGTATTTTGCAATTGTTCTACCCTAAGTGATGGTATCATAGCCCCTTAGAGTTTGATTATACCTTCAGTGGTCTTTTGTAAACCTTTGAATTGATGTATGTGTCACGTAAGGGACTACGTGACTTAGCAGGGGAGAATGTGAGAGGATGAACGATTTTCTATTTTTAATATGTGCTTTCATGGTAACTCTAGTGCGTGAGTGAGGGACGGCCACTCATAGTAGTTTATGGACACTTGGCCGAGTACCATTAATTGGATTATTTCCCTTGTAATACTAGCGCGGGACCCGTTATTCACATCACGGTGAAAAGCGCGCATTTTGATTGGTCAGTTGGAAATGTACCGGGCTTCCAACTCTTATATCATGGCTTTGAGTTTCTTACAACTCGCTCACTCGTTGTTATCCACCGACAGAAAGACGGGAACCCGAATTCATTTTTGAGAGTAGACAATACCCTATCGGTACAAAATAGGTACTCATGATAACGTTTGTTATCAATAGAGATACGTCGTATTAATGGACGAAAGTATCCCGCACAAAATTGTCGAATGTTGTTAGTCCTGACACTTTGAAAATTTATATTAAAACTATTACCGGGTTTCTGGTATAAGTAGTCAGTTAGAATTGTAGCAGCAAGTTTCTACTTTATAATGGTACCAATTTCGTTGTACTTTGATGCACGTGTCCTATTGAAATGATTAATAAGAGGATCTCGGATTTAAAGTAAACCACGAGTTAGACGCATGTTATCCCCGATAAATCCAACCTGGGTCAAATTTATTCAATTATTGCTGGAGGGGACGTTAGAGTAATTTCTGCAGTTTACCGGGATACCTAATTGACTTTTGTGTGCACCCTTTTAACCGTACTGTAAATTCGATTGTGTTAGGACCCTAACCGGTTATGTTGTTCGGCTGGACTCAATGTCCGAGCCTTTCACTTGTGCAACACGGGCTACGTAATAGCTCTCTCGGACGTCCGCGCGGGCTCATAAATAAGATGCGGTTCGAGTGGTCGACACACTCCATCAAAGACGCAGAGACAAGAGCCGACAGCACGGTGAACCTAGGCCGGCGGCGGCCTGCCGTGGCGCGCCTCGCCCAAAACATGGCCTAGTCCAGTTGCGCCAGTAGCAGAGAGACTTTGGGTAAGTTGGAGACTATTATATTAGAAGTGACTTTAATTTGCGCACCCCCCCCCCTTTCTTGGATGCCGCGTAGAGAATGCTGATCTACAGAGACCATTATGAGTCCGGCTCAACGGTAATTGCCATTGTCATTGGACGTGTAGGATGCGCTTTGCAGTACAGTGTCTTGATATTGTGACTTTATTGTCAAAGTTAACGTTTGCGGTGCTAGATGATAATGATGGCTCGCTAACCAAGCTATCACGATTTGCTTGTGTGCCTATATATAGTGTATGTGTAGCATTGCCTTGTTGTGGTAGGCAGTGAGGATTTCCTGACATGTTAATGTGGACGGCTTATGTTATAGCGAGCGGCACTCTACACTTGATTGTATTACGGGTATTTGTGTACCTTGCCAGTACCACTATGCTATAGAGAGCAGTGTGATTGTGATTGCGTGTTTAGTGTTTAAGATGTGTAATTAGTTACATGTATTGGAGATGTATAATATTAGTTGGGCCTCACATGGGTGAGCCCCAGGATTGTTCTATGTGCGGCGGTGGATGAACAATGTTTCAGTGAGTCTACACATGTTGCAATGAGTCTCGCCGACATATATATATATATCATGTGCATGCATTATAGTTATCCAGATGTATTATGCTTCTATATGAGTTTCGTAAGTGTGTGAAGGACAGTTTCATTTTAAGGAATGTACACATTACTTTATGTATCTAGTGGTGTGTCATACACATGTTAGCCTGGCGGCATAGCTCCGCGGCTAAGGTCAAAGGGCATGACCCTTCAGTATCGATTGGGAAGGGAAGTAACCAATACAATAGCCCTGGGGCGGGTTAGTACTAATAATGGGAGTGGGCCTATGAGGATGGCCTGCATTGGGATGCAGCGTCTGTGTTATGGACGGTCAGTGGGCCATGTTGGCCACTGCGTTATTAAATGGAATGGCCACTCTGGATGTGTTGTACACCGGCTCAGCGGAGCGAAACTATTGTGTTCTTGCCCCTTCATTTGTTATGTCCTTCATACTTTGATTAGTACATTAGTTTATGTTGCCAGTGTGCTAGGAAACTCCTTTTGTATATGATATAGCCACTTGTAGTTGTTATTCATTAACCTTAGCGCTATTTTATTCCATGCATACATATCCAGTTGGTTATTGCTTAAACTCTATATTATGTTGTTGTTGTTTGATTTAATACTTAATCCTATTACTATGTATGTCCACCATTGATTGCCTGATTAATGTTGTCATTATATCCTAATCATATTTTTGTCTTTTTCTCTTGTTCCAGCTTATGGCTGGTTGGGCTTCTTTTTTTGGGCTTCTTTTTATGGGCTTCTTCTTTTTATGGGCTTCTTTTGTTGGGCTTCTTTTTCTTTTCCTTTTTTTGTCTGGTAGTGATACCTTTGTTAGGCTTTTTGAATAAATAAGATTGCCAGCAGAACCCTGTGTTTGTTAATCCTGTGTATCCTTAAGGGAGTTACTATTGAACCCACGCAGTAACCACATTAGCCACTCGTAGTTCATCCAACAGTTATAATAGAATTTTTCAATGGTGACGGGATAAGTAAAAATTGACAAACTCGTGCGTAATGTTACAGTCGATCAACAAGTCGTATCTCCGTTAGTACGGTAACAAAAGTTATCATAAGCACCTATATGATACGAGAATGGAATAGCATACTCTTGAAAATGAACCCGAGTTCCTATCTTTCTGGCATTTGATAAGAACGAAAACATAAGGTTTTAGATATGATGCAGGAGCTGGATACCCGCTGGTCACAATGTCCAACTGACCAATCACAATCAAAACGCGCGCTTCCTGGCAGCAATGTTAATACGTTTATGTAATAACGGGTCCCGTGCAACAGTACACAAGGGAAGTAATGCAAATATAATGGCAACTAGACAAGTGCCCATAAACCTGTGTCAGTAGCCATACCTTACTCACGCAAACTAGCGTCACAGTGAAAGCACATTATATAGACATAAAAAGTCGTTCATCCTCTCAGAGTTACAATGTACTTTTTCAATGGAAGTCACGCCATTTCAGAATGAATCTTTAAACCTGTGTGAGTAACCGTAGCCTACCTTACTCATGCAAACTAGCGTTACAGTGAAAGTACATTATATAGACATAAAACGTCGTTCATCCTCTCACAGTTACAATGTACTTTTTTCAATGAAAGTCATGACATTTCAGAATGAATCTTTAGTTTCTTTGTTCAACTCCACCTATTGCTAAAATCCTACAGAAGCAAAATAATAGAATAATTCATAAGTTAGCACATCTCACTAGCACGTATGTTAGATGTTATACGAAAACGCCCACGTGTGCCATACTGATCATATGTACATTAATCATGAATGAGATAGATATATCATTAATGTCAGAGTCGACTGGATTGTCATACCATCTTTTCTTTGTACCGTTCATGCATTCTGACGGTAATCTTCATTTCAGCTCGAAGGCTTAGTTTGCTCTTTTGCTACAGGGGCTCTAATGATGAAGTCGGTTCGTCATTTAAACAGATGGCACAACTGAAAACAACGTTTGTTGATATCCAAGATTTGCCAAACTATGCAGGTCACTATCATTTTAATTTTATGACAACGATTTCAACTAGGCCTAAGAATCACCACCGCTTTAAATCGACGTACGGTACAGTAATCACTGGTGGGATCTTCAACGTGCGTTAAGTTGAAAGTTGAAACTCGTGACCCAGATGATAACAGCTAGTAGTACATTAAATTGTGTGCTAAGGTACGCAGAACTCTTGAGGTTTACGACAAGTGTAATCAAACAGGGTAGACAGGGTATTCTAACTTATGGCCAAACACAGTGGTCGTGTTATGTGGGAGATAAAGCAGTGGCAATCTGTTTTTGGTGTAGAGGTTAAAAACAGCTGTCATTATTGAGATCACCTTAGTTAAACTTGAAGAGGTTGGAATGAATCCTGCATGAGCTGTTACGTTTATCAAAGATACTAGATAGCATCTTTGAGTTTATTCAAGTTCTTTTGGACACCAAATAGATCTTCAATAATCTCTCCTTCCACACCCTCCTCCAAACGGAAGAATTTCGAACTAACTGCTTTGTCCAAGCTGGATTGCAAAAGCCTACTGATGTAGGCCTGCTGACTTTTGGCGCCCACGTATGAGAGGTGTCTGAAAAGTTTAAAGCATAACCTATAAGGAAGGTTGCTAGATGGCTAAAACTATGTTTTTTGGAAAGTACAACCTCTTGTAACTATTCCTGTCCATTTTCGAGATTCTAACATGTTTTTTCTTGTGTTTTTTTTCTGCTGATTTTTAATAAGCAGAGGTCAAGGTTTTAAGGGAAAATGGAGAAAGCTGAATATCATGAAAGGCGTGACATGTTCAGAAACTCATGAGGGTATGGTAAGAACATTAGCAGAGAGTGCCCCTTCAAATGCAACAGTCACACGCTGGGTCACAGAGTTCAAGCGTGGTAGGGAGAGTGTTGAAGATGGCCCAAGACCAGGTGCACACTGTCCACGAACAAGCTGGAACTGTTTAAAGCTGATGTAGAGAATTTCCTTGCTTCTTTCATCACCATGTATGAAAGCTGGGTTCATCACTATCAGCCCGAAACCAAAGAACAACCAAAGCAGTGGAAGCATGCATCATCCCCAACCCCAAAGAAAGCCAAGGTCATTCCATCAGCTGGCAAGGTCATGGCATCTGTTTTTTTGGGATTCTCAGGGTGTCTTGCTGATCGAATACCTTGAAAAGGGTCACACAGTAACTGGAGCGTATTATTCTGAACAATTGAAACGCCCTCGGGAAGCAATCAAAGAAAAAAGGCCAGGAATACTCGCCAGAGGAGTCCTCCTCCACCAAGACAATGCTCCGGCCCACACCTGAGTGGTTGCCATGGCAAGGATTCGTGATGGTGGATACAAAGTTGCTCCCCAAACACCCTATTCGCCAGACTTGGCAGCCCCCGACTTCCATCTGTTCCCCCAAATGAAAAAAACCCTGGCTGGTCGCCATTTTGCCAGTGACAATGACGCCATAGCCGCTGTCGGGAGGTTCCTGGAGTCTCAGACAAAAGAATTCTTCTACACTGGAATAAAAGCGCTTCAGCACCGTTGGAGAATTTAGTTTTTCTGGTGCTTAAAACTTTTCAGACACCTCTCGTACTGCAGTTTGCTCCAGTGGTTATGATCCCTGTGCTAGAACATAATCATGAATATGAACGCAGGCTTAAATGGCCATGTCAGGCATGAATTGCCGGTATCTGTACGGTACATAGCATTGCGCCCGAAATAGAAGTACCGTACGGTACGTGTCATTATGTCTTACAAGTTACAATTAGTCATGACTAAGACACGCAGTACGTCTTGTAGAGGTGGGATAGGCTACGCTCCAGCAATCACTGGGCTTTAGTCTTGATTATCAATATTATCCGAAGGCGCATACTCACCACTTCAAACAGGGTACATTCTTTGTTAGAATTAACGAAAGTCCCTGTAATAACTGTTTAAATGACGAACCGACTTCATCATTAGAGCCCCTGTAATAACTTATATTTATTATTTCCAACTTATTTTTCCTTTTGTAATTTTGCACCCCAGGGAACTTAGCGCCTGGGGCAACCGGCCATGTGCTGCCCCCCCCCCTCCCCACGCTACGCCACTGGGTCCACGTCAGAAAATAATTCCTTCAGGGATCGGCAGGATATTGCCTTCTTTGGATCTACATTAAATCTATACATTCTAATAATTCTATGCAAATTATCAACCTAAAATTTTGGTGCAAAGCTATTCAATAAATTATTTGTAAGTTCATTAAAACTGCACGTCGTGTACTGTACGAAGTGACTGTCGCTGAGATGGTCTAAATAATGAAGCTTTTTTTTTTTGTTAAGGCCGAAACATAATTAGTAATGCATTCAATCTGATCGTTCGAATGCACTGAAGGATTTTTTGTTTTGTTTTGTTTACCTAGCTGGACGATGAACCAGGAAGTTTATAACAAGCAAAGTAGGCTACACAGGTGGGAGACGGATAGAAGGCGTTTCATCAGTACATGTACTAATACTACTATCAGCACTACTATTGTATTATTGAAATCGAGTGGCGGAAGAATGTTTTCAAAATCAGAGCGGTGTCATCCCCTGTTACTCTGGCCTATTGATTTTTTTCCATCACATCTATCAGAAATCGAGTGTCTGGCACTATCATCAGTTTGTATTATATAGTTTGGACTCTGAGATCCCTGTTAGATAAGATGTCATTCTGCCATCTCCCGGCACTGACGTCACATCTTTCATCACATTACTAGTTGGTTACCACATGGAAAATCCGCAATGGCCCATTCCATATCGTGCATTACACCTGAATACCGATTTTCCACCTTGCTAGCTTCCTACACAAATCATTTAAAAAATGATATAAGTTTATCATTTAAACCTTTGATATTAAAAGAAAAAATATCGCTTAACAAGTTTCTATCTTTAATTTAAAAAAAACTTAAAAGAGTGTAAGATCTGGGTCAACATGATGCATAACTTAGCGTGACGTGTTAAATTCACAAAAAGTGATTTTCCAGTTTTACCCTTTAAGTAACAATGACATTTTCCGGAATTTGTGTGAATTTCTAAGAATTTCACATAATTTTTTTTTAAAGAATACACTACAGTACCTGTATGACTGCTATGAACGCAGCAAATACTGTATCTCGTAATGCTGACATTTTTAGAAGATAGTCAAAAGTGCCGTGGTGTTGCATTTTTTGGGACGTGTATCTTCACTTTAATTCAAGCGCCATTTTCAGGAATAAGATGAAGTTTTGGATTTTGTCTTCAATGTTTAACAATTATACAGCAATAAATTATGTTTGTTTTGCAAATGGTTATAATCTGTCTCAAATATTTATTGCTGAAAAACTTATAATGTAAAGTGTGACATGTCTTACACAGCACCAGTGATGTTTATTGGATTCTTTCTGGTCAAAACCTAAGTCAGCAATTGAATTTTCTTGCTAATGTATATAATTTACATCGTTAAAATGTCAGTGCAATGTAAGAAGGAAAACAAAAATTGATCACATCACTCCATCAGTTACTTGTTATCTATACTATATATATATATTTGTGGACTTGAGATTTTTCGTTGCAAAAGGCTCCTGAACCACTCAACACTCAGACTTCAAATTTTATATGGTGCATCAGAATGGATGTAAGGGTGCACAGTTTTTAATAGAAGTCTCAAATCGGTGTAGTTTTTTTTATTGGAAATTTATTGTTTCGCCATCATTTAGATCTATTTCGAGTCATGGTTCGCCATTTTAAGGTTTCGTTATTACTTCCTGCGATGTGTTCACTATCAAACACGCTAACCCGTGCGCAAATCATGCTGTTGTACGGGATGCACAGTGTGTCAACTCACAAAGGCAGAGCAGTAAGACTTATATTTAAAAACAAACAAAAATAAAATAAACAAATAGTAACAGGCCAGATGAAGCAGGTCCATAATAACCACCCAGAACTGAAACCAATATTCAAACCGATTTATCCCGTGCAGGGCGGGGGACCTCAGCTAGTTAGACATAAAACTGCAAATTACAATGTATACTGAATATTTTTGCTTCTCAGTATGAAATACATATGTAATAAATTAAATGTATTGTTCTTCAAAAACATGCTGTAAAGTGTAAAATTATGAAATCCAGTTTGTTTTCTTCCTCAGATGACATTTTCTTGTCAATAAACTAGTTCAGAAGTTTAACCAAGGAGTTTTTTATTTGATATTTCAAATTCCATATTTTCTCATACTGGTTGACATTTCATGGAATAGGATCGACACATATCGATGCTGGTTTATGACATTTGACAGTACGACACCTCAAAACATCACAAGCAGACAAAACAACCAATTCGAACACTTTTCATACACTTTTACAGGTACATAAAATATTACAAGTGACAAATTTTTATAAACCAATGAGATTTTTATTTTCAACATCCCTCCTTTCCCTCAGACATGAGTAAGCTGAACATGTACAGTACTTTGGAAAATCTAGCAACACTGAATGATACACATCTTCCCCCCTCCTCCCCCCAAAAGAACACTACCTCATTCTCATTTTGTTTTTGTATGTGTCACAACTGCTTAAAACAGTAGACATTCAAATACATGTAATAAAAAAACAACAACTGTACATGCATGTATTTTTAATAAATAGAAAGACAGACAGTAGGCCTACTTAAAAAAAAAAAAAAGAAGTGACTTTATTATTCTTTTATGAATTTGCACATAAGATCTTATTTTGCACTTGGCACAAACAGCACTATTAAAAATAAGGTTTCAGTTTCACTAATTTCAGATGTTACGTTCCAACACTGACCACTAACAAAGAAAAAAAAAAAGGGGAGGGGGGGGGGGGGGTTCTCAATTTGTGTCTCATCTGACATCAGTAACAACTGTTTCTCTGTTGGCCTGACGTATGAAACATATTGTCACTGTACTAGAATTATGATCTATTTCATATTGTGAAATAACTTATCTTATGGTGGTCTTTTAGATTATAACCACAGGCAGGAATTGATGCACCTGCTTTTTGTTAACAATCGGCAGTGTTGGGTTTGAGTTCATGATGAACATAAAAAGTCAATCCAATTTTTGGATAAAGTTTCATGCTAGCACTACTAGCAGAGTGATGATTTGATCCTTAATAAAAATTTAGAATGGTTTCCTTTCACTTTCAGAGCACAGGGCCAAGTCAGGGCATACAAACCCTGGAATGATAGTAACGAATATTACTGATTATTTGACCTGGCAAATGTGCCCATTTTTTTTTAATGCATGTATGACTACAACATGCCCCATGAAGATGTTTTCTATTTAACTAATTACATAGATGATGTAACATTGATTCAAATATACAAAAAGTAAACTTTAGTATCCAGTTTTCTAAAAGCAACATATTGAGTTCTAACATTCTTAAAATACTGAACAATCAAATAGCAGTCAGTATGACACAGCATACTCTTAATCTTAGACCCTTACTGGTGTTCATATCTTTTTATAGCTCTCAAATTCTTCCTCTTCTGCTAAGGGTACAATGCTTCAGAAAACACCATGCTTTCTCAGGATTTCAGGTTTATGTTCACTGACTGCTAAGTTGTTTTCTGAATTGCTCCAATGTAATGAGTGATCAAATTTTTGAAAAAAAATTTTTTTTTAAAAATATGGCAATGAATGAACACACTTATGTCAGAAACTTATCGATCTTCCGTTATTACACACAAGGAAAGCACACATAAGAAACCTTATCACAAAGTTCATCATAGACAAATATATATAAAAGTGTAACGTAACATATGGAACAAAGTATGTAACTTCCTCTGACACAATGACAATTGTGTCATGTTCTCCCTGACATCTAAAACAACTCTGAAAAAATAGGCGAGTTATGTCTGGTCGATGCCACATAGGAAGAGTCAATGGTTCACGATTGCAATGACGTAAGCTTGGCTAACAATGAATAAAATAATGATATGTTGGCATTAATAACATTTGAAAATGGCAATTTCAAATTCTCTGGTACAGTACAAATAGAAATTATACAAATTTGTTAAATTTACAGTATAGTACATCAACATATTTTTTATGGGAAAAAAAAAGGAAAAAGTACAACTAATCAACAATCAATAGGCATTCCAAATAAAGTGACTGACATAGGTGTGTTATTTCATTTAATGTGCTGGGGAGAAAAGTACTAAATGCTTGTTCATTATAAAAAATATTCACAGCCCTCAATTTTTCAACAAATCTTTGTTCTCTTTCCTGCAAACTGTGAGCACTGTTTAGAATGAACCCAGCACCATAAATAAATGCCCTTTCTCAATATGAGAGACACTTGAAATGACAATGGCACAGCAAATCATTGAAAATACTGGTGATAAAGTACTTCCTTTGTTTCAAACATGCACCTATGTAAATTTATGCTCAACCCTTTCCAGCCATCTTGGCAACTAATTGTGCTTTCATCTCTTTGGCTAATTTCTCAAGCTCAACAATTTTTTGCCTCAAGCTTTCATTAACTACAACCAAATTTTCAGCTTCACTATCTAAGTCTGCAAACTTTTTCTTTCTCTGTTCCCGAGATCTTTTTGAGGCTACGTTGTTCTTCAATCTCCTGACTGCCTGCCTATCACCATTTACTACCTCATTGCAGGAGTCAACAGCACTTGAGCTTGTGTTAGAATCAATTTGTAAAATTGGTAATGCAGGCTTACCCTTGCTAGTGCTATTGCCATTTGCTTTGCTTTTCTGCCCACTTCCTGATGCAGCAGACATTTTCTGACGTTTATGTGTGTAATCATGGTCCAATTGAGCACCTGCTGTGGACACTGTTGACACTGTGTTCTCTGCCACTGGAATTTCAAAAAGACTTGTTTTGATTGATGTGCTAACCGGTGCTGCAGTTCCCAGTTTCCGTTTTCGAGAAGGTGTGCTTGAAGTGGCTGCTTCCAAGAAAATGTCCCCATCAGCTGCAACAAATTCCAAATCAGAACTGATGGTGGATGGTGTCATGTCTACCTCTGAAATGTTGATCACAGGCTTCACTTCAACTGTTTCATCAAAGAATGAATCCTGGGGAGATAGATACCGGTACACAAATTTCTGATTGTAATGGGAGCGACATTTTGCACTGCCATGTGTGCTACAACATTAGTGAAATTCTACCACAACAATATAGTGGAAAAACTTGTCGCAAGAATTGAGGAAAAGATGAAACAAAAAAAGACAATAACTGGTGAGAACTGCAAGACAATGTAGCATTTCTGGGCTTCAGATGAATAGCTTTGGACCTGAAGTATCAATGTATGTTAAATACTGCTTAAAAAATCCTAAATATGGCTAGCATTAGCAGAAGTGGAGAAAACACTATTAAGTTGAAAACAAACTATATTCTAAAAGCTACTAATATCACAATGTCATAAATTTTCACACTTCAGAGAGGAAGTGCTTAAATTTGAGCAGATGATTCAACGGGCTACCAATGCAAGATATAGACAGCACTAGGAAGAGCTATCGTACATTTATGCATGTCAATGGTCTAACCAAAACAAAACACCTAAAAAGCCATAATCTCAGAAATGTTCTTGTCAAACAAACTTGATTATGCTAATTGACATAATAAGTTCAACGCAAAAAATACCACAATGCATTGGTGCCTTCTTTGCAGGCCAGTCAATATATTTCTCGCTGGCCCCTGGGTTTAAATATTATCAATATCAAACTTTCCCCAAACAAATTTTTCACCAGTTTAACTCTGGGAGTCAGCTCTGCCAGGAGGCCTAAGACAGACAAGTAAATAAAAAACATTCTTAAAAAGTTTTCTTTTAGGTAGGGTTCACTAACAATACATGTGTAAACATGTATATTATTACTATATGATTCTGGTGAAAGAAAGCAATTATGCTGGTGGGATCTAATTTCATGCACACCTGCATCAGGAATTTGTCCAAGTCTACGAATGCATCCAAGCTGTCATCCGCAAGCTGATCAGTCTCGAGGTCAGCTAGAGGGTTGAGCATGTCAAAACTGTCCATCAGGTTTGGCTGGACATGATCTAGCTTTCCTCCTGCAAAAGCGTCACCCTGACTTAGTGCGAGTGGGTCAGAGATGCTGAAGTTTGCAGAGTCAAGACTGTCAAGCGTGAACGGATTGTCAATTGATTCAACTGATGCATTCATATCCCAGCTGGTGATCCCAAAGGCATCACCAGCAAAGCCTGGATAGAAAAAAAAAAAAAAAAAAGGATTTGTTGGCAAGTGACCACAAAATCACTGAAAGTCATACTACATAGGAAAAAAACATGATAGACGCTATTTTGACTATGTAGCCTGAATACTTGAAACAAGCTTTTTGTGACCAACTTTCAACAGTATTACTGTCCCCACCGGGGACAAGGTGGTCTAGAGGCAAGGTGCTCGCCTCTCATGCCAAGGGTCCCGGGTTCTAAACCCGGGCAGTGCAGGCATGTTGGAAATTGGATTTTTCTCATATTTTCAAGTCCCTGGTCCTATTGGGGGGTAGGATCGAGTACCTAGTCTTCTCGGATAAGGACGAAAAAATTCGGAGGGCCCGTGTGCACGTTAAAGATACTTTGGCAGTTGGAAATCGTAAAGAGCAGGCCGAAAGGCCGCTGCCCGGGCAAAATTGAAAATTGAAATTAATAGATTAAAATTTATCCATAATTCCCCCCCCCCCCCCCTGCCAGAATTCATTATTAAATATATATTGTTATTAATAAATATTCAAAATATTATTTGAGTTGTGTGTTGTGTGAACTGCTGTGAGTTGTGAACTGTTGTGAGTTGTGAACTGCGCCTAACAGGCTGCGTTACAATTTGCTCTGAGATAGAGAGAGAGAGTGAGCGAGACAGGGAGAGAGAAAGAAGCAGTGCAGTGTGTTGAGCGCCTCGCAGGCAGCTCCATTCTGCTCTGTGGTTGACATGTTGTTTCTGTAAAGCGCCTAGGGCTCTTCAATGGGGATTGGCGCTATATAAATGTACTTATATTATTATATTATTATATTACTGCCATTTCTCCAATGAAAAGGTTGTCATGGCCAATGAGCCTAATATAACCCTAACGCTAACCACTGCACATTTCCAAATATTCACTGTGCAAACAAAACCCAATTTTGGTGCATGGTCTAAACCATTACTTACAATAAAAAACAAACAAAACTGATGCCCATGATGTCACAAATTGTGAACTGCTGGGAATTAGTTACCAAACCGAGTGAAAGGCTGAGAATGTCATGTTAAAAATAAAATCTTGAGTGGAGCAATGGAATGAAACAAATTATGTTCTATTTTGAGTTTCACCTCAGATTCATTATCTGAAGTTCATCAAGTAATTCATTTTTGCCCCCCCCCCCCCTTTCATATTTAAGTAAACCTTTCTGCTACAGATTATGCCAGGTGCTGCAAGTGCAAGTCAATTAATACATCTAGATTTATTACATCTAATTCATTTGCCATAAAAGAAACAGGTATGCTTCAGACTGGAAGTGAGCGTACAGTCTGCCTGAGTGGCATACCTCCTAAGTCCCGGCACACTGATTCTCTCTATGACAAACAATGCACATGCAGAAGGCGTTGACCTATACCATTATCCTGAGACAACACTTTTGTTGAGGTGCTAGCCCGTCATACACATACAGACAACGATTATGCTATTAATAGTATTATAGACTAGTAACTTTTTTTTTTTTGGTCTTACCCAGTGGTAATGAAATTAACTTGCTGCCGCTAACTTTGTACGAACATATATATTTCGCTGAGCCAATTTTGCAGTCCATTTAAACGAAGTCTGCTTCCCTGATTTTAAGAACTGTTAGATAATGCACTCTGCATGAACTATTGTGAGACTTTAACTTTCAGGTTGGGCTGAAGCTAAAAACACTTTGCCTCTTATTTAAAAACACAAACACTCTGATATGAATATAATTTCTGATTATATTTGTGAACATATTTGGTCTGAGCTATCTCTGCCTAAGTTTATAGGGCTGACATGGGAACTCTGACTAGTGACTGTGATTAGTGTGGTTAACCTGGTACCCTATAAAAATAGACATAATGGGTTTCAACTGATGGTGAAATATTTTGTCCCACATCCAATTCCTCAGTTACTATTTATAACTCTTCGCGGACTTACTGTCACGTGATCAGCAACCCGCGCCTGGGTCACGCCCACTGCTTGTCAACAGTTTCCGGTAGAACAAGTTCGGCTCAAACAACTGTTTAACGGTATATTGTCTTCAACAGACAGTTTGTTTACCAATACAATGATACTCACCGGTGTCAAATAGGCCACTGATCTTCTGTGGCGAACGTAGTGAAGTGCTGGATATCATGGGAGCCTGCTGTTCCAGAGCTCTCCTTGATATCCAGCAAGTCGACTAAGTCATCAAGGGATTGTGGGATTTCCCTCAGCCCATTGTCGTAGAAACCATACTCTCCCATGTCCGATCCAAAAATCCCTTCAGTCGATACCTCTGCGGTAGCCGTGGCCTCCTGTATGTTTGACTTTATGCTTCGGGAAGCGGGTACAGTAAATCTCTCGTGGTCCAGAGTGTAAGGAATGTCTTCAAATTGCAATTCTAATGCAAGAGATTCCGCCACGGCTTCGCTGGCTTTCGTACTTTGCGCTCTGTCGAAAAGATGACATGAAAGTACTTTCTTAATCGTATTTTCTACGTGGTATGAATCTACATCTAATTTGACTTCATTTCAATTGCACTACCACCAAACAAAAATTCTGTAAACAAACAAAAATAAATATCCATCAAAATGATGCAATAATCCTTACCTTACTTGATGTTTCCTGTTCTCAGTCCTCTCTGTTACTGACGTTCTACGTTGCTGGTTTATGGTGCAATATTTTCTCTAAATTTAGAAAATGATGTATTTTACTGACCAATCAAAATAAGCCTTTTAGTCCTTGAGCCTATTTTTGGTGTGCACTTTCAGCCAATCAAAGGTAACTGTGACCTGGGTACAAATACGAAATGCATGCTGGGTAGAATATTAAAAATAGAAGCAAACGAAAAGCTTAATTAGCAGTGGAAATAAGAGTATCATGTTCATGAAATTCTTACAGCAGAACTTTCTGTATCTGACTTTTTGAGAAGCTAGAAATGGATAAATACCCCATAATTATGAAAACGAAATATCTGAAAGACAGCCGAAGAGTATTTTACACTTTGCATCATGCATTGCCATTGGTTATTTCACTTTGTTTATGTTCGTGAAAATTTCTTGTTTAAATTCTGTGGCTTTATGTAAATTGTAAGAGTTGGGAACAGTACTTATTCCATTTATCATGAAATAGTGTATCTGATTGAAATCGTGATGAAGGATGCTTTTGTTCGACTAGCAAAGGCCGTTGACAGCGAATGACCCAGAAATCAAATCACCAATCACATTCTGCAATGCAGTTCTGTTTGGAAAAGTACATCCGGGGTCTTTGTAAAATAATACGGCCATATTGTCTGACCACCAATGATGTTTTGCTGGTGTGCACTCTCCAAATAGAGAAAAAGACCACTTTGACATTAGCTGCATGTGGACCATTTTCGTCTGACCAATGCAAGCTATGGACTGGCTAGTTTAGTATCAGTTAAAGTGATTGCAAAGAGTAACGATCCGTAAGTAGATCTGTTTCAGAAGAACGAGCTGGAACAATCTTGTCTGCTATACCGCACCCCCCTTTTCTCACAATTTCTGTCTCTGTCAAGCATTCTGAGGACATTGTTTTGAGATTTGTGAATTGATCTTTAAACCTTTTCAGTTTCACAAAAGCAGAGCTCAATGTTTTGTGGACAGGTTCTCTTGTGCAGCCATTCAACATGTACGAAGGCTACAAACCTGGGAATTCGGCCAGGATCTCTAAACTAAATCTGGATCCTGACGATCTTGACTCTTCTTACTCTTATCACCAAGACGATATCTTGATCTAGAATCTAGGTATCTCCATAAGCATGGATCGTAGATTCCGTCTTTTCCGGAGTTATGCCTTCAAGGACTTTTGGCTTTGAATGCATGCCATTTTAGGGATGGTGCATATTATTTTAATTATGATTTTATTCAGGAATGTGGTCCGCTGCCCCCCTCCCCCCCCCCCCCCCATAGGCATGGGCCTACCGCCAAGCCTACCATTCAGAAGATCATGCACCATTTCCTAGTAATAATGTTAAATAATATCAAAGATAGGGCCTACATCTAGATCTAGATCTAGATAGTCTACATAAGATGAGACAGCTCGGGGTTTTTGTGTGCACAGGTTTGGCAATGCTACCTATAGCCTAGTAACGAAGTATCCAATGGTCCAAAGCGTGAGAGAATCACAACGGCATTTTTTACAAAGCCTAATAGTGAAAATGCTGAATTTTCTTCAGTGTTGAACTCTCATCCTAGACCTTGACGGAAGTTGCTTAGGCCTAGGCCTACTTACTTTGTTATTATCGTTGTAGGAAACCTCAGGCTATTTTTTTCTCTTTACAAATGTGGTAACAATATGTTAGTCGGTTTAGTTTATCATCATACTGATCGAGTAGGCCTATATTTTTAGAATAACATGGGACTGAGGTTGAATTTTCGGTCTTTTATGTAACTTTCGCGCCCTGTCTCCCAACAGCAAATGCAAATGGAAGTAAACAGTAGCGGGAACTAGGAAGGGTTTGTAAACATTTAAGAACTCTCCTTTAATGATAACAGACTAACTTTGGATTTTTCTTCTCGTTCATCCTTCTCTTCCCTTTTTTCTCCAAATTCACAAAAAATACACTACCATCAATAAACACATCAACCATTGCATCAGAGACCCCTAACAGTTCAAACACTAGCAGTGGAGTTTCAAATGCTGTCTCAGTCTGTAAAAAGTCGCCACGAGACAGGCCAGGGAAGCAGCGTGCACATTTCTAGATCTGTGCCTATGCTATCTTGTGAAGAATGTTTCTCTCTTTTTCCCTCCTTGACTCACCTTTTTTGTGCTTTGCTTTGTAGAAAGATTCGTTGTTAATTAGATGCTGCATTAGTCATTTAGTACATATTGTAAAAATATTGACGGTGAAGTTGCCTCTGGAAGCGAAATCGATCAGGTGTTGCGTCTAATTTTCTGTAGATGCAAATCCATTGTATGAAGGGCTGGCTTTGTGAGTCAAGAGTGGATGGTAGCCAAGACCGGATAAAAATGCTAGTTTTCATGCTATCGATACGCCGTTTTGTGAGAACATAGATCTCACTGTAAGGAATTTGGTGGTATCAATAACTCAAAACCGTCAAATTTCGGCATTTGCCCTTACGTGAGATGGGCGACGAATTGTAAGTTGGTGGGGGAACATAATTATCCTGGGCAGAAACCCTATCAGGTTGAGCCGCTACTGAATCATCAAGATCACTGTCAGTGTCATTAAAGGCTCAAAAAGAAAATCTTGCAACCCATCGAACACCTGGTCATTGACGCCTCTCAAGAGTTCATTAATTGCTGAATTTGGCAACATTCACATCCCATGGAAGTAGGAAACTCTTTTGGCGCCTGGTTATGAATTACTTCATTTTCAATTCATGTTTTCATTACAGAACAATTCTTTATTGTATTTTTAGCAGGCAGTGAAAACATAGGGTGCATACATTCATTGTAAATGCTTACAACAAAATGCTCCTAATTATTGAAAGATTGTGGGCAAGTGCTCTCAAGTTGCAACGATCTCCATAGATCTTTTATGTCCATTTTACGATAATAATGTAGTTGGATGTATTTTTGGTTCCGTTATTTATAATGGCATTGGTGACCTCTTTCAATTTCAGTGATTTTAGTATGAACCTACTCAGTTGTGAGTATTTGAAACCATGTTGTACATTGTCAATCTTTTTACAGTAATTTGTATGTTACGTATGACAGTAAACTTTAAGAACAAACTTTCTCATTTCAGAAAATTACCTCAGGAGGAAAACTCCAGGTGCAATGCAATCTGGAGTGGATGGGATGTGCAGCAAATGGAAACCAATTTACGCCAGAACTGTGTGATTTTCTCCTCTGAGTAGTGCTGTCTCTGCTGCACTGATACCTAAGTACTCAACTGCCAGCCCATGAAGATGTTGATAAATCAGACTCTCAAATGGTCTTTGAAGGCCCAAATCACAGGCTGGCACAATTTTATTACAGTTCTTGCAGCTGTCCTTCTTATGACAACACATTGTAGTAAGTAAAGCTAGATAGGTAGTAAATCTGATCCAGCCACTTTATGGTCAGACAAATTAATGCCTGGTGAGAGCTGGTCCGATTCTTCTCCTGTGAATAATAATAATTTCCTTGGACACTGCTTTCATGCATTTTATTTTATTTTGATCGCAATTATGTAGCACGGCTAATCAGGCCGCTTTCCGGCCTGACATAATGGCGTTCAGCGAGCGCCGGTGTTGTTCTTCTCCTTCAAATGATTGTAACTTCCTTCCTTTATACACAATGGCAATAAAATAGGTATCAAAATAAGCAGAAATGGACACTGCTTTCATATAAGTTTGTTTTGTTGCGATATGTGCAACACAGACTTAATGCCTGTTAGTGAAGTGAGATTTTCAACTTCGGCTCAAAACTGATGATAATAGGTTTTTGGGGGGTACCCATGTTTCGCGTTTAATTTTACCCCCTAAATGAAAATGATATAGTACAACAAAATAAATTACAAAGCAGGAAAGATGAAGGATTTCCCTTTGCTCCGCGCAGCTTTTCATTGGCGTACACCCGGATAGAGCCGAATGACAAAAGGGAAAATCAAAGATTAATTCTGGGAACCAGAGAGATGTTTTTCATTTTTTTGAGCTGCGTGGAATGATCTAGACATGATAAACTTTCTTTTCATGTAGGTGTTATGCGTACTTCTATTTTTAAATGAATTTCGAAAGTCATTTTGCATCCGAAAAGGCACTTTTCTGTACAGCCGAGGCAAAAGCATGCATTGTCTATCTCCCTAAGTCTGCTACGACCCCTGATTCTATCGATCGTTACCACGACTCGTGACATTTCATTGGTTCTTAGGTTATTCTGATACTTTAAATAGAAAAACATCAGCGGGAAATCCGTGTTATATTTTTGACTTCACCATCCCATTCACTGTAAAATTTTCTTAGAGGGTGCAAATTATCTTATTTTTCCAATAAACAGATTTTTTTTTTTTTAAAGCAAATTTCTACTTACATATGATATTGCCACAGTATTTATGTTATAAGCAATACAATAAATAATTATAATTGCAGCATTTTTATCGAATTTTCATCAGGAATTTCACTGATTATGTACTAGTAGATCTTCGAGATCATAACTTACTAATTTTTCAAAATTCGAAATTTGGTGGAGTTCCATTCAATGCAAAGAAAATGTTTTTTTGTTGTATGATGAAAAGTGCTTCAGCTTGCCAATGGTGATGTAAATTACCATCAGAAATTGCATTAACTGAGTTGCATTCGTTTTAGGGGACTCACAATGATGAAAATGATAAATGCAGGAGATCAGTTAAACGTGTCCCTGGTACTGATTGTTGAAAAATCAATTGTGACAAAAGACTGGGAGAAGCTGCATTGCACTTTAAGAAGGAAACACATCATTAATCTTCAGTCTTGTGGTCTTAATCTCTTAGATGCCACCAGGATGCTGTATACTGACATAAAATAGCATTTGTGGTAACTGCTGATGGTGCAAACTTATTGATTCAAATTTCAAGAGGAGACTTTTAAAATATTGCTATTGTAATGCATTTTACCTTCAGGTTTTTGTCAGTAATTTTTTTTTTTTTTAGATGCACTAAGAATGATTTTGCGAAAGTTGGAGAGTCTCTTGATATGCAAGCTTGGCCTTGAAACCTTGGGGGCAGGGCAATAAGGGAATTAATTTGAAAGCAAGAAGACTGGCTTGATTGTTAATGTTAACACTGATATTGTAAAACAGGAAAACTGGTGCCTGAATACTGAATTACTTTTTTTCATTTAGGCTGGTCTTCGGGGACCATGGTATTTTACATGGTTCGCTATGGTTAAAAGCGAACACAACTCAGTATTTTCTCCAGTTGGCTTTGTAATAAGAGTACGATCCCCTAACATTAGCCTTTTCATAATCATGATAAGTTTTAACTTGATTTACAGCAGGGAGTATAGATGTATCAGTATAGAGAGATCTCATTTCCAAATCGCGAAACTAGGTCGCAGCGGTAAACAAGAAATGGAAGAACTGAAAGAGGCCGCCTTCACCAAAGACAGTGTGCATGTCTGTTTAGTGTGGTTTGTTTGTATTTTTGGGCTGACTGAAACTATTTGGAGCCGTTTGGTAATTTCTTATGCCCCGTGGAAATACACAAACTGGTATTGTTTACCGCAGCAACCTACTTTCCGCTCCATGCTAACACTGGTGTCGCAGAGCCTCCCGTATCTTGCAGTGCAAATCGACCAATAGTGAGAAACCTCTCTATACATCTATACTCTCTGTTTACAGTATAATAAATCTTGAATGGTAGAAATTATCAAGGTGATAATGACCAACTGCTATTTCACTTTGAACACATTTGACAGGGAGATTCATTAATCTTTATGTGAAAAATGCTTATACATTGCCAAATCCTGCCTCACTTTACCATATATGAAATGTATTTTTTTCCAGACGGTAAAGTTCAAAAAGGCTCAACAGTATGTGAATTTTATGATTCGACTGCATGTACGGAAAAAAAGGAATGTGTTCCCACAATAGGAGAATGTGGAAATATGACTGTGGATGGCAAGATTTCTCTCAAAGAACCCAGTGACCACATGCTGTGCTTTGCCAGCTGGCTCCCTGCCAATAACTCGGATGAAATCATACTCCTTAAAAAGGGCTGCTGGTTGAATGATGAAAAGTAAGTCTCTGCTGTTAATAAGTCTTCATTTGCTGATAGGAACTGACATTATTTATCATCATTTTTGTTGTAGGGAACACATGAGGGGGAGCAAGTGGAGTATCATTTTAACATGTGATACGCAGGCAGTGGTGATATATTGAATAATATTTAGACTGCTCTCTGCATATTGATACTTGTGAGGCGCTCGAGGGAAATGGTCCACTTGTTGCAGTGATGCCACCCATTGCAATTTTTTTTAAAAACTGGCCTGATTCCGATTAGCTAGACTGATATTCCGACTATCGTTACTTCCTGCAGGCAGCATTCCCCCCCCCCCCGCTTTCGTCTTCAAGATTGAGTTTTTAAGTATGACTTTTACAAAATGCACTGAATCGGAATACTTCGATCATTTCAGGAACAAGCTGGAAATTAGCCCTGCTTTCTTATTGCTTCTTTTGCACTATTTAACGATTTGTTGTCTTGTTGCAAGCATTATTTACATTACATCTTTTGTTCAGTTTCACGTGGCGGCGATTCCAAAACTAGCTCGATCCATTCACCAAGGTCCAAGCGACTGTCCCGGAAGGTGGAATCAGTTCTAAACCTATCTGGACCTTATTCTATTCAATCAATTCTAAACCTAGTTCGTTATCATCTTAGTGTAAAAGTGATTTATTTGGCAGCAATTAGGGCAGAAGGAGGATTCAACAGAATTATCGCAATATCTATAGACGACGATTGTAATGTTAGGAGAATCAATTCTATATTTGTCTAGACCTTGATTTCTTAGCGATGGAGAAGGTTGATATTGCTTGGGCACAAATTGCAAAATTAAAATATGTGGGTAGGAAAACGGTAAAACAGCTCAGAATGGGCAAAAATCATGCAGGGCATTTGTGTTATATTCGCAATCAAATGTCCGGCATGTCAAGGCAGTTCCTATCTGACATTCGTGGCAAAAACACAGCTCCACAGAAGAGATTGTTTGCGACAGTGTTTCTCCAGGCAGGGCTCTTTTTCAGTTTTGGCCAAGGCCAGTGCAAAGAGCTGATAGTAAATAAGGTTGAAATGAACTGAAAATAGTGTAACTTTTTCAAGATGATTTTCAGCCTATTCCTGTGTGACCAGAAGAAGTAGATTTGTAGTTTTAGTACTGGTACATTCTCAGAGATGCCACTCATTCCGATTTGATCAGAATCATTCTGATTTTTCTTCAAAAAATGGGCGTGATTCCAATTTTCCGATTAGGTTGGTCGGTATTCCGATTTTCAATCCTTCCTGTAGTCGGCATTTTTTGTTTTGTTTTCATCTCCCGAATTCTAGTTTTTAAGTTTGCAGAACGCACGGAATCTGAATATCGCGATCATTTCAGGAATAAACCGGAAGTTAGTCTTACTTCCTAATGGCTTCTTTTGCACCGTTTAGCGATTTGTTCACTTGCCATGGGCATCGTTTACATTCTTTGTATGGTTTCACATGGCGCTGATTCTAAACCTGGCTGGATCTAATGATCTATTCGCCTGACTGCAAGTGATATATTCGGCGGCGACTGTGCCGGAATCAGTTCTAAATCTGGCTAGATCTATATATCTGTTCAGTCAATTCTAAACCCAGCTGGATATTGTCTTAGTGTAAAAGTGATTTATTTGGCAGTGTCTGTGACGGAAGGAGGAATCAACCGAATGATATAAGGTGTGATCTATCGGCGGAGGTTGTGACGGAAGAGAATTAATTTTAAACTTATTGAGACCTAGCTTTCCAAAGTCTAGCCATGGAGAAGGTTGATGTTTGCATGGGCACAAATTGCCAAATTAAAATATGAGAGTGGCAAAACATTAAAACAGCACATAATTAGCAATTATTATGCAGGACACTTGTGCATCTTCACAATCAGATATCCAGCATATCAAGGCAGCTCCTATCAGACATTCGTGGCAACACCTCCAGAGCACATATCAGTTTTGCTAACTGTTCGTTCTGAGGGCAGGGCTCTTTTTCAGTTTTTGGCCAAGGCAAAGAGCCGATAAAAAGATATGGTTGAATTGAACTGAAAATGGTGTCACTGTGAGTGTTGAAAGGTTTTTTTCAGCCTATTCTTGTGTGATAAAAGAAAAAATGTAAAATTAGTACTGGCATAATTTTATTTATCGTCGTCGTTCATGCTGATTCAGATTTTTTTCGCCAGATTCAGATTCTTGGCTTGAGGCAGATTTTTGTTTAAATAGGGTAGCATCTGCAGACCTCCCAAGTCTCCCTGTTTTTATGATAAAACCCTGCCCTTTCATATCTCCCTGTTTCTGGGAAAAAGGGAAAGATAAAAAAATTAAGTCAAGTCTTGCCGATCACACGATAATTACTGATTATGCTTTTTCGTAGTGCTGCTTGGCTGATACAGTGTATGTACATGTATTTTTCTTTGAGGAGCGTGGGACGGTGCCCACTCGGTTGGGGGTGGGGAGGGTTGGGTAGGAACTAACGTAGAGGGGACGACCTGCGTGGCCATAATGCACGTTCAGTCTTTTTTCTGGAGAACAGTTTCAAGATTAGTCGACGCCAGCATGTCTTGGGAAGTGTCAGACTACTCACTTTGATGTCCACCTGAGGTGTTACGTGAAGTGTGGCATAATCAAGTGGCAGTGGAGGTGGGGTGGAGACTGTATGCTTACCTGGGTCAGACCTCTAATGCTGTATTGGAGACCCCAGCCCATTTTTGAAAAAAAAAAAAAAAAAAAGGGTTTTTTGGAATATGGAAAGAAAGATTATAGATGGCACTTGTGGGGGCAAGTAATGGTCAGATAGGACTATAGTTGTGTCCTCATGAGCATTATTATGTATACAGTAGTAATATCAACAAGGAAAAAACTGAGCTGAGGAAAAATCGGCCTGAGGCTCCACACTGTGGGCTTATTTTTCATAGATTTGTAGACCCATGGAGGTTTTGAAAAATCTGGCATTGGTATAGGTAACATCTTTACCCTCATTTTTCAGCACTTACCAAAGCCATAAAATGTGTTACGTGGTGATAACAAACATTGAGAAATCAGTTTTAGCCGGGAAGATAAGCAACTTTATTCTGGTAATATTTACAGGTCATTAGTTATATACAGTATCGCAGTAGATGTACACAATAATGCATAGAGTAATGAGTGTCACCAAACATCAATAAAGATGAAGTCATTCACACACTTTCATACTGTAGAATAGGTGACCTAATGTATTACCAACTCACTGAGAGTAATGCAACATGAAAAGTAATGTAAGTAAAGTGGTGGTGTTAATTAATCACACAATGAATAAGAGGTAAATTATTTCCCTTACTACGTAATTAAGTGTAGGTCTAACCAAGGGCAGTAACTAAGTAATTACATGTATGCGTAATTTCCTTTGATTACATATGGATATATAACAAAATGAATCAGCACGAGTAAAGTGGGATAAAAGGCAGTGAATCATCTTAGGGTAGTTGTCAATAAAAAGTGCCAGGATTCTGGCACACTGAATTTTGAAAAAAGAAAAATGTAGTATTTCAGATTATTCAGATGCAAAAGCGACACACTGAAATTCTAATATCCAGTAGTCATAAACCTGCAGGTTAATTTACTTTAGTGAGGGACACTGCTGTGATTAACGTTAAAGTCTAACCTGTTAAAAACAACCCACTTTTACCGAAAAAAATTGGCTTTTTTGTGATATCAAGACCATACCATAAATTCTCAGTTTATCTGATTGTAATCAATTTGCTATTAAAGCAATAAACTACATGTATCTTCTTCTTGTTATAGCAACTCTCGTGCTCAAAACATTAAGCTAACTTTCTGTATATGGCATTGAATAACTAGGTTGGACTGACCAGGCTGCTTAGATTCAGCATGAAAATTGTCGCTACGTTTTCTTCAGCCGTATCGAAAATATTTTACAAATATCTGCTGAGGTCTTGAAAACTTTGGGGTGGCAATTTTGAGAGTAGCAGTTTTATCCTCATTTTTAGCACTAACTCTGGGGGCAGCTAGGAGAGGGGGTTGGTGTTGTAAACGACACATTTAAAAAAAAAAATTATTATACGGTAGTTGTATTTAATTTTTCTTTGTCTGTGTGTCGAGTTTCTAAGAGGTTGTGGTAACCTCCCTGGTTTTTGTGAAATCCCCCCACTTTTTTAACCAAATCTTCCCATATCTTGCTTGTACTAGTTGGGAGGTCTGCATCTCTGCATTCTGAATTATTTTCGTCGTTCGCATTGATTCAGATTGTATTTCTTCGCCGGATTCAGATTTTTTTCTTGGCTTTATTCAGCTATCAGCCTTTTGTTTTTATAGGGTTGCATGTCTAATGTTGGGCTCTGCACTTTTGAGGTAGAGCCAATATCAGTTTTGGGCATAAAGAGATAGTTTGTTTTTGCTGACTGCTTGACTATTCCGGATCATGGGGGTTACCCAGTATGTATGACTGTTCGCCTTGCCATGGCAGTTTTGACAGGGGGTACATATATGTTTGCAGGCGGTATGTGAAAAGTAAAAAACACAAAAATTTCAAATTTTAGGATGTAAAAGAACTATTCAAGACTTGCCCTGTCCTAAACTGCTGCTCCTTGTGGTTTGCGAAATACATATACGATGAAACAAGTTCGGTAGACTTTAAACTGCTTTTTTGTGGAGTAAAAAAGATCGTTGTCTGCATATCATTAGATAGATCTTTTTTCTGATCGGTTGCCAGGTTTCATTCATATTGGTAAAGAAACAACACAGTACGAGTGCATGCAAGAGAACGGCTCTCTTTCACCCAGTCCAAAAATACACCCGCTAGCGGTGACCTATTTCGGACCATGGAAATGTGCCCAAGTGTCATTGCTAACTTGAAAAGCGTTTTTCTGAAAAGTGACTTTTTCTACCTTGCCACCTTGAAATAGCCATATATTGGTCAGTTTTCAACATTTTTACATGAAATAAAGTTCATTCTTCTCAGGACAGTTTGTACTTTCACTGTATACCCTTAACTCAGTTTTGATAAAAATTGGCCATATGGACCATTTCCCTGGAGTACCTCGTATTTTGTTTCAACTTTTACAAATCCAGCTTTTGTGGTAGTTAATTTATCATGTAAATCTGTATGAACCATACTTCAAAATTAATTTTTTAGTCAAAACAGAGAATGCGAGTGACATAACAATTAGGATATAGCTCTTGTCTTTTTCTAACAGATAAAGCAAGATTTCAGGCAATATCTTCAGAAGCCTGGTGCACATTCATTACAAGCACATCATACAGACTAGATAGAAAATGCTTTGTCCATATTGTGTTTGTTATGATTTTTTTTTTTTTTTGCATTGCAGATGTTACAATCAAAAAGAGTGTGTTGATAATAGAACCAGTGGCGCAATATTCTTTTGTTGTTGTGATGGGGACCTCTGCAATAAAGAATTCTACCATCGCCCTTCAGCAGCGCCTACCAGTGATGTTTCAAAGGGTCACAACAACAGACAGACAAATGGTGGTGTGGTGAGAAAAGCTGGGGAACAGCAACTGACCAAGACATTACTCTACACCATTGTACCCATCATAGGTGTTGGAGTCCTGGTGGTGACCTTGTTCTTCATGTGGCGCAAACACCAACGTCATGTGGGCCATACTCAGCTGCCCACTGTGGATCCCAGTCTGGCACCCACACCATCACAGTCATCCCTGAACCTTCAGCTGTTGGAGCTCCGGGCTAGGGGACGTTATGGTTCTGTGTGGAAAGCTCAGCTGCCAGATCAGTAAGTGTTGTCTTTCCATTACACTCAGATAATAATTTTACTGACATCACTAGTACTCGTACAGTGAAGGGGAATAAGTAAAGGAAGCAATCTGGAGGAGATTAACAATGATCAGTTTCCCACAACATTCATTTTACGAAATCCCTAAAATCACACAGATTGATTCTTAATTGAGCACAGCTAGGGAGAATAAAACGGAACAAAAATGTTCTCCCTGATAGGCTCATGTCTTCCATGTGACAGGTGGGGAGATTTAATTATTATGCCACTGAGAACATGTTCTATGATACTCGGTAATTGATCAGTTTGACTGTCTGCTGTGCTTACAATTTTCTTCAGTCTTTCTTCAGCATCTGTCATGATGACTGCTTAATCAAACCCAAGCATCTCCATATTTTTTTCTATTGAACTGCACACCAGCCCTGAAACACATGTGGAAAGGGTTCCACTGGATAGCCCCTAGGCCTGTCTGAATTCAAAACAACTGACAGGAAGTGATAATGTTATGGTTTCAGAAATGAAAAGCATGGCCATTAATCAAATTGGAAAAAACATTCAGACATTAAGAAAGCCTTAAATAGATGAACTAGTATGGTGTGTTTCAGGCACTAATTATCACCATGCATTGAAGGGAATCATGAGACATTTTACTGAAAGGAGGGCCTAATTATTGAGCCAGCCATTTGTTGTGCAGGCTTGATTAAAGATTAGGTTTACCTTTTGTTTTACATAGATTTGTAACCATCCTGTCCACTGAAGGGGAATAAATAGAGGAAGCCGTATGGAAGACATGAACAATGATCAGTTTTCCTTGACATCGATTTTTCAGACTCCCGAAAATCATGCAGACGGATTCTTAACTGAGCACAGCTAGGTCAATGTATCAGAAATGAAAAGAAAAAATGTTTGTATTTAACATCCTGGAACTACACATTTTGTTTTAATTGAAGTACACGAGTCCTGAAACTGAAACACATTTGTGAAGAAGTCCACTGAAAACAAAAGAACCGGCAGGAGGAGATGATGTTGTGGGCTCATTGAGTTTGAACAACATGGTGCATTCTTGAATTGGACATAATTTTGGATAATAAGAAAACCTCACGTAAATTATTATGGCATGTTTCAGTTACTGTAATTATCTCCATGAAACACTGAAGGAAGCTTAAGACATTAACATTTTACTGACATAGGGGCCTAATTGTTGAGCCAGTGATTTGTCCTGCATTCTTGAATAAAGATTCTAGCTAATTAGTTTGTTTTTTTTTGTGCACAGATCTGATATTGTCATATTCATACTTGGTGATGCAGCATATGTTTTGATTATTGGCCTGTGGGAGAGTATATTACGGTGGAGAACGGTTAAACCGAAAATGGCTAAACCGAAGGAAAATAAGAATCCCCGATTTTTTTCCTCTTTATCTTTGTTAACAAACTAACGCTAAACCGAAATAATCTTATGGTTAAACGGAAAACAAAATTGCTGGATTCACTGTGATTTGCCATAGATCGAGTCAAGTCACTGCATCACCCCACTACACTCCCCCCCCTCTCAAAAAAAAAAAAAAAAGCATGCTTTGTTCTGCCCGGTAGCACAGGCTTAGGGTGCGTTCACGCTAAACCCGGCAAGTTGCCGGCGGCAGCCGTCAGCAGCCGCCGGCAACTGGTTGGAATCTGTGGTCATGCCCTTTTCTTCTTTCCCGCCATGAAAGCCGGCGATGCACGTTCACGTTGCCAGCCAGCAGCCGTCAGCCGGCAATTTGTTTTGCCTCGTGTACACAAAAAAAACGGCTGGCTGGTCCAAGGGAAGTAATTTCCGACCATACCGACAGAGTGAATGCACTTGATTCGCGGGAAAGCACCATACAGATTCGCGGCAAAATGGATGAAGACAAACTGATAATCAGTAGCAGAAAGTGGATCATGAAAATGAATAACAATTCTAGTCAATTCCAGTCTAGATAACAATTCTAGTCATTTCAAGTCAGCTAGACTAAATACTACTCAATGTAATCTTCAAATATTGAGCAATTAAAGGAAACAAATAACATTTGTCATGTACGTATCAATTAATTTCTTTGCGCACCCTCTCTCTCTCTCTTTCTCTCTCTCTCTTTCTGTCTCTCTTTCTGTCTCTCTTTCTGTGTGTGTGTGCGAACGTGCGCGCGCGCGCGTGTGTGTGTTCATGCATGTATTGGATTGACATATAACCCTTCTCTCTCTCTTTCTCTCCCACCCCTCCCTCCCTCCCTCTCTCTCTCTTTCTCTCTCTCTCTCGCCACCCTCTCCCCCTCTTCTTTCTCTCATTCATGTAACTGTTATTTACAGCTAAATACTTACCTCAGTGTTACAATCAAGCGCTCCGCTGGCGAAATAGGCATTTGAAAATTTGTAGACTGCTTTGTCTGCTTTGTCAAATCTTCACGGCATTGGTTAAGCAGATCTTGAAAAGTCTCTGGTCGCATCCGTATGTATTCTACACATTTCTGGGTATCGTTCATCACTTGCGGAATCAAATGATGGTATTCTCCATGCACTCTGCGATTGCGGTGAATTAGGTGAACACCATATTTGCGAGAATTCCGTTTCAATAATCTGTTTTGTAAAATCCACCACAGCAATATGCGTCTCTTCCGCCTGGAAAGCGCCATCTTTGTTTACAAAGTAGTGTGGCAGCAATTCGCCCGACAGCAACTTCGGGCTCTACCGTGAACACTGGTGGCGGTAAGTTGCCGACGGCAACTGGCTGACGGCAATTTGCCGGGTTTAGCGTGAACGTAGCCTTACATGGGAGCGGCCGCACTACAGGGATAGGGGGGAGGCCTGTAACCTCATGGGTCCGAAATCAGACGGCAGCAGACATTATGTCTGGCACATTGCGAGTGACCTTTCACAGAGATGCCACCCATTCCGATTTTCCTATTAGCAAGGCTGGCATTCCGATTTTTTATTACTTCCAGCAATCGGCTTTTTCTTTTCGTTTTCGTTCTTCCGGGTTCTAGTTTTTTAATTATAACTTTCACACAATGCGCCGAATCGGAATATTGCGATCATTTTATGAATAAACCGGAAGTTAGAAGTTCTACCATAGATTTACTACACTAACGTAGTAAATCTATGAGTTCTACTTATCGCTTGTTTTGCACCAATCGGGAATTTGATCACTTGCTACATGCGTTGACGGCATTGTATACATTCTTTTTACCGTTCCGCATGGCGACGATTCCGAAACTAATTGCGTAGATCTATCTATTCGTCCTCACTTAAGTCTACGTGTTATATTTGGTTCCGACTACAATGGAAGGAGGAATTAGTTCTAAACCTAGCTAGATGTATTCTCTTCCTTCAAACTTAAGCCTAGCTAGACATCGCCTAAGTCTATGTCTAAGTGATTTACTTGGCAGCGACAATGACGGATGCAGGAATGAGACATAGACCTAGATCTAGCAAGATCTATGGATAGACGTATTAAGACTAAAGTAATTAAAATTTATTTGGCGGCGATTGTGATGGAAGGAGGAATCAATTTTAAATTTGCCATGACCTAGATTTCTTAAGTCCAAGCCATGAACATGAAGAAGGTTGACTTTGCATGGGCACAAACTGCCAAATTAAAACATGAGATTGGGAGTGGGAAATACTCCTCAGCACAAAATAGGCAAAAATTATGCATGGCATTTGTGCATTATGGCACTCAAATCCCAACATGACAACGCAGCTCTTGTCTGAAAACTAGGAAAAACACTTCAGAACAAAGACAAGTTTGACACAGTGCTTTTCTGGAGAGGATTCTTTTTCAGTTTTGACCAAGATCAAGACAAAGGGTGGATAATAAGATATGGTTGAAATGCACTGTAAGTATTGTAAGTTCTTCAAGATGATTTTCAACTTAATCCTTTGTGACCAAGAAGAAACAAAAAACAACTGGTACCATTTCAATTTTATTGCCGTTGGCACCGATTCAGATTTTTTCCCCCAGATTCAGATTTTTTGGGGGGCCTGATTCAGATTTTCGTTTTTGTAGGGTGGCATCTCTGCTTTCATCACATGTAAAATGTATGAAATCAGAAAGACAACACTAGTTATCGCGGACAGCGCATTTCATTGCAATGTGTACATTAATTAACGGTAACGAGATTGACGGGACGGCGGTCCGTACTGTCCGTCCACACGCATGCCTCCCTGTTCTGAGAGTTAGTCCACATTCGCCCGCACACCCATGTTTGGAGTGTGCCTTAGCCTGTGCACTTACATTATTTGTCTTCTATGATAGTGATGTGGGTTGCCTCTCTTGAAACTAGCATTTTTCAAGCCTTCTATCGCTAAACCGAAAACAAACCTGTGGTCCAGCCGATTTTGGTTTAACCGTTGCCTACTGTATATACTTAGCCCTTGTTCCTAATGATTTCATTACTTGTATACATGCAAAATAATCTAAACATTTTATCTGATATTACAAACATATAAGAAACTTTTATGGGGGTGTTTCTTAACCACACAAATTGCAGACGTGCGGCTTCTTTTCTGGGCAGTGCTGTCCCTTTAAAATCATTTCATTGCAAATTTTTGAACTTCAGTTATGTAATGGTCTTTTGTCGAGAGCTCTAAGTTAAGGATTACTGAAGGGAGATGTCCCATGTTGCAATATGAAAGGGTTTAAACTCAAAACATTAATACACTTAACTAATCAGTAGGGCATGAAGTTTATGAGCATGTATACATGGCAACATCAGGCATATTCTTTTCATTTTTGTGAATGACACATTCTGAAGCAGATTCGAGTTATACTAGCAAGAACAATTTTACACCTTCAGTTTTCAGTTGTACTTCTCATTAAATATGGCATTTGAAGTTTTAAATTACCCTTGAATAACATGTTTCCGATCACAATGATAATCCTTTTGGAAGAGAGGATGTGATGGCTGCCATACGAGTAGGATAATCTGCAGCCATTTCCCTCCTTTTTTTCCTGCTTCAGCTGATTTTGTGGGTGCAGAGAGGATCACCATTTGTTTTTTGCCTTTTTTTTTTTGTCTTGAAATTTAGGTATGTGGCGGTCAAAGTCTTCCCTCTGCAAGACAAGCAGTCATGGATGGCTGAACTCGATGTGTACAACCTCCCTCATATGAGACATGAGAACATACTGCGATTCATCGCTTCTGAGAAGAAGGAAGATAACCTCATCACTGAATTGTGGCTGATCACTGAGTTTCATGAGAGAGGTGAGTGAAGCAGAGGTGGATCAGTAGCTATTCATGAGTTCTTTACTTAAAGAGATGATGACAGTGGTGGCAAAATGTTCTGATCAGGTTGTCCTGTCATTGAGCTCTGTAGTTACTTATTGTATCAGCTAACATCTCTTAAGTTGTAAGTTGTTCTGACTGTAGCGTCCCACTGTTTGGACGATCGATATTTTCTCACCCCTGTATTGCGGGTCGCACTCGGCGACCTTTCTCCCCTCTCCACAATAGTCCGTGTTTTCCTTTGATGTCTCGCGGCTTGTCGTGTGTTAGTTTTTTCTTTTGTTGTTGATGCTTGACATGTGTCCACATAGGTCTGACCCGGGTTAGTAGGTCAGCCGAGAATGTACTGAAGTATTCGTGTTAGACTTATTTACTCTAAGTTGGCCTTGGAGTGATGTAATTCTGTGATGTGTCTGTGTGCGATTGGGTGGTTTGCAGGTGTCCCGAACGATCTAGGTCTGTCTCATGCTAATGGGGCGGTTAAGCCGCATTGTGAATGTTCGGCCAGGATATATATAAGGAGGGCCAGGCGAGTAGGTGTGTGTGTGCAAAATCCAGTTATTCCTCGTGTGTGGAAGATTTAGATTCAGTATATATATACTAGTTAGATCTGTGTGCCTTCCCTGTAAGTTAGTTGTGAAATATCCAGCATTCATCTACAGTTATTAAACGTTAGTGTTCAGTGTTCATCGGATCCTGTTGTCATTTATTTCTACAACAGTTCGAGACAGTTTCGTTTTTAAAGGGTAGCAGTTCAGATCATCTGACTCTCCCTATCATAATGTGCTGAAATTTACATCAACTGTTACACAGACCAGTGCACTGATTTGGAATAAGAAATTGGGACTCCAGTTTGGAGGAGCAAACTGAATTCATGATAGTTTTGTTCAATTAAGGTTGTGGTACAGCCCTGCTGTGCTTGAGAAATGTTAAAATATGTGTCCTTATTGAAATTTTACCTAATTCAGAGCAATTGGTGGTAGAGTATGGGACACATGAATTTGAGATGTGTTTAATTTGGTACAATTTCAATGCTAATAGAGGGAAGCATAGTGACTCAGCGCACATGGGATCTGTAGCAAGACTTTAGATTACATGGAACTTTAGATACTTTCTGGAACATGACTATTTTTTAGGATGAGTGTTCCAACATGTTGCGGAAGTATTTTCTTTAAAAATATTGGCTTCTATTGAGTAACAACTTCGATAATTTTGTCTTACCTTGGACTCAAAGGGAAAAAAAACCAAAAGAAAAGAACTGCCATAAACAACAGACCTGCAGAATATCTAAGTAGCATTAAGAAGGGATAGAGAGTAGGGTGGGGGAAGAGGGTAACTCTTACAGTGAGGGGAGGGGTAGCAGAAGCAGGTTTGTCCCAGGCATTGTTGGATACTTCATCCAGTTTAATATGTCTTGCCACCTTTCCAGGCTCTCTGTGTGACTTCCTGAAAGGCAATACAATCACTTGGGCCCAGCTGTGCCGTATTGGTGAAAGCATGACCTGTGGTCTGGCTTACCTGCATGACGAGATTCCTGCCACCTACTCTTCATTGGCTAAGCCTGCCATTGCCCACAGGGACTTCAAAAGCAAGAATGTGTTGTTGAAGCAGGACCTTTCGGCTTGTATTGCAGACTTTGGACTGGCATTGAAGTTTGAGCCAGGAAAGGGATTCAACGAAACCCACCCTCAGGTAATATTTGAAGTTGCTGGGCTGACAGATCATTTTAGTGGAAAAGGGTGATATATATACATATATATATTATATATATATATATTTATTTATATATACCATTTGTTATATATATCAAGAGAGTTTCCCCATAATTTCTGTTAAATCCTTCAATGTGACTGCTACTGGGATTCCCGATCTGTTAGGCTGGCAGCTGTAACTGGAAATCCATTTCTCACGGGCGAGAAAATTACCTGCATGACGCTAAATTTTCAGTCAATTTTCTTAGGGCGTACTTACATCCCTGATATATATGTACCCAAATATTTATCAGATCCTGTGATGAAAATGGTTGAAATTTTGAATTGGTACAGATAAAGCAGTTTAATTATTCCAGATCATATGACGTGATAGAGGACTGTTTTCTATTTCTTTCTGTACTACCATTGAAAAGGGATTGTAGGTCAATAAAAACAATTCCATTTTATCCTTAGCTTTCTACCATTATCTTGTATTGTTTCTATCTCATTTTAGGTTGGCACTCGCCGTTACATGGCCCCAGAGGTTCTTGAAGGAGCCATCTGTTTCAACAGGGATTCTTTTCTGCGTATTGACATGTATGCATGTGGCCTGATCATTTGGGAGTTGATGACCAGATGTTCAGCCATCGATGGTAAATATGGTGAATTAGAAACGAGCTGGAATTTAAAAATGTGGTCTTCAGGAACGCATCTTTTAGTTTTACTTGAATCTTAGATTAGTGTATTGTACTTTGTTGCCAGTCCCGTAAGGCATGACACTGCAACTCGATTATTTTTAGAAGCAGCATTTGCGAGAAATATTAGCAATGTTTGCTGCTTCTTTATCTCATTTGTTGAGAATAAAGGGGGTGGAGTGAAGTGGATTATGTTAACTCTTCTCTACGGTACAAAGCACACCGCGTCGCAGGCTTCCCTAGTGGCAGGAGGTACAACACAGCCTGCATTGTGCAGCAGTGCCCATGAAATTTTTTTTTTCCCCCACCAGATTAGCTGTCTTTGAATGTGTGCAATGTAAAGAACTCTATTCTGGGCATCATGGTTTTTGAATTTTCAAAATCTATCCATAAATAAAAAAGTTACGAATTTTTAAAGATCGGAGAATTTTATATACCTAATATAGGAAAATATTCCCAGAAAAATGGACCCATTGGCGACTGTTTTTCTCAGAAAATTAATGATATCTCAGTCATAAATGGAGATACACAGTTGAAACTTGGCAGTCTATTGTATTTTTGGCTGCAGAAATTAAATCCACAATCAGAATAATGATATCGTCAATAGTTTTGGAGGAAATCATAAAAATACGGTCATAAATTAGTCGGCCGCAACGTATTTTTTTTTTCAGATTTACTACCATATCTTGGTACTCAATAATGGACAGATTAGAATAAAACTTGGCAACCAGTTGTATTTTTGCAAGCAGAATCTCATGCTGCATAGAAATTATGATAGCTCAAATACTTTTTGAGCTATGATTAAAAATACGGGTTTGGAATTACGAAAGAACATGGACAAACGGAGAGGAATTCAAACAATCTTTGCTCTTACAACAGCCACAGACAGAGAGAGGGTTACCAATCCATGTGAGCAGCACATTTGCTATTTATACTGGCAATTTATTGTTCTCTTTGAAAAGATTGACAAAACTGTTGTGGTGTGGGTCTGGCTGACCACCGTACATTGTAACATTGTCAATGAACTTTCTATAGATCTAGAGCTAGATCCAGATCCATTCTCTCACGAAGTGGCTATAAGTGGAAATAAAATTAAAAAACGAGAAATGTTGTTAATAAGGTAAGGAATTAAAACTGCTTACTTCATAACCGTCTTCTTCATGTTCAAATACCCGATTTTAACGTTAAAATGTATGGAAGTTGAAAGGAAATTGTATGTCAAAGACAGAAACGAATAGCCCCTGTAAACAATGTGGCTGAGTTCATTTGCCGAGGGGAGGAGAAAGTTACTAACTCGTTGATTACGGTCTCGATAAATTTCTTTGGTTCCACCTTTGTTGGCTTGATATTTTTTAAAAAATGTTTCAATTCAATGTAAATCAAAAAATTCACATGCGTTAAAGACACATTTGCGCTGAAAAAATACACTAAGATCAATAAAAACTCCGTAACGTGGAGCCATCAACCCCCAGTACAAATTACAAAAGGAATAGAGCAGTCAGATGTACTTGAACACTTCTGTGACCTGAGTAATCTAGGCGACCAATCAAATGGGCCCAGCGATCACGCGCTCGTAGGCTGCTAGTTGAACTCTGACCCGCATACTGAATGACACAATTCATGCCGTGGGTAGTTAGATATTTTGAATTGGTACGTAAAAACGGCTGGACATATAAACTTGAACTTTGGACACAGTAGAGAAAAGAGATGCTAAAATCATCTTGTCGACCTATATGCAACAGCTCGGCATACTTTGCGAAACACAAACAAAACTTGCACGTTCACATGGAATTTCGACCGGTTCCAAAAATAGCAGAATCGCATACGTTCGCACATGGTTGCTTTAACCTCTTTTCTGATTGGTCGCCAAGTTTCATTGAGTTTCATCTATAAATAACTTCGTAGTAATATTTAGAAGACAGGCACCTCCGATCCAAAACGGTCCGGAAAATCCCCGGCTGGCGGTGACCTGTTTTTGACTCGCGGCGGCAGAGAGTGATGGGCATTGCTACATTGTGATTGTGACATTGTAAAGGTATTCCTTTACCACCGTAATGGAAAATTTTAACGTCCTGTGACATTAACCCTCAATCTTCTTTGGTTTTTATGGCATATTTATGGAAACTGAATGTTGCCGACAGATAAAGAGCCCTATTTCTTTTTCTATTTAAGATAGAGTAGCAAGTTATATATCAATGGATTCAGAATTGAATTAGCTGCCGTTTGATGATAGTTTTGACTAATTATAATGACAATAAAAAGATCTGGGGTCCAAATTTTATGGAAAAAAAAATTTGAAAAGTACATAAATTTACAACCACAATGGACACTGTGATAGAAGAAAAAAAAAGTATTTGAAGGAAACTGAAAAACTTTATTATCTTAACAAACTACATCCAATTTTACAACATATATCCAAATTTCAAGACATTCTGTCAGTAAATGACTGAAATATTTAAAAAATTGAAATGCATATATGTGAACTATTTGTGCCGAGAACTGCCACAAACCACAACGGAAAAAGTTGTACAACTTGTCATGTTATATAAATATTTTGTTATTCATTTGAATTTTATACAGGGAAACAACCTTAATTTTAAACAGAATCAGGATTAACTTCATCATGTACAGACAAACATCTGAGGCTTATATTCAATGATGAATATGTATAAAATTATATTTTGTGGTAGTCTACAAGACAGTTCCGTGTGTCATGCAGACACAGAAAAACATTACAAGTTCTGCAGAAGTATCTGCTTTTCTGTTCAACATGTAATTATCATAACATAGCTTACAGTTCTTTCTCTGAGAAGTTGGAACAATACCAGGAATAATTGGGTGATTAGTAAAAATTTTTGGTTTTGAGGCTGTTGGAACATCTGCAAAGTCGTCAATTTTCCCGAGTTGCCTGATTAGTTCTTCTGTAAATGCAAGCTGATTAAACTTGTTACTTCTATCTAGTTCTTTCAAATCAGGGTTTTGCTTTCTCCAGTCCTGAAACAAAATATAACTATTTACTCTGGCAATATCTAGAAAATGAAAAAACAATGTCTTCCAATATTTATTTGTCTTACGTAACATGTTGTATTTGGTTAGTAATTGGTCACTTTTATCAACTCCACCCATATGCATATTATAATCTGTTATGACTTTAGGTTGTCTAAGTTCCAAAGTTTGAAAAGCTCCATTTGTTTTAGTTCTCCTATTAGCCATACAAAATTCCATTTGCCCCATGCATGGTAGAAATCACAGACAGAGTTTTATTGTCCTTCCACTGAAGTGCTAAAATATTCCCCTGTCTACACCATCTCATTGCCCCTCTCTCATTCTGTTTCTCCCACTGTTTCACATTTTTCAATTCTGCTGGAAATCCCCTCCTATTGGAAATAATAGTACCACAAGCTAAAATCCCTTTCTTCAACAGATCAAGAAACAAATGAATGCTTGAATAAAAATTATCAACAAAAAGACGGTAACCCTTATTGCCACGAGCTAAAAGAAATTTCAAGAGATCCATAACAACTTCATAGGCTAAACCATTTCCACTAACTTTCCCAGACCCTGTCTTGCCCAAATAAACCTCAAAATTGTAAGTGTAACCGGACAAAGAATCTGCTAAAACCCAAAGCTTCATGCCCCACTTAGTAGGCTTGTCACGTATATATTGCCTAAATGAAAACCTTCCTTTATTTTTTACCATCCTCTCATCAACAGAAATATTCAAACCTGGCTGATAAAGATTCATGCATTTTCTCCTCATAATATCAAACAAAAAACGAACTTTACATAACTTGTCTCCTTGTTTCTCAGTTTTTCTGTCGGATACTTTCAAAAAACACATAATTTGTTGAAATCGAAATTTTGTCATAAATGATCGCGCCCAAAGGCCATTGAATACACTCTTTTTACTCCAATACATTTCTACTCCTGGTACTTGAATCATTCCCATGTACATAAGCAGTCCAATAAAACGATAAAACTCTTCTTCTTCTAGAGGAACCCAGCCTTTGTACATGCTGACTTTTGTCGGTCTCACCTCCCTGGCGTTCTCATTTGTCCATGAACATAATTGCTGCACAACACATGATGAAAAAAACAGCTGGAAAATAGTGAATGGTGTCAGGTACTTTCTTCTGGACCCTCTTGTCATGGAATCGGGGAAGTGGGCTCCGGGTGGTCGTTCAGGGTTAAAGTTTGGGACGGACGTCCTAGACCAGTTGTCATAGTCTCCAAAGCTATATATGAGGAATAGAAAAAGAAACAAAAATGTGTTACAAGAATCATTTATACCCAAACCTAATAATAAAAAATTAATAGAAATAATGTGTAGCAATATAATACAATATACCTAAAATTATGTTGAAATCTAGCTCTAGAAGATCATAATAGTAGATACAAGAAGCCACTGACAAGAGATGGTAACCACAGTAAACAAAACATAGGCCTTGGTTACTAGGTGCAGTACGTGGAAAGTTGTAATCAGCCTGAACAAATAAAAAAGCAGATCAAAGCCTAAATCCTGACTGACTGGTGCTCAGCAATGATTGAAGGAGCCAACTACAATAAATATAATTACCTGTGATACCTGTAATTAGATCTAGATCCAAAATGTTTGTGTTATGATTACATAGGCTAAAGAAGAAAAAACCTTCACCTTCGTTCTCGTATGTTCCGGCCGGTTGATGGGGCTTCATTCTCATCAGAGCTGGAATCTGAGACGTCTTCTTCATCCCAGACTTCATCCTCGCTTGACTCATATTCAATTTCTTCATCAGAAAGATTGTTTGAAGTCATTTTATTGCGCTTTGTTGACAATGATGGTAACTCAGCAGTAGATAAAAATCCAAGATGGCGGCGGAACCGAAGAGACGTGATCGTCTTATTTCTCTTTCTTTCTATTCACTTAAAAGGCTTCGTTTTATAATTTTTTCACCTGTTTTCGTTAAAAACCAGTTTCGCCTTTCAAAACAAACGATTTTCAAGCAGTTTTGAACAGTTTTTCATTAAAATAATAAGGGATACAAGCGTCGATCACCGGTGATCGAAATCTTTGGTAAAAGAAGATTGAGAGTTAAACCTTAAATTTTTTGGTAAAGCTTCTTTTATCCAAGCATGTCCAGTGATATCACATATGTGATAAGTGTATAGTTTGGACAGCTTTTGTGTAGTAAGGTGACCTTTATTTACAAATCAGGGATGTAAATCTTTCAGATTTTCTCTGATTTCATTTTTTCATGTAGTTGAATTTTGACGGTAAATTCCTAGATTCAGGACTAAATCTATCCTTATTTTTAGTTATTTCAGGTTGTTTTTGTTTTCTTTATTCACTGATAATATATTTTTTCAAACTAACAAATCGAAACCTAAAAACTACGAATAAAAACAGTTAATTTCACAACTACATTAATTCTAGTGTCACGACATTGGTTTGCTATCTGTACGACGAATTTTCAGAGGAAAATTCTCTGACGGACGAGTTTCCTTCACTGTAATTAGTCCGAGAATCTCTGAGGCTTCAGAGGAAAATTCTCTGACCCACGAAAATAGCCTAGCCAAGTGGGAAAATAGATGCAAGGCAAGGGAAGTAACTCTTGTTTTTTAGTTGTAAACAACAACATGGCATGTTCACGAAGATTTCCCAAGTTTGTTGAACGAGATACATCAGTTGATGCCATTGACCTAGAGTGTAGGAACAAGTTTAGATGGGATTGGTTGTTGTTGAAAGATGACAACGGCGATTATTTTACAGATTACTTCCGTAAGATAGACAAAGATGGGTTTGCTTGATGCTGTTATTGCAAGTGTGAGATAAGTACGGCAGTGGTGGTGTGCGTTGTTTAAAGGACCATGCCAACCGATCTAAAGCTCAGGAGCGAAACTGTCGTATTTTTCGATCTAACCAGAGTCTTCCTACTGCAATGCAGGCAGCATGCAGTAAGATTTCTGGTACTGCAGATATCAGTAGTCAATCTCTGCCTCGATTTAGTTCTAGATCTAGTTCAGCTGTACCTCCCTCTATGCCTTATGGTGATGCTCCCAACATTGAGCAAGAACACAATAGATCTAGGGCAGATTTAGAGGTAGCTTCAGTGCCCAAGCCAGTCTCTCTCAAGGATAGGGTCACTCATCACACTAAAGTTAGAAGTGAATTTTTTATGTGACTCTTGACAATGAAATAAGAACTATAATCAACCAAAACTTGTAGAGGAATGAAACATCACATTTACCAGGCAAAGTAAGGTATGTACCTTATGGCCATTACCACATTGTCTTTTTTTCCTTCTGAAAGTTATTCTTGTACCACTCATTAATTGTCCAGTGTAGTCTTTTCTAGTTTATTTCTTCCTTTTTAAAGTCTCTTTATCCCTATTAATTTAACCAAATTCTGCTCAGGAGAGGCCAATTTTTAAGCCGTAAATGTGTGAAAATCAATTTCGGCTGGGGGGCGCCCCCTGGGCCCCCTATAAGGGGCCTATGCGACCCCTGGCGTTTCATTTTCAGAGAATTTTTTCAAATGTCATTTACACTCCTGACAAATGCACAGTATAGTGTGGCATATAACCCCAGGAAGTGCTCCATCCAGATGTGGAATGCTGGCCCATAGGGAAAGAGTTAATCAATGACAGGAATCTTTTTGGGGGCTTTGGATAGTTGGCAGCTATGGATCACATATTTTCATTCTTCTACCTGCAGTTGAGTTAGTAGTAAGAGGGTGAACCAAATTATGCAAGACGATAGATATATGGCACATTTACTTGAACATTTCTGATATTATTTAATTGATTCCAGATGTCGAACAGCGCACGAGTCCCACCCAATATGTCAGTTATTGTATTAATTTCAGCAGAGTAAATTCATTGCTCCTGTTTAAAACATATGTCATTAAAGTGAAAAGATGTTTGCACATCAACTACAACTAATAAATGCAACATAGTATTTTATCCATATAGCCAGAACACACAACTAATGGTGTTTTGAGTTAGATCAGTTTCTGTTAAAAGATGAAAGGAGGAACATATTTCTTCCAGAACCACTTTCTGTTTTTTTAGTTTCTTTTTAATTTCCCCCCTTAGAATGCAATCATGAAATCGTGGCCTTTTTTTTTTTTTTTGCTGTTTGCTTTGTTAAATTCACGTCCAGTAGTAAGCCCACGTTATATGCAACAGTTCTTCAAGTATAGTGCAAATTGAATAAATAACAATTTGATCATGTCTCATTTGATTGGTACTCCAAATCTATGTACAATCCTGTATATCGTCATGGTGCTAACCTTAAACAGAATGTGCCTGTTACGTCATTGCCCTATCCATGGTGCATCTATTAATGTAAAAATCATTCAAAAGTGCCAAGCCATTATCCTGGAAATAAAACTTTCTATAAGTGTAATGGCCCAACTCATTCATAGGCGTAGGCCATTTTGGTTCTGGGGTTGTTTCAGCCAAAGTGGATAATGACCGCTTTTACCTAGAGTCATTTTGGCGTAAGTCTGACTGCATTGCAAAAGAATTTAAATAAGTTTTTTTGCAATTTTCTCAGAAGTGCAAAAAAATGACTTAGGCCAAAAGGTCAGCACCATGACAATATGCAGTAGTCACATGGGACAAAATTGCTGAATACAAACGAGGAAGTTTGAAAAGTATTGTATATTGGAGCATGAAATGGGAATAGACAAAATACAATAAGAAAAGTTTGGAAAGGGTAGAAAACCCAGGGAATCTGTTATTTTTGCAGAAATTTAGGTTAACTCACTTGAGCCGGTTCCTATGTATATGCGGGATGAGCCTACGAGCGCTGAAGCCGGATCCAGTACATACACCGGATCAACATTATTGATTGATAACTCCAGTGTGAGCTGCGCGACTCGGCGAGACGCTTTGCTGGTCTTGTTTTGTTGTTTCATTTAAAGTTTGGTCAAGTTTTATAAGAAACTGGTTGAGATACTTCCGACTACGGGAAGTCACTACAGAAACTCGTGGCAAAAGAAAAGCTAGTAGAACAGGGCCAAAACGTAGGACTAGTGGTAGTAGCAGAGATGCCACCGATTCTGTTTTGATTGGAATTATTCCAATTTTTCTTCAAAAATGGACGTAATTCTGATTTTCCGATTATTTAAGCCGGTATTCCGATTTTCAATACTTCCTGCAATCGGCTTTCCGAATTTTAGTTTTTAATGTAACTTTTGCAAAATGCACAGAATTGGAATATATGGTGATCATTTCAAGAATAAACCAGAAGTTAGTCCTACTTCCTTATAAATGGCTTCTTTTGCACCGTTTAGCGATTTGTTCATTTGCCATGAGCATTGTTTACATTTTTTATATATATATGGTTTCATATGGCGGCGATTTTAAGCCTAGCTGGATCTATTCGCCTGAGTCCAAATGATATGTTCGGCGGCGTCTGGGCCAGGAGGAATCAGTGCTAAACCTAGCTAGATCTATATCTGTTCAGTCAATAGTAGAAAAGATTTTTGGGAAAACCCAGCTAGTTGAATGTAGGTCAGCCATCAAAAAGATTGATGAGTGGAGAAGGTGAGGCAAGTAACTGGCTGTGAGTAAAGCTCAGACTGTTCATATCAACTGACTAGTACAAAAGGCAATGTTTGTCTCACTTAAGAGCAAGGTTGAGGTCACAGAATTTGGGAATTCTGGTGAAGCCTATTCTAAATCTAGCTGGATATTGAGTGTAAAAGGGATTTATTTGGCAGCATTTGTGACGGAAGGAGGAATCAACCGAATGATATAAGCGTGATCTATCGGCGGAGGTTGTAACGGAAGAAGAATCAGTTTTAAACTTATTGAGACCTAAATTTCCAAAGTCTAGCCATGGAGAAGGTGATGTTTGCATGGGGACAAATTGCCAATTTAGAATATGAGAGTGGCAAAACACTAACACAGCACATAATTAGCAAATATTATGCAGGACATTCGTGCATCTTCGCAATCATATATCCAGCATATCAAGGCAACTCCTTTTAGACATTCGTGGCAACACCTCCAGAGCAAAGATCAATTTTGCTAAATGTTCCTTCTGTGGGCAGGGCACTTTTTCAGTTTTGGCCAAGGCCAAACAAAGAGCTGATAATAAGATATGGTTGAATTGAACTGAAAATGATGTGAGTGTTAAAAGTTGTTTTTTTTTTCAGCCTATTCTGTGGGATCAAAAAGAAGAAAGTAAATTTAGTACTGGCATAATTTTAATTTTGGTCGCTGTTTGCGCTGATTTAGATTTTTTTTCGCCAGATTCAGATTTTTTCCTGGCTTGATTCCGATTTTTGTTTTTGTAGGGTGGCATCCCTGTAGTAGTTAAGTAGTAGATCTAAATTATTCATACACACAAAAACAACACAAATAAGTACAAAGAATTCGTTTGTTGTTTTTTTCACACACATTTGCTGAAAAAAATTTTGTGTGTGACCCTGAATGTTGTCCATTTTCAAATATTTATAAATGAAAACTATCAAACCAATTGAGGTTCTTTTTGGTTTATCTTGTATAAAATTTATTTGTGTGTTTTGTGACTTAATTTCAATGTGATTGCTTAAGTAGGTTTATTTTGGTGAATTTTTTACTAAGCCCCAAAAACGCCAGGCTTTGGTGATTGTTGGGCCAAAAATTGCTCAGGCTCAAGTGAGTTAAAGTCCACAGGGCAGCAGCATTCTTGGCTTCAAGAGGAAGGGAATGCATATATTTTGAACAGTGTAACATCTTGATGGCACAAAATTTTCTGATTTTGCAGAAAGTGTTTTCAAATTCAAGAATATAATTTTTTTGTACAGAAATCCTACAGCTGTTGGGCACTTTGTAGACTTGCACATATTTATTTCATTGGTTGTCATCACAGTCTACTGCTGTGTTGATGTCTGTGCAGTAACTCATATATTTTGGTTTTCAGGACCTGTGGAGGACTATCATCTGCCATTTGAGGCTGAGGTGGGGCTCCAGCCAACACTGGAAGAGATGCAAACTTTGGTTGTCACACAGAAAATAAGGCCAGCCATCAGCGTGGCCTGGCAGAAACATCTGGTATGGAATGCCTTTTATTTAAGGTCAAAAATTGGCAAAAAGAAAAAGTTGTATGTAGCAAAGCCTTGCACAAGAAGTAATACCCAAAATGATACAATGAATGCAAAGAAAAAGGGAAGACAGAAAATGCCAATATTTCGGCAGAAGCCAAGGAAAAAAAGGAAAACATAACAGAAAAAAATGGAAAAAATGAACTTTTCTTTTTGCCAATTTTTGACTTTGCTTTAAGCCTTGCAGTGACCCCACAGTTTTTCTGTGACTCTTATATTTCATAATATTTCGTCAATCTTATTTTGGGACAAAAGTTAAAGTGTACCACACAGAGGAAGTCTCCTCCCCTGCCCCCAAAGAGGCGAGAAAAAAGAATACTAGTGTGATGCCATTGAATTAATTGAAGTACATTTGTCTCAGATGATGAAAACTGAAAAGAAGGCCCATTGTACTGGTTGTCGGTGATCCTTGAAAAAACTCTTTAACTGAAAAGATTGGGAGACTTTCTGTTGGTGAAAGATGGCTCCATTTGTTCTGAAGTATCTCATTGGACAGTTTGACTGTCTTCTAGTTTTGTGGAGCTTAAAACTTTAACTGCGATGGCAGATGTGGAACATAATTGTATCGATGACTGCAGTATTTATGTTTTGCAAAAGCACAAAATAAAGAAATCTTGTTTCACATTTTATCTAGGGACTGGCCAGCCTCATTTCAACAGTTGAGGAATGCTGGGATCAAGATGCAGAGGCTCGCTTATCAGCTGGTTGCGTCCAAGAGCGTATTGGACAGCTGGCTCGTACTGTGAACTCAGGCAGCGGGGGCCAACATACTGACCCTCCCCCTCCCTCCTCACCTCTGTTAGCTCAGCAGCCACCTCATGTCAACACAACTTCCTCATACGTGCCTAGCCCTGCTGTTATTGACATTGGTAGTGCCGGAGACACTGTAGTAGTAGCACCCAATGATCCAAGCTCTTGTTGAAAGAATTTTGGTATGAAAGACAAAGACTGTCAGTGGTGGGGACAGACCTTGTTGTGCCATGGATAAAGAATGTTGAAATGTCAGGAGTTTGAAACTTCATTCTTCAGGATGTGATATAGTCTGTGCTGCGGGTTGTTGTGAGACGGCCTCTATTATTTCATTAAAGTTCTTGTTGTTGAAAAATGATTTGAGGCATACGGTGATTATGGTACAAAGAGAATTCAGTTAGTTGGGATTGTGATTATTCAGGAGAAGTGAATTTATCATGCAGACTTGATGCATGGTGATGCAGCATGTGCTTTGATGGCATTGTTACAAACATAGTGTCTGTGGATGCTGTGGCACGTCACGTGATTGTATCAGTGAAGAATTTCATGTGACAATTTTCTTCTACTGATGCTGAAGATTTGGACCTGTTGACTGGCGGAGCATTGTCAGATGCTGACCACTTGTTTTCCCCACATGTTGAAACCATCAAGATAGTCCTTTCTTCCACATAAAAAGAAAACACTACATAAGTTCACTGTATGTCAAAAGCAAAAGGTGCACGTTTTGATTCTGCATTGTCAGTTATTCACTGTGTCATGCTTGTATTGATTATAGCACTCCTGTGAATGGCTTGAAGAGCTATACGTTCCTTGCTGAAGTGGCATAATGCAAATAGTTCAAATAATATAGAGGAACAAACATCATCATGCTCAAGATGCATGTCTCAGCAAAACTGTGTAACAACATGCTGCACATAAGTCGACCTTCCTTAAAACTGTTTATTGAATGAAAGATCACTGAACAGACACACATGTCTAAAAGAAAAAAGGTGAGACACAACACTGATCCTTTTTGCAAAACAATGCCTTTTTTTTTTTAAAGGTGGAAGAAAGCAGCGATGGATGTTAGAAAATACTGCTGGAAAAAAAAAAAAAACTGTGAGCGTAACTTAGCACAAACTCAGCATATAATTAGGCTAGACATACATGAATAGGAAAGGCAGTTTTATCTCATCATGTGATTCATTCATAAAATGAAAAGGTGATTGTGGAATAAGTGTTGACAATCTAGTATTAATAGTATTCAAAAGAATCTGTTATTGATTCGTCATGGTGGAAATCTTGTGTATATATATAACATGGAGTTTGATTTGAAGGGTGACTGACTTAAACAATGCAAGAATTTGCATCTTCATTAGAAAAATCTCAGGTTGGCAGTAATGTGAAAAAAATTATGCATTCAGTCTTTGAGTTATAATGGAGAAAGTTTGTGTATGTCCCCAGTAAAGGGAAAAAAATTCACTAAAAGCCACTACACTCTGAGTATAAAATGGCACTTCATCATGGACGTACAAGCGAGCCAGTTTGAATATCTGTGACAGCAGAAGTATGTCACTGATTTATTGAGGTGGCGGGAAATACTTGCTTTAAATTTGAATGTGAACTAAATGTTTAAGAAAAGAGAAAGTAAAACAGCATTAGGCTTTTGTCCACAGGAGCATCAGAAATACAACACTAAGAAAAGGAGAACATCAGGAAATACAGCAACGTCAGACACTTTCCTTCTTCTGTCTTTTGTTTTCAGTCTGATTCAAGGGTTCTTATAGTTTGTGTGTGAAGGAAGAAGGGAGAAATTACTGACTGGCCCAAGAACCTGATAAACCTGTGAATCCCCTGTTCACATAGATGTGCAGTTTTTGATCCTTCATTGATAGACCCCTTGACACTCATGTGAACCCGTAAACACTTCACTGGTCAGTGAACAACATGCCAATAACCCCTGACAAAGCTGATTATGTTACTGACATGTTGATATACTGAAAAAGGACAAAATGGTACACTTCAGTTGAACAAGAACAGATCACACTTAACGTGTTTTTAAAAGAAAGTACTCTTTTGCCTAGAGATTTACATTTTATGGTGGAGGAACCACATTGGTAACATGGATGAAACAGAATGAATGTAATTCTTGAGAACTGTCATTGATATCCTTTTGAGGCTGCTTTGGCCGACTGCATTAGCGATAGAGCCTGAAGTAAGTCTGTGCCCTAGACTGGACCACTGCTAAGTGGGAGTGAATGCAGTTGTGTGGTATTTGTACTTTTTAGCCTAGTTACATTTTACAGTTGGTAATATTTTTGTCATATGACTTGTAAAATGGAAGATCAGTATGTGTGCACCAGAGTAATGCTTAGTTGTATTCCACAATGCAAATTTTGACATTCGTCAGGCTGAGTACTTGTGGACTTCTGATACGTTTGATTTGAATTGCTTGCATATCTCTAACCTGTGAAATCAGCACATGCACAGTTTCATATACCGGTAAATTCTGAATGACAGTCATTGATATGCCAGCTTAATTCCATTGCCTTCATCTCAACATTATGTGTGGTTTCACTATATCAATTGTTGATTGTGCACCAATAGAAATAATGATTTTGTTGTTCCTGAGATAGCAGACATTGTGTTTTAAGGACTTGCATATATGGTATGATTACAGTAACATTTTCTTTTGTCAGTGTGGATAGCATGTGAACCCTACTTTAAGTGAAATGCGAAGTGTTCAAATCATGAGGCACAGTGTTAAGGGGAGGAGCGGCTCAAAATATTGACCACTGGGACTAGATCTAGACAAAATTGGGAAACAATTTCAATTCTCAATTTCTCCATAACTAGCAGACAGATTGCCCCCAAATTTTGCACATATGTACTTGGGTGTATGTTCTTTGATATTACAATGGCCAATTTGGGTTATTTGTGATATTTTTTTGCAAGCTAGAGCAATTAGAAAGCCCTTAGGGCCCTTTGGTTTTAAGGCATTTTCACAATTTCAGTTCTTAATTTCTCCATAACTAGCAAACCGATTGCCCTCAAAATTTGCACACGTGTCATTGAATATATATACTTTGATGTTACAACAGCCGATTTGGGTCATATGTGATATTTTTTCAGACAGAGTAATTTGAAAACTATGTTGTCAGATAAAAATGAAACCTACTACTTCAACGTTGGAATATGACCAATTGGATAAATTTATTGGAAATATGGCGTTGTAACTCTCTTTGCATACCTATTCTTAACTTGTATGCAAAATTTGAGCTCATTGCAGCCAATGGTTTTCACAGAATTATTAATTTAAAAATGTAATGAAAATTCAATATGGCCGTCGTTACCATAGCAACCGCAAAGTTAAAAAAAAAATATTTGAATACATTTTTCAAATCACATTTTCATTCTGATTCATTACCACAAATTTTATGGAAATTTATTAACAACTAGGGAAAATAGAATTTTTAGCCGCTCCTCCCCTTAAATTTGAACAGAATGAACCGATTGCCTGTTAGTCTGGTAGAAGTGACCTTAAATAAATCCCTATGGCTCATTGCCATGTTTTGTGACACAAGTTGTGTGACCTCTTTGTCAGAAATTATTTCTTCTCTGGAATTTGTCAGTAAGTAGTTCTTTGTCTAAAAATATATGGATTGTCATTTGAAAACAAAAACTTGCATGACTTGTGAAACAGACTTGGGGAAATTAGAGACTAGATCAAAATATGGAGCTTAATTTTGTGATGTAACTTGGTTCAGAGATTATCTGATAAAGCTTCTTGCTGCTTGTCATTCATTCTGGGACAGTTCAGTGATTCATCAAGCGGAAATCCTGGATAATGTCTCTATTTTTTAAATGTCCCAGAATGGGAAAAAAATCTCGTTTTTAAAAAAATATTTTTTTACAGGCAGATACTTATATCAGCTGTGTTTGTGTGTGAAAGAAAAAGAGGATGTGTTTTGGGCGAGACATGGTGAAGTACCCTTGGAAATTTGCGACAAATGTTATTTTGTTTTGCGATGAAGGAAGTAGAATTTGTTTTTCTGTTGGTGTACTTATCTCCTTGGGAGTAAACTTATAACTGTATTGCCCTTTGAATGATTGAGAATTTACTCAAAACAGACCTGTGCATGGCTACAACTCACATTACTGTCTAATATCCACATGTACTTGATGTACTCATACAAAGCTATTATTGCGGGTGATGACTTTATGCAAAGCATTCTGCCGCAATTTCATTGGAAAAAAATTATAAACAAACACACAAATAAAAAATTTAAATCTACCTCATTATTTGTGCATGCATTAATGGTTTACCTTTTTTTTTTTTTAATTTCCAAAAATCATTTTGAAAGTTTTAATTGCTCTTTCTTTTATTTCTTGCGCCACTTTGCATGCCCAACTGTTAATAAATCTAATGACATTCACTTAGTAATCATTTTTATACTTTACCTGTAGAATATTGTATAGTATGTAGATTATATATTTTTGTTTGTTCATGTGCAAACATCATCTTCATGTTGCAGGTTCCATAGAATCAGGTTTCAGAGTTTTAACAATGCCAAACCCGGTCTTAAGTGTTGATTAGAAAAGAAAAAAAGAGTTCTGGAAAAAAACAACCCAAAAGAACACGAGGGAAGTAAAAAAAAAAAAAATAATTCGAAGAAGATACAAAATTATTTATTTAGTTAATATTTTAAGATTATTTTATCAATTCGTGCCTTGAAACAGAAGTCACTTGTTATCATGTCAGGTCTATTGGCAGTCAAAATGTTGCCACTAGGTTGACTTGAGCTCTGAGTAGGAAGTCCAAACTGATTTTTACTTTCTATCATATCTCACCAATTATTGTCTAATCTGATGGAGCTTGCTTTTCCAACAATTTTGATACCAAATTTATTATTATGGATTAAAGGCTATGAAAGTTATGGCATTTTCAAAAGCGAAAAACACCTCGAAATTTGCTGCCTTTTGCAAATTGCATGACAGTCCAACTTTGACAGCTCATAAAATGACAGTTTGAGTCGCAGCATTAAAAATTCTGAGTTTCCAAGTCAGTGGGGTGTACATTACCGTATTATGCTCAATTCTTTTCGAGGGGTACAAATATAATACAAGCATCTCATTTTACTTTTTTTTTTTCACCAAACTTCATCCGACATCATTTTTTTGGTGAATTCTTACAAGGGAGACAAAAATAATGCTTTTGTTTTTTTTAAATTGCAAAGGAGTGTCACAATTGACTTAGCAATGAGTGTCAGACAAAGGTGAGGAAATCAAGCATTGGGTTGGTCTAGAAAAACGTTTGGCGCTTGGCATCGAAACATATCCCATGTCTGATCTTGACATCTCCTTCAAAGGCTGAGGTTCATTTGCGTATAATTTTGATCTTGATCTATTAAAGTTTCTGCCAGTTTCTCGGTCAACAAAGTTTTCAACATGATTTTCAAAGGAATTTCAACTTAAAACAGGATGAAAAATACATTAAATTAAATATCATACATCTCAAACAGGACACTGACCTGATGCATAAAAATACAACTTGCGTGTGGCGCGGTCAACTTGACCTTGCCGTATTGATACGCCCATGCAGAGTAAACGTGGAACGTCGAGGCAATATTTCGACGCCTCTCATAGCGTGAGGGTTTATAGAATCTTTGTTACCAAGCTGGAAAGAAAGAAATTCCAAGCTGGAGACCAGTGGTTCACTGATTAACACGTGCTTGTCACAATGCCTTTGAATTAGAAGAGATACAGTGAGCAATAAAACGGTAATTGCGACTCAAAGAGGGCAGTGACCTGATGTGTGAAAATATGGCTTGCGTGCAGCGTGGTCAACTTGACCTTGCCGTATTGACATGCCCATGCAGAGTGAATGCCTGGAAAGTCGGTGCCGTATTTTGACGCCTCTTGCAGGGTGAGGGTTAATATAGTCGTTATAGCTTCTTTCGTTGTCATTGTCATAGATAAGTTTTCATTTTCTAAATTAAGATCAATCTTTATTCTCCACTCATCAAAGTACCTTTTTAATTAAAAGTTAGGAGGAACAGACATGTCCGTTTACAAAATATATGGAAACTGTAAACTAACACTTGAGTTTTACAGTCTCAAGTTGTGATGGAAGAGAATGCACTCTGAAACAACCTTGTGAGTTGTCAAACGTCTTTTGTAATAGGTGTCAGTGTGTGATTGCAGTTCATGGGACACCTGAATCGACACAAAGGTCTTGGACATCTTGTTCTAACTGGAAAAACAGGGCAAAAAACGCAGAGGTAGACAAAGAATAACATATTTAGAGAGTTTGAACAGATGAGCGACAAGGAACAACCAGGACAATATGGGCTTATTGAGGGCATCCAATCCAAGCAGAGGAATGAGTGGTGAACCATGATCGTCGATATCTGTTCCAGATCCAGCACTTGAAGAGCGAGTCAGTGTGTAAAATGAAATGGCTTCAACAATGGGCAGGTTGGGTATATCATGCCTGAGTCTTTACGTTTTGGTATGTACAGATAATATGTAAATCCAGATGGTGGAGTCGTGAGCTTGACTGTGCACCGTTTTTTGTTGTTAGTATCTTGCAGTTTTCAGTATCATCCAAGCGGGTGTGAAAAGGTGCCTTTGTCTGATTGGGGGGGGGGGGGGGGTGTCATATAAATGAGAAATGCCAGGCAGAAGGAACGTTGATAGATGGAAATGGTTCTTGTGGGTAGCAAAAATAATCAGTCTACCAGTAATGCTGTATGTACATAGAGCTAGCACTGATATGTCATTATTGCAAGCTGGTTTCTGATTCATGGTGATTATCATTTTGTTGTACTCAGTACTAAATTTAACTGAATGAATAGTAGTGATATGCTAGTTTGAAATCTGTAGAAAAAAAAGAAAGTTAAAAATATCCAAAAATACTCTGCACCTTTATTAAATTGGCATCTGTATTCATGATTTTCTTTTTGCTTGTAAAGTTAAGTAAGATATATGAAATTTTGTTCCTGCAAGTCCCTAGTAAATGCCCCACTATAAATATTAAATATTTGGACAAGTGCATGAAGGAAGGGTCAGAATAAAATGGATAGAAAAACTTAATACTGTATAGTAGTTTAGTACAGCCATGAAAGTGTAAAGAAACTCTTAAAAGGAAGAGGTTTATTTCTTCATTATGGAGGATCTGAAAAAGACTGTAAAACTTGAGAGAAAAATTTTGACAATATGAAGTACTTATGGTAAAAGTTCAGGATTAGATTGAAAGATATTACCATTGGTATGCCTCCTTGTGTTGTAGAAGTGGCTTCTGTCTGTTGATAGATTCCTTCATCACATTACATGCCATGAAATGTGTATGGTCAGAGTGTGAGGTCAGCTTTCATTTTGGTGTAATGTACAGTGCGACCAACTGGTGGCCACTCAGTATGTTTAAAATGTTTACATTTTTGCATAGATGTAACACTGTGAAAATTTTACATTTTGAGTACCTATTGAGAAATGTGTTGGGTGACTGTGTGTGACTAAGAATTGAAACAATTCCTGACGCTTTTTACTTCTTGAGAGACCTGAAAATCTGTTAGTAGAATCAGAATTTGAGTTGTCAAAACAAGGCAAAACAAAGCAAGTAATAAAAAACAAGTTTTCCATTTGGCTAGACACAGTTTGATGCATTTGCAATGAAAAGGGCAAACATTGAAAGATTCCTTCTCCTAGAGAGTAGAAGGCTTATTGTATTTCGATTGCTTTATAATATAGATAATAATAGATAATATAGATATATATACAGATATTTTCTTGGAAATTTGCATGCATGCAGATACTGAAATACAACCCAAACTTGTACAACACAGATATTTTCCTGAGCATACTAAATCATTTTCCTCATCTCCCTTTCGTCAGATGTAACATAATATTTGAAGCTTTGAAGGTGACGGAGGATCAGAGAAATCACTTGGCATTTATTTTAACTTACTGATGAAATTACATATTGGAAATTTCAATAGATTTTGGAAGAAATTTTTACATGCTGATACACCACTGAAGTCTGTCTGATTACTTTGAGAGAAAGAAAATGTACACATTGTTCATCAGATCAGTAAATTCATTCAGCATGCTAGAAATATTACTGCCGTGTCAATCAAGTCTACAGTTTTAAATAGTTTATACCTCTCTATTTTGCCCTCATCCAATCAGAGTACGGTAACATATATATCTGCCTAGCTTGAATCTTTCTTTCCTTCTTTGTGATTTATGCTGCAGGGTCTCATGCATCTCTGCTGAAATGGAGTCACATATTCCAGACCTTGCACATGTCTCTGAATCCTGGTGAGCATGCTTTAGGAATGCTCAACTGCACACAGAAGATGTACATTTCTGAGAATTCCAGATAACGATCATGTCAAGAGATGGGAATGTTATTTTCAGATATGATATTGTCTCACCATTGGTCTTTACTATCAGCATATGACTTTTTTTTCTTTTCTTTTTTTTCTTTTGATGTAAATCCATGTGTGAGCACTTTGAATGCTTGCTTTTTTGTTGAGCACTAGCACTGTCACATTTTCTGATGCAGTCTTTTCCAGTAACAGGGAAGCATTATTTTTTCTAATTATCGAAGTTCAGAGTTTTATTTTGCTGTTTTGTTTTTCTTCCAAGAGACATTTCTCACTTGAAACATTCATCGATATGGTTGTCACCCATCTGTTTGTATTTTCCTACTTCAGTTTGTCACGGTTCGTTTGTTTTATTGTCGAAATTCCAGTGTTCTTGACTGTTCCTAGCACTTGATCTTTCTTTCTTTCTTTTTTTTTTTTTTTTTGGTTCAAAAATTGTGTGAAAGCAAGTCTCTTTATTTTGTTTTTAAGTGTGTGTTCCATTTTGAGTTGACATTTTTGCAAGTTCCCCATCTCACAGGTATCTGTGGTAGTATTTTTTAGATTACCTCATATTTTAATCATTGCCAAAGGATAAATCAATAGATTTGATGAGAGGGGTTGGACCTAACCTTGGTGGATCAAATAAAAGGAAAAGGCATGGTATTTGCCACCAGTTTCATGAAGTTATCAAAGTTATGGTACGTCATCCACCAGTCAGTCTGGTTAAGCTGTTCATGCACAACTGTATTCCCGGACCTCGGTGTTGTAGTAACACAAAAAAGCTTTCATCTCTCATTCATGACATCAACATGTGTAGCCGCCTTACAAAATGAGGCACTTCTCACATTTTGGTGGTATGGAGATATTGGTATCACCAAATAGGTTATTCAAAGCCCTTTCATTTGGTAAAAAAATTATTGCTGTAACTTAATTAGCTGAGAAGATATGGCCTCTGAAAGACAGGAAGTGACACAATCCTAGTTTTGAGAAAAACGCTTTTAAAGTTTCAGCTTAGAAATACAAAATTATTGATGGTGACTCGATTTTAAAGTCAATTGTGGGGCTTTTACCGTTCTCAACGAGCATTGTCATTTGGAAAAAGAGTAGTAAAGAGGTTAACTTTTCAAAAATACTGAAAACTCAAAATCGATAAAACTGACCCTATGATGCCGTTTAACGATTTTCTCGAATCGGGTGATGTCGGGCAGCTACACATATAGTACTGATAATTAAGAAAAGGAGGAAAGTGTGAATATAATTTAATTGGTTAGTGAAAGACTAAATCATGTTGCTGCTTGTGTGATGATGAGACACTATCTTTTTTAGATTAGTAGTTGTTTTGTTTGAATTTTTATATTATATACATGTGACCTTACACATAAAGACGGGTTAATATTTGTGAAAGGAATGGCCCTTAACCCATTTTGTACTTGCACCCCCATAGTAAGGTGCAGTTGAATTTATAGCTATTAGTGTTGCCAAATAGAACACAATCAAACAAATCAAAGTTTTTTATTTCTTGTTTTCATAATTTAAGTAAGTTTGTTGTTTTTTTTCATGAAAATATCACACAGATGTGATAAATCTTACCTGAATGGATAGAAAAGATAAAAAAAAATCTGAAAAAAAAACAAGTCAAAAAAATAATAATTCTGGTATAATATAGGTTAAGGAGGCTTTGATGATTTCAGCACAGTGGTGGATGGAGAGGGATCATTTTCTTTCCCTTGTTTATTTCTACATGAAGGAATTTGAAGGCATATCTATATGTTTGGGAATTTTGTGGATTTGTTGGAGGCATTTTAAGACAACAACCTCATGTAAAGGAAGAACATAATACCTCCTAAAGTTTCATTACACGAAATGAAAAGTATTGAAACTTTTCCTTGCATGTTAGCATTACAATTTTCCTTGCAAAAAAAGTACTGCACGTCCAGAGGGGTTTTTTGCTGAAAGCAGTTGAAAATGTATGTGCTGCTCTGATAGAATACATGTGTGTTTTGAGGGATCTGATAAAACACAGGTCTCATGCGGCATTGTTTAATGAAGAGGTATCTTTCAAGATGATGTTAGATTGTGCGTCATTAGCTGCAGCTTGTGCTCATTTGGTAGCTGTTACCCATTGTTTGTGTGGGAATGAATCATTTTTTGTGCCTTCTCACAACAAAAAGATGTACTGTTACTTTTTTGTGTGGAACAATTTCATATTTCAATTGCAATCATACTAAAATTACAGTCGCTGAGCATTGGTATTCATAGGCATCACCACCATTTTGTTAATGGTTTGCAATTGCAAAATTATTTAGGTATTATTTCAAAGAAACCTTGGTTGAATTTTTCTTAACTTGTAAACTGGTGCATGCCTGACAAAGACCACTTTAGATCAGTTGCAATGAGAGACATCTATGTTGTTGTATCAATTTGTAAATTTTATAAAAAGGAAAGAAGAGAGTACATATAGGTACCATGGACTGAAAGGAAGACAATAGAGATTATTTGCTGGCAGAAAGTATCATGTGTAGACACAGATGATTTCTTGAGCCCCTTGCAGTTTGATAGCAGGAAACTCTAGGGTATTATTACTAGCCATGAGCAGCCACAGTGTATGTTCAGTCTTGTATGTTGTTGATTAGTATTTGGATAGGGAAGCTGTTAATGCAGAAAACCTGTGTTTTTCAAATGAACTTCCTTGAAGCATGTGGTCACCAGCGTGGATTATATGGCAAGTGATTACTGAAATTGAAGACCAAAAAACAAAGCAAAAATGAAATCCAGCCACAAATAGGTGTGTTACTCAAAAAACCAGTTCAATCAGTCAGTTAACTGAACATTTACATTGTTGTCACATGCAAGTGAAGTTACTAAAGCTGGCATGTGAATGACTGGAATTCTTCCCCTGCAAAGCACTCTTGTATATCTGGCAGTGATTTCATTGACATGAAAGTTTTAAGGATCTGTGGCTGATTTACTGGAAGTACCACATTTTTTTTACTTTCATGCATTAATTTTATTTGTCCCCTCCTTTTTTCTTTTGGCCTTTTGTTTCGTGCTAACTTAAAATTTCATAATGTGTTGAATGGTTAATCAGTAAAGTTAATGTCTTGCTCTCATTGCAGCTATGTATAAAACACCAATAAATACTCGTTTTTTCTTTGTATTTTACCTCGTCATATGTTTTCATATTGTGAGTAGGAGTTGACTTTGCCCATTTTCCATACGCTCACATGTGTGTTTAAAATTTGTTGTTGAAATGCCCTTCTTGATTTGAAATGGAAACCTTGCTGTAATATATGATGAAATGGAGGCTTGAAATTGTGTGTACTCAAGATCAACAAGAGAGAAGATTCAGTATGTACTAATGGTCCTGCAACTTTGTTTTGCTCTTTTATGTTCACTGATATTTTACATTGCAGAAAAGTGGAGGAGAGGTGTAACTGAAGCTTTGAATTTTAAGAAAAAATGAGCAAAATGCAAATATTACTTATAGGCTTTATTATCAGACTACCAGTACCTGCATTTATTTTGTAGAATTGTATGAGACATGAAAGTACCTTGATAATCAAGCATGCAAAATGATATCTCTTATTGACATGGGTTGATATTTACTGTCAATCGTTAAGTTGTGAAACAAATCATCACTTAATTATAATTCTATCAGTATAACAAGTTCAGTGGTTGCAATTATATGACACATTAAGTCAGGAAAGTTTTGTTCTACATGTTGAGCATTTATTTGTAAGCCATAGTTGTTCTTTGTTAAGTATTAAAGCTCTTCTTTGAGGTTCTGCTCAATCAATGAGGCAAATTCTGGGTGCTAAGATTTCAGAGAAAATCACTGCTTGAGTTTCATCTCAACTTCTTTTCCATTAACTCTTTCCCTGTGGTACAACGCGCACGGTCGGTGCAATGCAGCCTGTGTTGTGATGTTGTAAGGGTATTCCTTGACCACCATAATGGAAAATTTTAACATCCCGTGATGTTGAACCTGAAAAATATAATTCTTGGTAAAGCTTCCTTTGTCCTAGCGTGTCCAGCAGTACCGCATATGCAACAAGTATGTAGTTTGGACAGCTGTTGTGTAGTAAGGCAATCTTTGTTTACAAATGCAGAGTACAGTATGACGTATAACCACAGGAAGTGCTCCGGCCAGATGTGAAATTCTGGCCTGTAGGGAAAGAGTTAAGAATGTCATTTTATTGTGTATTTTATTTGCTCTGTAAATTTTAGCCGGCAATTCCTTGGATTGCTTGTGCTCTCTCTTCCTCTCTCAATCATTCAGTCTCTCCCATCCCCCCATTTGTAATGGCTGGATACCATATACTGTATATTCACAAGGAAAATAATGTTTTTTCATTTGTCCTTATTATGAAATGGCAATATTATACTTGAATTTTTTATTCTGATGGATTTTTAATTACTAGTTGTGTTGCAGGTGTGATGTATATAGACGTACTTATTGTTCTGTATAAATGAAGTGTACAGTGTTAGATGTTCTTGTCGCAAACATATTTTTAACAGAAATTACAAATCAACCATTCATCCTCTTGATCAGCTAGACATTACTTGTGAGACTGGAAAGTTTAAGTACATCATTTATTCTTCATTTGCCAGGAGATGAGACAATGATTCTGTCACCATATTCTGCTGTTCCCTTCAGTCTGAACATGCACCTCATGTCTTCATTGTGGGCTTCAGTTCTCAGCTGTTTGGATTCTCATCAGATTCGCTTTTGTATTTCTCACTGGCAATGTGTTTGGTGCTTTTACTCTTCAGGCAGTTCTCCATTTCTGAGCCTGTATCCTTTTAGAGTCACGATTTTTCTGAGGGGTTGGCAACCATTTTGCAAAATAGTGATTATTAACATACCACTGATCATAAATTCCAAAGACAAATCTGGTGGTAGATCAAGCTCAGGACTCATTTGGTGAAAATTCATGCAGGAAAAGCATCCAGTGTTTAAAAATAGAATACACGTACATGTATGGTCTTTGTAACATGGAAACTTGAAATTATCAGTGGAGACCATATTATGTATTAGGGAATGTCACCATGAGTTTCCCCATTCTGGTGATTCTCTTCTTCAAAGGACATGAAATATTCAACCCTCTCCCCCTGGTCACAGTCAGAAATCAAGAACTAAATACAGGCGTATCATGTTTTGTGCTATAACCTGTCATTCATAAATGAAACATTCATAAACCTTGAGGTGTAATGTAAGACTTCAGCATGCACTGAACTTGTGAATTTATTTGCATAAAGATCAGATAAATATACAACGCCATTATTTTGGCAATGTTTGAATTGAGAGAACTGGGTGATTTTACCTTGCTTTGTAGTCACTGATTGTCCTTGTGTCCTGTTGGAGTTCATCCTGTCAATGCCCAGTGTCTAGTTGGTCAAGTTGTCCCACATCAGTAATCTTGCTCTAGAATTAAGTGACTTCCCTGTGATCTTGTTTTGTTGTAACCATGGTTTATTTCAACACCATCCCAGCATTTCACCAGAACCCCAACTATGAACATTTTCCCTTGTTCAGATCTTCACCTCTCATTTTCACTGGGTTCTTACATAACTTCTCGTTGCCTCAGAACTGTCCTCATTCTCCAGTTAAATTTCTGGTTCTTGTTATCATGCGCTGGCATAAGAAAGGTAACAGATGCTAGAATTTTGTCAAAAGTGGGAAAAACCTCCTGTGTGTCTGCATAGACTTACATACACATGTGTGATAGTATGTGTAACACAGTGCTGAGGTTTGACAGGATAAAGCATTTGTAAGGGTTGACAGTTTATTGCAGTTATGGGGTTTGACAGGATTATGTAGTTCTGATCTTTGACAGGATAATGCAGTTCTGAGGTGATGTTCTATCCTCTCTTCCTTTCTTGCCAGTATGTGAATTGCAGCAGTAGATGCACCATATCAAACAAATCACAGGCTTCGTCATCTTCATCATTGAATTCATCATTAGCATAGTTCTTTTATACCTTCATCATTTTGTTTGCTGTCCTGACCACTACACCTCCACCACCACACCACTGTCATCATCATCATCATCATTATCATCACTGTCACCACACATGATGACTGTATATGTCGTATTGAATAAAACTATGTAATTTACCTGTGCATTGTTCAGTGTTTTATTTATTACTGCTAATCTATAAAGTTTATGTGTAATTATACAACATACACACCTTATCTGATACGTAGAAAACTAGAATGCTGTCGCCTTTTGATGAAATCTGGACGCCACAGAAAAATACAATCTGAGAAGCAGGAGTTTCCAGAAAACTTAAATTTTTAAAATGAAGAAACCAAAATGAACTTATAAATTTATGTGGTACACATGTAGACTGTTAGAAAGGAGGAAAAAAAAACGAAAAAAATCGCCTCTAGAAGACATGACATGGACTGCAACTGTACATGTGTAGATCCGCATAAAACAGACACAACTTAACCTCATGCCTGCACAAAACTGGCTTTACACTGAAATGAAGAGAAACGAGGTCTTCGCATTCATAAAAAAAATAGTAATTTATCGAAACTATTGGATGATTATTTATAAATAAAACTTACTCTATTAAACAATAAAGTCCCCAGGAAATGTAGAAAGAGGCCATCGCATTCACTTTTTAAAAAAAATCCTTCTGAACGAGATAATAAAACCATGTAGGCCTAATAGAGATTGAACAGTGAAACTCTCAAAATATTAATGTGCTACAAACTTAAATTGTTCTTGGCTGATTGGTGGATTTATAAATAATAAACATGCTGCTGAAACTGCTGTCATGTACCCTATTTTGTGCACAAACATGTATTCATTATTACTTTTGTGTGCATAACATCTAATTCCTGAAAAGAAAAAATCAAAAAAAAAAAAGGTTATGACTTTTGACTCCGCAATGACTGTCGTGTCATAAAGTAGCATTTGCAACAGTTTGACCTCCCTCATTTGGAAAGTAAAGACGTAAAATGTGGCATAAAAAATATACTGCTCGATAAGTGTAAACTACTAAAACCACACTGACTCAAAGGCACACGTAAGGACTTTTAAATTTATACTGTATGTATACCAGGTGTTTGCAAATGTTCCCTGAAATTGGATGTCACAACAACAGTGAAGGTATTTTGTCTTCAGCGACACTCAGATGGCATTAAATCGAGATACGTACTATTGATAGAAAAATTTGAAGTTGTGGGAGGGAAGATCTAAAATAGGGGTCGGCAATCTTTCAGAGAAGAAGGACCATGTTTGAGATTTTCGCTGGAATTCAACTTGAAACCAATCAGAGTGAACTGCATCTATACCACTAGCAGTAGTTTTCTTCTTCTTTTTTCTCGTTTAAACCAACGATACCAGAAACGATAAGATGAGACACTGTCCACTAAAAAAACCGTGCACACAATTTGCGCGCTGATCGAGGGCGGGGCCCATGGCGCATAGTATGAAGGAATGCTTGATAAAATGGTAAATTTATGATGCAAAATTTTGACAGTGCTATTGCAACTAAAAAAGAAAAAAAAGAAAAAATGGCCAGAGTTTTTTCAAAGCGATTGAGGTTATAATTCCACAATAAGTGACGTCAATAAAGGCCTAAAGCAAAAAGCAGTATTGTCAAATGTTACACCAAGTCCACAGTGAATTTATTTAAGTCAAAGTCGATAAGTTACCACTAAGCACACAGTGCCCCCACTTGTCTTCTGGACATTGGCTTCATCTCAAAACCTGCCAAGAACCCATTTTTCATCCTCTCTATCCTAATTACAGTGTATACATGTATCACTATTATCATTCCTTCTAGTCTACATTTATCACTCAACAAAAATATGTCAAAGGAGAGTTGACGCAGCTTATTATTTTGTCACTTATCAGTAAAGATCCGCTCTCAGCTGACACTAGCATTTTCCCAATATACCGCAGAATGAAATGTTGTGAAACGACAATGAAAGGTGCAGTCTAACAAAATACTCTGCAGTGCAATCCGAAGTACAGTGCATGTCCAAACTCAACGATCAATAAATATTTCAGGTATAATTTCTCTTTGATTTAAAGTGTTGTATGTTTTGTTTATCTTATCAACCAGTTCTCAAAGTGTTTTGCTAACTGAAATGTCCACTGAAGTTTGGACCAAATAACTTACTGCTGCTGATAGAGGCACATATGCGTATTCTCAGGTGAGCTGATACGTGTAGGAAAATGTAATAGTACACCGTAACTTTTAAGGACACTTTATTCACGCATAGGACACATTGATTTTCTCCTCCACAGGCCTAGATGTACCGTAACCAAAATCTCTCTTTCAACCACTTAGTAAGATGTTAGCTACCCCACAAATACAAAATAGATACACTTGTTCAATGCATTGTATTATTAGAGGTACATGCATTTACTTGACACACTCATTCAACCATAAATAATTTTTAATCTGAAACTGTGGGGGAATAGTGTCTTATAGAACTGAATTACAGCTTTAAAGGGGAAAAACACTGAAAGTTTGGTTTGGGGGGGGGGGGGGGGAGCAAAAAAGAGACACAATCCATGGGAGTGGTGATTAAAAAATGTAGTCCACCTGACAAAGAAACAGAAAAAAGGTGACAAATTTACTGTTTCCTTTAAAATTCTTAGCCAGATTCATTGTTTGTAAGTCAGTAACTATCTTCTTTACATAATCTATTGAAATCATCCGATAGATTTCTGCACCAGTAACAAAATAGGGCCTACATGTACACGATCTCCTCCATTTTTTTTTTTCACCAATCGAAATTACTTTGAGCCCGAGACCAGTCATGAACAATAAAATCTGTATTAAAAGTTAAAAACTGGTGTAAATACAGCACACTTACGCAAGCGGAGCAAGGCATTGATGCAGTATAGGGCTTTATTTAATTTTACGATTACAACGAAAGCAAAAAAAAAAAAAAAGCATTTTTCACAAAACCTCTGGAAAAAAAAAAAGGTTTAGAGTTACCCAGGCATAATATTTATGCTGGAAAGCAAAATGCACAGCCCAGTTGTCCTGGTTATGTTTTTGATTACTACTTGGCTCTTTTCGTCTTGATAGACGGTCAGCAGCTAAATTCAGTCCTTTCTCCCGCAGCTTCTTTCATGGCTTATCCTACCGATGTTGGATAAACAGCTCCTGTTACAGTACTGAGAGGTACCGCGAGATTGTGGGTGTTTCCTCCTTTCTTGCTTGGCGCTTCTCAATTTGGTCTGAGATGATGTTGTTCTCGAAGTGTTGGACTCCAGCTCTCACTGTGGACTTCCAAGCTGAGCGGTCCTCTGATAGTTCTTCCCAGGTTCCAAAGTTGATGTTACACTTTATCATGCTTTTTTTTGCACTTGTCTTAAGTGTTATTAAAACATGATCTTTAATTTTAGAAGAGTTAAATATTCAAAGAAGTGATAGAGTTTGTTTTTTTTAAAAATAGTTTTTCATTCTGCAGCCCCTTCTATCGTATAGTAGCCTACAGACTTTGATAACCTCCGATATAACGTCCGAATATTCTAATATCCAAATAATATTATTCCTTATAGTAATTAATTATTTACACTATGGAGGGAAGATGGAACTACATGGCGTGGTTTACTTCACGCTGCTCTTGTTTTCCTACTTTAAAAAAAACAAACAAACTCCATCAATCTGTAATTTTGTACACTGTGACTATTTTTGGTTTCTACTTCTAGACAGTAATAATATGCGAGACATTAATATTTTAGGCGACATGGAAGGACAGCAGTGTACTGGCAGTACAGCGGGGGCAAAAGAGGAATCTACACACGCACACGCACACACATACACGCACGCACAAAGCCCCAAGAGGTCAGGCCCGCCTGCGCCCATTGCCTGCCACAACACTGCATGGTGAATTACTGGTGGCCTACTTTCATAACAGCTAGCCCAGAGTAGGCCTAGCCAAAGAATGTAGAAGTAAGTTATTTCTACAATCTTTGGCCTAGCTCGTGTGGGGTTTTGACACACGTCGCTGTAGGCAAACACACGCTGCATTCAGATGATAACACAGCACTGGGAAATATCACTATGAATCGCTTGAGCATGTAAGTGTCACTGTCGGCCTATGTGAATTATAATTACATATAAATTCAGAGAAGAATAAATCGTTACTTGATATATCACATTACCACAACATAATGTTGAAAATAGACACTACGTTTTGTATTATTATTAGTGTTATTATTATTATTATTTGTATCATGACTGTTATTAGTATGATTATAATCAACATCGTTATTATTAATACATGTGTACCGTACTATCCCTAACCCTAACCCTACGCACTATCATAGTGAAAATACATTACATGTATTTCCGTTTCCTACCAGTACCAGGATTGAGACGATGTTGGATTTCAATATTTTGAAATTCGTATACAGACAAGCTTGTTCAGCTGGGCATTACAACGCATTTATTAATTATTATTATGATCTGCATTTTGTGTACCTCAACACCAAGTAGGCCTATTAGATGTAAATGGGCCAGGAAAAAGAAATTGAAAGATGTATCTGATAAAGCCATTCGTTAGTAAGGATCGAAGAACATTAACTGCAATAACTTCCAACGGAACGAGCCACAAAATGACGTTCATCAGGCTAAATAACAAACAAACCTAGAAACACTACAATTTAGTAGCCTAGCAAGAGCTGGTTCTATGAGAATTTGGGGAGATTACATGCTAAGAACGTAAACTTTTCCTCATTATGATTATTTATATTGTATAAAAATTATAATTGTTCCCTGCTATAAGCTCTGCCTGGCTATTAAGCAGGCCTAATTAATACTGGGCATAAGGACAAAAAAAAATAAAAAATGTAGGCCTACATGTATTTTATTTTTACCAATAAATCTTGCAGTGTCCCCTACACTAAGTAAATCAAATTACTGTAGAAAGATGAGCTTCGCCTCGGCCGTCTGATAACCCAAATAGGCTAACCCACAGAGCACGTTTCATTCTGTAAAATGATGTTCAAAAAAATGGAAATGTTTCCTTTCCTGCCGTAACACGGCAGATGTATTGATTGAAAAGAAGAAGAAGAAGAATAAAAAAAAAAGCAGTCTCACATGTCCCCTCCAATGTATCAACAAATCGTCATCCATCTCACCTACAAGCGTATCAGTTTTGAGTTGCGGCAAGTGTATCATTGCTACTGGTGAGATCTATCTACATTTTCACAAGAGTGATTGTGATTGTGATTGTTCATCCTCTGTTGCCGTTGAGCGTCAATGGGAGACGCAGTTTTTTATGGCAGGCAACTCTGCCGGTCTTTCAACTGAGATGTTGTTTCTCAGGGTTCCTTTGACTCCTTCAATCCATCTTTTGCGTGGTCTGCCTCTTCCTTTGTAGCCTGAGAACTTGGTGTTGAAGGCTCTCGAGGCTGGTTGACTAGGTGGCATTCGTGACAGGTGGCCAAACCATTTAAGTCGTACAATCGTTGTTTGTCTATGAAATGCAGGCAGGATTCTGTGCCAACAGCCGCTCTTACAACTTCATTTCTTTCCGGCTCTTCTTGTGATGTTGAGTGTTTTGCGGAGGCATTTCATTTCGCATGCAGTAATCCTGCTTTCATGAGTTTTACTTAATGTCCAGGTCTGGCATTGGTAGCATAATGTTGGAATAAATATTGAGGTGATAAGCTGTCTCTTGGTGTCCATAGAGATGCTTGGATGAGACAGGAGGGGTGTAGCTGATAGGTGACGTTGTTGGCTTCTCACAAGAGTGACATATCGATATCTTCGGTCATCATCATCATCAGTTGCCCTGTCTGGAACAGACACTGGCGATCATGGCTCTCCACTTGGATCTGTCATCAGCCAATCTGAAGGAGGAGTTGTTGTTGTAACGTTTATTTGTTGTCCATGAATGAAGACTTTCAGTGAAAGTTTTTCCGTCTACCTCTGCGTTTCCTGCCTTCGATCTTCCCTGTGACTGCTAGATGTTCGAGGCTCCTGAGGCGACAGACGTGCCCTAGAAATTCAGTTGCGATATCTTCAATACTTTTGAAATAAAAAGCAGAAATGTTTTGCTACCTGCTTGCCTGTAAACAGAGAGTATAGATGTAAAGAGAGGTTTCACTATTGGTTGATTTGCACTGTGAGACACGGGAGGCTCCTCGAAACAATTGTTAGCATGGAGCGGAAAGTAGGTCGCTGCGGTAAACAATACCGGTTTGTGCATTTCCACGGGGCGTAAGAGCTTACAAACGGCTTTAAATAGTTTCAGTCAGCCCCTAAATATGAAGAAACCACAGTAAACAGATATATATGCACACTATCTTTGGTGAAGAAGGTCTCTTTCAATTCTTCAGTTTCTTGTTTACCGCAGCGACCTAGTTTCGCGATTTGGCGGAAGTGAGATCTCTCTATACATCTAAGAAGTCACACTGTCACCCAAACTTTGAAACGCTCTCCTGTAAAACGTTCATCTTTCAGTTTTCACCGTTCACTTAGGCATTGTCCGTCCACTGCAGGATGAAGCTCTCTGACAATAACTCCCACTCCTTTCTGCCTGATATCCAACTCATCCATGCTGTTCTGCCTCTCTTTTTTTTAATATCATCATGCCATCTTCTTCCTGGTCGTCCTGGTGTTCTTTTTCCTATCCGTGGATGCCATTCAGTGCATGGTTTTGTCCATTACATGTACTGTCCTTCATCCTTCCCACATATCTGGCCCAGTTCTTTTGTTGTAGCATGAATTTTACTATGTCCGTTAGTTTAGTTTGTTTGCGTATTTTGGCGTGGGGAATTTTATCTTTAGCCTGATGTTATTGCATTCTTCTTTCGATTGCCCTCTGGGTAGTTCTTAAATTGTTCGTGAGTTGTTTTGTAATCGACCATATTTGACAACCATAGGTAAAATAATGCACTGGTTGAATACTTGTCTCTTAAGTGCCGTTGGCAGTTCGTGACCCAGGAATATCTTTCTGTTTTTTTTTCCAAAGCAGCCCCATGTAAAACTAAAAATGAAAAATTGTGGATACGCCAGTGTATGGGATGGAGGGCAAATTATACGTATCATACATTTACGCCTGTAAAATATACGTATGACATGATTTCTTCAGAGGACTGAGGAACTGGCATGAGTTTGTGGAGAAAACAGCAGCTAATTTCCATCTGAACGATTGTCCGAGATATGTCACATTCACCCACCCAGGAATGAACTTTTCATATTTTGACAGACACACAGGTCAGTGAAATTGCCTCCAAAGTCACCAGCTGTGTTTTCAATGTCACCAGCTGTGTTTTCATGTGTACGGAAACGGAAAAGGCAACGGAAACGTCAATAACCTCTCAAGTGTTTCATGCGGACAGAGATGCCGTTTCCGTACACATGAAAACACTCTTTCTTTAAACTACTTGATAGATATTTGACGTTTCCGATGCCGTTTCCATATCCGTAGCCATGAGTACAGACCTTTAGTCCATCTTCCTTTGACTACATCCGTCCATCCCGTCCTTCTGTCTTTCCTTCCGCCCGTCCTTCCCTTCCCCATTCGTTCATTCATTCTCCTATTTACTAAGTCTGCCATTGGTTAAAGATACAATCAGATAGTGGACAATTAATGTTATCTGACAGTGTTAATCACCAGTGGCTCATTTTCTGACCTTGCTGAACAGCCACTTGAACTGGTGAGGCCAACGTGGCATGCCGGTATAACCATGAAAGATTTCACGAGCAAAAGAAATACAATGTATGTAATGATTATCACTATCAATGTGCAGACTCTGTCTTGACAATTTCTGAAAGTTTCTAGCGGCAACAGTAGTCGTGAATAGTAAATAAAAAAGAACAAATAATAATAATTAAAAAAAGGTAGTTCTCCTTCTCGTCCCTCGGAAGACGTACTAGCGTAACCAACATTTTGTTAGTTTTGCAGGAGAGCTGTTATAAGTTTTGGGCGATTTTCATCACCCTCCTATGGCGTCAGTTTTCAACTTCTTGTGCTGATATTTTGACATAACATGTATAGGACTGCCAATATCTATGTGCAAGAAAGCTTTTTTTTTCTTCTCAAAATTGGACAGTACGTCATCCTTGTTTTTTTCGAGAAATAACGATACGCTAAAAATTTAATAAGCCACATCTCAGCTAATAATGCTCGTATCGATTCCCTGATTAGAGAGGAGAGCTAGAAAACGACACAAGTAATCGCATGGTGATTCTAACTCGATTTCGGCTGAAATGTCGGTTACGCAAGTACGTGTTCTGAGGGACGTTCTGTCCACCGCTCAATCCCCCAATCCCAGGACGGGGTGGGCGGTGCCCAGGGTATTAGTGTAATGCATACTTTATGGGAGGCGAGCCACCAGTCTGGCACTTAAATCAGCCTTGCTCTGTTTCACCCCTTGTAATTGTATCTGACATCTGCTGCATTTACATTTTAAGAGCGTTTCCCCAAAACTGGGCAAGTCCAATTTTGCATGAGTTACGGCCCCTTTCAGATACTCGTTCAAAATTAGTGTAAGACACGGAGTAGGCTACCGGTAAGTGTTATGTTCAGTTACAACTGGAAAGTGTTCCATTAAAACTTCGGATAAGGACGGGACATAATAAGTTTTAACTGAATACTTACACCGCGTCCTACACTAATTTTGAATGACTATCTGAATGGGGCCATAACTCATGCAAAATTTGACATACCCATTTTTGACATACCCATTTTTGACATACTCATTTTTGGAAAAAACGCTCTTCATTTTCAACTGTTCATTTATATATATCGTCATGGTGCTGACCTTTTGGCCTAAGTAATTTTTTGCATTTCTGAGAAAATCGCAAAAAACTTGTTTAAATTCTTTTGCAATGCAGCAGACTTACGCCAAAATGACTCTAGGTAAAAGTGGCCATCATCCATGTTGGCTGAAGCAACCCCAGAACCAAAATGGCCTACGTCTATGAATGAGGTAAGCCATTACACTTTACAGAAAGTTTTATTTCCAGGATAATGGCTTGGCACTTTTGAATGATTTTTACATTAATAGATGCACCGCGGATAGGGCAATGACGTAACAGGTACATTCTGTTTTGGCCTAAGTCTGACTTAGGCCAAATGGTTAGCACCATGACGATATACATACATACATACATACATATTTATGTATACCCGCCTATCTCTCTATCTGCCCACTCTCACGTCCATCCATCCACCCATCCATCTGTCGGTCCCGTCCGTTCATTCATTCATTCGTTAATTCACTCATTCATTCTCCAGGTAACCCAGACATGGTCCGACTCATGCAACTTCTCGATGATGTATCTGACTGTTCAGGTCGAAACATAACCAATCAGCATGGTGTGACGACAAATTTGATGAACCTCGCAGAAATAATGCAAGGCAACATGGTGTTTCTACTTTCCATAGAGTATACCATTTCCCGTGCAATGTATGATCCAACTGTTCCTAAATGGCCACTTGATGCTAAGGCAATCTTTGGGGGCTTCGGGAAAACCTCTTACATCGTGTCGCAGGAGTTGTTTATCCCAGGGGGCAAAGAACCAATCATAACTTCTGTTGGAAAAACTGTTTTGATTGATCTCAAGACTCGCAGACCTAAGACTATTCCTGACTGGCTGATGAAAAATGTCAGGGGAAAAGAAATGAAATTCTCCGTGCCAAGAGTGGAGACATTTTTGAGACCTAAGAAAACATTTGTTTACAGCTTGAAGGTAGGTAGAACTTTAGAAATCTACTCTTGTTAGTCACACATGTCTATCAGATACTTGCTGTTTGCAGCGCTAGGGTGGTTCACCTTGCAAATAGGATGGCGGAAGACCCGGATCTTCACTGATGCGAAATATTTTGTCTCCTTTACTAGTATGAAAACCTTGCACGTGAATGTGGGTTGAGTATTATTGATAGGGTGAATAATAGTTTATAAAACAGAGCAGAATGCAAAGAGAATAATTCCTGTTACATGGCAAGATTCAGTGCTCATCGAGAATTTCGTAATAATCATTATATCGCCTCAACCCTGTCGGGAACCAAGAGTTCAGTGACTTGCCCATTTTTCAGATTATCTCTTAGTGGCGCCCAATAATTATAGAGCATACTTGGTGTGCAACCAAAATATGCATCTTCATTTCAAATTTCAGAAATATCCGTTCTGTAGTTTCCGAACGTATTGGTAAAAAAATGTGTGTTTGTGTGTGTTTGATATTGCATAATTTCTCATACAGTTGTTATTTTTGTTCTTAACACTCAACATGTTCTTTCAAAACAGTGAACATGTTCTGTCACATTTTTAACTACAACCTGCTTTCTTATTTTCAGATTGTGAACTCTCATACCGATGAATACAGACATGTTAATTTTGCATACTACGCACGGTTTGGTCTAGATGCTGTGCATCTTGCATTGTTGGAAAAATCTAAAGATGCTACACCAGAGACAAGCAACTCGCATCAAGTTCGTTCTCAACCACAGACAAGAAATTCAGAGATTTCACGTACGAACAAATCAAGTGATTCTCCATTGAAATGGATCTCCGAAGACATTTTGAAATGCGGACTGAAAAAAATGAGGATTTCTTACATGTCAGAATGTGTTGAGGGCGATACAATTAATGTACATGTATGGCAGGAGCAAGGGGAAGAGTTTACTGTCAGGTGTTCTATTGAGAATATGGATAATTCAGTGGTACATAGTCAGATTATATTTGAGTATTTTGGACCATCTCCAGATTTGTGATATGACATAGAATTATGGAACGCTAATACATGTATTGATAAGTGTCAGTTAAATTTTAAGATACCTGAGGTATCCAAGAAAGGTAACTAAAACAAAGGTATTGTTTCACCATTACATGATGTATTTAATTTAAGAACAGTAGGGCCCCAACAGTGACATTTATACATGTGTGTGTGTGTGTGTGTTGCCTTGACCCCAAAAGTGTTCCAAAATTTTAAGTTACACTTGACTTCAGTTCTCACTAATGTTTCTTGCCTCAGTATTCACTGGCTTTTTAACATTCCTTTGCTTTTCCTTGTTCCAGTCACGAGTTCGCTGGGTTAAATGAGTCGTTGGACAAATCTCCAGTTTAAAAAGCCTGACAAATTGAAAATTGCAACTTTCTACATAAATATGTAATCAGAAGAATTTTGGTTGGGACTTTCAGGTGTATGGGGCAAAGGTTGGTGTGGAGAAGTGGGAGGACATGGAAGGGATGGTAGCCTGTGGGGTTACTCTTATTTTATGATTTCCAATGATCCCCCCCCCCCCCCCCCCGGGGCCGGGTTTAGATTAAGAGAGGCCCTAGGCTATTCTGGTTGTGAAGCCCCTCTCAATCCCCCACCTTCACGCCTAGAGGGTGGTGGAAGTGTTTTAAATAATTTGAGTAACGCCAATGGTGGTGACAGGTGTTTAAAATTCCACACTTTGCAATTCCTCCTCGAAAGGACATAAGCTAGGAAAATTACAAAAGATTTGTTCAGAAGCTTCAGTGCATTGTAACACCATACATGTATGTAAGAAACGGCTACTCGTGCCACAAAATATGACGCACACTAGCCTGAGGCGGCTGCGAGCCCCCAGAGATTTTGAGGCCCTGGGCTGCAACCTTTCTAGCCTAAGGTAAAACCGGCACTGCCCCCCTCTCCTTCCATCCCAAACCGTACACACCCACCCGATGAAGCGTGTGCTCTCCAAGGTCTGCCTCGAAAGCGATATTGATAGACATGTTTTAGCTGACATTCGGTTTTTATTATTGGTTGGCTATCGAATTCGACAATGTCAGCCGTTGTGCAAGTCTTTGCTGATAACATTCCATTAAGTAGAAGATGGAAATGCCATTTGTCAGAAGTGATAGTCGCAAAGTGCCTGCTGACGGACAGCAGTGTGAGAATTTATTGTAGTAATTATTTTCCAGTAAATAAAAATTTTGAAGACGAACTCCATGCCTCAGTACAAAAGGCACTGAATATAAATTAACAATGCAATAATATTAATAATATTGTCAGAAACGCTCATTGTGAAATACAGTTGAGTCATACATCCAATGGTTTAATTTATTGTAAATTTTCATGTGTATTCGTTCTTTTTCACCTGTCCACCATTGATATAAAAATGATTGATATATTATATTGATAAAACACCTTATCTCCCCTAGTCCAGCGAATGACTAGTTGTTTTGTGTTCTCCTGTTACTCTCGTCTTGTGATGATAATAATGAATGGGGAAAATAATGAAAATCATCATAACTAAGTAAATGCAACCAGAAAACTGTTTACACTGGATGTGGGTAGTCTTTCTGAATTATTACTCAAACATGGGTTAATTATGTTTAGTGAAGTTCAACGGAATGTCTATTTGAATCATGCAGTGTGAGGAGTTAGCGTTAGTAATGACCGAGACACAGGATAGCGAGACGAATCAACTCACCAAATCCCGTCCGTCGATTTGCGCAAGTATCATCGATGTCAACAGTGCAACAGTGCCCACCATACCCTTTCTTAATAGAACGAAAAAGACTAGTACTCACCTTATTTTTATAGGCGTACAATTTGTGGACATAGAGGAGGAAAAGGAATGGTTCGTCTCGGTATTCTGTGTCTCGGTTAATGATAATAATAATTATTATAGCCATGGTAAAAATGATTATGATTATAATGATGAGAATGAAAATTCTGATGATGATGATAAAAATAAATAAATTAATAACAACAACAACAATAATAATAATACGAAGCATTTATGTTCACTATTTTTATTTAGTGATAGTACTCACGTCCAAATTTTAATTCATGATTGTGAATTTTAATGTACTTACAAGCTTATTATATATATACATACTACAATGGTGTCTATTTAATATGTACACCGTAAATGCCAACAGTCAGCATTAGCTGCTTGGACTATTGCTAAAACATGTATTATGTAATACATTGTAATGTTGATTGTACTATTGTGGCAGTAATACCAATGGTGAAAATGCTGGTAGGTGGTAATAGATGGAGAAAGTACAATGATGGTACAGATGTATACTGATCTTGATGATAATGAAGTAGGCCTATTCATGTTGTAATAGTGAATGTCCACTATGGCATTTCAAAATATTGCGTGTGCTTTCGTTGCGCAGCATTTTATTTTTAAACATACAAGGTCAGGCCGATGATATACTATACCTTTTGCCAATAATTGAGGATACCCTTTCTCACTGCCATCAGTAATAACATATGAAACAACTGGAACATTTAAATAAACCAAACAAAACAACAACAACAAAAAAGAAAAGAAAACAAAAACTAACGCACACGGCTAGCATGACGCTGTAGGGACAGTGGACTTCAGACACAGCATACTTATTTATGTACCACGTTTTGGTTACATTTCATGATCAACGATAGATATATATATATGCCAAAAGGCCATCTCCCTTGAATGAGCTTATGATTTTTTTTTTTTTTTTAGTTTACGTTACAATAGACCTCTATTATAACGGTCTCTGATTGAGCGAGATCTCGGGTACAACGGGAAAAATAATAATCCTCCTTTCATTTGCTCTTCCCATAAGTAAAAAATGCTTAAATTTACAATGGTGTCAAACGAACGATTGATGTGCCAAAAGGCCAACTTCCTTGAAAGCAGAAGCTGCTAAAAAATCGGGCCTTAGAGAAACCACCGAAACCTCTTTATTGCGTCTCATGATTAATGAGCTGGGGGTTTAAAAAAAAAAAAAAGATTATATTTATATGCGTACTAATAAATGAACTCAATGTTTTGTCAATTTATTTTTGTTGTTCCTTACAAATTGTTGCTCCACTGATGAAAAGAGATCAACACGCCTATTTAGCCACCTCCGTCACTGTGACAGTGAAACGACGAAATTAATGTATGGCGCAGGCAGAGAGGTTTTCCATTTAGCTTCATCGGGCTTTGTTATTAGTCTACGGCCCCCCTAACGACCGTCTGGAAAATAGACACGGATGGCTGTGGTACTGAAACTGGTAGCGCAGTGAATCAAATCAGTTTGGGGACACTGTGGTCTAGAGGCAAGGTGCTCGCCTCTCATGCCGAGGGTATCGGGTTCAAATTCCAGTCGGTGCAGGCATGTTGGAATTTGGGATTTTTCTCACATTTTCCTGTCCCCGATCCTGTGGTAGGTCGGAACGAGCATCAGTCTTCTCTCACAAGGACGAAAAATTCGGAGGGCCCATGTGCACGTTAAAGATGCCTTGGCAGTTGGAAATCGAAAAGAGCTGGCGCTGCCCGACAAATTCTAAAAAAGAATTAAAATATGAATCCCTACCACAACAAGAAAAATAAACAAGAAAAGTGAAGGATGCCAAGGGCAGCGAACCTCCTAAAATAAAGACTTAAACACAATCAAATCAGTTTTGGGCCTGTTTTAACTCGGTGCCCGAGCTTGCACTTCTTGGGTGTAAGTGCCAAGGGCAGTGGTTCTCTAAAAACAAAGATCTGAACAGTGAACACATTACTCAAGATGCACCCGAACTAGTGGGACAAACTTCTTTCGGCCTTGCCAGTGCACGAGCATCCGTCTAAGTCCACGATCCACCACTTACATTCAAACTAAAGGGTACTAGCAGATAAATGCGGTCCCGGCACCCCGTTCGCCATTTTACCTGCGTGTGGCCGGAATCGATTCCGCGTATCAGTGTATTCACCGCTGCTTATCGATTCGGAATACAATATTCGAATCCGCCCAGACGCAGGGACCGCATTTCACTTCTAGAGTCTTCACCCAATGTGTCACCGACCTAAAAATGAGTTTGAAGCGTGACCGACACAGAATCAAAATACCGAGGTCAAGGTTTCACTTCGTCGGTGTACGCCGAGGTGACCGGATTAAATAACTGTGGCTGACCACTAATTCATCATCACACACTACACAGTTCGACTAGGCATCCAGTGTTGTGAGGCGTAAGAGTGATACACTGACAGTCGTGAAGTGATAATTATATAGGCATTAAAACGGAGCATTCGTCAAAATTATGGAGCGATGTAAGAAGTAAGTACATGTATACATGTGTATGGAGGTTTTGAAAGTAGAAAACAAGATTTTGAGGGAAAACCCAGCTAGTTGAATGTCGGTCAGCCATCGAGTGGTGAATGGAGAAAGTGAGGCAAACAACTGGCCATGAGTAAAGCTCAGACTACTCATACCAACTGACTAGTAGCCTACGAAATGCAACGTTTTCCTCACTTAAGAGCAGGGTTAAGGTCACAGAATTTGGGAATTTTTTGGTAAAACGAAGTGCTTATTCGCAGATTGGGGGGGGGGGGGGTGTCTTGGTTTTGTGATGTCTACCATGGAAAAGTTCTCCCTCATTCCGCAGTCTGCGATGGCGCAATTGCTAGCAACTGCGGTAATCATCGGAGTCTTTGGGTCCGGCCTGTTTTGGGTTCAATCCCACGCGCAAGCATTTTTTTTTTTAACCTAGGATTGTTCATTTTTAGGATTTTTTTTTTTTTAAGGATTTGGCAAAATTGATGTCGTGGGGAAATTGATCAGTGTTACTGGTGTGCTCCGGATTACTTTGTTCCTGTTCATTTTATTTATTCCTGTTCACTGAATGGGACAGAATCTATTATAAAAATGTAAATCGAAGTTTAAACATGTAAATGATTTCTTTTAGTCAGTGTGAACTGAACAGCTCATCTCTTTCTACGGTAACCTGGATCTATTAAAGTCATGTTTTGTGTTATTACTTTTTTTTTGTTTCTATGGAAGTTTAATTCATTTTTATTTGCTCTGTCTGACTTTCTCTTTGATTTCACACCGACAAAATTGGCTAATAATAACAATTCATCCAAAAGAATTGTAAAGAATATATTAAAAACTTCTAGTCACCATTTTATACTCTGGAGCAAAAGCAACGATGCTCAATGGGGGAAAACGCAGAAAAAAAAGTGCCCCCCCCCCCACAAAAAAGAGAGAAAAAAGTCAGAACTTGCGGAGCCGCTGCCCCCCCCCCCCCCAACTCGGCAGTCGGGTTTACTTCTGGTATGTTTTTGGAGTAGCAAAAACGAATGAGCGGCATTGGAGGACGAACTCTTCTGGCTTTCCGACTTTTGTTTTCCGATTTCCCCCTCGACACGCTTTGTTTGGTTCGTTTTCTGAATGAGAAGTGATACGCATCGATCGTTTGTTTTGGTCATGTTATTGAGATGGACGCTCGGGTGGCCACCGCTGGCATCTCACTCGTCGAACGAAGGAATTGTTCATTTCAGCTTTTCAATGTATGTATGGGTGAAGTTAATCTGATATTTCTAGACTTTTATCACTCGCTGAAATTCAGAGGGCTTTGGTTTTCGCCTGTTTGTTATGGAACTTGGGCGATCTTGTAATATGTATCCTATAGACAGTCTCGCCATCAAAAAAGTTTTGGTGAACTGAAAGTTTCATCGATAGCTCTTCCTAATAAAAATCACGAACCAAAAATCCACCTGCGAATAAGATTATGATCTTATTCTGATCTGCGAATAAGCCTGGCCTTGGTAAAATTGGTGAAGCCTATTTATCTTTGTGTGTGTTACTTAATTAAAGGGAAAAGAGGGGTCGTAGTGGAGGTGGCGGTTTTGGTGACAGGTTTAAACTTTAATTTACACAGTCATCAACGCGTGGATTGACACCAACGTGGCTATAGTGTTCATGGTATTTGGATCTGTATTCCCTTTATTTGCATGAATACGGTAGTCTTAGCAGGCATAACCAGCATGTGTCGGTTTTCTTCTGTTTCTTTTTATGTATAACGTATTACTGTATTCCTGTTGTCAGTAAGAATTAATTTTATTAGGAAACACCACTTTTCACTCTGTCATTATGTTCATTCGAACTCGGGTCCATCTATAATTACTATAAAGCACGTATGCAGGCTTTTCATACTCTGAGGACGGATCCCGCCCCACTGCGTATATCTTATCTTCGTAAATATTATTATTTTGTTTTGACCCTCTACTATCCAGACACAAATTGCCTTTTAAAAAATTCTGAAACTTTCAAAACTGATTTAAAATAGTTAAATAAATGGAAACCTAAAATATCTATAACGAAAAATTATTTGTAGAGATAAATAAGAAAAATGTTCTGGAGATATCAGGACACTGCATGGGCACCAGATGATGTGTTTAAAATATGAAACACGAGGCCCAGAAGGTTAATTTGTTACTGGCGATACCCCCTCGTCTGTCATTGTGCTGAGTCAAATTTTGATCGTGACATTCCAGACACATGGACAGCTGGCGGGTGTACGTCTCTAAAACTACAGCCACGAATTTCCAGGTCAACGATATACCTAGATATGTCACGTTCACTCACCCTGGACTGGACTTTTCCTACTTTGATAGGCGTACTGGTAAATATAACATTATATTCATTCATAATAGGTCAGTTGGATCAAGAGTTTTCTACTGATGCATGACAACTATTTAACATGGACCTCTTGCGTCAAGATTTTTCTGCTTTTAAAATTTAATTTTTAATTTTTTAAAGCGAACTTCAATGGTTTATATTTTCCTAGAATCCTACTGGTGCATAACGCCCATATTATGAAATAGTCCTGTTGGATACAGTGGTGTTTTTTTTTTTTTTTTACTGGCGCATTTAACACTCTTTTGAAATGGAGGTCTTTAACGAGCCACTCAAAGAATGCACATACATTGTAATTTTATTCCTACGTCGCAATATGAAGCCAGTGAGAACCGTAATGGGCATAGAGATAGTAATTAGCAACAATTTTAGGGCAGATAACTGTGTAAAGGCGATAACAATAAGGGAAATAACTTCAGAAATAAAAAAAAGCTGATAACTTTGCATCCTGGTCAGGAGGGTGGAACACAAAGTAAGGAAGTCTCTAGCACACCTCCACAATTCGTACAGCGTCACCCAGTCACACAAATTACTATGTATCAATCTCACTGATAAAGAATAGATCATCTGTTCACATTACTAAATTTATATGTCCTTTCAGGAAACCCCGATATGGCCAGGCTCTTACAGCTCGTAGAGGATGTCATCGACTGCGGTACATTGATAACTTACCAAGAGCATGGCCTGATCAAGACTCTTATGAACTATGAGCAGATGATTCAAGGGAACGAGGTTTCCATACTGGGCTTGAAGATGAGCATGTGTCGCACAGTATACAATCCAACTGTCCTGAAATGGCCAGTCAACGCTAAGGTGTCCTTCGGAGGTTTTGGAAAGACAACTTTTACACTCGGGGGAGAGCTTTCCACTGCACAGAATAACGAACCTATAATAACTCTTGTTGGAAAATATATTCTAATGGACGCCAAAACTCCAGTGTCAGTACCTGATTGGATGAAAGAGAACTTACAAGGCAAAGAGAACAAACTTGATTTACCCAGAATGGATAGGTTTTCAAAACCTGTGAAAACCTTTGTGCATCGCTTAAAGGTTTCTGTGTGTACTAAACCAATAGTCAATAGTCATTATTACGCTCTTTGTATTCATATCTTTTGATAATTATGGTAGTAACCTTTTTTGTTGAAACCCCCCCCCCCCCCCCCCAACAAAAGAAAACAAACAGATCATCACCACCACCACCAACAACAACAACGAGACAACAGACTCATGTTTAGTCTCTTACTTTATTGCTCTTCGTCATTATATTATTATTATCATTGTTGTTATTATTATTATTATCATTAACTTATTATTACTACTGACATCTTTTGTACATCATTAGACCTGCAATGTATTGGAAGGGGTGAAGGGCTGCATAAAAATAAACATGAGTGAATTGGCTGTTGGAAGAAGAAATACATGGATGCACAGTCAGATATGTGGGCGAATGAATGAATAATCACAATGACATTTTACAAAGACAAATAATTAGTAGATTAGTAGATTATTAACTGAATGAATGACAAACGGCCTCTCATGACGTATAATAGATATTAATATTGATTTTCCCCCTTTTGCCTATTTCATTTCAGATCATGTGGTCAGATGCAAACTGGTCTCACACCAAATTCACAAGTTACGTTCGATTTGGCCTGGACACGTTGCATTTGGCAATTCTAAGGAGAGCTCAAACATTGAGGCTAAATTCTTGGTCAAAACAAGCTTGTGATGGCAAAAGGAAAAGGGAGTTCAACAATGTTGATTTGGCTGATTCTAGTTTAAGAGATACTTCTTGTCCAGTGAAATGGATTGATGACAATGTTATAAAGCGGGGATTAAAAAGTGTGACCATTTCATATCTGAAGGAAAGTTTTGAGGGTAATGAGATGAATGTCCAGGTATGGCAAAAAGAAGATGAACATTTAACTGTCAGATGTTCAGTTGAGAGTACAGACAATACTCATGTTTTCTGTCAGATTTATTATGAATATTTCGGACCAGTTCACCACCTTTAAGGTATGGTTTTTATCAGTTATCGGAGATTCGTCAATTTAAAGCAGGAAGGATATTTTTGAGGAACAGTAATTCCGCGTGTGCCTGAGTTTGAACAAGATGGTTACTTAATTGGGTGATTTATTCATTGAACTGACTGCAGCAATGTGATTGGTCTGAGTAGTGAGTGACTGACTACTTGTTAGTTGTTTGACTAAGTGATTGATTGATCTTGGTTCGATCGACATGTTGGCTAATAACACTAACAGCGATGAAGTGAATATCAGTAGCGTAAGTTGGCAAGCTGATACTGACATTATTACTGAACTAGAGACAAGAAACTCAGGTGTAGCGTCCCACTAGTTGAACGATCGATATTTTTCTTCCCCCTGCATGACGCGTCTCACTTGGCGACCTTCCTCACCCCCTCTCGCCAGCAAGACCGGTATTTCCCTTTGATGTCGCTGTGTGGCTTGTTTGTCTCACTGTAGAAAATCTGGAGCGTCTGGAAGATACTGCAATGTCCGAGATTACGCTAGGTCGACCTTTAGTGATGTAATGCTTTGACGTGTCTGTGTACGATTGGGTGGCCTGTATGTGTCCCGAACGATCTAGGTCTGTCTCGTGCTTATGGGGCGGTAAAGCCGCTTCCTGAACGTTCCTGGACAGAATATATATAAGGAGGGCCAGGCGAGTAGGATAGTGTGTGCAAACCATGGATGCAGGTCGTAGGTGTAAATCTAGTCGTGGTCAGATATATTATAGTGCCTTCCCTGATAGGTGTAAGTAACTTGTGGATATCAGCTCGTGTTTACAGTTATTAAAGTTAGTATTAATTGTTCATCGGATCTTGTTATTTATTTCTACAACAGTTCCAGACAGTTTCGTTTTTTAAGGGGTAGACGATCAGTTCATCTGACTCTCCCCATCATAACGTGCTGAAGTTTGCATCAACTGTTACATCAGGGATTTCTCATACTACATGTATTACTATGCACAAACCAATTGATTCTTCGTTGAAATGAATGTCTGAAGATACTTGAAATGTGAACTGAGAAAAAAAAATCCTGATTTATTTCTTAAATTACTTATCAGAGTGTGTTGAGGGCAATACAATAAATGTCCGTATAATATGGCAAGTAAGGGGTTGAGTTTACTGTTAGGTGTTCTGTTGATAACATGGATAATTCAGTGGTTCATGGTCAGATTTCATTGCACCATTCTGGACCATTTTCAAGGCCATTAAGAATACCACATTTTACGTTTTCATCTATAGTGTTTTTTCTTTCTTTTTTTTGTAAAAGGGAGCCCATTTGGAGCTTGCGGCACACTGAAATGTTTGTGCCCCCGGGCACCGGCTGAGTTTGTTTACTGGATAGGGCTTGCACTTGTCTCCTTGTACCCAAGAGGAGAGGACTGGACTCACAAAAAACTAGTCCCAAAACTTCTTTCCCTCATGTCTGAAAACCGTGACTCATTCTGGACCAACTGATCAGGAGAAAAAAATGCCAGAAACTTGATTAGAAACTTACATTTCTTTACATGTTTGCCTTAAACAGTTCAATGTACATGAAGTTTACATTATAAGGCTAAAAGATAATGCATAAATACGATTTAAAAAAACAACAATTAACAAACTTAGAAATCACTTCCGTTTAAAAGAAATTTGGAATATCAAAATTCAGTTTATATGGAGTGCACTGTACCATATGCATCATTAAAGTAGTTATTCTGAATACTGTGATATTTATTTCAATATTATGTCTTATTTTCTTTTTCTTTTCCTATTGTGATTTGTATTTCCACCCGGTCCAGATAGTTTTAAAATCTATGTCAAACAAGATAACATTAGGCTAAGGTTACCTAATCCACTCAATTGTCAATAGAGACTAATGTGTTCGTTTGTGCTGCCTGTCTATCGTCATACATATATTATTACGAGTGAGTTCATGTTTGCCTATCAGATTGGAAGTGTAACCATCACTACAAATTCACTTACTTTTTCAACAAGCTTGTTCTTAGTAAGGTGGTGATCCCTTCCTGTTGTAATAAAATCTGTTGCTACTCCTTTGCTTTCCTTTACAAACAGCTCTGTATTAAGTGCATTGATTGTTCCTGCATTCAACAAATTTTCTTCTTCGCCGGCACTTACAGTCCTTTGAAATGAGGCATCATAATATCACTTGAATAATATTGTATTTGTCATGTAATCGTTATTCATTTCTTACAAAGTTCTCAATGCATACATGTATGTGTTATATTTTAAGTTTCATCATTATTCTTTTTTAAAACTTTGATTCCGTTGTATTGACGTATAAAGTAAGTTTAGGCCTACCAGTACTCTACAAATCTCTCTTCATATTATATGTATTGAAAACGACAATAAATGGCAATTGGGGCCTTTAAAAAGAAATTTAAAAACAAATGAGATGAGAGTGATTATCTGTCTTCAAACAAGAAAAAAGATCTCACGTGGAGCTTTCCTTTTCATCAACATGATGTGTATCTGAAATTGTAAAAAAAATCGCGAAGACGTAATATCATAGACACGTTTAACAGACAAAATGACACATCTTCAAGGAAACAGACATGTGGACCGAAAGGTATACAAATCTAGACACATTACACAATGTCTCAAATCTCACCTTTCTGAACTTAAAATGGTCCGATGGCTGCACAAGACAATAATGAAACGGTTTTTTTTCGCTCTGTGGAATTTTAAATGGTATTATTACTATTTTACATGTATTTATTGTTTACTTTAAAATAAAACTCTCGAGCTATGTACCAACACTTCCAGCTTAAAAAAATTAAGGGGCGGGGGGGGGGGGCATAATTATGTTTCACCTTCCAATTAATTTTGCTTACATAGTCTTACCACATTGAACCAAAAAAAAAAAATGTTGAGTTGCACGGTGGCTAACAGACCTAGGCTAATGGCCATCAAAGACCTTCCTCAAAAAAAAAAAAAAAACAGTATTCCATTCTAAGGAACGGCCACGTCTGTTGCAAGTCCCTCGACATGAAAAAGAATCGAAATCATTATCAACCCTTGAACTGTCAGCACATTACACTTCCTGACCCTTGACCCCTGGACTTCGACTCTCATGCTTCCAATTGGGCTGATGAACACACCTTTGCAGCATTTTTGCCAGCATAAAATGTGAAGGAATAAAAATAGATCAGTGCGAATTCGAAACTTCGAAGTATAGAGTTGAGCCCTTTTACACGATGTGATGTACGCCCTATGTGAGCTTTTGTAATCAGCATGGAGGACTTGACGCAGCCAAAACTAAAGATCTTCTATTCAAGAGTGTAGTACTAGTCTAGATAGACTGACTGCTACAACTAGCTCTAGATTCTAGATCTAGATCTATCTAGATGTTTGAGTTTGAGTTTAACGGCTAGACTTATCAGTTTACAAACACTTACCAGTAGTCATAGAGATTGTGTACTTAGTGGACAAACTAGCCCGAGCGATTGTAAAATGGCTAAAACATCAGATTCTAGACACACAGCGTAAGTATCTTCCATTCCAAAACAAATGAAACCAACATCAACAAAATGGAGTGATAACTTTGTATTCAATGTGTTTATCCGCCAATTTTGTCAGATACTGTTTGGGTAAAAATTCCCCCCAGGATTTTTTCATCCGCCAGCATAAATTTTGCAGTACTAGATCTAGATCTAGATCTAGTAGTAGTACTAGTAGCGAGGGATCCCCCCTGACTTGAACCCTTCTCCGTCTTCCTCCCTTGTTCCATTCACAAACATAAATTTGTTATTATATTACTAGATTCTAATTCTATTGGGCACGTATTGAAAACGATGGCATGGTTGAAATTGGAGAGGCTTTACTGAATAAAAATGGAATGGTATTGATCAAATGGATACGAAAGTTCGGGTCTAATCTGCAGATATAATATGGGTTTAGTCATGCTTATTTCATAAGAATTCCCTCACAGTTGCACAGGGTCCCCAGTAATGTAGTGGTTAGCATCTTTGCCTGTCAGTCAGGTGACTGTGGTTCGATTCTCAGCAGGGCACTTTAGTTTATTTTCTTTTCTTAAATAAAAGTTTTTATTAGGAATAAATCTTTTTTTTATCCAAGAACAATAATAATAGGGAATAAATCTTTTTTTGTATCTTCACCTGTCAATTGGGGGACAGTGGTTCGATTCTCAGCCAAGGGTAGTTTTTTTTCTTCTTTTCTTGTAAAGGCAAAGGGTTTTATCACAAAACGCGTTATACAACAAAATTTGAAAAACGGGGTTTTCCCTCTCATTTGGAAGATAATGGAACATTATGTCCTAGAACTAAATATTTTTCCCACAAAATGCTCTATATGACTCATTTTCCTTTGTCTGAATATCGAGTTTCATCACAAAATACTCTAAACAACATAGCGATTTTGTCACAAAGTGCGTTATCAACCATTTCAGCCAATCAGAAAGCACCATTCCATGATTTCCCGCCTCACCTCCACGGTTCAATCCTTCTTGACATTCTGATTTATCGTTTTGCCATATTTTTCATAATCGCTCATCACATGTACTCATTTTAAATTTAATCTCAACAACGCCACGAATACCTTTGATGACACGTATGAAGATGTCAGTTTGTCAGTCAATGGGAGGCGGAAACGTGCTGACAAGTCTCAGCACGTCCAGGGAAGGGGGAAGCGGGCGAGGCATTCGACTGGTAGAAAGGTGCCACAGATCAGCTGTGTGCACACTACTAATAAGGGCTGTTGCTGGGCAGAGACCCTGACACGAGAAGACCTGGCCTTAAATCAGGAGAAATTCTATGCATCTGGCAACAAGGAAAGAATAATTTACTGATTTATTTCTAGGAACCAACACGGCTTTTTGTCTTGGTTTAGGCCAAGATGTAGCCTAGATCTAGCCCATGTCTAGGCTACTCATAAAGCAAAAAAAAAAAGTTTTCATAGGGATGGGGAGGGGGTGAAATTCAGTTTCTCCCACATTCTAACCTAATCTTTGTGCTCTGAATGACTTTTTCAAGAGATTCTGTCGTTGCACGGTGCAAACTGTTGATGGAATAATTTTAGTGAAATATTCCTGCTGTCTCAGGAATATTTACTACTAGATGAGCTACCGGACATTGCCCAGAATAAACAATCATGTGATCGACTGACCCCCCCCCCCCCCCCCCCAGCATAGTAAAAGTAATAAATTACAGTCTTCTTGCTTCAGAACCCATGCGCACCACAACGTTACGCACCATACTGAACGCATGATACGGTTACTTTATATGACATGCACGGTAATATATATTACGAAACAAACATGCAAATATACAGATGTTACATAGCAATAAACTTTGTTATTTTTTAAAAATACATGCCTGAAGCAAACAACTTTTAATTATAGCCATCATCTTCTTTATCTCAATTGCCACCTCCCTGCTAAATTTAAGGCCTGAAGAGTGTATAGTTTGGTCAGTTAGTCATGCCAAAGGTTGCAAGTTACTGAAATACATAATAGATTTCTTTTCTTTTCAGGTTTTTAACTCTTTTTGATATTCTGTTAAACCTTTTGTCATTTGTGCATTGATAGAAAGTTAATTAAATTGATAAAATATTAAGCTCTGTCTGTCAAATTTGGGTGGCACAGATCATCATGACAATTCTTTATGAGGAACCCATGACGAACAACTCACTCATCTTTTCCGCACTCTTATTTTCTTAAACTATTCTGTTTTGAAGTTGTCGTACTGAGCAGATACATACAGGTAAAAATGCTTCAGATCATCATCATTTGACCCAAAGTTGACTAATTCTGCTATGTGGTTGACAGGTTTCTTCTGTAAAGCGCATAGAGCATTTTAACATGGATATGCGCTATATAAAATAATAATAATAATAATAATATTTCCTTTTCAGGGCTTTCAATTTGCGATTTCAACAGTAAATATTATAATGCGTTTTGTGAAAAAACATTCTGCTGTTTATTTAAAAATAAGGCATTTTGTGACAAAAGTCATAATTAAAAGTGTATTCTATGTATTTAATTCTGCACACAGATTTGCTTTCTTTTGCCAGTACAGAGCCTAACGTGTACTTTCTACCAGTGTGAATGAATATTCAATGGAGATTGCCATTTGTGTGCTTTCAAATTTTCTCATTTTTCTCTGTTCAGCAAAATTTGTTTATAATGCGTTTTGTGATGAAACCCTTCAAATATCTTGTTATCAGCAGTCATGTTTTTGTTTATCCAGCAACAATAATTAATAGGGCCTACTGAATAAACCCGGTTTGTTTTTTTGTAATTAGTCAACAGAGTGTTTATCTGCTGATGATTGGTTTAGTAATGTTTATTTTGGAAAAATTCCTTCACAATTATACACTAAATACCGGGTCCCCAATAGCGTAGTGGTTAGCACCAACGCCTGTCAATTGGGTGACTGTGGTTTGATTCAATCTGTTTAATTTTTTTTTTTTAATCCAACAACAATAACAATTAAGAGGGAATAAATCCGTTTTTTTTGTTGTTGTTGTATGTAGACAAATCTGGGCCAATAATGTTGGCTGATAATGGCAGCTTTTAGTATTCTAATGATGGGACCGATTTGTATTTTGTTTGCAGGTGAATTTTGGGAAAAAGTTTTAGGGATAGGGAGTATCAATTGCCACCGCGGAATAGGGTGTCCATTGTTGATTCAAGTGTGCATTGGAATGGTCAGATGGAACCGGGGGGGGGGGGGGGGGGTGCTTGAGGATCTATTGAGTTTGTATCAATGGGTGGTAGTGGTAATCAGATTGACTAATCAGTCGGAAAGAGGCTGGGGTAGTCATTGGCAATCGACGTACTGTCAGCAGCCACCGCACAATGAGGTGGTAATTGATGCTACCAGAGACATTTGATCTAGTGTCTGGATTAGTTCATAGACAATAGCAATAGACTTAAAAAAGATGTGGCAGTGCCTCCTTTGGGCCACTAAAAACAGCATGTGTACAGTTTGCATGATTGGGGGCAGAGGTCCAAAATGCATCATAATCATATGAATAGAGTTCTTGATATATCAGAATAAATTAATTATAAGATAATTTTGCTACAGTCCTACAACAAGAAAGGAAAGAGAAATGGCCAGAATTTTCCAAGTGACTGAAATAATAATTACAAAATAAAGTACATAATTTTATACTCCGGTCAAGGCCTAAATTGAATAAAGTGTACCCAAAATAATTCAGCATTTTCTCTATACTGGCATTGTGATTGTTAACTATTATTGGTTTATGGCATCCAGGCACAGGCTGCTAGATGGCAGTGTGAAATTGTCCAAGCAAAATGGGCCAGATGTCCCATCTTATCATGTTTGTAGTACCTTTGATTAGATTTAGATCTCATCTAGTTAACATTTTGTTGGCAGCATGGCTACCATAACTTTCTTGAAAAGTGGTCACAAGTCAGTAACAAAAATCCCAATGTGCCTATTTTGGCCGAACGGCCGTGTGATGGCTTCTATTTATATACATATACTGATGTAGGCCTATAATAATGGAGTTAGAGGGTAACTGCGTAATAAAAACTTAAAAAACTTGGTGTACTGTTTCAATTTTTGATGATAAGTTGTGTGGGCAACTTCATTTGGGACAAAATTCAGTCTTTGATATTAATTATTCCCCATTTTTTGAACCGCAAAACAAGAGACGCATTTTTTTTTTTAGTAGAATCGATAAGTATGACTGGAAATTGCGTTCTATGCCACAGTTCACACACATTGTTGGCCTTGAGTCCACTGTGTCACATCTTTGTATTCTTCAAGGAATTGTGGTATAACAAAAAGATCTGTTAGTCTTTTCATCGATCCCAAGTGGCATTATTAATCTGACCTAAATCTAGATATAATGCAGCTGGGTTTGGTACAAAGAATTTGCAAGATTTATATTACAAGTGCGGGTCGGCTAGTTTATTATGACAATAACTCAATTAAATCCAATTAATTTTCACCAAAGGCTAATTTTGCACATTTACTGGAATGTTGATTACATGCAGCAATGTTGTGCCTCAATGCTGTTCAAACACTTAAAATCATGATCATCATCATCATCATTGCCTTTCTCACCCTGGATCAGGGTATAGGCCACCAACAAACACTTTCCATCCCTCTCTATCATGATGCTGACAATATATAAAGTTCAGATGCAGAACAAAGAAACTAATGTTAATGCTAACTTTTTAGGATCTGTGTGATGTTTGATCCATTTATTTTATTTCATTTTCTTATTTCTTTTTTACAGATCACGGCAGGCATGGAAGAACCATATATTGAATACAACAGCTGTTAACTTTTATGTTAATGAGAAGCCGAGATATGCCTTCTTAACTCATCCTGGCCTCAATTATTCAGATTTTGACAGACATGGTTTGTAAATTCCTTGCATTTTTGTTATTATTACAGCCATTCAACCATCCACTTGACCAGACACATATGCAAGAAGACAACCACCCAGTTTTTGCAGTTGCCTGCCATAGTTATGGATTTGAGATTTCATACTATCACTGTATCAGTCATGAGCCAGGAGGTTTTACTAGAAAACTTCACTATCTCACATCTGTTTATTCAGTTCCGATCTGGGTATTGTTCCTTCATTTAAAAAGCTTGATAATGTGTTCCTGTCATTTCATCCATCCATACCAGCACTCAGGACTGATCTACCAGTAAGCTGCAATAACGGTCTGGTCTCGTACGAACCTGTTTCTACTAGTACACATATTTATACTTGGGTTATACGATAATTTAAGGCACCTCTCCCATGTAACACTTGCTGCCCTGGCTGATCAGGTCTGTAGTTCACTCAGCTTTCTGATCCGTCAAACTGACTATTGTATTCCATATTTTGATTCACCGAGCTATCTTTGTGATGTGCTGCTTACCGTTTGTCTGGATGCCAATGTAATTTGGTTCTGGCACATCCATTCAACAGACAATTCCTACATATTATTAAAAATGTGAATGCATTCACCCATTTTACTTGTGCACTCACTCACCTACTCGTGACACTCATGTACACACCCGCTTTTGTACTTGCCCACCTATTCATGCTCTCACCCACCTACTCATGCTCTCACCCACCTACTTATGCTCTCACCCACCTACTTATGCATTCACCCACCTACTTGTGCACTCACCCACCCACTTGTGCACTCAGCCACCTATTCAAGTACTCACCCAACTACTCATACACATACCCACCTACTCATGCACTCACACCCCCCCCCCCCCCCCACCTACACATGAAATGAACCCAGCCATGTACTTGTGCACTCACCACCTACTCATTCACTCATCCATCTACTCATGCATTCACCCACACATTCAGCCACCTACTCATGCACTCACCCACCTACTTATCTACTAACCCACCTACTCATGCACTCGCTCATCTACTCATGTTCTCACCCTCCTACTCATGCACTAACCCACCTACTTGTGCACTTAACCCACCGACTTGTGTACCAACCTACCTACTCACACACTCACCCAACTACATTTACTCACGCACTCACTCACATACTGATGCACTCACCCACCTACTCATGCACTCACCGTCTAATCATACAATCATCCTTTCTCAACTCCGCTCTTCCTCATATTTCAGGAAATCCACATTTGACCAGCCTCATGCACCTCACAAATGATACATTTAGTGTAGCTGTTCACCCAGACTATGCAGCAGGTGATGTTACCAAGACTTTCATGAACTGGAAAGAACTGAATAAGGATAGGCTAATATTTGTAGCTTCTACCAAGTTTGAGATTTCAAAGGCAGCATATAACAGCAATATACCAAAATGGCCCGTGGATGCTAAAATTTCATTTGGAGGCATGCGATCAACATCATTTATGATGAGGTATCAGCTTTATCCATTGGGAAGACAAGAACCTTTCCTCACCAGATGGACAACAATTGTCTCCATTGACCCCAGGACCCGTAAGCCAATGCTTTTGCCAGATTGGCTCAAGAATGACTTGAAAGGATGTGAAGTAATGATGTCTGATGTCAAAGTCAACAAATTTCCAAGGCCATCAAATACATTTTGTGAAAGATTGAAGGTTGGCAAATTGTTTTGTGTTTATCTTGTAATTTTACCAGTTTCTTTCGATGTTCAAATGTGGACAGATGTCGTTTCAGCCTGACATTAGTTACTTGCATGTACATGATATCTTTCACGCCAAGTTTTTTGATATCACTATTTTATCAGTACTGGTAGTGCAGGACAGAAATGTGAAACAGCATTTATCAATCAAGGTACATTTTATTGTATAATATTATAAATAAATGTATAGATAAATTGTTCTGGGCAACAGGGAGCGTAGAGAGAGATAGACCAAGTGCATTCTTTTTTATCAAATCTGTTTGCATGATTCTTGTGTATATTTTGAATTGGCAGTTATTCCTTCAACAATCTTAAACAACTTGAAAACCTGAAACTTTGTTACACAAATCATAACTTGACCAAAAAAAACAACACCAACTTCTGACGGTTGGTGCTAATGCTTTTCCTTAGCACACAGATCAGTGTAAAATGATTTGTCTTCTTTTATGCAGTTATTTTAGCTGGTAACATGATGAAATTTGCCACTTCCTGAATTCCACACTTTATGATTTCATACCAGGAGAGGACTTTTTCCTTTTGCATAAGTGGAGGCTTCTTTTTATAAAAAAAAAAATACCCAGCACATTATACTTCTTTTTTGATGGGTACCCTTAAGTGAGTGAGCTTAACTTGTTAAATGTGGTTATGTTTAGTCAGTATTGTGTCATCCTGTTAGTGGTCTTTTTCGTATATATTTGTTTGTTTTAGTTGCTTTTTGAAAAATAGAGAAGGAATGAGATTTGTTACTGCAAATGTTTGTTAGTTTTCTACTTGCTCCTGGTCTGTACAGAACCTAGGGGTGAGCTCTTCCTGCTTTTCCGTCTTGTCAAAAGAAGCGCAGCTACTTAAGATCAGATGGACAGACAGGGTCAGCAATGAAATTGTATGGAAAAGAACAAGACAGAACCCAGTCAGAGAGGAAATTGGTAGGAGGCGATGGAGATGGATCGGCCACACTCTCAGGAGGCCAGGAAACAGCATCACGAAGAAGGTATTGGACTGGAATCCCCAGGGCAAGAGATCAAGAGGAAGGCCGCGCGGAACGTGGAGAAGAGCCAGAGAAAATGATGTGCAACGAAGCGGAAAGACTTGGAATAATGTAAAGAGGCTGGCCCATGATAGAGAGGGATGGAAGGTGTTTGTTGGTGGCCTATACCCTGATCCAGGGTGAGAAAGGCAATGATGATGATGATGAAAAGAAGCGCACGTTGTCAGTCCAGATGCCACAATAATACATGTAATAAAGGCCTCTAAGCTGAAAAGTCCACTGTAAAGTGACTGTTTATGTTCCAGAGTTCTATTCCTGTCCTAATCAACTTGTAATTGAAAGCGCAATTGTAGCATAAAGAAAGAGGATGCGGAAAAAAAATGCTAATCATTTGAGGGAGCATGTGGTAAACTATTGCAACTCCATTTTCACAAATGTTGCAGGAGAAGCACAAATCTGCCTAACTTTCTTCATCAGATTTAATAGTTACGATATTTTGATAAATGTTATGTAACCCTTAGTTTTCAGAATTTAAACCCCCGTGTGTAACACAGCCAGCAGGTTGTCAAGGGCAACAAGCATGCCAAATATCTCAATTTTTGAAAACAGTTAAAGTTGTGATTGTTTACCATATGGTCCACAATATTAAAACACATTTTGATGTTAAGCATATGTAGGAGGAACGATATTGGTGTTGAACTGTTTGGTTTCTGACGGATAAATATTTCACTTCTGTACAGTTACATTGCTGGAGACTCATTTTAGTGTTTCTATCTTCCTTTTCTCTACAGGTGATGTACTTAGAAACTGATCTCCAAAATCACACAAACTTTGCCAGCTATGTGAAGTATGGTTTAGATACTTTACATTTGGCTCTTGCTTTGAAGTCAAGAAATATCAAAAGGAGCCAAAATCATGTGTATAAGGCAGTACAAGTAAACAGTCTTGAAGTAAAAGCCACTGAAGGACATCCGCAGGCACAGCAGCAAGAAAGTGAGAGTCATTCAGTGGTAGGCAAGAGCACACAAAATCATCCCACTGCTGTCAAATGGTTGACTGAGGAAAATCTAGCTGACGGAGTGAAAAGTCTGGAGATTTGTTATCTACAAGAGTGTGTGGAAGGGGATGTCATAGATGTGCATGTGTGGCAGGAGGATGATACAGAATTTGTTGTGAAATGCTCTGTTGAAGCCACAGATGGAACTCCTTTAGCTCAGTTCATACTGGAATATTTTTCACCATCTCCTCATCTTTGATTTTTACTATGGGGTGTTGTTGTTGTTGTTGTTGTTTTTGGAAAGGGGGTGGGGGCAAGGTTAGTTAATGCTCTTTCCGTATGCTAATCAGAATTTTAAATTCTTAATGACTGCCAACAGTTCCAGAAGTTAACATTGTATCATTGACTGCATGGTTGACTGTAAGCTAATATGGCTGCTAATATTGACTGATTGTGAGCTGATTATACATCATGTACTTTGTGTATCAGCTGAGCTTTTATTGATTGGTGACTGTGTTTGGTGCAGAGGTATTTGGCTTGGTGTCTCTTACTGTGATGTGATACTCTGGTTTGGCTGAATAACCCTTACTGACTGTGATATTGTACATGTATTAACTTAACAAAATATCCCTACTTGACTTCATGTTTTTATAAGCTGATGATGCATTTGGCTAGTATCATGGATTGGCTGTTAAATGGTCATTAATCCAATAAAGTGCTTGATCAACTTTTTAACACTTTAAAGTGTAAGTGAGGTACCTTCACAATTTCTTTTTGGAATGTTGAAATACAGTGTTATGCCATACAATAGCCTCATCTCAGTTCTTGTTAAATACAAAAAAGGGGAGATAGACTAAAGCATTACTGATATTGATACATTAGCTAGGCTTAACTTGTTCACTATGGACGTTTTACTGCAATTTGATGGAATTAATTTTTTCGAAGTTTTTTGGCCCTGGTGCATGATTTTAAAAAGTTCATTGTACACAGTGATAAGTTTTTATGCCCATATAATGAAATAACATGTATGAAAATGTTCGAAATTTAACGAAGAATATAATAGATGTACACAACAGTACATTTTTGAAAATATGGGATAGGGTGAGTGAAAGTGTTATGTAATTTTTGTTATTCACTTTGTAAACAAACATGCAGATGTACTCACCAAGAGTTATAATATCCATAGTTTATAGAGCAGACCAACTAAATATCCATGAAACCAGTGTTTGTCCATTATATTTATGAAAAACAGCAACAGTCGTGCTCATTTATGCTATTTACTCTGTACAGACACATGATATGACAAAATGTCAAAACTATATACACCACATTAAAGATTGAATGAACATGAGGTCACATGCCCACTTTGTTTACTTTCGCCCGCCATTGCATTATTAAAGGCTATGGAAAATAACTATCATTTGTGCTAGCTTGGTTTTGATATTGAATGTCATACAAAAAGCAAAAGCATCTTTTCTGTATCAGCAATTTGTAAATATGCGAAGGGAAGGCAGCAGAGGAAGATATTAGTGGATCAAGGTCATAAACAGATAAAGGCATTTCCAGCTCCATAGTTTGGAAAAGGTATGAGAGAACTGATCAAATGTGTAGGCACTGCTTTTGGCACTAAAGAATGAAAAATGTTAGGACGTGATGTTTGGCAGCTCGGTCATTTGTTAGCCGGCCATCTGTCCTTTGGCATCTTGTATAGATCAGCTGCTTCTGTGCTTTTTAATATTTGATTCTATTGGTTTTTTCCTTTATTTCACAACAGGATCTAGCGAATCTTCACTACAGGACGCCATATTCGTTGATCTTAGGGTATGTGTAAAATGGCTGTCGGGTCAAAGTAATTCTAAACGCGTTCAACCTGTAGGCTGTCGACGCGTTTTCTGCGCTCAGGCACTCAAAGAAAACAAATTTTGGTGTGAGAAACAGCCCTTAGCAGTGTAATATAAGTTGGAATGGAGTTAGTAGTACATGTAAAAAGTCGGTCTGGAAATCATTGGTTAATGGGAGCTATGTCACACACTGCAGATTGCAGTGTATCTGTGGTTTCTATGCAACCACACAGCGCAGTCTGCGTTGTATTGTAAGGAATATGCTATGATACCTCTGGTTGGTAAATAAAACAAAGTTTTATTATAAAGAGTGTGAACAGACACATCTGGTACATTTTATTTTGGGTCTGTCATTTTACAAATAGGCTCATGAAATTTATGAATCTGATAAAATGGCAGGGGATGAATGATGCATTCAGAGTTAATTTGTCTTTTTTTGTAGGTTTCTTACATGACGTCAGTGACATTGTTCAGAACATTCTTTTCCCCTTGCTTTTCGTTATGTCATGGATGCTAACTGGAAAAGTTAAAGATTTTAGACTTTTGAAGATTGTGCATCCACAAATACAATGTACTGTTAAATAAATGTATGTGAGAACTGTACTCACTGTTGTTATTCATATCTGCAATACTCAGATCACAATGAGCCCATTTCTGTTATTTACATAAGATATGTACATGTATAATCATGAGTGTAAAAGGGATCAATTTTAGAGCTGCACTAAAGCTGGTAAAAACTTCTGAATGTGAAATGTATGAATGGAAAGTGGATATAATCTGAACTTGTAGTTCATTTGGAATTTTCATGCATGAATATATGAATTAGCAGATCCACTCTAAATGCTCTGTGAGTATCCCTGACTGGATATGAGCCATTGTCAGTGTCTTGTGGTCACCACCTCTAGTGATCTGATCCATTTGAACTCAGAATTTGCTTTTTTTTTCTTTTCTTAATAAAAACATATTTTCTTAACAGCACAGCTTTTTCTTAACATTTTTTGTGTTAAACAGCCAGGATAAGGCCATTAACTATTTAGCCATGATTGGCTGGCAAATCAGTTCAGAGTGTCAAAAAATTACATCAGATTTCCCACCAGTTTAGTTGAAAACAAAGACTCACATCATACACACATGAAAAAAGCTGGGAAAACATATGTTGCCTAAACGAGAATTCATTGATGTACCACTGGACAGGGTTTGCACTCGTCTACTTGTCCCAAAAGCAGAGGACTGGACTCATGAAAACTAGTCCTGAAACTTCTTTCCCTCATGTCTGAAAACCGTCACTCATTATGGACCAAGTGATCAGGAGAAAAAATGGCAGAAACTTGATTAGAAACTTCTAATCCAAAATTACATTTCTTTACATGTTTGCCTTAAACAGTTTAATGTACAGGAAGTTCACATAGGGCTACAAGATAATGCATAAATATGAATAAAAAAAAAACAGCAGACTTTTAAATCACTTCTGTTTAGTAGAAGTTCGGAATATCAAAATTCAGTTTATGTGGAGTGCACTGTATGCATCATTAAAGTAGTTGATGTGAATACTGTGATATTTTTTCAACATTGTCTTATTTTCTTTTTCTGTTCTTATTGTGATTTGTATTTCCACCCAGTCCAGATAATTAGATCTATGTCGAACAAGATCACATTAAGGTTACATAATCCACTCAACTGTCAGTAGAGACTACATATGTAATGGGTTCGTTTGTGCTGCCTGTCTATCGTCATATATATGTTACAAGTGAGTTCCTGTTTGCCTATCAGATTGGAAGTGTAACCATCACTACAAGTTCACTTACTTTTTCAACAAGCTTAATTGTTCTTAGTAGTCGGGTTGGCACTCCTTTGCTTTCCTTTACGTAAAATTTACATGTAGTTCTTTATTAAGTGCATTGATTGTTCCTGCATTCGACAAATTTACTTCTTAGTCGGGAATTATACTTTTCAATTACATCATTATTCTTTTTTTTAAAATGAATTTGATTCAGTTGCATTGACGTATAAGATATACAAATCTCACTTCATTTGTATTGAAAAGGACAATAAATGGCAATTGGGGCCTTTAAAAAGAAATTTAAAGACAAATGAGAGTGATATCTGTCTTTAAACAAGAAAAAAGATTTCACGTGGAGCATACGTACACGCTCTTTTCACCACCATGGCGCGTATATGAGTCATTGCCAAATAAGAGTAGGTCAAATCTACCTGGAAAGAGGTCACCTTACAAGAATCTCAATAAAGTTATTGAAATATCATTTGGCCGCTCACATTTTGAATTGACAAACAAAGGAATGGTTTACCTATGTTTCCAATCAACGTTCAACTTTATATAAGCCTTGTTTTTCTTTTTCTCGGCGTGTTGTTTCGCTATCACTTATCACACGTTTTTGTCGTCAAAAATTCACAAAATTCAAAATCCATTTCAAGTCTTTTCTGTCGAAGAAATTCGCTGTCAAAATAATCTGTGTTTCTAATCTATATTCTGTAGTAATGAAACATGCATTGTTTTTATCATATTCTGCGTAATAATTAAAAGAATGGGTTCTGCTTGAGGAAAATACTGCATTGTCGTCAAAGTATCGTGTGAAAAGTGATAAATTCATGAGGCTGCACCTCTGGGTTTTCTTTGTTCTCTTCAATCAATTTAGTTCCCTGATCTTTATGACATCACAGACTGTAACAGATTACCCAAGCTTTGTTTGAATTCGAAAATGAACGTCTATTTGTTGGTTTTGATTCATAACACACCCCGTCACGCGTGACGCCATGACAGAAAACGTGCTGCGGCGTCTCTTTGTCTCGAGTGTGTGTAGATGAGGTTTTGGTACTGACCTCTTCTTTCCTTGTGGGATACAACCTGCTGACCATGCTGTAAGTACATAAGATATATTTTTATTGTCTTTCTATTATTTGAAATGTGTATTTTATGTCAGGAAAATATAGGAATCGACACGTTGTGATCACTAACATACAAGAAGCATCGAAGACACCATGCTTTGTCAGGTTAATGGCGTCAATAACAAAATGTGGTGTGTTAAGTGTCGCAAAACCCAGAGTGAAATCAAATTCAACAAGCGTTCAGAAAGTCTATGTGCCTAATTGAATTCTGATAAATGTATTGAAGGCTGGGAATTATCTCTTATGCTTTGATGGGAAGAAATTCTGAGCTATTCTTGCTTTGTTATCATCATCACACTGTCGATATTTGGTAGACAAACGTTTTTGTCGTCTCTCTCCCAACCCGTGACGTTAGTGAAACAAAACGAATCGTGCTGTCCTTTTTGGATTCAACTCATCTTGTTAAAGAAAAAAATCACTAACATAAAGCAGACTTTTCTTTTTTTTAATTTGAAATGTGTGTACATATCAGGGAGAGGGTAGTAATCGACACATTGTGATCACTAACATACAAGAAGCATAAAAGACGCCATGGCTTTGTCAGGTTAATTGCGTCAATAACAAAATGTGGTGTGTTAAGTGTCGCAAAGCCCAGAGTAAAATCAAAGTCAACAAGCGTTCAGAAAGTCTATGTGCCTAATTGAATTCTGATAAATGTATTGAAGGCTGGGAATTATCTCTTATGCTTTGATGGGAAGAAATTCTGAGCTATTCTTGCTTTGTTATCATCATCACACTGTCGATATTTGGTAGACAAACGTTTTTGTCGTCTCTCTCCCAACCCGTGACGTTAGTGAAACAAAACGAATCGTGCTGTCCTTTTTGGGTTCAAGTCATCTTGTTAAAGAAAAAAATCACTAACATGAAGCAGACTTTTCTTTTTTTTTAATTTGAAATATGTGTACACATCAGGGAGAGGGTAGTAATCGACACATTGTGATCACTAACATACAGGAAGCATTTAAGACACCATGGCTTTGTCAGGTTAATGGCATCTATAACAAAATATGGTTTCTCAACGCTTTTCTTCATTTTTCTTTGTTATAGTGACATTTTTTCTCCATGTTGTTGATCTCTCCAAGTGTTCATCACCAGCCATGCTGCAGGTCCACATATTTCATGCAAAAATTGAAATTCTTTTGGAATGTTTTTCTTAACACACAATTTCAATAGTTGATTTCAGTTGCTTTTTGTGTGTGTTTCTTTGAGTGTAAAATAGTAAGTAGATCTACAGCGTAAAATACAAGAATCAAACAACTTTTTTTTTCCTTCAACGCGTTGATGTCAAATGTAACTTTCACACATGCAGACATGGCGAAGAAGGAAATACAGTGAAAAATTTGTTGAATGTGAAATTTCATTTCATTTTATTGATCTGATGAACTTAAAGTTAATTAGGCCTGTTGTCTTTTTGTTGTTTTTTCTTTTTTCAAATTGTGACTTAAATAAATTTAATATAATTTTACAGTGGCCTGCTAGAACCTGGGGAAGGTCAAGAGGAAACATGCTAAGACAGCATAGTAGAAAATGCCAACCATGACTTTGCGGCCCAAATCAGCAGCCAGGAAGGTAAGATTCAGAGTGAAAGATTTTGTACAGAGGAAGCTTAACTATCATATTTCTTTGCAGATTTCCTTATTTCCAGATTTAAAGTTTGATTTTTCTGTCTTGAGGTGGGAATTTACTATCAGAAAATCAAAATTGGAATGTGAGGGAAAAATATCCTCAACACCACATCATAAGATAGGCAAAATATGAGCTAATTTCCGACTCTCCAATATATAATATCCAAGAGCCATGTGTGTCGCGGTTGGCGGTGACGCTTAATGTCTGAAGTAGAGGAAATTATAATGGCTTTAGTTTCCCTCCCTTATCATGAACAAAATGAACACAGTAAGCCAAAAAAGTGTTCAGAAATCATGTCAAAACTACAGGTATAAATTGTTTTTGTGAACTGTGATTGTTAAGGCTGGACTGTCACATTTAACTCTTAATTTTTTTTGCCATTGATCATAGATTGAGGAGCCTTTGTCAGTTGGAAAAATACCATAGAATACTTTTTATGTTTCAGAAGAGGTCAGCAGGAATGTGGAGGAAGCTCAGAAGACAGATGCTGAAAATGGCAGAAATGAAGGTAAGATTTAAATGGCAGGTTTTATCCTGAGAAAGTCCTGAATATTTTCTTGCCTAATCTGTATACCAATGTAATAATTGTAAATTAATAAGCAATGCTGCTAAAGCATTTGTTTCCATTTGAAATTGCAACTTAACTCATCCCAACTTGATGGAATCAAATGTGTGTTTTCAGGTGACTGAAAGTGAAAATAAAGGACCTGGTGAAGGCAAAGTTGGCCCTCTTTGGCCTGAAACATTTCTAAGAATGACGGAGAGAGAGTTATATCTCACATGTAGTGTGTAAAACAATTTCTTAAACTTTGTCCATGTCTCGGTAAAGTGAAATGCATTGATAATTACATGACAAAATAATTTTTTAAACAAATAGCGAAGAAATTAGAAATAATTAAATTCTTCTGCTTGGATCCCAGACATGCACAGTTGGAGCTTGCCTTGGATTAGAGTAAGTCAATATGGGGTTATTATGCAATTCGCTAGTGTTTAATCTTTCCCTTAATTTTTGTCGTTAACAGAATACTCGTGGTTGGACCACATCAATTTCAAGCCTCAGAGACTGGGAAAACCAAGAGCAGAACATCAGGCTGCCTACATACAGAGGCTAAGGAAGAATCGGAAAAATGGGCCGCCCGCAGAGAGAAGCAGCTTCAGATCTATGGATAGATCGATCGATAGATCTATAGATAGATAGATAGAACAAGAATTGTTGAGTATTATCTGGAACATTCCGTCGATTGGCCAGGAAAGGGGCAGTACAGCAAGAGATTGAAGGAGCAGAAACAAAAATTCTCAGTCAATCACCTTCAACTTTGTACAATGATTTTTTTTTTTGTTGAGAATCCTCAAATTGAAATAGCAAAACAAACCTTTTTCAGGTGTCCCCCTGCTCATGCATTACCAATGAAATACTCTAAATTTGTTCAGTGCATGTGTGGTATTTGTGAGAATGCAACAATGATGCTCTGTGCCTTATCATCTGTTGGTAGTCAATTTAAGTCTGTCAATGAAGCACTGAATGCCTCACTTTGTCCTATGTCTTTAGGACAGTTGTTGAAGCATACATGCGTTTTCGTCAATGATCATATTGTGGCACAGGTTCTGTTAAGCTGAAAATCATAACAGATTGTGACATCACGGCTTCAGTGAATTACCAGCACTGGGAGTATAATACAAACAAAGTTGGTAGAAAAATCATGAACAGTTGATGAGTTAGTCTACCGTTTTTCTCAAACTTTTGAGCTTACATGTTTGTACACCCAGGTGGCAGTGGCACCAGTTCAATTTATTAAGAAAGAATCTGCCATGTGATACTGCACTTCTTGTGCTTGGTTTTTCAGAAAATCATTCTTGTAAATATCGGTTTGAAGTTCAATCTGCTCACTGGATGTTAAACCAGGTTACTGTCCACCCTGCTGTCCTATACACCAAATATTCTACTTGTGGAGAGCTCCACACTACTTATCATGTGCACTAATATCAGATGATCTCATACATGATTTAATTTTTGTTCATTTTGTTCTTGAGTATGTGTTGCAGCAATGTACGCAAACCCGGTTTGTCATCTTCTCTGACAGCTGTGAGACACAATACAAGTCCAAACTGCCATCCCACCACCTGGGTCAACTCTCAACTAAATATAGTATTGAGAGATGTTGGTTTTTTTGGGGGGAGAAAGGCATGGGGATAAATGAATGTGACGCTTGTGGTGGAATGGTTAAAGCTTTTTTAACCCAGGCAGCGGTTTCAAACAGGATGATATTGAGAGCATTAAAAGAAATATTTGAATTTTTAAATTCCTCCTTGTCCCTTTCAGGATCGGCTTGCTCTCACCATGAGAGGCATTTTCATCGTATAAAAACCATCCCATATTGATAAAACTGCTAAGTCATCCAGTTTGAAAACAATGCCAGGCACTACAAAGATTCACGCTTTGAAGATTCTGAGTAAGGAGAAAATAACAATGTTCAAATAACTTGAAAGATTTTGTACTGATCAAATGGCCAAATACCAAGAAATATGTTGATGATTGTGTGAGTACTGTGAGACAGGCTGAAGCTGTGGCAATGACAGTTCGCAAAATAGTACCAGTGGTGCACATTTATTGAATATGAAGAAGAGGATGATGTTGTTAATGACGAAGCTGTTGTGATTATCAGCGCCGGAGAACCTTTTGAGGTTGATTGTGGGAGAGAGTGTGAAACTGTAAATGAATCATTTGCTTATATTTTATTTAAGGTATGGTTTAACATCAAGTATTGGTGTATTGTCTGTGCTGATTATTTCGGAATTTAAGGATTTAACTTTTAAGGAATTTTCACGATTAAATTATGCTACAATTGATATGTAACTTGTATTTTACTTTTTCATTTTGTTGTCTATAAAAAGAGAAATAATAGTGTGTTTATTTATAATTATTTAATCAGAAATGAAGTGGGGAATTTCCATGCATTAGAACCTCAAAATATGGGCGCCCACTATTATATGTAATTATGTACACAAAATATGTAGTCACAATTGATCAAGGATGTCAAAATGATCGTATTTAATTGTAATAATTGTTGTTTGTTCAACAATTTTTGTTCTTTGAGAACTATTCATTTCAGCAGACTCTGGGTGAGTGAAAGGTATTTATGGTTCTGATTAATGCACACATAGGGCCTACATTTTAAAAATCGGGGGGGGGGGGCTTCTTTTACGCAGTGAGATTGCTTGACAATGTGGCAATGTTTGCATGTGACAATCACTGCTCGACAATATTATTATTGCTCCTTTGGGGTGTATCTAGGTACTGGCAGAAATAGTGAAACATTTTTTACACATTGAGGAATGAATAGGCATGATAGGTAAATTGAGGGGTACAACTCCTACACAAGATTCAGCATGACAAAATAAGAACTTCTGCAAACATCACAAACACTGTTCTACTGATCTGCTTCTGGTGGGTTTGTTGATCTGTGCAGAAATTGTGAGACAGTGGCAGTTTTGCTGAATGGACACGCACAATTGGTTGATAAAGGGACGTAACTCCTACACAAAGAGTTTCAGTAGAAAAAAAATGCTACATTCTAAGCATGAAATTCAATTTCCTGCAATTTTGCTTCTTTGAAAAGTATTGATTTTTTTACGGTTTTCGAGATAACTGTGGTTTTATAGATGGTCGGCAGTTTGCAAAACCAAGGGGCGCAACTCGCTAAGAAATTCTTAAAATATTGAAAGAACGGTTATTATCGATTTAGCTTAGTGTCCTCTTCAACTTTCCTTCCTTAAATAGTAATATTTCACAATGATTGTAGACTAAAAAACCTAAAAATACCGCTAAATAGTAGTTAATATTAGCTTATTATGGCAAGGGCAATAACTCCGGATGAGTATTCAATATATCATCAAAAACAACATTTTTCACCGTTTCTAGATGTGACCTACAACTTTGATTCTTTGGGAAGTATTCAATTCCCCGTAATTCTAGAGTTATGATGAATTACAATAATCTTATTTTAGTAGGTAGATTTGACCCACTCTTATTTGGCAATGACTCATATGTAAAAAATTGCGAAGACATAATATAATAAACACGTTTAACAGACAAAATGACACATCTTCAAAGAAACAGACATGTGGACTGGAAGGTATACAAATCTAAAGACTTTACACAGTAGGCCTATGTCTCAAATCTCACCTTGCTGAACTTAAATGGTCCGATGGTCCGAGACAATGAAACGTTTTTTTTTTTTTTCGCTCTCCGGAATTTTAAACGGTATTTTAAAATAAAATTCTCGCGAGCTATGCGCTACCACTTGCAACTTAAAAAAAAATTAATTGGGGGGAGGCATAATTATTTTTCACCTTCCAATTCATTTTACTTACAGCCTTACCACATTGAACCCCCCCCCCCCCCCCCGCCCCCCAAAAAAGTTAAATTACACGGTGGCTAACAGACACCTAGGCTAACGGTCATCAAAGACCTTCTTCAAAAAAAAACAAAACAAACAACAAACAACAAAAACAAACAGCATTCATTTCAAAGGACGGGCCAGGTCTGTTGCAAGTCCCACGACATGAAAAAGAATCGAAATCATTATCAACCTTTGAACTGTCAGCACATTACACTTCCTGACCCTTGACCCCTGGTCCCTGGACTTCCGTGTCCGTCTCCCATGCTTCCAGCTGGGCTGATGAACACACCTTTGCAGCATTTTGCCGGCATATTATATCATATTATATGATGTGAAAGAATCAAAATAGATCAGTGCGAATTCGAAATTTCAAAGTTCAAAGTTGAGACGTTTTACACGATGTGATGTAGGCCCTAGATCTATATGAGCTTTTGTAATCAGCATGGAGTACCTGACGCAGCCAAAAACTTTAGAATTAGATCTAGAGTCTAGATCTCTCTACTAACTCGAGATCTAGACTAGCTAGATCTAGAATCTAGATCTAGATCTAGAGTGTAGACAGACAGACTAGATCTAGATGTTTGAGTTTGTTGTTTAACAGCTAGACCTATCAATTTACAAACACTTACTAGTAGTCATCGAGATTGTGTACTTAGTGGACAAACTAGCCCGAGTGATTGTAAAATGGCTAAAACATCAGATTCAGAATCTAGACCCCCGCGGGCCACAGCGTAAGTATCTTCAATTTCAAAACAAATGAAACCAACATCAACAGACTGGAGTGATAACTTTGTATCCAAAGTGTTTATCTGCCGATACTGTCAGATAAAATTCCACCTAGGATTTTTGGGAGGAGTACCTTACTCGAGCGCCACTTTTTGATAACAAACCCTAATCTATATATTTTTTCGGTACTTATTAATTTTGTTAGTTTATCCAATTGTCATTGGAAAAAAAGCAATGTTGGGGGCGTGAGGGTCTAGTCAGTTTGTATCAATGGGCGGTAGTCAGATTGACTACTCAGGCGAAAAGGGGCTGGGGTAGTTGTGTTAGTTTCTGGTCTTTGGCGCTCGAGTACGGAACTCTTTCCGGATTTTTTCTATCTGCCAGCATAAATTTTGTATGGCCACCCTTATTGTTGTACCTGACTCAAAAGTAAAGTTTGCTAACTATTGTTTTAATGTTAGGCACCAAGAAACATTAGCAAGTTTTGATATCGATCAAATTCAATCGCACCGTGTTTTTTAATTTTTCTTAAAAGTGACTATTGCACAAAATGTGATTATCTGAACTTTTTTTGAAGGATGAATGAAGTACACCAGAGAAACTCTACTTTGAAAATTGCATTTTATTTCAGTGATGAAACAAGTCAGTCAGTGATCATACAGACCAAGGCAGACATATATACATTAACTATGTTAATCTTTTTAACAAAGGCAGATTGGACATCTCAACCAAGGATGTAATCAGTTTCCGTGCACTATCACTATGTTAGGGCACCAGAGCAAATATCATCTTTACTACAGAGCTGCATAATATATTGCCGGCAGCATTGTCACGAGCGAGTGAGCGAGGATCAGTAGTTACGAGAAGAGGGTTAGAATAAAGTTAACCCACGGGGTAAGGGAAAGCGTGCATGTTGTGAGTGGTGGGGGTCTGAATGAGGTGAGAGCGCTGTATTACTATCACTGCACACTAAGACGTCCAAGAAAGCGGACGCAGGAGAAAGCCCTAGAGGGCGAACATGAGAGCAGTCGGAAGACTTGGGAGTAGTGTTTTTTCCAGTGATGACTGGTAGGTGGGACGATGATTGATAATTATGATTGATGTATTATATTCATTACCATGATGTAAATAAGTATATGTGAGGAATGTGGAAGTCCTTGATACTGTATATAGCAATGTGCGCCATGAGCGATAGATGTAAGTTGAGTTCATGGATTTGTAGCGAGAGTGAGTATTGTGTACTACGGTGGAGGTGTGTTACCGTAGGATGTTTGGTGAGTGAAATGTGAACTATTGTGTGTACGCTTCATGAGTTGTAAGGAGGGGTGAAGTGAATAGAAGTGGTATGGTATTATACCAATGTAATGTTATTCTTGTAGGTGCCGGGGTCGGGCCGAAGAGCGCCGCCTACGGTGAGCACAGGGGATAGGCCAGCATAGGGCCGGAGGCCACACATAGGTCAGGAAGGAAGCTGTCGGTGCAGGACAGTAGAGGCACATGGGTCGTGGCAGTTTGGCCACCGACAGGGACGTATATGTGATCGTGAATGTGCTATTGAAATGCTAATGTGCTATTGCCATGTTGATGTGCTATTGAAATATTAATGTGCTATTAAGACCCTGAGAGGAGAGGCTGAGGCCGAAGTGTCTTTAGAAAGTAACTACCGGGTTGTGGACCCGAGGAAGAGTGCATGTGGGAATAAGGCCGTTGGACGGTAGTAAATTCAATAGTATAGTATATATGTAATTGCACTTTTATCTGTATCTTTATGTATAATAAATGTGTGAGTCTGATGGGTTGTTCTGTTAAGTGTTATACTTGTTCGTTCGTGATTGTTGTCCTGTTATAACCATCGCATCTCCCATCACCATAATGGGAAGTGTCCAATAAATAATGCAATTATGTCCTTTTTCTTTTAAATATCAGCATATTGTCCCCCGTTCCTCCAATACCACTGAACATTGTGCGGGGCGGTTGCATGGCAAAGATTTGCAGATATCAGGGAAATGCTGTAGCTGTCAAATTCGCAGTGCTTTACTTATCTTTTTTTAAACCTCGACCTGACTGTTTCTTCAGAAGAAGTGGCGATATATCGATACACACACACTATGGCAGTTAACCAAGAAATCTAGGTAAAGGCCTAGTATCAACGGCGCACGAATGTTTTGTGGGGAAAAAAAAAATTACTTTGTAGTACTCTGTACTTTTACTGCCGTACACTTTGCATGGCACTCCGCACTCATGTTACTAAAGGCAAGGATCATCCTCCGTGTCCACAGACCGCCTGTCCTACCCATCCCTGCCAGCAGTGCAAAAAGAAATAAAGAGGTCTTATTGGGGAGTTGTGTGGGCATTTTTGGTAGCACAGTGGTAGATCTAGTGCACTTCTTTTGCCGCGGTCGGATAGAAATGTGTCGATATGAGGAAAGAATGGAATAACACGTCGAGTTTTGATACTCTCTAAAAGCTATTTCGAATTCTTCGAATGACGAAAACGCATCCCCTTTGATAAACGTGGCCATCCTTCGTTTGTATCACGCGCCTCTAGCCTTCAACATTTTCATTACACACTGTATAGATCTTACATGTGTATGTAGTCGGTAGGCTTAGGCCTATGGCCATGCGCCAGACTGACTGCGCATACCAATCAACTTCCGGAACTGGGACCAATAAGGCCCAGCTCGGCAAAAGCTTATTGGACCAATTGGGCAAATTTAAGCACTTCGATTTTGTATTTAGCGAGTGATCTCCCCAGATTCAAACCCTTCTCCGTCTTCCTCCCTTGTTCCGTTCACAAACATTAATTTTGTATTGGGCACGTATTGAAAACGATGGCATGGTTGAAATTGGAGAGGCTTTACTGAATAAGAATGGAATGGTATTGATTAAATGGATATGAAAGTTGAGGTCTAATCTGTAGATATGGGTTTAGTCATGCTTATTTCATAGGAAACCCTCACAGTTGCACAGGGTCCCCAGTAACATAGTGGTTAGCATCTTTGCTTGTCAGTCAGGTGACTATGGTTCGATTCTCGGCAGGGTAGTTGTTTTTATTCTATTTTCTTTTTTAAATGAAAGTCTTTTTTTATCAGGAATAAATCTTTTTTTTAATCCAAGAAGTAAGAACAATAATAAAATCCTCTTTTTTTTTTTTTTTGTATCTTCACCTGTCAATCGGGGGACAGTAGTTCAATTCTCAGCAGGGTAGGTTTTTTTCTTCTTCTTTTTTTACAAATGTCTCGTTATCAGCAATCATGTTTTTGTTTATCCAGCAACAATAATTAATTTATACATGTACTGAATAAACCCAGTTGTTTGGTTTTTGTAATTGTGAGTGTGCATGAGAAAACCGACAATATGTCGACAGAGCTGATTTTGAGAAAAACAGCTTTGAAGTGAAAATATGGGTCCGACACAAACTTCCAACTTGGCTGTTGTTTAGGGGACCGTGGCATGTTACAGGGTAAACTGTAGACGAGCAGTGAACACTACTCACTATGATATCCATAAAGGCTTTGTAATTAGACTACGGTCTCCTAACAAGATCCAAAAACTTCCGACTTGGCTGTTGTTTATGGGACCGTGGCATGTTACAGGGTAAACTGTAGATGAGCAGTGAGCACTTCTCATTATGATCTCTATGATGGCTTAGTTATTAGACTACGGTCTCCTAAAAGCAATCATTCCAATATTAATGGGTCAATTAGCTATTGCCACTTTTAGGATTAAATGCCGTTTTCTCAAAATCTTGTTTTAGGGGGGTCACTGACTTCAATTTATCAGAAAAGTCTTGTCTTTTATTATATACAGAACTCAAAATGTCATGTTTGCGACTTATTGTGGGTTTTCTCATGCACACTCACGATTAGTCAGCACCAATACTTTCGGTCAACAGAGTGTTTATCTGCCGATGACTGGTTTAGTGATGTTTATTTTGGAAAAATTCCTTCACAATTATACAGGGTCCTCAATAGCATAGTGGTTAGCACCTTCGCCTGTCAATCGGGTGGCTGTGGTTCGATACAATCTGTTTAGGTCTAATTTTTTGTTTTTAAAATCCAACAACAAAAATAATTAATACCATTAATAGGGAATAAATCCGTTTTTTTGTTTTGTTTTGTTGTATGTAGTCAACACCAATACTGGCAGACAAACCAGGGCCGATATTGTTGGCGAATAAACCTGGGTAGTATCCGCCGATAATGTTGGCTGATAATGGCAGCTTTTAGTATCGTAATGATGGGACCGATTTGTATTTTGTTTGCGGGTGAATTTTGGGGAAAGTTTTAGGGATAGGGAGTGTCAATTGCCACCATGGAATACGGTGTCCATTGTCAATTCAAGTGCGCATTGGAATGGTCAGATGGACCTGGGGGGGGGGGGGGGTGCTGTGAGGGCCTAGTCAGATTGACTAATCAGGCGAAAAGATCCTGGGGTAGCCATTGGCAATCGACGTACTGCCAATAGCCACCGCAAAATGCGGTGGTAATTGATGCTACCGGAAAATGCGGTGGTAATTGACACTACCTTAGGGACATTAGATCTAGTGTCTCGATTTGTTCATAGACAATAGCAATAGACTTAAATAAGATGTGACAGTGCCTCCTTTGGGGCCACTAAAAAGAGCATACAATGTACAGTTTGCATGATTGGGGGCAGAGGTCCAAAATGCATCATTATCATATGAAAAAAGTTCTTGATATATCAAGATAAATTAGTAAGATGATTTTGCTACAGTCCTACAACAAGAAAGGAAGGAGAAATGGCCAGAATTTTCCAAGTGACTGAAATTATATTACAAAATAAACTGATTAAACTACATAATTTTATACTCCGGTCAAGGCCTAGATTGATCAAAGAAAGCGTACCCAAAATAATTCAGTATTTTCTCTATACTGGCATTGTGATTGTTAACTATTATTGGTTTATGATATCCATGCATTGGCTGCTGATGGCAGTGTGAAATTGTGCAAGCAAAATGGGCCAGATGTCCCATCTTATATCTAGTATCTTTGATTAGATTTAGATCTCATCTAGTTAACGTTTTGTTGGCAACATGGCTACCAGAACTTTCTTGAAAAGTGGTCACAAGTCAGTAACAAAAATCCTAATGTGCTTATTTTGGCCGAACTGCCGTATGATGGCTTCTATACATGTAATGGAGTTAGAGGGTGACTGCGTAATAAAAACTTAAGAAACTTGGTGCGCTGTTTAAATTTTTGATGATAATTGTGTGGACACCTCCATTTGGGACAAAATTCAGTGTTTGATGCTGTTTAATAATTTATTCACCATTTTTTGAACCGCAAAACAAGAGACGCATTTTTTTTTTAGTAGAATCGAAAAGTGTGACCGGAAATTGCATTCTGTGCCACAGTTCACACACATTGTTGGCCTTGAGTCAACTGTATCACATCTTTGTATTCTTCATGGAATCATGGTATAGCAAAAAGATCTGTTAGTCTTTTCATCGAACCCAAGTGGCATTATTAATCTGACCTAAATCTAGATATGTAGTTGGGTTTGGCACAAAGAATTTGCAAGATTTATCTTACAAGCGTGGGCGGCTAGTTTATTATAATTATGACAATAACTCAATTAAATCCAGTTAATTTTCACCAAAGGCTAATTTTGCACATTTACTGGAATGTTGGTGACATGCAGCAATGTTGTGCCTCAATGCTGTTCAAACACTTGGGTTCATGACGCTGACATTACACTTTACATGTAAAGTTCAGATGCATAACAAAGAAACTAATGTTAATGCTAACTGTTTAGGATCAGTGTGATGTTTGATCCATTTATTTTATTTCATTTTCTAATTTCTTTTTCACAGATCATACCAGGCCTGGAAGCACCATATATTGAACACAACAGCTGTTAACATTTATGTTAATGAGATGCCGAGATATGTCTTCTTTACTCATCCTGGCCTCAATTATTCAGATTTTGACAGACATGGTTTGTAAATTCCTTGCTTTTTTGTTAGTATTAGTACAGCCATTCAACCATCCACCCGAACAGACATGCAAGAAAACAACTACCCAGTTCTTGCGTGCCATGTTTATGGATTTGAGATTTCATACTGTATCAGTATCACTATCAGTCATGGCCCATTTGGTAAACTTCACTATCTGTTTATTCAGTTCTGTGTGTTTCTGCCATTTCATCCATCCATACCAGCACTTAGGACTGAACTACAAGTGCAATAACAGTCTGGTCTTGTACTAACCTGTTTCTACTAGTACACATTTATACTTGGGTTATACTTATACTTATACACAGTGATTTAAGGCACCTCTCCCATGTAACACTTGCTGCCCTGGCTGAGCAAGTCTGTAGTTCACTCAGCTTTGTGTCCACTGATCTATCAAACTGACTATTGTATTCCATCTTTTGATTCACCGAGCTATCTTTGTGATGTGCTGCTTACTAATTTGTCTGGATGCCAATGTCATTTGGTTATGGCAAATCCATTCCATAGACAATTCCTACCATATATTAAATGTGAAAGCAATCACCCATTTTACTTGTGCACTCACTCACCTACTCATGTACACACCTGCTTTTGTACTTGCCCTCCTGTTCATGCTCTCACCCACCTACTCATGCACTCACCCACCTACTCATGCTCTCACCCACCTATTCATGCACTCACCCACCTACTCATCCATACACCCACCTAACCATGCCCTCACTTACCTACTCATCTATACACCCACCTAACCATGCCCTCACTTACCTACTCATCCATACACCCACCTAACCATGCCCTCACCCACCTACTCATCCATACACCCACCTAACCATGCCCTCACTCACCTACTCTGACTACTCATCTATACACCCACCTAACCATGCCCTCACTTACCTACTCATCTATACACCCACCTAACCATGCCCTCACTCACCTACTCATCCATACACCCACCTAACCATGCCCTCACTCACCTACTCATCCATACACCCACCTAACCATGCCCTCACTTACCTACTCATCCATACACCCACCTAACCATGCCCTCACCAGCGTGTCCAGCGAAGTCGGAAAGTCGGATTTTGGTCGGATTTTTAACTCACGGTCGGAAAAGTCGGATTTTGGTCGGAAAAATCGATATTTGGTCGGAAAAAAATATATGAAGTGTTGCCGATAAGGGGAAAAAAATTATCGCGCAGAAGGAAAAAAAAAATACCCCTGAAACCCAAACCCAAGCTGCGTCAAAATCGCCCTGCCAGTTGTTTTTGCGTGTTTTTTGTGTTTGCACTTGTAATTTTGAAACATTTTCCGCGCGCTAGACTGGTAGGATTTTTTAAAGGAGTGGTAGGATTTTTTGAAGTTGGAAAGTGCTGGACACCCTGCTCACTCACCTACTCATCCATACACCCACCTAACCATGCCCTCACTCACCTACTCATCTATACACCCACCTAACCATGCCCTCACCCACCTACTCATCCATACACCCACCTAACCATGCCCTCACTCACCTACTCATCCATACACCCACCTAACCATGCCCTCACTTACCTACTCATCTATACACCCACCTAACCATGCCCTCACTTACCTACTCATCTATACACCCACCTAACCATGCCCTCACTCACCTACTCATCCATACACCCACCTAACCATGCCCTCACTCACCTACTCATCTATACACCCACCTAACCATGCCCTCACTCACCTGCTCATCCATACATGGGGACAAGGTGGTCTAGAGGCAAGGTGCTCGCCTCTCATGCCAAGGGTCCCGGGTTCTAAACCCGGCCGGTGCAGGCATGTTGGAAGTTTGGGATTTTTCTCATATTTTCATGTCCCTGATCCTATTGAGGGGTAGGATCGAGTACCTAGTCTTCTCGGGTAAGGACGAAAAAATTCGGAGGGCCCGTGTGCACGTTGCGCACGTTAAAGATACCTTGGCAGTTGGAAATCGTAAAGAGCAGGCCGAACAGGCCGCTGCCCGGGCAAAATTAAATAAAAATTCATCCCTACCACCCACTCCCCCTCATCCCCCCACCACCAAAAAAAAACAAAAAACGCCGACCGGCGCTGCACTGTGGCGACGACGTGCCTGCTCCAGTTGTAACTGGGGGTGCAATGGCACAAAGGCAAAATTTCTCAAATGAGATTAAAGAGTTATACAAATAAAAAATACAAATACAAATACAAATACACCCACCTAACCATGCCCTCACTTACCTACTCATCCATACACCCACCTAACCATGCCCTCACTTACCTACTCATCTATACATCCACCTAACCATGCCCTCACTTACCTACTCATCTATACACCCACCTAACCATGCCCTCACTTACCTACTCATTCATACACAAACCTAACCATGCCCTCACTTATCTACTCATGCATTCATCCACCTAACCAAGGCCTCATTTACCTACTCATGCATTTGCCTACCTAATCATACCCTCACTTACCTACTCATCTATACACCCACCTAACCATGCCCTCACTTACCTACTCATTCATACACCCACCTAACCATGCCCTCACTTACCTACTCATCTATACACCCACCTAACCATGCCCTCACTTACCTACTCATCTATACACCCACCTAACCATGCCCTCACTTATCTACTCATCTATACACCCACCTAACCATGCCCTCACTTACCTACTCATCTATACACCCACCTAACCATGCCCTCACTTACCTACTCATCTATACACCCACCTAACCATGCCCTCACTTACCTACTCATTTATACACCCACCTAACCATGCCCTCACTTACCTACTCATCTATACACCCACCTAACCATGCCCTCACTCACCTACTCATCCATACACCCACCTAACCATGCCCTCACTTACCTACTCATCTATACACCCACCTAACCATGCCCTCACTTACCTACTCATCTATACACCCACCTAACCATGCCCTCACTCACCTACTCATCCATACACCCACCTAACCATGCCCTCACTCACCTACTCATCCATACACCCACCTAACCATGCCCTCACTCACCTACTCATCTATACACCCACCTAACCATGCCCTCACTCACCTACTCATCCATACACCCACCTAACCATGCCCTCACTCACCTACTCATCTATACACCCACCTAACCATGCCCTCACTTACCTACTCATTTATACACCCACCTAACCATGCCCTCACTTACCTACTCATCTATACACCCACCTAACCATGCCCTCACTCACCTACTCATCCATACACCCACCTAACCATGCCCTCACTTACCTACTCATCCATACACCCAACTAACCATGCCCTCACTTACCTACTCATCCATACACCCACCTAACCATGCCCTCACTTACCTACTCATCTATACACCCACCTAACCATGCCCTCACTTACCTACTCATCTATACACCCACCTAACCATGCCCTCACTCACCTACTCATCCATACACCCACCTAACCATGCCCTCACTTACCTACTCATCTATACACCCACTCACTCACCTACTCATCCATACACCCACCTAACCATGCCCTCACTTACCTACTCATCTATACACCCACTCACTCACCTACTCATCCATACACCCACCTAACCATGCCCTCACTCACCTACTCATTTATACACCCACCTAACCATGCGCTCACCCACCTACTCATCTATACACCCACCTAACCATGCCCTCACCCACCTACTCATCCATACACCCACGTAACCATGCCCTCACCCACCTACTCATTTATACACCCACCTAACCATGCCCTCACCCACCTACTCATCCATACACCCACCTAACCATGCCCTCACTCACCTACTCATCTATACACCCACCTAACCATGCCCTCACCCACCTACTCATCCATACACCCACCTAACCATGCCCTCACTTACCTACTCATCCACACACCCACCTAACCATGCCCTCACTTACCTACTCATCCATACACCCACCTAACCCTGCCCTCACTTACCTACTCATCCATACACCCACCTAACCATGCCCTCACTTACCTACTCATCCATACACCCAACTAACCATGCCCTCACTTACCTACTCATCCATACACCCACCTAACCATGCCCTCACTCACCTACTCATCTATACACCCACTTAACCATGCCCTCACCCACCTACTCATCCATACACCCACCTAACCATGCCCTCACTTACCTACTCATCCATACACCCAACTAACCATGCCCTCACTTACCTACTCATCCATACACCCACCTAACCATGCCCTCACTTACCTACTCATCCATACACCCACCTAACCATGCCCTCACTTACCTACTCATCTATACACCCACCTAACCATGCCCTCACTTACCTACTCATCTATACACCCACCTAACCAGGCCCTCACTTACCTACTCATTCATACACCCACCTAACCATGCCCTCACTTACCTACTCATCCATACACCCACCTAACCATGCCCTCACTTACCTACTCATCCATACACCCACCTAACCATGCCCTCACTTACCTACTCATCTATACACCCACCTAACCATGCCCTCACTTACCTACTCATTCATACACCCACCTAACCATGCCCTCACTTACCTACTCATCTATACACCCACCTAACCATGCCCCCACTCACCTACTCATGCATTCATCCACCTAACCAAGGCCTCACCCACCTACTCATGCATTTGCCTACCTAACCATACCCTCACCCTTTTACTCATGCATTTACCTGTCCAACCACGTTACAACCACCTACTCATGCACTCACCCACCCACTTGTGCACTCAGCCACCTACTCATGCACTCACCCACCTACTCATGCACTCACCCACCCACTTGTGCACTCAGCCACCTACTCATGCACTCACCCACCTACTCATGCACTCAGCCACCTACTCATGCACTCATCCACCTACTCATGCACTCAGCCACCTACTCATGCACTCACCCACCTACTCATGCACTCAGCCACCTACTCATGCACTCATCCACCTACTCATGCACTCACCCACCTACTCATGCACTCAGCCACCTACTCATGCACTCATCCACCTACTCATGCACTCACCCACCTACTCATGCACTCACCCACCCACTTGTGCACTCAGCCACCTACTCATGCACCCAGCCACCTACTCAAGTACTCACCCCCCTACTTGTGCACCCACCCACCTACCCATGAACTCACTTATATGCTTGTGCACTCATCCACCTACTTATTCACTCATCCATCTACTCATTCATTCACCCACACTTTTAGCCACCTACCTGTGCACTCATCCACCTACTCATGCTCTCACCCACCTACTTGTCTACTAACCCACCTACTCATGCATTCTCTCATCTACTCATGTTCTCACACGCCTACTTGTGCACTAACCCACCTACTTGTGCACTTAACCCACCTACTTGTGTACCAACCCACCTACTTACACACTCACCCAACTACTGATGCACTCGCTCACATACTGATGCACTGAACCACACATTAATGCACTCACCCACCTACTCATGCACTCACCGTCTGCTCATACAATCATCCTTTCTCAACTCCGCTCTTCCTCATATTTCAGGAAATCCACATCTGACCAACCTCATGCACCTCACAAATGATACTTTTAGTATAGCTGTTCAGCCAGACCTTGCAGCAGGTGACATCACCAAGAGTTTCATGAACTGGAAAGAACTGAATAAGGATAGGCTAATATTTGTAGCTTCTACCAAGTTTGAGATTTCAAAGGCAGCATATAACAGCAATATACCAAAGTGGCCCGTGGATGCTAAAATTTCATTTGGAGGCATGCGATCAACATCATTTGTGATGAGGTATCAGCTTTATCCACTGGGAAGACAAGAACCTTTCCTCACCAGATGGGCAACAATTGTCTCCATTGATCCCAGGACTCGTAAGCCAATGCTTTTGCCAGATTGGCTCAAGAATGACTTGAAAGGATGTGAAGTAATAATGTCTGATGTCAAAGTCAACAAATTTCCAAGGCCATCAAATACATTTTGTGAAAGATTGAAGGTTGGCAAATTGTTTTGTGTTTATCTTGTAAATTTACCAGTTTCTTTCGATGTTCAAATGTGGGCAGACGTCATTTCAGCCTGACATTAGTTACTTGCATGTACATGATATCTTTCACGCCATGTTTTTTGATATCACGATTTTATCAGTACTGGTAGTGCAGGACAGAAATGTGAAACAGCATTGATCAATCAAGATACATTTTATTGTATAATATTATAAATAAATGTGTATAAATAAATTATCCTAGGCAACAAGGAGCGTAGAGAGAGAAAGACCAAGTGCATTCTTTTTTATCAAATCTGTTTGCATGATTCTTGTGTATATTTTGAATTGGCAGTTAGGCCTTCAACAATCTTAAACAAGTTGAAAACTTAAAACTTTGTTACACAAATCATAACTTGACCAAAAAAAACAACAACACCAACTTCTGAAGGTTGGTGTTAATGCTTTTCCTTAGCACACAGATCAGTGTAAAATGATTTGTCTTCTTTTATGCAGTTATTTTAGGTGGTAACATGATGAAATTTGCCACTTCCTGAATTCCACACTTTATGATTTCATACCAGGAGAGGACTTTTTCCTTTTGCATAAGTGGAGGCTTCTTTTTATAAAAAAAAATACTCAGCAGATTATACTTATTTTTTGATGGGTACCCCTTAAGTGAGTGAGCTTAACTTGTTAAATGTGGTTATGTTTCGTCAGTATTGTGTCATCCTGTTAGTTGTCTTTTTCGTATATATTTGTTTGTTTTAGTTGCTTTTTGAAAAATAGAGAAGGAATGAGATTTGTTACTGCAAATGTTTGTTAGTTTTCTACTTGCTCCTGGTCTGTACAGAACCTAGGGGTGAGCTCTTCCTGCTTTTCCGTCTTGTCAAAAGAAGCGTGCGTTGTCAGTCCAGATGCCACAATAATACATGTAATAAAGATCTCTAAGCTGAAAAGTCCACTGTAAAGTGACTGTTTATGTTCCAGAGTTCTATTCCTGTCCTAATCAACTTGTAATTGAAAGCGCAATTGTAGCATAAAGAAAGAGGATGCGGTAATTAACGAACTTTTAAAAAAAAAAATGCTAATCATTTGAGGGAGCATGTGGTAAACTATTGCAACTCCATTTTCACAAATGTTGCAGGAGAAGCACAAATCTGCCTAACTTTCTTCATCAGATTTAATAGTTACGATATTTTGATAAATGTTATGTAACCCTTAGTTTTCAGAATTTAAACCCCCGTGTGTAACACAGCCAGCAGGTTGTCAAGGGCAACAAGCATGCCAAATATCTCAATTTTTGAAAACAGTTAAAGTTGTGATTGTTTACCATATGGTCCACAATATTAAAACACATTTTGATGTTAAGCATATGTAGGAGGAACGATATTGGTGTTGAACTGTTTGGTTTCTGACGGATAAATATTTCACTTCTGTACAGTTACATTGCTGGAGACTCATTTTAGTGTTTCTATCTTCCTTTTCTCTACAGGTGATGTACTTAGAAACTGATCTCCAAAATCACACAAACTTTGCCAGCTATGTGAAGTATGGTTTAGATACTTTACATTTGGCTCTTGCTTTGAAGTCAAGAAATATCAAAAGGAGCCAAAATCATGTGTATAAGGCAGTACAAGTAAACAGTCTTGAAGTAAAAGCCACTGAAGGACATCCGCAGGCACAGCAGCAAGAAAGTGAGAGTCATTCAGTGGTAGGCAAGAGCACACAAAATCATCCCACTGCTGTCAAATGGTTGACTGAGGAAAATCTAGCTGACGGAGTGAAAAGTCTGGAGATTTGTTATCTACAAGAGTGTGTGGAAGGGGATGTCATAGATGTGCATGTGTGGCAGGAGGATGATACAGAATTTGTTGTGAAATGCTCTGTTGAAGCCACAGATGGAACTCCTTTAGCTCAGTTCATACTGGAATATTTTTCACCATCTCCTCATCTTTGATTTTTAATTGGGGTGAAGTTGTTGTTGTTTTTGGAAAGGGAGTGGGGGCAGATGTAGTTAATGCTTTTCCTGTATGTTATTTGTTAATCAGAATTTTAAATTCTAAATGACTGCCAACAGTTCCAGAAGTTAACATTGTATCACTGACTGCATGGTTGACTGTAAGCTAGTATGCACTGGGGAGCGAATTAGCTGCTAATGTTGATTGATTGTGAGCTGATTACACGTCATGTACTTTGTGTATCAGCTGAGCTTTTATTGACTGATGACTATGTTTGATGCAGAGGTATTTGGTTTGGTATCTCTTACTGTGATGTGATACTCTGGTTTGGACTGAATAACCCTTACTGACTGTGATATTGTACATGTATTAACTTAACAAAATATCCCTACTTGACTTCATGTTTTTATAAGTTGATGATATATGATTTGGTTAGTATCATGGACTGGCTGTTAACCCTTTGAACCCTGCCCACTATGCTATTATTTACCCCCTTCCCAGGGCCCTTGGGGCTATATAGGGTATGTCAGGTTATTGGGTTATTGTTTATAACTCAAAATACATTGTATATGAACAGTAACTTCATGGAAGAGGCTTTTGATTCATAGATATTTAGATTTATATGGATCTGTTCATCACAAGTTATCTAAGTTTATGTTTAACCAATACTTCTTAAGAACAACATCCAATCGTTTGACCTGATAAGTTAAAAATTTTGTTCGTTTTACTAGTTAATTTTGTGTTGTGAATTAAAAATTTAATCTAGATCTGTCTGACTTTTGTTTCCTATTTTCTTCAATTTCTGGGCCCTTGCAATGTGTGTTTGAAAATACAGTGGAAACGGTTAATCCGAAAATAGCTAAACCGAAAGAAAACAAGAGTCCCCGAATTTTTGCCTCTTTATCTTTGTTAACAAACTAGCGCTAAACCGAAATAGCCCTATTGTTAAACCGAAAAGAAAATTGCTGGATTCAGTGGCCAGTCCACTGTGATTCGCCACAGGCCAAATCAAGCTACTGTACCATCCCTCTACACCTCCCCCCCTCAAAAATAATTTGAAAAACCGAGCAGAGTGCTTTGTTCTGAACGATCATGCAGGCCTACATAGGAGCGGCAACACTACGGGAGTAGGGGAGAGGAAGGGAGGCATATAATTTTGCTGGTCCGAAATCAGACAGCATCAGACATGACTTTTGGTGCATCGCGGGTGACCTTTCTGGTAAACTATGTCATCAGAGGGAGAACACGGTGTAGTAGCGAACGCGGACAGCGTATTTCATGGCATCGTGTACAGTAACGGTAACGAGATCAGTAAGACGGCGGTTCTGTACTGTCCATCCACACTCTACTCTCTACCCGCATAATCCATTCTCTGTGTGTCTCTAGACTGAGCAATCGCCCGTCCTCATTATCAGTCAAAAACATTCAGCAACGGAGGACATGTTGAGTCTGTTTTGCTTATGGACTTTCTTGATTTGTTCGTGTTCTCTTCGATAGTGATTTGGGCTACCTCACTTGAAACTGGCGTTTTTCAAGCCTCCAAACCGAAGCTCTGTCTAAACCGAAAACAAACCCGTGGTCCTGCCGATTTCGGTTTAAACGTTGTCTACTCTATATATAAATTATTGTCATCGTTAACCTACTATTTTGTTTGCATTTGGTATCGAATCATAAAATTAATGTACTCTTTCAATATTTGACACCAAGGAAGCAATGAGCCACCCGTTTAACAGAATACCTCATGCACTGCTAAGAGAATAATCATACTGTTTCAGTAGCCTTCGTCATCCTGTTGACTTGTAAAATGTTTCTTTTTTTAAAAATTTGAAACACAGAAACATGTTTGAAATGAATCTTTTCTTTCATCTTTTCTTTGCTATCTCTACTACCACTTTCATTTAGAATTCTAGCAAAGGGGTTAATACCAGCCTTTTTGCTGCAACACTGAATAATTGTTCCTGATTTAAACTGATCTGGACGGAATAGTGTTTTCTGTACGCTCAGGCAAACACCTTTTAAATGTGACAGAGATGATGGAGCTGTGATTGGAAAAAATACCAAAAGAGCAATAGTGCCTATGAAAAAGAGAGTGTTCGAACTTCACTAAGACTTTAACTGTTTTCAAGTAAATTTTGTTCAATCATTTTTTGCTACTTATTATTTAAATAGGATACCAAGAGAAAATACGAGAAATATTATCGGTTTATTTTTGTTTGTCTTGCGGCAACGGGCGTACCTTTATTCACTGAAAGATTGGAAGTTCTTGTGCGTGTTCATAATGTTATCACAATGGAGATGACCACTCATTCATTCTTAGGCACATTTTTTTGCAGAAACCAAATATGAAAGAAGCCTGTTTACTGATTCTGTGAAGAGCAACTTAATGCATACAAGTTGGTGTAAAACTAAACAAAAAAAATCTAAATTGGTTGAAACAAAGCAAATTTAGGGAAATGCTTTTCCTAGAATGTTGTGATTCATCTCAGCTTTCAATACAGAGGTGACATAATTATGTATCTATCAGTTAATCCATTCAAAAATGATTCAGGCGAAACATTCTGATAATGGGTGGCATGCTTTTATTTGCTCCAAAGTGCGTGATGATGTCAGATGTCAAATACATCAGAAATGTTGCCATGGCAGCTAGCAATATTTTGAAAATATTCTCACTAGAATTCAAATTATGCCAAGTTTCTCTTTCATAATAATTATATATTCAAAAAGAAATAAAAAATCTTCAAGTAGTAATCAACTACAGTCGACTCCACTTAAAATGAAGTCGCTTAAAATGATCTTCTTTTAGTATGATGTTTTTCTTTTATCCCTTCCCCAATGCCTCATTTCCGTAAAGTAAAAACGCATAGTATGACATCTTTCTATCCGTTTTTACTCTTTGTGTGATCTCATTTTGAAGTCCCAAAGAGGGAAAAAAATGCTTAGTATGATTTTCCTAAACCGTGTCATGGTCAAAATACACGCCGTCATCTTTCGTAATCGTCATTTTGCTACAGCTCATACGGTCTGCCATTGCTCTTTGTCTGCCTCGCCTTGTTTACATCTGTTATGTCACCTACCCAGCGTGCGCCCGAGGCGCCATGCGTACGACTGGATGTGGTCGCTTTGTCCATGAGTGTAGGATTTTAATTTTATTCTGCTGGCATCACTGATCCCTCGCACTCATGCGAGCTCAAATATGTTGCCATGTATTATTCATCAGGTGGATCGATAATGCAGTGTAATAGTAAACGGTGCATCTGAAATCGTAAAATTCACAGGGCCACTGATTTTACTCAGGTCGGGCATTGAGAGCAGATGTTACGATAGAGAGAAAAAGCAAAGGGTGACCCACGTGGATGTACTGTAACGGTTCGTTCTCACCAAATGGTCATGTGAACACGGCCGAGCGCCCGTTTTGAAATGACTAAACATGAATATTTACCCCCAAAAATTCTTTATAAAGCGATAAAACGCCAAGCCTTCCCGCCTCTACCTAATTTTGGGTCGCTGAATTCAAATCTGTGCTAAAAAATAACACTTGATGAAAAAATTGTATTTTAAATTTTTCTTCAAGCATCCCGCCCGTGCTATTTTAAGACACCATGGGCCTGGCGCGCCCGTGCAGATGCGGGGCCCTCTTGCAGAAGAGGGACAGCAAAGAATACATTTGACGTGATACTGCGTGTCGTAAGAGGCGACTAAAGGTGCAAAGGTCCTGGTCTCCCGAGAAGAGCCAGTTGGCGGTGGGCCAACTACCCACCCTGTAAAAATAAACCAGTTACAGAAACACAAGCAAATACTTTAAATCAGTCTTTTATCTTGGGAGAAGGGGGAGCATCTGCACCTGTAGATTCAATGAAGGACAATGGACAAAGCCGAAAGGACTCCACTGGCCCGACTGCTCCTTCATCAAACAAGTCACTCCGGATTGCGTCGTGGAATGTCCGCTCCATGTATGAAGCAGGAAAGAGTGCCCAGGTTACAACGGAGATGAGGCGATACAGACTGCACATACTTGGAGTTAGCGAGACCCGCTGGATACAGTCCGGACTGAAACAACTTAATTCTGGGGAAAAGATTTTGTATTCTGGAAGGGAGGACAAAAAGCATACAGAAGGGGTAGCGATCATCTTGAGCAAGCACGCCCAGAGGTCACTGAGGGGATGGGAACCCTATGGAAGGAGAATTATATTGGCATCATTTACTACAAAGAACAAGAACATCAACATGAACATTGTGCAGATATACGCCCCAACAAATGAAGCAACCGATGAGGACAAGGACGATTTCTACAACCAGCTTCAGGAAATAGTTGACACATTGCCAAGAAAAGATGTGAACATTATAATGGGAGACGCCAATGCCAAGATAGGACAGGACAATACAGGGTATGAAGACATTATGGGGCGCAATGGTTTGGGACAAATGAATGAGAATGGAGAGCGGTTTGCAAGTTTCTGCGCATTTAACAGCTATGTGATTGGAGGTTCAGTATTCCCACACAAGAGGATCCATAAGGCCACTTGGATTTCACCGGATGGAGTAACTGAAAACCAGATTGACCACTTTTGCATCACCCGACGATTCAGACGCTCACTGGAGGATGTCATAGTACAGAGAGGAGCTGATGTTGGATCTGACCATCACATGCTGCTGGCAAGACTCAAACTCCGCCTCAAGAAACAAGGTACCAGAGCAGGAACAAAGAGGAGAAAGTTTCAAGTGAGCCTTCTGGATGGAGACAAGAAGGAAGAGTTCCAGCTGACACTGAGGAATAGATTCAAACCCCTTGTTGACCTCGAAGAGACAGTAGATTTGGAGACTCACTGGGCTAAGGTAAAAGGAGTATTTACATCGACATGTCAGGATGTTCTTGGGGAAAAGAAAGTGGAACACAAGGAATGGATCAGTCAAAAATCACTGGACTTGATAAGGATAAGAAGAGACCTAAAAGAACAGGTAAATGCAAGTCGTACAAGAAGCTCAAGAGTTGGTAACCAGGAAGATAACCGAGCATCAGCTAAAGAGGTCAAAAAATCAATTAAAAAAGATAAAGAGGAGTTCATAGGAATGTTAGCAGAGAAAGCAGAGAAGGCAGCAACAGGAGGACACACGAGGATCCTCTACCAGACTACAAAGACTCTTGCTGGAAAATATGGAAAACCGGAAGTTCCTGTCAAGGATTACAACAGGCAGGCTATTTTTGGAAAGGAAGCTCAGGCAAAAAGATGGATAGAACATTTTAGTAGCCTCCTGAACAGACCTCCACCAAGCAACCCACCCGACATTCTACCCGCAAGAAATGATTTACCGATCAGTTGCGACCCTCCGACTAAAGCAGAGATTAATGATGCCATTTATAAAGCAGTTAAATCGAGGCAAGGCAGCTGGACCAGACCAGATCCCACCAGAGGCGCTGAAGGCAGATGCTGCTGGGGCTGCAGAGGGTCTGCACTCACTATTCTCGAGGATTTGGATCGGAGGCAAGTTTCCAAAGGACTGGAAGGAGGGACACCTCGTGAAGCTTCCAAAAAAAGGGGACCTCAGCAATTGTAGTAACTACAGAGGAATCACACTTCTCTCCATCCCAGGAAAGGTTTTCAATCGGATTATTCTCAAGCGAATACAGAATGCAACAGACCCAAAAACTTCGTGAGGAGCAAGCTGGTTTCAGGAGTAATCGATCAACCACCGACCAGATCGCCACGCTGAGAATTATAGTAGAGCAGTCGCTAGAATGGAACTCCCAACTGATAGTGAACTTCCTTGACTACGAGAAGGCCTTTGATAGCATCGATAGAGAAACGCTGTGGAGAATATTGAGACATTATGGAATCCCAGAGAAGATGGTGAATCTTATCAAGAGCATGTACGAGGGGACAAGTTGCAGAGTCGTACACGATGGTGAGCTTACTGACAGCTTTGATATCAAGACTGGTGTTAGGCAGGGTTGTTTGCTGTCCCCATTTCTGTTTATTCTGGTGATTGATTGGCTTATGAAAGAAACCACCAATGGAGGAAGAAATGGCATACAATGGACCCCATGGACACAGCTGGACGATCTAGATTTTGCAGATGACTTGGCACTATTGTCGCACACACACGACCAGATGCAAGCAAAGACTACAGCTCTAAACAAAATTTCAGAATCTATTGGATTGAGGATACATCCTGCGAAGTCGAAGGTCCTAAAAATTGTTGCACCCCCAAGCGAACAAGTCAAAGTAGGAGATCAACCACTGGAAGATGTAGAGTCCTTCTGCTATCTTGGTAGTATCATTGACAATAAGGGAGGAACAGAGGCAGAAGTCAAAGCACGAATTGGAAAGGCACAGGCAGCTTTCACATCCTTAAGCAAGATTTGGAGAACCAAGGATATATCTCTGAAAAGAAAGCTGAGGATATTCAACTCGAACGTGAAGTCAGTCCTGTTGTATGGATGTGAGACTTGGAATGCGTCCCAGGCCTGCATAAAGAGAATCCAAGTTTTCATCAACAGATGTTTGAGGAAGCTACTTAAGATCAGATGGACAGACAAGGTCAGCAATGAAATTGTTTGGAAAAGAACAAGACAGAGCCCAGTCAGAGAGGAAATTGGTAGGAGGCGATGGAGATGGATCGGCCACACTCTCAGGAGGCCAGGAAACAGCATCGCGAAGAAGGTATGTATTGGATTGGAATCCCCAGGGCAAGAGATCAAGAGGAAGGCCGCGCGGAACGTGGAGAAGAGCCAGAGAAAATGATGTGCAACGAAGCGGAAAGACTTGGAATAATGTAAAGAGACTGGCCCATGATAGAGAGGGATGGAAAGTGTTTGTTGGTGGCCTATACCCTGATCCAGGGTGAGAAAGGCAATGATGATGATGGGCCTGGCGGCTTGGAGTACGCGAAATTAAAGAAAAACAATCCCACGGCTGAGTGTCGTTGAAATTTTACTGCAGCGGTAAAAGTGAAAAGTCGCACGGGCGAGAGAAAATGACTCGTCTGTTGTGAGTAGGTTGGTCTGAATCCGATAATAATATGATTTAGAGAAACTTTGTACCGTTGTCGCTCGGCCGTGATTGCACGTCCGTTGTCGCCAGTTTGGTGTGAACGTACCGTGACACGCCTGGCCACAATTGTTTTACTTTTTTTTTTTTTTTAACTACGCAGTAGAGATTCTATCGTTTTCACGGGACACGGAGCAAAGACAGTCGGCGCCAGCAAGTCCACGAAGGTGTCAAATACCTTGCTCACTCGGTCACCGCGGATGGGCGGTGTTTATGTGTTAGTTTAGGCTCAGTGCTACATGATGCGAGTGTGACCAGCGGGAGGGTCTTGTATGATAAATTTAATAAATTTAAATAATACAGGAACATGCAAGCTATGTTTGTTTGGTTGGCGTATCTTGCATGCTGACAGTCATATAACAACATAATGTTAAGTTGACTGACAGGTAATATTGTGTGCTAATTTTTGCCCTTTGGTTATAATGGAAACAGAACATTTTGCTTAGAAATGTTCAGACACCATCGCTTTGGGTGAATATCTTTTTCTTTATAAACAATATCACCTCACACACCCTAATACACATTGGCCTAGACACAAAAAATATCCCCTCCTTAGAAAAAAACAACCAAAGGTCACCTACATAACAATACTGCTTCCATCATTTATCAACACAGTTTATCTAAGGTAGATAACTTAATAATGCTTAAGATGATTTAACGGATAGTAGGATGTTAAATTTTATGTCCCCTGGACATCATCTTAAGCAATCTCCACTGTATTGTGAAAGCCTTTTCAAAAGTTAATGACCAGAACAACCCTTTGACAAGCAGTGCTCTTGGTTGTAGCATTGTATGTTCTCATTCTTCAAAAGTTTCAATAGTTTGGAAATTTCGTAAACCCATTTTTGTGGCTGAAAGAATGTTTCTTGAATCACCCGTTGAAATCATAAAATAATGCCACTGCCTCGTTCATCTGAAAAATAGAGTATGGGACCATTCTTAATCTGCTCATAGATAAAGTTTCACGTCCTTATACTATACAGACTCTCAAACAAAGGCCGTTATTGAGATTTTACATAAATCACTGGACATAAAATTACAAAATACTACATGTATTTAGAAAAAAAATAGCACAAAGTCTGTGGGGTCGTAGCAAGGCTTGAAACAGTAAAAGTGTGGCAAAAAAGCCTCGAGGGAAAAAAATGATTAGGCTCTGCAACATACAATCTTTTTCTTTTTCCTCCAGTTGTAATTCGGATACCATACACTTGATTTTAGTCATGCACACTTTCCGCCCTACAGATATTTCATAATTTTATTTGATGATTTAAAAAAAAGAAAGTAAAATGTGTGATTTCTGTGCGTGAAACAAGGCAAGATGACCTACTGAATCACTACAATTTATATAATACTATACATGCTATTTTCAAGTTCTGCTCAGTGAAATCTAATATACAAAAATTTGAGATTGTTCCGAACAAATTGACATCTTTTTTTTTTTTACTTTTCTTTTTCTTTTTTACGTTTTGTTAATTTGCCCTTACACAAAATTTGGGACAGATAATCCCCTTAGAATGATAGTGTTCTAACTCCCTTCCATCAACTTTTTAGAAATCCAGGATTGAAGTTTCGTGTAGCATAGAATTTTTGTTCTTTATATTAATATTTACAAATTACACAATGAATCTGCTTTGATACTTGACACAAAATGGAGAAGGACTGTAGATGTAGCGTGTAGTGTGTAACTCAGTGCAGCCAAAATGTGGAGTTAGAATCTTGTCATTGTAAGGGGACGAGATGACAGTCTCAGTTATTTTTACATGAAAAAGTGATATTTCCTGCATGAAAAACCAGTCCATTTTTCACCAAATACAGCGATTCCACGCATCAGAGACACCCGGATGGTAGTTTTTGAGGTTGGCATTGTTGTCCAAACTGCTATTAGTGTAGTTGCTGTAGCAGCTGCTGTTTCTCTTTAAAATAAATCTCACGTAAACGTGACGAATAGTGATTATTGAATTCCAGTGAAACTAAAACTGATATAAACAGTCATAGATCGGTAAAGTATACCAAAATTCTTGCGAGATAAATTGTCCCCTAATACATGTAGTGGGCTAAGCTGATCGAAAAAAATGTACATAACTCTGGATATCATATGAATATTAGACATCATAATTATGTTGGGTATATTAATAAAATCTGACAGATGCTGTTGGTCAGGAAAGAACCAGATAAATCAGATTAGATTATGTCACATTCCCCAGCATTTCCGGGGTACTTTCCTGGCTGTGATTATGTGTAATTGACAAATTCTCACTTCAATCTGGCGGGGGAAACCATCAATTGGAATCCAAGGCTTCAAAAAGTTATCTTGCTAAGTCAAATTGGGAATAAGATTTATAAAACGTTGATCATTAAATCTATTATTACAATGTGTATTTTTCAACTCACGAACACGGGAATATGTTTCCAATGTATGATGTGCGTAAATGTGCAAAACTGCGCGAAGACATACATGTATTAAGAACAACAGCAATCTTCCCATATTGGCCAGAATAAAAGCTCTATCTAGAACATTCTATCATGTTGATCACTAGGTTAATTATGTATTACCATCTCCTCAGCAGGAGGGGGGGGGGGGGGGGACGCAAATTTACGATGAATGATGTGGAAAATGATGGAAAGCACAAGAATAATAACTGATGTCGTTTAAGGCCGGGAGAAAAAAAGCTATAGAACTTTCTTTCGTGTTGATCACAAAGTTAATTATTACATGTACCATCTTACAAGGCCAGAGAAAAAGCAGAACATTCTAGAGCAGAGAGAACAATGAGAACAGGCAAAGTGCCACATAATTAAAATGGAACAGGTTTAATCCCGGAGCAGCTGCGTTGCCAGGTGCCTTTGTGACATCACCCGTCCCTGGTCCCCTAGAAATCGCTAGATCTGAGAGAAAGGGAGAATCAGATAGTTGAACATTAATTTTACAACTTATAACTTAACTTACTTACTACAAATAGCCCATCGTTGGACAGGAAACACAATTATATAATGTAACTGCTATCGTATGTGGTACATTCTCACTGTAATAATTTATTGTGTGTCTTATATGTGTATGCATAATACATGTATGTGTACCGATTGTCTTCTCTCTCTCTCTCTTGCAATTATTTTGTTAATGTTTTTGTTATTAATAAAAATGACAATGTAAACGGATGAGAAAATATACATGTAGTTAACAACGAGGTGCAAAAAAATATGAAGGATTAGATGTTTGGTGCTAAGTAAATCTGACGAGCGCTAAAAGCTGAAATGTAACAAAACTAGTAGCTGTCTCCTTCTTCGGACGGTGAAAGACAAAAGACACTTTTCAGATAAGAAAATTACCACAAAAAGTTAGGTTATCATAATTGTCGGGAAACGTAGCACTGGATCATCCACACCATTCAGAGAGTTATATTAGTTGTAAACAGATAGAATAGTACACCATTGTTTGGACCGAGAATTCTGCTGTGAGGATGACGTCTTCGCCTCATGCACTTGCGAATATACATTGTTAGTGAGTAAAGGATGGGAGGCGAAATCAACGATACCATTAAAAAAAAAAAGACTTCTCCATCATTTTACACCTCCAGATTTAAAAATGAACCCTCCGCAGGACGAAAGGAAGGCCTCTCACTTTCTAAATTTTAGCCTACGGAAATCCGAGCTGTATGAGCAGCGGTAATGTAGGTCTTACTGAAAACATCTGGTGCAAATCACGTTCTATATTTTTAGAACCACATGGATGGAGTCAAAGGAAGGATTGGTTGTAGTTAGAGTCATTCATCATAATGATTAACTTAAGCAACTTTGTGGTTTTTACTTCTTAGTTCCCTATCACAATTCCATCCCTCGGTTCCTGAGGAATTTCATTTATCACTGTCTGGGCGTTGAAGTTGCAGGGCTAGCCAAGTGTGCCCGTTTCTGAGTTCAAAATAGTCTGTAACCTTTCAGCAGAGATGCTGTTTGCCCCCCTCCTTGACAATCTGCAATCTGGTCTGACTTTTCCAATATTCCCTTACTGACCTATAGGATGGACTGTTGTCCTTTTTTGTTCATTGATTTACCGATCGTCGTAGCAGCGGCCAGCACTAATGACTTTAACTCTTGTGCCTCGTAAATGGTAGAGTAATACTATGAGAGTTAAGTTTGTTAGCATTTGATTACTATCGTGTGTGGTACATTCTCACAGTAAATACTTTATATCGGTGGTCTTCTCTCCCTCTCTCTCTTGTAATTATTTTGATTGGACATTAATAATGTGATATTAATATTTTGTTATTAATAAAAATGACAATGTAAAACGGATGAGAAAATATAGTTTACTACGAGGTGCAACCTCATCAGGCGTTTGTGGACATTAAAGGGAAACATTTTTACAATCAATACCTGGCGGTTGATGAGTTGAGTTTTGTCCAGGACTTGTAGCCTCACCTGTGAAAGATGAAAAATTATGAAGGATTAGATGTTTGGTGCTAAGTAAATCTGACGAGCACTAAAAGCTGAAATCTAACAAAACTAGTAGCTGTCTCCTTCTTCGGACGGTGAAAGACAAAAGACACTTTTCAGATAAAAAAATTACCACAAAAAGTTAGGTTATCATAATTGTCGGGAAACGTAGCACTGGATCATCCACACCATTCAGAGAGTTATATTAGTTGTAAACAGATAGAATAGTACACCATTGTTTGGACCGAGAATTCTGCTGTGAGGATGACGTCTTCGACTCATGCATTTGCGAATATGTGTTAGTGAGTAAAGGATGGGAGGCGAAATCAGCGACACCATTAAAAAAAAATGACTTCTCCATCATTTTAGACCTCCAGATTTAAAAATGAACCCTCCGCAGGACGAAAGGAAGGCCTCTCACTTTCTAAATTTTACGGAAATCCGAGCTGTATGAGCAGCGGTAATGTAGGTCTTACTGAAAACATCTGGTGCAAATCACGTTCTATATTTTTAGAATCACATGGATGGAGTCAAAGGAAGGATTGGTTGTACATGTAGTTAGTGTCAAGACCAAATGATGTTAAAGGGAAATAACTTAATTAATACAATGTAGAGGGTGAATATGTATAACATGTGGAATACGTCATTTGTAGCTAAGGTCAAGGATGCAAGGACGGTATTTTTGATGACGTCATTTTAAGCAAGAGGGAACTATTGAACAACAGGAAGGCGTAGATAAACAGTAGTATTCTAGTAAATAGAAGATCACTGGTGTTATGGTGAATGGGCTATAGATAATCAGCGGGAATATATATACTAGGGGAAATGGTGGATATCAAGATGGAAATATAATGTGCTATATATGAAGATTAACACCCCGTTTTCAACGTGGGGGTGAGAACTTATTTGTCTACGTCACTTAGCCGTTAAGTTGATGACCAATCAATGCAGGCGTATTGATAATCAATAGGCAGCCGAGAAAGCAGTTGACGGGGGAACGGCATTCTAGGCAGCCTAGCCACTGCGAAAGGATCAGTGAAATTCCACTAGAGAGAATTATTCTTATAACGTACAGTATGTCTGGATGAAGATCTAGTCATCGATCTATATGCTTGATTTGAGATCCACAATGCTTTTGTCCACTGTTCCCTGGCCTAGCGCCAGGGCAAATCGTGAGTAATTTGTCTGTTGATGACATCGACATGAATGAGGCGAAGAACATGACTTTTATCCGATAGGAGAATGATGAATCTACCAGGAGTGATTACCAGAGAATGCAAGATGTAAAGTTAAACTGCCATCTAGAGCAGCAACTAAATCTAGAGTTAATGTGTGAATTATATGGATCTAACTGTGATTGAATCTCTGCTGAAAGGTTACAGACTATTTTGAACTCAGAAACGGGCACACTCGGCTAGCCCTGCAACATTAACGCCCAGACAGTGATAACTGAAATTCCTCAGGAACCCCTCTCCTTGACAATCTGCAATCTGGTCTGACATATCCAATATTTCCTTACTGACCTATAGAATGGACTGTTGTCGTTTTCTTTGTTGTTTTACCGATCGTCGTAGCAGCGGCCAGCACTCGTGACTTTAATTCTTGTGCCTCGGTAATGGTACAGTATGAGAGTTAAGTTTGTTAGCATTTAATTTCTACCGTGTGTGGTAATTCTCACAGTAAATAATTTATTGTGTGTCTCGTATATGTATGCATAATATGTGTGGCGGTTGTCTTCTCTCTCTCTCTTTCTTTTGTAATTATTTTGATTTGTCACTAATAGTGTTGTATTAATAAAAATAACAATGTAAAACGGACGAGAGAAAATAGTTTAGCACAGTATGAGGTGCAAACTCATCAGGCGTTTTGTGGACATTAAAGGGAAACATTTTTACAATCACTACCTGGTGGTTGACGTGTTGAGGTTTGTCCAGGACTTGTATGCTCAGCTGCGAAAGATGAAAAATTATGAGGGATTAGATGTTTAGTGTTAAATTAATCTGACGAGCACTAAAAGCTGAAATCTAATAAAATTAGTACATGTAGCTGTCCCTTTCTTCGGACGGTAAAAAGATAAAAGGCACTTTTCAGATCTAAAAGAATTAGCACAAAAAGATAGGTTATAGACGCTCATTAGGCTAGTGTTAGTTATATGTACTAAAGCTTATCAGCGGGAATGGCAATTTCTAAGACTTCAAAACATTCAAAAGTTCATTCTGACCTCTCTCCAGTTCCTCAAGTATCAGCAGTACATCCCAGTCACATTCGAGACCATCTGCAATTCGTTCATTCACCTAGGCGTTAAATAGTGTCAGAATATCTGAATATGGCTGTGGGTATTGGTGCCAATTGTTGACTCGAAATCGACACTTTACATACTGTCTTCTTAGCCCACAGTTCAGGTCTCCTTTCTGAGAGACCAAAGTGTCCAGACAACCACCAGGGGTAACGGCAGCTTTGAACCCAAGGGATAAAATCGCCCACACATAGTTAGTTGTAAAAGTTTGATTTGCAACACACAACTTCATGTACAGCGGGACTTTTTTTTCAGGTAGTGTGAAAAGCCATGGCCTAAGGGCAATATTGTTATGACACACTAGCAGTGGCCTCAGGATGATGGATAGAATTGGATAATATATATGCATACATATGTATTATCATAGTCTTCTTTTTTTTTTTTTACCTAAAACATAAAAAAAAAAGAACAGAAAACCCAGTATGACTACACTGGTGATTGATTATATCTGACAGTGTCTACCAGGATGCTGTCGTATTCAGTTTGTTGAGTGAAAGTGTTATTTAATTTCTTTTTCATACAGATAAGTATAATTTATTTATTTAAATATTTATTCATTTATTTACTTGTCGTTAGCAGCAACAACTGTGTGCAGCTGGTAAGAAACGAAGATACCCGGGCTTAGTCATCAGGTAGGAATGTACCGGTACTGGACATTAGAGGAGGAATGGAGACAAGACATTAAATAGTCAGTTTGAATGGCCACCGGAGAAAAAGATTCGCTGACTGACATATTATAGTTGGTAAGCAGATAAGTAAAGCCAGATTAATGTGGTAACTGACTGATTGGATGAGCAGCTACTATTCCTTGATGTATGTATAGAGGATGTGCCAGCTACCATGCTGTCAGAAGTCTAGATTTTGTAAATTTTTTTGTTTTTGTTTTAATATGTAAAAATTTAAGTAATCAAATTTTTATAGTGGCAATTTTATTTATCAGAATATGTATGAGTTCTTTTGTATGTGTGGTTGTATTTCTTAAATTTCTCTCTCTCTCGCTCTCTCTCTCGCACACACATACACACACACAAACTGTGTGTGTTTGTGTGTATACCTATCTGTCTGTCATTTCTCTCTTTCCCTGTATCTCTCTCCCTCTGTTGCGCTCTCTCTGTGCGTGTTTGTATATCTGTCTGTCTGTGTGGCTCTCTCTCTGTCTTCCTCTTCCTCTCTCTTCCTTTCTCGCTCTCTCTCTTTCTCTCTCCCTCTCTCTGTTCTCTCCCTCTCTCCTCTTTCTCTCTGCCTGCCTGTCTGTCTGTCTGTCTCTCTTCCCCAATCCATCTCAGCATCCAGAACTGAGTTTGTTTACCTGGAGGCGTACTCTCTATTTTCCAGACAATCCCACTTCTCTTTTCCTGAAGAAGTTCTTCTTTTATCTTATGAGCACTGATGTTGCAGGACAGGTGAAGTCTCTTTAGGTATGCATCAATTTCAAATTGTATTTCACCGACGAACCGGTCGTCCTCGCCAAAGTCGGCAAAATCCAATCTCATGTGACATTTCCAATCTTCTCTTTCTGATCTGCAAGATGGACCGCGATCTCTTTTCTCGTTGCTCTTCAAATTGTCGAAGCAGCGGCCGAAACTTATAACTTGAACTGTGGAACCTTAAAATTGATATACTAAGCGTCAGCCTAAGTGCTCACAACCCATCTTAATTGGTCGATTAGTTGGATGTGACGTCACGACACTGAGTTTCACTGAGACTTCACCCACCAGCCAACTGCTTTAATTTTCACTGAAACTCAGAATCGTGAATCCATCAAGCAGCCAGTAAACAGCTGGATCTCATTACAACTCAATGTCGTGACGTCACTACCCAACTAGACGGCCAATTAAAATCGTTCAGTCCGTGCTGGGCCTTAAAGTTCCTAGCACAAAACCAAAAATTATGTGTCGACCGTTTTAATACTTAAAACTATTGTATTATGTGAGAGGCAGTTTTTTTCCCTTTCTTGTACTTGTGATGCTCTAGCATTAACTACATCGTTTTGTCACGTTTATTACTGTTGGTGCGGATTATAATCATGATAGTGATGGAAATACTAGAACAGGGACAGGTTTTAACGTGATCAGGCAGAATCGGAGACAATATAATACAGTTTTACACAAAAGATTAAAGGTGTGTCAAAAGATTTGATCACATGTTAATGTATAACTCACAAAATACTTCCACGGTACAATGAATAACGCAGCTGTGTTTCATTTTTCACGAAAAACGTGTTTTACAAAAATCACAAAATAAATTTTTGTAAACGGTGATTTCCGCAGGTGATTGATTTTGGAATAGGATCCAGATGTTGTATTATAATTTATAATTTACCTGGTGGTGCAGGAGTCGTTACAGGTTGATCACCTGAAAGAGATATAAGATAGAGATGGGTTGGGAGATAGGTTATTTAATGGCGAGTAAATTGAATAGTGTCAAATGTTTAAGATATGTTTAGACGCATGTGACGCCCACCGCTGGTACCCAGAACGCGCAGATTAAATTAATTTTAATTAATGAACTTTGCCTTGTGAAATTACGTTTAAATGGACCGGTGGTGATTTTTCATTTCCTTTAGAAAAACATCAGAGTCATTTTTGCTAAATATGCTCTGACATAAATGTGTTTGACGGACTGACTTGTGAATGGAAACGGTGGCCACTGCTACTTTAAAAAAGTTTATATCATTTAACATCTCTGATCTGGTGATAGTTTATATCTTATATTTTCTTATGATTGCAGTTTTATTTATTAGAGCATGTTTGAATACTTTTGACAGTATGCAATTGTCAAACTCTCTCTCTCTCTCTCTCTCTCTCTTTGTGTCTCTCTGATAAAATCACCAACGCTTTCTTGTTTACTTTAAGGGAATAGCTCGTGAATCAAAAAGCGAGAATATACTGATGGAATGGCAATAATTTCATCAATTCTGTCCTACAACGTCCAGAGTAAAGATACTTAACCCAGAACTAAATTCATACCTCCATTCTCACCTTTTTGCAAGTCTCGTAACATCTCGTGTACTTCCAAATCACAGAAGAGACCGTCTTTCCGTAGATCAGCCTCTATCTCATTCTCTATTTGCTGAATACCCTGATTTGACAACTGTGATTTATGCAGTTCAAGGACTCGGAATCTACATTTCATGAACTGCCTGTCTATGTTACAGTTCAAGTCTCCAGCCTGTTCCACTTCAGCATTTCGAGTATCCAAACAGCCACCAATAGTAGTGGCGTTGTCGAAACCTGTCGATAGAATCGCAACAGACTCAATGAAATATGAAAGGAGACGAAAGCGGAAGCATCTAAAGGCGCTGTGAAGGTTTTTGACGTCTTCTTAACTTATAGGCAAGATGAGACTGACGTCATCCGGCAAAACAGCCGAAAACAAAACGCAACTCAAACCACTGTGTCTGAGCTCTGAAGATGGCTGAATGTTTGTGGATGTTTTGTTCTATGTGAAGAATAGTCCGATCAGTTGGCAAAACATCACATATTACATTGTACTAGCCAACCCCGCAAGATTGTCTTTGAGGTTTTAAAGCAACTAATCGGTCAGTTTACCAATGTGATCCGAAATAACACCACTCCTATCCCATCCTCTCTTATTTCTACCAGGATTACCAGATTGAAATTTTAAGTTTAAGGCAAGCAATACCAAAAAAAAGAAAAAGAAAGCCAAAAAAATTCCAGTAGGCCTACAGTTTTCACACTAATATCACACGAAAAGCGCCAGAGCCAGTTTCATGTCCTCCTCCCCACTGGAATGACTGGAACATTTGGCTTAAATCTTGTCAGTTGTGCATTTTTTTCCAAAGCATTTCTGGAGATGCAATGAAAGTCTTTGCAAACATTTATTTGAAAGCAATAGTTCTGCCTCGATTTTCACTATAGCATCAAGAATTTCTAGTCTTTGTTTGAACTGCAGATACATCAGGAGATATCATTTTAACTGCAACACTGCTGTCTGGGATTATCAGGCAAACAAAGACAAAAGTGGCCAGCTCTGTAAATGCTTCATGGTGAATTGAAGAAATATAAAACCGCAGAAAACGTGTGGGGTCATAGCAAGGTTATAGACAAAATTTGGCAAAAAGGAAAAGTTTTATGTAGCAAAGCCTCGCATGAGAAATAATACCAAAACGATACAGTAGAACGCGAAGAGAAGCCCTAACTTGTAATACTTCGAGGCTGAACACTTGGGCGAACGTGCTGCGCTCCGAAAATTCAAGTCAGGACTCACAGTTAACTACTCGTACTGATTTAACATTCTACAAATATTTAATTTTCTTCAGTTTTTGTTATTGGTCAGTTTTTTGTTTTATTGTTTTGCTCAGATTCAAATGCAAACATTCATTTCGTGCATGACTTAGTGATTGGAGATCTCCAAATAGGACTGGTATATTTATATAATTAACGGAGAAAAAAAAAGAAAAAGAACAGTTTTTGCATTTTTCATCTTTTCGTCATTGCCTTTTTTTTTTTTTTTTAAAAGTTTATTTGCTTTCATTTTACTCTTATTTCATTTACACATTCTCCACACTTTTCAATCATCCATTCATTCTTTGATTATTTATCCGGATATACTTTAAGATAATTTATTTTTCTCTTACCTACATTTCTGTCTCAAATGCAAATTGAAGATGAACTTATTTGCCATATTTTATTTTACTGATACACATTTGAGCAAACTAGTAGTACAGTATTAATATCGTCAATAGTATTTTGATTTACAATATAAACTAAGTCCCCACGTAATATTCCAAAAAGTGCCATATTCTCATTTATTTTTTTTCTTCAATTCTTTTCCCCGTTTTCTTCAAAATATACATGTACTGGGCCACATAAGGCCAATAGTCTTTCAATTTGCTGCAATGGAACAAGAAATGCTCTATAAAATCAGGCGTCTTACAGTACTCGCATTTATTACTTTCCTTTATTTTCATTTTATGTAAAAGAATATTCGGTGGGTAGGATTTAAAATGTAAGAGCCTCAATCTTAGTAGGGGGAATTAGGATATAATTGTGCAAATTAATGAAGAAAGCACCAAATTTGGCACAGACGATGCTAAAGCCACCAGGAACAAATGTTGCTATAGAACCACTCTGGCAAATTTACCGAAATATGATTTTGAGGACCCTAAATATTTCCTTATATAAACTATATTAAAATCAGGGGACATAACTGCGGAAATAGCGTTGAGACTGGTATTTTGTGTTAGGAATATGTTTGTTTCGCGGGGCCACAAAAACCTAAATAATCGAGGTTTTCTTTAAAGAAATTGATATTATGAAAGAGGATTGGTAAATCTGTAAAGATTTTGAAAGATTTTGAAAAAGAAATGCATTTTGAAAACGAAACGCATCAATTAATTTGCTCCCACATTAATCTCGGTCAGCCTGTGTGTGTGTGTGTGTGTTTCTTCGGCTCTTTCTCTTTCACCCTCCCCCTTCTCTTTCTGTTTCTCCCCAACCCCACCCCTTTCCGTCTCTGTCCATCTTTTTGTCTCTCTCCTCCCCCTCCCCCACCCCTTTCCATCTCTATCTTTTTGTCTCCCTTCTCCCTCTCTCTGTCTCCCTCATTCTCTTTCTCCTCCTCCTGTCTCCCTCTCTGTGTGTCTCTCTCTGTGTGTCTCTTTCTCTGTTTGTTTCCCTCTGTCTGCCCCCCCTCCTTGTCTTTTCCTTTCTCTCCCCCGACTGTGTGTCTGTTTGTGTTTCTCTTTCTACGTTTTCTTCTCCCTCTCGCTCTGTCTCTCCCTTCATCTCTGTATGTGTGTGTGTGTGTGGGGGGGGGGGGCGGGGAGTATCTCTCCATGGTCTCTCCCGTTCTCTCTATCTCTTAGTCTCTCCCATTCTCTTCACCTTCTGTATGCGTGTCGTTTTTGCTTGTACCTTGCTCGCTCTGTGTGTGTGTGTGTCTCTCTCTTCGCCTGTCTTTCTCCCTATCTGTGTGGGACAAGGTGGTCTAGAGGCAAGGTGCTCGCCTCTCATGCCAAGGGTCCCGGGTTCAAAACCCGGCCGGTGCAGGCATTTTGGAAGTTTGGGATTTTTCTCATATTTTCGTGTCCCTGATCCTACTGGGGGGTAGGATCGAGTACCTAGACTTCTCGGATAAGGACGAAAAAATTCGGAGGGCCCGTGTGCACGTTGCGCACGTTAAAGATACCGTGGCAGTTATAAATCGAAAAGAGCAGGCCGAACAGGCCGCTGCCCGGGCAAAATTAAATAAAAATTCATCCCTACTATTTCCTCCCCCCCCACACACACACAAAAAACCGCCGATCGGCGCTGCACTGTGGCGACGACGTGCTTGCTCCAGTTGTAACTGGGCTGCAATGGCACAAAGGCAAATTTCCCAAATGGGATTAAAGAGTTATACAAATACAAATACAAAATACAAATACATGTGTAATGTGTGTGTGTGTCTCTCTCTTTCTTTTTGTCAGTCTCTTCCCCCAGCTCTCTGTCTTTTTCTTTATCTATGTATCTTTTTTTCTTTCTGTCTCTGGATGCCTTTTCCCTCCCTGTCTCCTTCTCTCTCTGTCTTTTCCCCCTGCTCTCTATGTCTCTGACTCTGCTTTTCCCCCTTCTCTCTTTGCGCCTGTCTCTCTCTGTCTTTTTTCCCATTTTCTCTGTGCCTCTGTCTCTCTCTCTCTCTGCCTTTTCCCTCTGCTCTCTGTCTCTATGTCTTTTCTCCCTTTGCCTCTGTGTCTTTTCCCCCTGCTCTGTCTCTCTGTCTTTCCCCCCCTTCTCTCTGTGTTTCTGTCTCTTTGTCTTTTGCCCCTTTCTCGTCTGTGTCTCTGTCTATTTTTTTTTTCTCCTTCTCTCTGTCTTTTTTCCCTGCTCTCCGTGTCTGTGTCTGTTTCTGACTATTTCCCTCTCTCTCTCTCTCTCTCTGGCCACCTGTGACCTCTCATCCCCTCTCCTGGCCTCGCTTCCTCTCTCGCTCTCCCCTCCTCCTTCCTCAAAGTAGTCGCTATTTTTCCAGTCTACTTAATGCATATCAACAATTTTCCGTCGAGTGTGAATGCGTGTGTGAAAACTAACAAGGGGACCCTAGCGGCGAGGGATCCCCCTGCGACACTTAACATGTTGCAAATCAACGTCTGCGGCCTACGCCCGAAGGTCCTGGAGCTAACTAAGCTCCTCAAGTCAAAACACATCCATGTAGCTCTCCTTCAAGAGACTCTGCTGAATGGGAGAGGCGCGCACGTCACAGGGTATACCATATACACCTGCTCGTATACCAAATGCCGAGGCATTGCCACACTGGTTCGCAATGACGTAACAGCTGTGAGGCCACACGCCCCGACGAGCAATGGTGAAACTGATACCCTCACTCTTACAGTATGGAAGGACGGCGTGACCTTCACCATCACGAATGTCTATAACCCTCCTAAGGTCCCCTGCGACCTAGGGTTGACAGAGGCTACCTTGAATAATACAATCATTGGAGGAGACTTCAACGCACGAAGTCCTGAAATGGGGTACGCCCCAGAATCGACGAACGTTGCAGGAAGAAACGTCGAAGATCTCCTCCTAAGTTCTAACCTGGTCCGGATACAATCAGCCGACTCCGCGCCCACCTGCCTGCATCGATCAAACGGCGCGGAGAGTCGGCCCGACATTACGCTTCTATCTGCTGACCTCGTTACCCGACACAGCTACGCAGTCCTCGAGGACGTAGGTAGCGACCACCTTCCTCTCCTCGTACAAATACAGACTAAAACAGCTAAGAAGAAGGAGAAGCGTTTAAACTGGAATTATAAACAAGGTAGATGGGAAGAGTTCAGAGAGATTTTAGGTTTAACTCTGAACGAGGTGGACCCAAACCAGGGTACTATTGATGAAGCCAATGCCGTACTGACTTCGGCCGTGCTCGCAGCTGCTAAGCGGAGTATTCCGCGAGGTCTGCAGCCCCTAAATCGCTTGCCCTGGTCAAAGGAACTTGAACAGGCGGTCCAACAGCGTAAGAGGGCGAGAAGAAAAGCAAAAACGAGCACGGCGGCCAGAATCGAATATAACAGATTGACCGCCAAAGTCAAGCTGTTGTCTAGAAGCACCAAAAGGGCAAAGTGGTTAAACCTGTGCGAGTCTCTGAACGTGGACCCGAGTGGTGGCCGAGCGTGGACCGTCCTGAATCGCCTTAATCGGGGGCAAAGAATGAAGAATGTCGCTCCGATACGGGCAAACGGGACGGTCGCGGTGACAGACCATAAACGTGCAATCATGCTTAACCGACACTTTGCCAGTACAAATAAGAGTGGCAAAGCTACGAATACGAACAAGGGGCTCCGTAAGGTCAGGCGTCAGCTCGAACATTCGCAGGTAGACAGCGATTACGAGGGCCTTAACAGTGAGTTCACCCTAGAGGAACTGGAGAGAGCACTTGGCAAGTGTAAAAATCGTAAAGCGCCAGGCCCGGACAAAATCTCTAACGAGATGTTGCACCAGATGGGCCCCACGGCAAAGAAATGGCTCCTAGCCTTAATAAATAGAACGTGGCATCAAGGAAAGCTCTCTATTGACTGGAAAAAGGCCGTGGTGACAGCTATCCCGAAATCAGGCAAAGATGGTACCGAACCATCACATTACAGGCCAATCTCCCTTACCTCTTGCATCTGCAAAGTAGGGGAGAGGATGGTTAACTACCGGCTGACCTGGTATCTAGAAGAGTGCGGTCTTCTAGACAGACACCAGGCGGGCTTCCGTAGTGGCAGGCAGACGATGGACCAGCTTATCCGATTGACCCAAGCGGTCAATAATGGTTTCCATAGGCGGGAGCATACGATCGCCGTATTCGTCGATCTCAGACAAGCGTACGATAAGGTGTGTAAAGGTGGGCTACTCCTTAAACTACTCAAGGCGGAGGTCAAAGGAAATCTGTACGGATGGGTAAAAGATTTCCTGCACAATCGAACAGTCCGCACCAGAGTGAACGGACAGACCTTAAGCCAACTCACCATGGAGAATGGCCTGCCGCAAGGTTCAGCGTTAAGCTGCACGCTGTTTGCAGCTTACACCAGCGACCTTACCCAACACCTGAGATGCGAAAAAGCGATGTATGCCGATGATATGGTAATCTGGAGGACAGGAAAGCAGGTCAAATGGCTACAGCCAGACCTTAACCGGGACCTCGCGACGCTTGCCTGCTACTGCCGATTGTGGAAGATGGAGATAAACGTCGATAAGACCGTTTATCAACTCTTCACCAACGGCAAACACGCCCAGAAAGCCACCATCACTCTTAAGATCAATGGCCAGACACTCAAAAGGGAAAGCGCACCACGATACCTGGGAGTTAAACTTGACAACAGGCTCAACTTGCAAACGCACGTCAGCAAGCTTGAGTCTGAGGCTAGGAGGCGATTAACACTGTTAAAAATGCTCGCCAGTACCAACTGGGGTGCCACTGGGAAGGTTCTCAGACAGCTATATCTAGCCTACGTCCGAGCAGGCCTAGAGTATAGCCTGCCACTGCAACCAATGGCCAGCGACCGAACGCTGTCGGCGCTGGACCGAGTTCAGAACAGCGCCTTGAGACTCATAACAGGCTGCCTCAAATCCACTCCTACGAATGCTCTGGAAATCATGACCAATGTGGAACCACTGGCAACCAGAAGGGAAGGAAGCGTACTACAGCAGTACGAGAGGTTAAAAAGGCTCGAGCCGGACTATCCGGCGCGGGAGGCGATCGAAATCGACCCTCCACCGAGAATACTTCAGAAGAAGTCGTGCCTGGGCGAAGCCAAACGGCTAATTGAGGAGTATGGGCTAGAACAAGACAGAATGCCCCTTCGGTTATGGACGAAAGAGCCACCTCACGCCTCCCTGAAACCCCCAGTGGTCAAAACCACGCTACTAGACACAAACATGACTAAGGAGGTCAATCCCACGATTCTGAAAACGGCTGCTGGCGAAACTATTGACTCGTACCCAGCACACATGATTAAGGCTTATACTGACGGCTCGGCAGTACAGGCGACTACGAATGCGGGGTACGGAGCAATAATCTACTACTCTGACGGCACCGACACCTAAACGATCTATGGGCCTTGCGGGGCGAACGGCTCCAACTTCGACGCTGAGGCGACAGCGATTTGGAGAACAATGACTACGGTTTTCAACGGCTTTGAAAACGGAACAGTATCGCCAGAAGATATTGTTGTGTTCTCAGACTCAAGGGCCACACTGATGGCCGTCCAATCGCTCAACCACAAGCTCGAGGCACATGGTGCAGATAAAATCAGACATATCTGCTACCAGATCATAAGTGGATACGGTGTCGAGGTCCACCTCCAGTGGATCCCCGCGCACATAGGAATCCGGGGCAACGAGGTTGCAGATAGCCTAGCGAAACAGGGGACCAGAGGCGAACAGCCAAAGCACCCCACGTCTTACCCAGCAGCCCGAGCCAGAATCCGCGCTCACGGACGCAGGAAATGGCTAGATCAATGGGCAAACTCGGATAAAGGACGTAGGGTGTATCATAACCAAACCAAACCAGACATCAAAGACCCGATATTGACACTAGAGCGAAAATACGCGACAGTCATACAGCGTATGAGGTCGGGACATGTCCAGTTGAACGCACATCCAGATCGTTGCAACCCACTCCGTGAGCCAGTATGCCGGCACTGCGGGTCCCCGCAGGAGACAGTCGAGCACATCCTGGCGGAGTGCCAAGGACTAAAACACCTCAGATCACGCTACCTCCCAGATACCCCAACAGTCTCTAACTGCCTTTATGGGGCCGTAACACAACTTAAGAATACTGCCATATTCGCCATCGCCGTCACGAGTGAAAACTCAATCGGCCAGGGATGAGCAATAGAACAATTTTCCGTGGTCCTACCGCTTCCTCTCTGCTATAATACAAGTGACTGGCTGTTCTGCCCGGACAAAATCAATTAAAATTCACCCCTCCCTCTCTCCCTCATCTCCGACCCCCCCTCCCCCCAACAAAAAAACCCCCCTAAAACAAACCGCCGACCGGCGCTGCACTGTGGCGACGCCATCCCCGCTCCAGTTGTAACTGGGTGCAATGACACAAAGACAAATTCCCCAAATGGGATCAAAGTAGTATACAAATACAAAAGCCAGGACAAAAGCCAAAACGCCAATCAATTTTTTTACGCCAACCAAATCTCTAAAAAGCCAAATTTCTGGCATTTGGCACTAAAAAGGCCAATCTGGTAACCCTATTAATCTACCAGCACCCCCAGCTATTAAAAGAGATGAGGGTGGGGTGGTTTCTATGCTTTAGGCTGAGGCCCCCGGGAAACAAAAGGATCTCAGGATTCTATGCGTAACTTATGAATGAGTGAACTTTGCCGGTGTCAGTCTCATTGTCATTAGGTTTGGCTATGGAACTTTCTGAGGACCAGGGCCGTGATGAAAGACAGACTTATTTTGGTTTTCAATGGGAACGGCCAGAAATTAACGTAGGAAATCTTGTGTAATGGTCAATATGTAATTGTTCGAATTAAGCCAGGCCTAAATGACAAAGCAGCAGAATTGTAAACCTTAGAGATTAATGCAAAAATGGACGTTCCACTTGACTTGTGAATTACACAATGTATATGATATTGTGTAATATTATGATAATAATTTTCTTAATACTTATTTATTCAGTGTCAGCGACCGGATGAACCCTGGATAGTGAGAAAGGGCTATGATGAGTAACTAACAAAGTTAGGGCATTGCGTAGGAATGAAGAATACAATAGATTTGTGCCCCCCCCCCCCCCAAAAAGAGATTTTATTGCACTTAGGCTGATTGTTCAATGTGTGCTCTGTAAAAAAGTAACGCCGTCTGACATAACACACCAACCAGTAGTAAGGTGGGTAGGAGGGAGATACATTAAGATTAAGGAGATGGCTGAGTCGGCGAATAGTGAGGTGATGGACAGAATGTTAATTAAATAAGTGAGAGGCTGAGTAAGTTTTTAAGAATAGAATCAGGCTGTCGAAGAGGTATGTAGATTATATAATCATGTTTCTGTGTAAATGACAAGATGACAGTCATGACAGTATATGCTTAAAAAGAAAGTTGGTCCGACGGGACGCATCAACATCTGGAGGTATAAGGATATTTACCTGGAGGGGCTATATTTACTGTGTCCCACACAATTCCATCCCTCCGTTCCTGAAGAATTTCATTTCTCATTGTCTGAGCGTTGATGTTGCAGGGCTGACCGAGTAGTGCCGTTTCTGAGTTCAAACTAGTCTGTAACCATCTAGCAGTGATGGAGTCCGCCCCCCACTTGACAATCAACAATCTGGCGTGACATTTCCAATATTCCCTCATTGACCTACAGGATGGACCGTTGTCCTTTTTGTAGTTGATTTCACGTTCGTCATAGCAGCGGCCGGCACTGATGACTTTAACTCTTGTGCCTTGGTAATGATACAGTGTGAGAGTTAAGTTTGTTAGCATTTGATTTCTATTGTGTGTGGTACATTCTCACAGAAAATAATTTATTGTGTGTCTTGAATATGTATGCATAATACAGTATGTGTATCGGTTGTCTTTTCGCTCTCTCGCTCTTTCTCTCTTGAAATTATTTTGATTGGTCATTAACAATGTTATATTAATGTTTTGTTATTAATAAAAATGACGATGTAGAACGGATGAGAAAACATAGTTACTATGAGGTGCAAACTCAGCAGGCGATCGACGACATTAAAGAAAAACATTTTTACATCAATACCTCGTGGTTGACGAATTTTGGTTTGTCCAAGACTTGTATGCTCACCTGTGAACGATGAAAAATTATGAAGGATTAGATGTTTAGTGCTGAGTAAACCTGATCAGCACTTAAAGTCGAAATCTAAGAAAACTAGTAGCTGTCTCCTTCTTCGGACGGTAAAAGGTAGAAGACAAAAGGCACTTTTCAGATCCAAAAGAATTAGGATAAAAAAAATAAGTTATCATACCTGCGGGGAAATACAGCACTGGATCATCCAAAAAATTCAGCAAGTTATACTATTTATAGACAGATAGAATAGTACAGTATTATTTGCACCATAAAAATACTATTATTACATCAGTCCTCACGAGGTCACATGGCTTCGAACTAATAGAATCGCGTGGAGGCCATTTTGTGTTGGGCTGGCGATCGGATTTCGGAAGTCTGAGTTTTTTCTGTACGGCAGGCAAGATGGTTCGAAATTGATGTGTTTTCCAGTGCTTTAACACTCAAGCAAAGACAATCCTTATTCGTTCCACAGATAAGAATTTAATTTAATTAATATAAGTTACCTGTTAGACCTACGTATATTTCGTTAATTATCTTCAGATGGGTGCGGTTCTTCCATAAAATATTTCTATCCTTTTGTCCTTCCCACCTTACGCTGAGCAAGCCCAGTTTACGATACAACGTCTTTCATTCTCCCCCACACCATTCGTGATCCTTTGTCTCAATTACAATGAAAATTACACGCTCGCGAAAGAAACGAACGGAAGACTTAAGGTGGGGGGGGGGGGAGGAAAGGGAAAAGAGAATCAGAGAATAGAAATGTTTCATGGAAGAACCGTAGTGATCTCTACTACACCAAAACCGTGAATCACTGATATTTTTCATATCCCATATTAAGGTTCGAATTTGAAAATGGGCAGTATATGCTCATATATCCATTGTTAGTGGCCAGTTTGACCATAGGCCACATAACTGACCAGTATGACCACTTTTGACAAAAGCTAAAGTTTATCAAATTTTGGACGACTAGACCTGTCTTATTAGTAAAATCTGATACTGATAAACGAAATATGGCGCGATGACCTTTAAAATAAGTGAACTGACCATCCGACGGACCAGTGGTCCTAGTAGAAATCAAAACTGTGAGGATGTATGAACTCGGTCAAAGAACATTCCCAGTCATATGACAACGAAACCAGCGTATTCCCGGACGCTGCACATTGGAAAATACCAGTTAACACACCTACAACGAAATAATTACCTGCAGACTATATGGTACATAGCCCTGCTACCAGACATTTTAGTCTTTTTCAAGGCAGGTAAGAGAGTAGACACGACTGAGCTAACAATTCCATACAGGAGTTGCATTGGTAAACATAAAATTGAAACTGATCATGACCACCGATCTGGCGAAGGAAATAGACAGAACGGTTACTCGCCGAAACTTCCACTGAAAAAAAGGAGCACCGGTGTACAATCTGGAAAGCGGCTTGGCGTGAGGGACAGAATGAGGTCAACAACCCTGAAGACATTGACAGAGGTGGCTGAAGTGACTTTCAGCAGGATATAGAACAAATAGAATGACCATAAAAAAAAAAAAATTACATTGACCCAAACTATTGCATTACTATGGAGCCCTATTGTGCACCCCGTGTCTCACAAATACAAACGCCAAAGAGTAATGAGCATGGTCAGGTCCGGGGCGAAGCGTGGCCCTCTCCAGAGGGTAATCAGAATTTAAGCTAGTAAAATCCTCATAATAGGGCGTATCGCTACATCATATTTACATAATTATAAATGCAGCGACTAAAACAATGAAACGGGTGCTGGGCACTGCAAATTCTAAAGAGCGGTCTATTCTTGTCAACAGGACAGGAATGCAGCAAATAACAAGCCAAACTAATCTGAAAATACCATTCATTCATACTAACAGACTTATTTTTCATCCATTTTTAAAAATATAATTTGAACGGCAAGTTTTCATTGTCAAAAGACCTGATAGTTTTATATCCTTATTTCAAAGCGCTTCCATTTCTTAATCTCTTCAAAGGGTCTGGATGTGGATACCTTTTTTGTTTAATATCATGTGATATAACTGTTCAAAAGGAGGGAGTTGGCGGCGGGGGTGGGGGGGGGGGGGAGGGATACTATTACATTTTAAACAAAAACAAACAGTGCATTGATAACGTCATCATTAGCCAATGACGAACTCGTCCTAATTAAGTAACTTTGCCTTTTTTTGCTAGGCCGTTACCTAATTATGCAGAGATCCAGATTTGAATGCTTCAGAACAATAAATTAAACGAACTAAAATGTGGCCAAAAAAAGAAAAAAAAACATGTTGGTCAGAGAGCCGAGTATTAGAAGCAAACAAAAAAACAACAACAACAATACAATAAACTCCAAAAGAAATGAAAAGGCAATATTATTATTTTGGTATTTATGGAATTCATTGCATAGTTTTGTTGTTGTAGTTGTTGATGATGTTGTTGTTTTTAAGGCGGGGCTTTGTGACCTTTTTTTTTTTCATCTACGTTTTAGCTTTTTCCCAAACCCCGCTGCCATCCCACTTTATTTCATCTAAACTAAGTGACTGCGCTTAACATTGTCAACAGTATGCTTTTTGAAATAGGAAGGATGGATCCTTTCATTCGCTCCAAACCTCTCCACGATATTTTGATAACGCTACGCCACGAGTGGACTGAATTGTGCAGTGTATAAGTTTGGCGGTGTTTCTGTCTTACGGATGCCCACACAAATATTTCTGCCAACTTCCAACGGTTCCTGTCTCGTTATGTGAGATCCCTCAGGGTGGTTCTCTATCACATTTTGTATATTTTGAAGTACTCTATTCACACTCAAAGTTTGGTGCCTTCACCAAACTGTGTACAATTCACATAGAAAAAACAACAACCCCTAAATGACTCTACTATTTATTTGCTGTAGAAAAATTGGCAGATTTTTTGCTGCTGCGGCAGGATTGTAATAAAATGGTTTCATTAATTTATCATTATGCCAAGCACTCTTTTCATGCAGTGAGTCACGGGCCCCGTTCAAGATCAGGGCTCTATCCCGTATTATCTAACTCCGTTGTCTCCGCTCCGCGTGTACTGTGTTCCCCTGCGCCTTTCCCTTTGCATTCTGTTTCTGAATTCTTCACCATAATCAACATTTAGACGTACAGCATAAAAATTTAATTCTGTTCTCAAAGCAAAGTAAATAATAATTAATGTCAACTTACCGACCAAAATCATCAGTACCGTGAATATGGAGATATAGTAGGAAGACATCTCTGTACACTGCCTGAATACTCGACTTGGAACAGTCTGACTTTCTTCTTGGTCCCTGCACTCTCTTCCAGAATAAATCGTTTAGGTGATATTAGTGGAACAATTTATTTATCAGTAGCTGCATCGTCCTTTCATTAGCAGCAACAGCAACTGGGGCGACGCAATGATCACCGTGGACTATTTAAAACGTCTCCGGTATGTATCACATGGTTAATTTCAAATTTGCATATATTAATGCGCATAAATGTATCTTAGTGCTGAGGCTCCTGGTTTGTTTGTGTCGTATAAGATCAAAAGTGAATCATCTTGTAGTGGATCTTAGTGAAGGTTAACTCGACATTTTAAAGTGGGAAATTCATGCCTTTTTTTTTTTTTGATGCCAATCACATTTATGTCATGATGACCTAGAGAGAGTTATAAAATTCACATTATTTCTCGATGGCAGAAGTAACAGGAATTATTTGAATTGGACAAGTTCTCATATTTGTTAATAATTTTGCCTTTAAGAATATACAAGAGCCTTCCACAATTGAGTGAGAGAGAGAGGGAGAGAGAGAGAGAAAGGAAGAGAGAGAGAGAGAGAGAGAGAGAGAGAGAGATAGAGAGAGAGAAAGAGAGAGAGAAAAGAGAGAGAGAAAGAGAGAGAGGGAGAAAGAGAGAGAGTAAGAAAGAGAGAAAAAGAGAGAGAGAAAGAGAGAGAGAGAAAGAATAGAGAAAGAAAGAGAGAGAGAGAGGAGAGAGAGAGAGAGAGAGAGAGGAGAGAGAGAACCGGCAACACCTAGATCCACATGAAACACTTTCCTCTTCACTCGTTCCAGGTGTCTGGGGAAGTCACATGGCATTTTCTTTATTTAAATTCTATGGGCTTTTTTAAAGCCTTGCTATTTAAAAGGAAGCGTATATCCGTGCAACATGTGGTATGGGTATGGACAGCGCATATCCGTACAACATGTTTACCAAAAAGCGCGACTGGTGAAGGTTTGCTGAAATAAAACTTGGTATGGTGTTCACGAATTTAAAGTGACAACACATGGAATAGTCAGATGGACCTGGGGCGTGAGGGTCTAGTCAGTTTGTATCAGTGGGCGGTAGTCAGACCGACTAATCAGGCGAAAAGAGGTTGGGGTAGCCATTGGTGATCGACGTACACTCAAGTATATTATTAGCGCAGATCACGCAATCTCTGAGCAGAACCCGTCAAGCGCATTAGACGGGTGCGAAGACTGGACCGTAGCCGCCGACTTGCCGGACTGGGGAGGCTACCCAAGTGTGATGAAACGGACAAGAATGAGACCAGATATAGTGTTTCACTCAGCCTCCACCAAACAAATAATCATGGTTGAACTGACAATTTCTTATGAGAGCAGAATGAAAGCGGCCAACACATATAAAATGGAAAAATACCTCGATTTGTGCAAAGAGCTTGAGAAAGACGGCTACAGTGCAAAGATATTACCGGTTGAGATTGGGGCCAGAGGATTCGTGGGAAGCTCAGCCTACAGCCTTCTGACCAAACTCTCCATCATTGGCAAAAAGCGCGCACAAGCTCTGAAAACCCTCGCCCAGACAGCTGAAAACTGTTCAGGCTGGATTTGGAGCCGGAGAAACGAGCCCGTGCTACATAAGGATCACATTCCCCAACAACACGGGAGCGTATTTAGCGCCAGTGACAAGATGTCGGATTAGATTCCCCGAGCGTTAAAAAACGCGGGTTCGAATCCGCCCGGAGACACCTTCTAGTGAAAAAGGCAGCAGAGAGGCACCTGGGAGTCATGACCTAGGTGTGGCCCGGCCCCCTTAGAGTGTAAGGAGTTCAGGGCCGAAACACTTGAACAGGGGGGTTTCTTCTCTGAAGACTCTCTGTGGTCTGGCTCTCCCATGAGTTTCTAGCTACTTGTTTTGTTATTAAGCCGATTCATATTTTTAAAAACTATGCAAATTAAAAGGTGAATAATATAATATTCCGGTGTGTGTTCTACGTCATCGAATTGTGTGCGTTGTACAACATGTACGGATATGCGCTTCCTATTTAAAATTATTGCAGAGCCCGTTATCCGGTCTTGTTTGCCGATCCTTGCAGGGACGTCAGACTATCCTAATGTGTATTTTCGCTCGAATCAACTGAATGAGCCATTTGGAACATACTTGGTCTTGACAATTCAAAAAGGTTTTACCATATTAAAATTGACAATTGCATGTAATGTATTTTCTTCTGGCTGTCATTATTTTTTTAGATTGGCGACGCTTATTCGCAGACGTCTGCGAATAAGATCAGAATCTTATTCGCAGATGGATTTTTGCTTTTTGCTTTTTATTTAGGAAGAGCTCCTTAAAATGGATTCGGTCGAGGAATCGATGAAAATTTCACCTAAACATTTTTGATGGCGAGAACTGTCTATGGGATACAAAATCGCCCAAGTACCATGACAAGCAGGTGAGAACCAAAGCCCTCTGAATTTCAGCGAGTGATAAAAGTCTAGAAAGACCAGATTAACTTCACATACATACATTGAAAAGCTGAAATGAACAATTCCTTCGTTCGACGAGTGAGAGGCCAGCGGCGGCCGCCCGAGCGTCCATCTCAATTAAATGACCAAAACAAACGATGCGCATCACTTCTCATTAAGAAAACGGACCAATATAAACAAGCAGCGTGTCGAGCAGGAAGTTGGAAAGAAAAAATAAGAAAGCCAAAAGAGTCCATCCTTCACTGCCGCTCATTCCTTTTTTTCTATTAAAAAACCTACCAGAAGTAAACTCGCCTGCCGAGGTGGGTAGGTGGGGGTTTCGAGGCTCCGCAAGATCTGACTTTTCTTTTTTTGGTCACTTGTTTTTCTGCGTTTTCCCGCACTGATCATCGTTGCTTTGCTTCAGAGTATAAAATTGTGACTAGGATTTTTAAAATATTTAAAAAATATTTTTTTTGATGAAGTATTATTATTAGCCAGTATTGTAGGGTGTGAAATCACAGAGAAAGTCAGACAGAGCAAATAAAAATGAATTAAACTGCCATGGATACAAAAAAAGTAATAAAACAAAACATGTCAAAAAGATTCAGGTTACCGTGGAGAAAGATGAGCTGTTCAGTTCACACTGACTAAAAGAAATCACTTACATATTTAAAATTTGATTTACATTTTTTATTTCTGTCCCGTTCAGTGAATAGGAATAAATAAAATGAACAGGAATAAAGTAATCTGGAGCACAGTAGTAACATTGATCAATTTCCCCACGACATCAATTTTGCCAAATCGCAAAAAAAAAAAAAAATCCTAAAAATGGGCAATCCTAGGTTTAAAAAAAAAATGCCCCGGCGTGGGATTGAACCCAAGGCGGCCCGGACCCATAGGCCCATTGCGAATGACGTCAAAGAGTGTTTTTGTTTTGTACTTCCGACACCTAAAATGGCGGATGGATCAGCTGACGAGTGTAACTTCGAGATATGTCTAAGCGGTTAAAATACCTGCTGGTTGCATTGCAGTTGACTGTTATGATAGGGGTGGAAAGGATGGATCCAAGCTGGTCAGATTCCCTACCATCCGTGTAAACAACTTGTTTAACAAGGGAAAGCAAGTGAAAGAATTGACCAAACGTCTCCCAGGTGCGTGAACACACGTGTTATTGTTTATGTTTTTTTTTGCTCGCCGCCGATTGGTTCGCGACACCTGAAGTGCTCACGGTGCAAATCAGCTAACGAATCAAAGTCAATGCTGCCATCGCCATGGTGAGGCGTCGATCTTGAGAACTAAAATGGCCGTTATCCGCAATGGGCCTATAGTCTCCGACAGATAACCGCAGATGCTAGCCATTGCGCAATCGCAGACTGAGGAGTGCGGGAGAACTTTTCCATAGTAGACATCACAAAACCAAGAAACCCCAACCCCCCTATCTGCGAATAAGCACTTCGTTTTAGATTCTCCATGTTTATATTATAGTTTTATATTCCTTTTTTCTCACGCCAAACTCGAACTACTTGATGCGGCGTGATCTTCTATTTCGCACCTGGACAGGAGCCAGTTCAGTAGTGTATATCTATGACAGGAGCAAACAAGGGCGTTCTTTTACGCCTCAAAGGTAGGAGCGTAGGAAACAATTAAGTTCCTTTTTTTTTCTCTGTTTCGGAGCTCAAAACATGAGCTGGAGAGTTGAACTATGCAAATGGTCATTGTATGTGTGTTTGCGTGTGTGTGTGTGTGCCTACGTGTGTATGTATGTGCACGAGTGTGTGTGTGCATGCGTGTGTGTGTGTGTGTGTGTGTGGAGAAATAAGGGGGGGGGAGGGTAGGTAAGAATTGCATGCACGAATGACGGACGGATTTGATCCAAACTTAAAACAACAACAACAAAAAGCAACAAAAACATTGACATAAACCGTTTACCCCTGAGTTTACTGACGCCACTTTAGCATTGCAGAAAATCTGGCATGAAAGTGGTGCAAGTACAGCTATCAAAGAGGCAAAGGTTTGCAGACACGTTGAAAAATGATATATATTTTTTAATTATTATAATATCTCCCCTCCTCTACTGCGCACACCCCTTGTTCGGCTAGTTTGATATTATGACCAGATCGAAATGGCAAGAGTTTACCATTTCTTCTAGCGGAAACATTTTACTTACCTTTCAGAATCTTATCTATTATTATTATTATTATCATCATTGTCATTATTTTATTTCAAATCTGATCATCGAAAAAGTAGAGCTGAACATCAAACACGATAAGAAGGCGTGATGAATTCAATTAAAAACAAAACAAAAAAGGCTCCCAATCAACAAAAACTAACTCGTGTTGGAAGAAAATATACCCTTTCCTTGATGATACTCTGGTTAAACCCTGATTCATAACACCACAAACTGCAGTGATTTGGTGCAGTATTGTACATTTTATTATCCTCATTCGTTTGTACCCAGACTGAGAAAACAACTTTTATGCCATCAACAGTTGTACTTGCTCCACTTTCATGCCAGGTTTCCTGCAAGCTGAGGTGGCGTCAGTAAACTCAGGGGTACAAGTTTTACGTCAGTGTTTTTTATTTATGAAGTGTGGGGCAAACCCATCGGTCATTCCTGCATGGAATTCTTACCTCCCCTCTCCTTATTTCTTCGCACACACACACACATACACACACACATATAGGCCGACACGCACACACTTGAACTCCGCAATAAAAAAAGCCCCTAGTTCGGTGCAAAATCCCTCTCAGTATGCAAACTAAAAGAGGACACCACATTAAATAGTCCGAGTTCATCGTAGCAAAAATAGGAATAAAATATCAGAATATAAAAACATGTCCTACATTACAAAATGGAGCCAGTCGGAAGCACATAATAGTAATACAATTGTCAACTTCAATACGACAAAACCATTATGAATTGTCAAGACCAAGAATGTTCCAAATGGCACATTCAATTGATTCGACGTTAGGTTAGTCTGACACTGTTGTAAGGATCACAGAACATGCCTGAATGACTGCGCTGCGGGTTCTGCAATAACTTTGAATAGCAATAATAAACCTGTAATTTATAAAGATGTCATGTGACTTCCAAAGACACCAGTGACGAGGATAGTGTTTCAAGTTGATGTAGGGGTTGCCAGTTCGATTGAAAATGAACACGACTTAGGCGAATGTGTTTTAACAAGAAGAGTAAACACTGGGTGTGTAGCGTTATATTTATACATCTATACGGGAGGAGAAGCTATCAAAAGGCAGGTGATATTACAGCTGACTCCAAATAGACGGTACAAAGAGAGATGGTTGATGGCTAGCTGGCTCCCGGGTGTCACTCCACCAAGAAGTTCGTGACATCTCTCAGACAGATCGGCCGGTGTGACCAAGAATTTGGTCCCCCGTAGTGGACGTTCCCGCGGAACAAACAATTCTTCGGACTAAAAGGTCACCCGGAACAAATACTTCATAGTGAAAGTTCCCCCTATATTTTGCCAGAATTGAAAGGTTTCGAGAAATTTAACATTTAATCTTGAAAACCTAATGAAATGCTACTAAACACACCTTCGAATCTGGTTTCTGTATCAAAAGCGATTTTCGAGCAATTGTTTGAAAATGGGTTTTTTTGGGGGGGTGGGGGGGGGGGGGGGGAGTTGGCGTTGTACTTCGTCCGAGGGAACGTTTACTATGAAGTAACGTTCTGGGGACCAAATACTTCATAACAATTTAAACCCCCTCCACCCCGACCAGATACTATGAAGTAAACGTCCCCCCCACCCCCACGGACCTTTTACTTCATAGTTCACCTTCCTCCTAGAATAGATACTTGAAAAACTGATAAAAGATTTAAACCAAACTTAGAGAGAAATAAGGCTCATCACAAGGGCAAGAGAAAACCATTCCAATAAGACTGCTGACAGCATAGACTTCTATGAAATAACACAATAATGACAACAACAACATCAATAACAATACTAACATATCATGCATTTAACATGAATAGTTTTTTATCCACAGATTTAACACAATACATTATTTCTTCGCCGCTCTCCTTTTGTGGCTGTGGAAGTTGGCATGCTGCTGCTTAAGCTTGGTTTTTGTTGTACTTTATACATGGGTGGTCGTCAGGAATATGGGAGCCCTTTGTTGTTTAGTCTCTCATGGGGAAACACACGAAGATAAGAAATTTAACATTATGCGTCGTTTTGTTATGATTGTTGTTGCTGGTTTTTCTTTCTTTTCTCGTTTTCTTTCTTTCCCCTTCTTTCTGTCTTCCTTTCTTTTTCCTCATTGTTGTTCTAATCTAAATATAATTATATTTAGGAGTATTTACATTGCCGTTGTTGTGTTAAGTTTACATTTAATTTCTTTTGAATTGTCTTTCTTTTCGTATTATGTACATGTTTATTTGTGGGTTTTAATGTACTATTCACCTACAATTCTCGTGTGTGTGTTAATGTTTGTGTGTTAGTGTGTGTGTGTGTGTAGGGGCGCGCACTTGTGTGTGTATTTGTGAGTGTGTGTGCGTGAAAGTGTGTATATATAGTGTATGTGTGTGTGCCAACTGACAAACAGACAGAAAGAAAGATATGAGTTTGTGGTTTCTTCTTTGAACATTGTTATGGTAGCATGTCACATTCGTGCATTTGCCATTGTGCTCTTGTGATGTATGAGTAATTTGTCAATTTTGGTTAGTCTACAGTCGGGGCTGGCAGATACTCCAGTCAGTCTGCATCACAGCTCGACAATGTTTCGATGTGGGGATTTTGTAAGTGATGTTACCCAACTACATTTTAGTGTCCCATTGTCTTTGAGGAGGGGTGTGGTGATGCCAACAGACAGTATGTCCAAAAGTATACGTTTACGTCCATAAATTCTGTCGCCGCAATTATTTGGTATCCTAGATGGCATCTCAGTTGATTTGTCCTGAGATACTTATCTGTAGTATGTCCATTTATTTTTGCTTCTTGATGTGGATCATGAACTGACAAATAAGGGCGACTGATTTCTTTTACTTGCATTGCTCCTCGATACGGTTATTATGAGCAAGATGGCTCGGAGGTGGCAGTTCCCGTTAGGTGTCAGAGGAGAGGAGAGCAGTAAGAAATTATCAGAGTTTTAGTGGTTAAGTTCTGTTTTATTTTAAAAATTGTGTTTTTCTGAGCAGAAAAACACTGACAATTGGTAGGCTAACAACTGACAAACATGAAAATATCGAAACCTAATTACAAACAATGGTAATGTTTTATTTACACACTTTAAAGGGTTAGTATTCACTGAGACAGAATGTGTTGCAACGTAAATTGTTACAAATTCTCGAAAATCTTCATTTTGGGCAAAACAGAGGGGGGACCTTTTACTATTGAGTATTTGTTCGGGGGGAGGGGCAACTACTATATAGGCGTTGTTGGGGGTTGGGGGAGGGGGGAGGGGGGAGGGGGGACCATCTGCATTGGGGGAACAAATACTTCACAACGGCAACAAAGAGTGAGCCACGAAGAATTTGTTCCAGGTTAACATCTACTATGGGGGACCAAATACTTCGTCACACAGGCACCACTCGATACCTGGGTTTCTCAGTGAGATATTTTCAGGCTTGTATGTCACACCTGCACAGTCCTTTGCACCATTTGGTAAGGAAGGAACAAAATCGGTACTCTCTGTGCGGAACAATGGCAAGACAGGTATAATGTTTATCAAAGTATATTTTCACTATACAAGTATATGTCTTCCTCAGTATTATAATAGTATCAACTACTATGATACTATTGTGCAGAAATATACATCTTATAATAATGAGAGCAGGGGGTAAACTGTCTGTGACGCCTATGCATTTCATGGGCCATTCAAGCTAGACACTTGAAAGTTTGCATACTACCGTTTTTGATACTGCCGAGTTGCATGGCTGGCTTACTTTTTGCGTTTGACCAAGTCTTATATTTTTTTGAAAACTGTGAAACGCCTTAGCGTTTAAACCCGGTCTAAATTCCTGGTGTAATTTTTATGATTGTTAGAGTGTTGCGTATCGGTGTAGCAATGGATACTCAGTATCGAGGGCTGTTATTTTGCGCAAACTTCTGCCTTACGTCTAAGCATTTATTTTCATGGCCTTTTTTTGAGACACTCACAATTTTGGTATTGTTGTTTATTCTGTCGAGCTGCATGGATGCCGTAATGTATGTTTATATAATTGTTATGGATGGCGATTCCGCAACCTCTTTACTGGGAGCCAGCAAAACCGATACACAGTATCGAATATGCCATTTCCTTTGAGCGTGGCCTGCTTGAAAGTAAACAAGACGTGCTCAGCTTGATGCTGACAATGTTACACAGACAATGTTGTGTATACCCTGAAGGGGAGGTCCTCCGCCCGTACGCGCCAGTCAAGAAAACACACTAAAGAGGAGACTTTTGAGCGGGCTTATCAAAGGGTTGGGTTTAATATTTGTATGGGACAAAGAAAGAAAGAACGAAAGCGCGGGTTAGGGGAGGTCTTCATATTAATTATGTTTGTTTACCTTTTGGTAAGTGGCGCGGACGGGGGGAAGACCTTCCCCCTGAAGTTTTGCGACCATGATTGTCCGGTGAACGAATAGTTAAAAAAACAACTCAGCATTTGTCTAACCTGTCTTTGCAGTCTCTCAATCTTTTTTGTTTTGTTTGCCACTCACCGTTCGGAGAACGGGTGCATTTACTAGTGTAAATAATGACAGGTAATAACTGTGCTAAACAACGAAAATAAATTAGTGCAAGGACAACTTCAACATTTTGAACCAGAGAAAAATGATGAGAAAAGAACGAACAGTGGATTTGAAATCAGACGAAATCCCCTATCTCTGTCACTTCTTAATTCACCTAGAAGGTATCATAGACGCAGTGAGCCTGGTGATTTCGCAATTCTCAGTCAGTTGTTTACAGTAATGTTCGGAAATTCTGAAAGCCCGCGTCTGTTTCAAGGTGTTGACATACAGTAGGAACGTACTTTAGGAATCCTTCGTCAACAGGACCACCAAAGGTCAAGGTTGCCAGTGTCGTCACACGTCATTACATTCCTGATAAAACCTTGCCGATACTGAAAATGTCAATACGAAGGTTACATCAGGAAGGAAAATCTCTCTCTCACACACACGTATACACACACATGCACAAGTCATGCATATTATATACAGGAAATAAAAGCTAAAGAATGTTTCTCCCCTACCCTTTTAAACCCGTCCCTTTAGAGACAGTTTCTATGTGCTTGGTGTATAATAATAATAATAATAATAGTTCGTCCATCAGGTATGATGCTGACCTTAACAACACCAGAGGAATAAAGAACAGAAATTGTTGAGAATTTCAACACATGGACAATAAAGAGAACTAAAGGACACAGAGGACAGAATGGAAAGACTGTTCTTTCATGGCTTATGGCTTCTCATGTGACTGATAAGTCCTATTTTTGCCCTGCAGACCCTTCCGCATAAATGACAAGAGTGCTCCGTTGGTTCAGTACCACTGGGCCTTTTCTTGCGCCGTTCTCTTTTTTTTGATAGCCTGCTGGACTCTGTCAGCTTCCCATGCTTTGCTGCCTCTGGTAAGGGCCGCCCTCCAATTTGCACGATCAAGCGAGAGCTTTTCCCACTCACTCACATCAATGGCAAAGGCCTTCAGTGATTGCTTGAGAGTGTCTTTGTAACGTCTCTTTGGGGCCCCAACATTCCTCGTTCCATTGGAGAGCTCAGAGAAGAAGATTTGCTTAGGGAGTCTGGAGTCGGGCATTCTGACAACATGTCCTGCCCAACGTAGCTGAATTTTTTTCAGGTGGCAGAAGATGCTCAATTCCTTGGCACGATTGAGGACCTCAGTGTCTGGAATTTTATCCTGCCATTTGATCCTTAGGATCTTTCTAAGGCAGGCCAGACGAAAATGATTTAGCTTTCTGGCATGCGATTGGTACACTGTCCAGGTTTCAGCCCCATAGAGTAGGGTGGGAAGGACCACAGCATTGTACACTTTCAGCTTAGTGTCTGTGCGAATGCCGGTAACATCCCACACTCTCTTTCGAAGCCTGCCAAATGCAGAGCTGGCTTTGCTGATTCTTGAGAGAATTTCAGTATCAACACGAGCCGCGGAAGACAGTGTACTGCCAAGATAGGTGAAGTTCTCCGACACCTTCAGAAGACTGTCATGGAATTTGATATTTGGGGTCACAGGATACTTGTCGTCTGGAGTAGGCTGATGGAGCACTTCCGTCTTCTTTGTGCTTATTGTGAGGCCAAAGTTGTCACAGGCACTAGAGAACTTATCAACACAGTTTTGCATGCTATCCTCATCGTTTGCCAGAAGTGCACAATCATCAGCAAATAGTAGGTCACAGACTTGAGTACTTTTGGTTTTGGTTTTTGCCTGAAGTCTCCTGAGGTTAAATAGACTGCCATCAGTTCGGTACTTGATGCTTACCCCTTGAGGAGGAGAGCTAAAGGCTTCTTGTAGCATTGCAGAGAACATGATGCTGAACAGAGTTGGGGCTAAGACACAACCCTGTTTTACCCCATTTGTGACAGCAAAGGGCTCTGGTACTCAGAGAGAGAGATAGCTAGATAGATACACAGTTAGATAGATAGAGAGATAGATAGATAGATAGAAAGATAGATAGATAGATAGATAGATAGATACATACATACATACATACATAGATAGAGAGAGAGATAAATAGATACATAGATAGAGAGATAGATAGATAGATGGATAGATAGATAGAGAGATAAATAGATACAGAGATAGAGAGATAGATAGACAGACAGATCAGATAGATAGATAGATAGATAGATAGATAGATAGATAGATAGATAGATAGATAGATAGATAGATAGATAAATGGATAGATAGATAGATAGATTGATAGATAGACAGCTTAGATAGATAGATAGATAGATAGATAGACAGAGAGAGAGAAACATAGATAGATGGATAGATAGATAGATAGATAGATAGATAGATATATAGATAGATAGATAGATAGATAGATAGATAGATAGATAGATAGATAGATAGATAGATAGATAGATAGCTAGATAGATAGATAGATAAAGAGAGAGATAGATAGATACATAGATAGAGAGATAGATAGATAGATGGATAGATAGAGAGATAAATAGATACAGAGATAGAGAGATAGATAGACAGACAGATAGATAGATAGATAGATAGATAGATAGATAGATAGATAGATAGATATAGATAGATAGATAGATAGATAGATAGATAGATAGATAGATAGATAGATAGATAGATAGAAAGATAGATAGATAGATAGATAGATAGATGGATAGATAGATATATAGATAGCTTAGATAGCTATCTATATAGATAGATAGATAGATAGATAGATAGATAGATAGATAGATAGATAGATAGATAGCTTAGATAGCTAGATAGATAGATAGATAGATAGATAGATCGATAGATAGATAGATCGATAGATAGATAGATAGATAGATAGATAGATAGATAGATAGATAGATAGATAGATAGATAGATAGATAGATAGATAGACAGATAGATAGATATATAGATAGATAGATAGATAGACAGATAAAGTTTGGGATTTTATGTTACAACGATATCGAACATTATAACGTATAATATCATTTATTCCTCACTCTTGAACCCGTTCATTTCAGCTACACAAAAGAATCTAACATTCACCCAGGTAATATCTAGGATTACATAATTTGTCATTCCCAACCCAGGTTTTGTGAAGCAGAAACAGCGCTGTCATATTTAACTGTTTTTAACACTTTATGCATAGGCACAAAACATTATTATTAGCCGTCACTCTTGGCTGAGTTAAACACAACGTTTTTTTTTTTTGCGTGCCAACTTTCTTCTTACACCTAGCCCAACTGCCACTCACCGCGTATCGGTTTCCATTTAACCTGCATTAACACAATAACATTCTTGTGTAAAGCTGGCGGTGATACGTGATATGGTCATGAAGTTTGAATTCTTCTTAGGCCTTTGCCTTTAGCCTACTGTCGGTTTATGTTCTATTGCCGCATTCAAGAATCACTGGACTAGGATACAACCAAATGTGGGGAAAATGCCCCCCCCCCCCCATATCTTCGCACCATAAGGACCTCTTTACACCTACAGACAAAACTGATAGCGTAAAGTTGGATAACTTCGCTGGGATCGTAAATTCGCCACCTGCACTACCTGAACACATTAATAGTGGAAAAACCCATTCTCCCCAGTCTCAGTCCAGTACAAGACTCAGTCCATGTCAAAATTGGACAAAAACAAAAAGTTGTATGTAGCGAAGCCCCGCGTGAGAAATAGTACCCAAACGATACAAAGCAAACTAAAGAGAAGACTTTCTTTTTGCCCAATTTTGACATTGCTTGTAGCCCTGCTGCGACCTACAGTTTTTCTGTGTTTTTTAAAAATAATATTTCGTCAAAGACTCAGTCCAGTATAAGATGTTTATTGTTATAAGTCTCGCGGTCTTTTTTTTCTGCAGCCAATCAGGGCATTTTCAGTCAGACGTCCCGCGAGTGTCGCGGTTACGAGTGCATGTCACTTCACAGCTGTCTGCTGTCCCCGTCTTTGTCTGTCTTGCATTTGAACGTTCTGTGTTTTGTTCTTTTCTTGTTATTGCTCTCATTGCAAACATCTATTAACTTTTAAAGCAGCTTGTATTATGTCTATTTGAATCACTCAAAGAACTTAATCCTGCTACATTAGATAATTGTTTAACTGCATTTGATCTAAAATTATCTTCAAATTTGTTTATTTAATGCTCGTTAGCCTAGTTGTGTAAATTCGCCAGCTTGAATTTTTTTATTGTTGTTTGAAGAGCTTTAGTTATTTTGAAACGGGTAAAACCAGCAAAAAGGTCTGTAATAAATATTCCCGAGACGATTTAGAAAAAGCCACTCAGGCCTTTAAAGATGGCCAAGCCTATTCTAGTGCTGCAAAACCATTTAAAATACCCCGGGAAAACACTGGCCGATCACCTGCCTGGGCGCTGAAACATCTCCAGGAAGGCAGGCAGGGAGGGGTGTTACTCAAAGTCTCTACGTACTCTACCAGTATTGCACTGCTAACCCTTCCTAAAATTACAAAGTCAGTCAAACATAAAGTTTAGAGAAGGCACTACAGAGAAAGAAAATTAAAACAAACACAACAACAAATACAACAACAACAACAACAACAACAACAAAAAAATAAATAAAAAAGATTGCACAAGGCGAAATAATGCTGCCGCCAGGTCTGGCAAATTTCCCCGACACGGTGGCGGATTTACCCGACAGTCAAGTATGCAAAGAAAATGACCGAAAAATATCCGAAATGAAACTTGGTCAAACCAAACATGCATCATCTAGCCAATCGGTGTTTCCAGCTTGATCCGTGTCACAATGGTCACACACATTAAGAAAGTAGTATGAAATCAAGCATACCTGCTCTGAAGTGGCCAAATTACCCGACTCTACTCTATATGAAAGTTTCACACCAAATCGTTTCCTGTAATTTTAAGAAAACATCTAAAAAAAAACTGATGGCCTGACGATAGATAAAGAATATCACATAGCGCCTAAAATATCCGTCCGACCAATACGGGGGGGGGGGGGGTGGTGGGGGGCGGGGGAGTTATCAAATAATAATAATAATAATAATAAAAACTAACTTCATTTTCGTAATCAGTGCGTCAAAATTAGCAACTTGGGTTTAGAGAAATTCAGTTCAATGCTTTGTTTAAAATATAAAAAACGTGAAAAAAATTGTTCTGTTTCAAAATATCTACGTGAGAGTTCTCAACTTGACAATACGTTTCCTTGGAAATATCTGGCCTGTAATGTGTTCTTCGAGCGCAACTGTTTCTTTGGTTTGCCAGTCTCTTGTCCAAATAAACCTTTTCTCGTTTTTTTTATAGTTTTTCACAAGAACAGAAAATGCTGAGAAATCATTAAGGCAGTCGTTTTCGATGGTACATCTTGGCTCTCTACGAATTCGATCGAGTGAGAACTGTACGCTCGGGAGGACAAAGCTGACAGAAATCAAAGCGACAGAAGTGATCTGTTTTGTTGTACTTGTAATGAGGCCCTAAAGAAAACGTGCACACAGTCTGCACCGTTTAGAGGTGTATATCTATGGTCTGCACGCAGATGGGGAACGGGGGCAGTGGCTCATGCAATCGGCAACTTTACACATTTTATGCATGAATTAATTATAAAGTTTTGTTTCAGTACTACCGCCAGTAAAAATAAATGGCCAGAGTTTTCGTACAGCGACGGAAGTAATAATTACAAAATAATTATGCTGCTTCAATCAAGGCTCATAGCAATAGCTTAACAGGGAACAAAACTATTTTCCCCTTGTTTTTAAAATACGCCGTCGTTTTTCACCCCAGCGGATTCGCCGCAAGATAGTATTGCGAAACCCGCGCATGCACAACCCGCGCATGCACAACCCGCAAGGTATCCCATCTTATCGTATCTAGTATCTGTGATACAACCCGGCTCACACTGTCTCATCCGTTTTCGATAAATGAATAATCAAGACAAACAATAAATCCAGTAAAATACTATTTTTGTTTTCTTTTTACGTTTAGACAGACCACGACTTAAATGGTCTTTAATTCAAATGATTTTGAAACTGCAGAAAAATACAATGGACATTATGCGAACTTTCCCTTGTGTTGGACTGGAATTGTAATGTGTCCCAGTTAAAAACTACAGTCCCCGTGGAAATCCCAAGTGAACCACGCTTTTTGTTGTTGTTCCTTCAAGAACCCCACCGTCGTCCCTGGTAAATCTGTATTAATTTCCAATTTGGCATGGCCTTCTAATCCACGTTTTTAGTAACTATAAAATATGTTTTCATTTAAATTGTAAGAGTGCGCTGGGGAACGCAGAAGAAGAAGAAGAAGTAAGAGTGCGCAAAGAAATTGTTTCATGATCTTATTGAAATCGGTAACTTGTGAATTGTTCTCCCTTTGTTGACATTGGGTGTTGTCGTCTCCGAGAATTGGACAATGGCTATTGTTCCAAAGTATGCATTACTTTTAGTTTTAGACATTAAAATTGTATGATTGCAGATCTTTATTTCAAATTTTGGTTTCACAGGAAAGAGACTTGTGAACTAAGACAGGACACAGAATTGGAGCCAGTGAACATCATTTTTGTCAGGATGGTTATTATTCCCCGGTCATCTTTACATGGCATACTCGTATGTCCATGGATACAAATACAATATGCACAAGGTGTCCGATTTTCTTTGACGCAAATCCCCAACTCATTGTACACTTTGCATTTTATAAGACACTACGTCCTTGAGAAAACCACCTTATTTCATAAGAGCAAGTAAACTTTCGCTACATAGTGACAGATTCATGATGGAACAAATACAGTAATTTTGATGAAGAGCAATAAATGATTTTAAGATATGATGCATTCAGAATGTCTATTTGCTCAGTCGTATGCAGTGACATTTTTTCGAAGTAAATTTTACTTGCATTGATAATGCAAAATTTTCTGTGCAAAAATTTCATGTTGTTATTCAAATAACAATAATAGATAATACATGTATAAATATAGTAATAGTTTATCTGATCCGACAAGTGGGACAGCATGCGAATTTAAAACATTTTGTGTCCTTTCTTTACCTGATAATCTTAAATGGTTTCGCAATACCCTTTCTCCGTAACTCTAGATACTTATTAAGAATATACCTAAATAACTGTGTCGATAGCGTGTTAGATATTTCAACATGTCTGCAGCTTCAAAGTATATGTCCATTTGTATAATCATAGCAAGAATTTGGAGAATCACACCTCTGCCAGGTACAAAATAATGAAAGTTCGTTACAAGAAAAGTTTAGAGAATACAGTGTAGTTGTCGTCACAATTTCAGCATGGTTGCTTTGCTGATGATACGGTTGCAAGCACACTGTAAATAGGATATGAGGATTCCCTACCCAAAAAATAGGACTGTCATACGCCTATCTAGCTTAATGGTAAATCCGGTGCTGGTATGGTTGCTGCGTTCATTTGACATTGTTTATTTCGTTTTGGCTTATAAGATGTGGTGTCACATGTTCGAAGTTAAAGGCCAAAACATGTGATGAAAGAACTAACTTACTCTTCCTGTGAAGATCGACACCTGTCTCCCTCCGCCTGAGGAGTTTCTTACCACGTTGTTGTCATGCAATCTTGCAAAGCTTTATATCTCTAGTGCACAGCAAGGACGACACTGGCGGCACCCGATGTGCCTTGGTTGCAACAAACAACATTATTAATTATAGAAAAAGAGGTATTCCATATTAATAGAATAGAATATACGACGTTGTAACTTGCCATCCATAACTTTTACGTTTTTTGCTGGTTATATACCTTTCAAAATGTAATGGTTTCGTCTTGATAAAAATTATTATCTTCAGATTTATTACTTTAATTTTTTCAAGCATTTGAAATCACAATGGGTTCATTTCAATTCATTTTCGTAACTCCTGTTCAGGACACTTATTGTTCGACTGATGTTTATAAATGACAGCAATGATTCTCAATAAGCCAAATTACATTATGGCATGATTCTCATGTACTCTAGCTACAGTTTTGCAGATTTGTCTGTTTCTGATTCCTGTCATCTCCTGCATGTCATAATCTCCATAATTTTCCCTCTGCTCTTGTGTGTCAATTTGAGGTGTGGTCAAGAAAGAAAACATCGAAAAAAGTAAGCGCATATTAATATTGAAATTTGGGGTCACATGAATCACAGATCTCAGAGATATATGAGGCCATAGCTGAGTTATCAACCCTTTGCCTTGCAGCCTCATCTCACTATAAGTAGCAAAATCAATTGGACGATCTCCAGAATGGCATCGATGGCCATTTCATTTCCAAGCAACAACAAAAACAAAAGCTACGAGCCTTTCAGGGTTAAACACCAGGACATATTTTCTTCCCTCTGAAAACAGATGAAGTTCCTAGAGGTCTTTCCATCTTCCTCACTTGCGGAAGGATTTCTTCATGCAGTAACGAGACCTCCCAGAACAGCGGGACAGGTTTCAGTTAGGTGAAAGGGGTCATCTGGGTTTACTTCTCACAGATATAGTTAACGAACCTGACATTATGGAACTTCCGATAGCACACCAACAACTTAGAAACCACTGGAGTTTTAAGAACTGGAAAGACCAGCTGGTTTTAGTGCATATGATAATGAAGGCCTTCTGCTTTTGCTTACATTGTCTGTTTAGTCCCACTTTTAAAGTTTTGAAAAAAAGCAACATCTTTATTTATGTATATTATGTCCTTGTGGTTTTATGTTGGAAAGGGGGAGGTGGAGGGCATGGCAGCAAATTCAGGCTCATAGGGGGCGATTGCCTGAAAAAGATTGAGGGACACAGGAATAGCTAGCCCTGCAGGAATTATCAGGTTCCAATCTTGGAGTAAAAAGAAAAAAAGACGGGTGTTGTCAATAAAGTAAATCAGGTTTGTAAAACTCTGGTAGGGTATACTCTTTGGTTTCTTAAGAACGAATGTCTCATATCAGAGCAACGGGATGTGTGTTGAAAGGAAGTTTAAAGACACTGAAAAAGTAAAATCTCGTTCAGCATGAGCAAATGCCCTTTTAGTTGTTGTCATTGGTGCTAGTGCTGTTGTGGTTGCTGTTGCTGTTACTGTTGTTTTTGTTGTTTCGAATCACAATTTAAGAAATTAAGAAACCAGAAAAACAATCGAGAGTGGGAAAAGAGGAGACACGTGCACAAAGAAAAGAAAGCAGAACAAGAGGGAAAGACATACTAAAGACAAACAAATCACAAATTAGATCAAACACAAAACTCAATCATATTGGAAAGGCTGTGCATGAACTTTTTAATTTCATTAAACAAGCGGATGCTTTCATGGTCATGAAATTAAAATTGAATCGTGATTTACTGAAAGAGAAACCATAAACTAAAACAACAATGCAAACGCATGATTTTCTTTTTTTGGTTTTTTGTATAATTTGAACCATCTTCAAACTATGACACAAGTTCGTTTTCTTGTACTTTACAAAACGAGAAATGATTGACTACATTCAATTGTGGGATTTCCTGTCTGTGATTAAAATCAAAACGTGTTTTTTTAAAATTATATAAATTGTATCATCATCAAGCCATGACCCATGTTCGCTTTCTTGTACTTTACAAAACGAGAAATGACAATTCCGTGACCTCTGGTTACATTCAAGAGCGAGATTTCTTGTCTGTGATCAAAATCAGAAAGTTTTCTGGCTTTTTGGTTCCAGCGCATTGTCCCGGTTTATGTCAGCAGTAAGGGATGAAACGGTGTGGGCAGTGCCTAATGTATTAGTGGGATGCATAATTTACGGGTGGCGAGCCACCAGTGTGGTGCCTACACCACTGCTTGGTCTGTTTCACCCCTAAAGACTACTTTATTTAGTCAGGTTGAGGGTGGGTGGAAAAATCCGGAGGAGGGAGCATGTCATTAAAAAGCAGATTAAAAAAAAAAAAGCAAATCAACAGCCTCATTATTTTGACTGTCCAGAATTAATTTTATCTTTATTTTTTCGAAACAATGAATTTGAAGGGCCTGGGTAGGCTTAGTATTAGGTTTGGCTGGCAGGTTGGCCACAAGAACAGTTTCCTTCGCAAATGGCCACTCTACCATTTTCGAACATTATTCTTATTTTTAAAAAGTTTCTAACAGCCCGACAGCTAATAACACTTTTCGAAATACACCTTGCGCGTCGAGTCAGTATGTATGACTCAATTTGGACTCTTGATATAATTAACTATCATGATTCTGGTGATATTGTGAACTTTAGAATATCAGTTCAACGAGAAGAATGTTAGTGAAAGAAGGTAAAGGGATCATTTTGGGGTTGACATAGTTGTCGTGGCCATCTGAAAAACAATACACTGATCATTTAAACCTTTGAGCTTTGTTACAGAAGTAAAGACATCATGGACAGTGGTTAAAAATCTTTGGAATATCTTGATATTTATCTGAATTACAGATTATTAATGATATTTTAATCTTTTTTTTCCCCAGACAATGCCAAATTCCTTTTTAAAATTTGCCAGTGGATTGCAAAGCAATGTAAAACAAAAAAGTACAAAGATGCACTGGGTTTTTTATATCGCAGTGGCAGCAAGATTGTTTTTACTGTAAAACTACATGACATTTGGAGGAGGGGTTTTGGCAGTTATATAATTATGTGGAATAGTAACAGGACAGGAATCAATCATTTACATTAACAAAACAATAACACTTATAGTTATTCATGTTACAGGAATGAGGAAATCTAGAAAATCTTGATAACAAGAAGAGCCAAGATCAGGCTTGTCAACGAATAAAAGAGTTTAGGGGAATGATTTTTGGAACCATCACGTAGTTCACGATACGCTTTGTGAACATCAAAATCACACAAAATACCAGCATCACGAAGTGAATTCTCAGCTATGTTTTCAAGCTGGTGAAGTTCCTGTGATGACAAGCCTTCATTGTGCAAATCATTAACTCGCAAGGCACATTTCAAATATTCCTGAGCCACGTCGCACACGCGGTCTGGACGCTGAGAAACTTGGGATCTCAAAACATCGATGCATTCACCAACATCCTTGGCATCATCGAATTCTGGGGGGAGAAAACACAAAATAAGTTGCTTGAGATATTTAGCTTTGACTTACTAACAATCATCCATTTGTACTGCAATGAATGTCTGGATTTCCTCGCATGTCGAAATAATCAGACAAGACATTTAGGTCGAAATCCTCTTTGCATGCTTAAATAAGTCAGTTGTAGTTGTCCAATATCCTAGCTGGGATCAGAAAGCTTGAGCATATGTATCTGATATTACAACTGCAAAGGTCAGTCGAAGAAAAAAAAAAGAGAGTGGTGGGAACTGTTTGTATTTGGAAAGTCATCAAAACATTATTCGTTTTATTCATTTATTTGCTAGTTGTCAGGAGAGGAAAAAAATCAGAGAATTATTGTTATTATTTTTTTTGGTGTGTGAATGTAATTCAAAGCATTACTTATTTATTTCTCGTATTTACTCGCGTTCTTTTATGGAGCTTTTTTTCATGGTCAGTGAATCAGAATGTCTTTGGGTCTATCTATTGATTGTTCGTCAATTAACTGATTGGTTGGTGGCTGTGGTGAACACTTATTTTTTTTAAAACCACAACACGGCTGTAGGCTCGCAACCAGGCATGGGACAAATTTCATCCATTTTCAATTCTTTCGTAATTGATTGCATAGTTTGCTTTTTGTTTCTTTGCTTCCCTGTTCTTACTTTTGAATCTTTGGTCTTTGAAAAATAGCAATTTCTCTTTTTCTCCTTTGCAGGCAAATAATAAGAACAGCAGTAATTTTAGGGGTAAAAAAGGGACATTATGCAAACATTATGTATATAATTAATATTTACATTGGGTTTATGCTATTGCTGTTGTTGTGTTTGTTCTTGATGTTCTTCTTGTCCAAACATGAAGTTGTCTTGAAACAATCAATACAATTTGGCCGAAAGACCTTTCCAACAAAGTTTGGAATCATGCCTTCAGAGAACGAGATCGTATCTTCTGTGATGGATTGTTTTCTGCCAATACGTGTCAATCAGGGGGTAAAAGTCTAAGGAGCAGCACTAAAAATTGACCCAAACCAAGATAATGAAGAAACAGTGGCAAGTGCAAAGTAACCGTTATCGTGCCGAGGCAGCGTTAAATCCAAAAATCAGGCTCAAACTAGGGAGCAGCTTATGTTAAACATTTAAGTCTTCAATGATAATGCTGATCATTCCTGACAAACAAAAACCTGAAAAGTCTTCCGTTGATTATGTAAATTTTAGTGTCAGCCTACTGACATTTGAAATTCCAAATAACGGTACGAAATAAAATGGTACTCAGAGCATTATCAAAGTTACCGTTGTTATTATTAATAGGATGATGTCATTGCAGGATATCAAAAACGGTGTCAATGTCACTAAGAACGATTGATTCATCTGGAAATGTTGGTTTAGTGGGAAAAAAGGTTTCTCAGGTTCTGCCTTGAAAATTGTTATTGGAAATAAAGCATAATAATATATATGCCTAACATTTAATACGAATCGGAGATAACTGGGTTTTATCACTGGGCTAGGAATTACATTTCCTACAATTTTGAAATTTGTCAAATTGTGTATTAGAAAATGACATTTAATATGAATAACTTTAATTTCACGAACCTTCTACTGCACTTCATAAACCATAATCACATTTACTAAGATATGAGTAGCTGGAAAAGCAACAGTTGGGCCATATCTTATAAGAGATTAAAATGCATAAAAAAATCGTCAGATGGTGAGATAGAAGAGCGGCAGGTAACAAAATAAAGCACAAAGAGTTCATGCTTAGTGAGGTATAAAGTAAGGCCGATGTGCAGATAATTGGGGATGTGAGTGGAATGTAGGGAATCTGGCAGATCTGCATAATATAGGGAAGTAAAGAAGAAAAGAAGAGAGTGTATCTTTAGGTGGGTGGGTGGATATGAAGATAGGTAGGTAGGTAGATAGGTAGGTAGATAGGTAGGTAGGTAGGTAGGTAGGTATTTCGGTAGGTTGGTAGGTAGGTAGGTACGTAGTAGGTAGGATACACATTATTTATGTCACAAGGTAGGAAGTTAAAGCACTGTTGCCATAGGCTGTTCAAGAATAAAATCTACATTTGCATGAGGTGTAATTCAAACTATAAATAGACAAACGTACCCTGAGGTCTATTAACCGGGCGCTGGGTTGTCACCTCCTGAAGAACTTCGTCTATCGCCGTTTGAACGTTCAAGTCACAAGATTCCCCAGCTTCCAAGAGTGCTGCGTCCAAATCACTCTGTACCTGATGAACCGGAATGTTAACGGCTCCAACTGTCCTCTCGTCTATTCTGATCAGACATTTCAAGTACTCCTCAAAAATATCACATGGTCTGCCATTCCCGGCTGACACACCGTTTATCAGGTCATTATAACACTGGCCAAAAGTCTGGGCCTGAACTTCACTCGTGCCTGAAGAAGAAAACAATGGAAAACTGTTCTCAAGCGTATCATGGAAAGAGCTGCGGGTTTTCAAACATATTACCATCATCTTGTCAACAAAAAAAAAGTGATGAAAAGTGAAATTGCTCAGATTGCTCTTGTGTTTTATTGTGATGGAGGGCATTGTGATGTAAGTATTGTCATGATGTCAATCTTGTTGATGCTATGTTTTTGTGAAATAGTGATGATGCTATTGTTTCATGATTTATATTGCTTTTTCAGCCCTGGGTTTAAAATCTCTTCTGAAATCCTTGCACTGACTGCCAGTTCCACCCTGTACTTTGTATAAAGTGGCCACATCATGTCTCAGATGTATAATAACGCACCAACCTACGTTATCGAATTATTGAATCTTTATGCAACATCTAGCCAGCCACCATCTTCAACAGATATAACAAATTAGAAGTTCTTATTATGTCTTCCAGTTCGCTCGATGAACGAAGACTTTTCTGTTGGCGGCCCGAAAACCTCGAATTCGCTGTCTCAAAAACCTAGGAGCTATTCTAAACACTGAGACTTTGAAGAAACACCTGAAAACAGAAATTTGTGATTGACAGAATGCAACCATAGCAAGCTGTTTCTGACCCTTGTCACAAGTTTAGTATGTTCTTTATATAGTTGATTTGAATGCTGATTGAAGTATGACTGTAAAACGCGTAGAGCTTGCATTTGAAGGGCTGTTGTGTTATTAAAAAATTATTATTATCATTATTGAAATTGTTATAATATTGTTATTGGTGCCGAGTCTAGCCGGGAAGCAGTTGAAATTCCCTGAGCACATTCGTCGAAAGAGGCGCACTTTCAGCAATTTTGAATACCTAAATTCACTTGTTTGATAAACTTCGAGTTGTCGTTTTGGCATGGCCTTGAAAGGACAATAGATCTACTCTGCGCCTCGTCCAGAAGATGAGACTATTCGGCCCCTCACCCCGAGTAGGACTAAAGAAAGAACCGGTTGTAATTATTACATACATTTTCATATTGCTTCGTTTAGTTTTCATTTTACGCTTCCAAATGTATAAAGATAACCACAGATGTTTTTATTATGTTTTGTTTTTAAGTACAACAACAATGGTCGAGCCTACCATAATGTAAAACTTTAAAAAAAAATTGTGTTTCAATTTTGGATACAAAACAATAATGATATACTTTCTTTAAACTGAATCTTCCTTGTGTTTTGATATTGATACAAATTAGAAAAACGTAAAACAAATAAAAGATTGTTCTGTAAGTGTCCTGACGCTTTTTTTATGTGCTGCCCTCACCCCACTTCTATTTCAAGACTTGCTTCTACCCCTAATATTTTCTATAGCAGAACTTTTACTCACCAGCTATGAGAATCAACACAGTAAAGATGTTAATCCAGCGGGACCACATCTTTGAGCTACAATTATTTCCCGTTCAAGGTAATCTGAAAGGAATTCTTCACCTTCCTGACAGCAAACTGTTCAACTGAGAGCACTAAACAATAATATGGGTGTATCGATGATGGCGATCTTCCTGTGATTATTTCGAAATATGTCGAATGGTTTCTTTAAATATTTTCAAAGTGTATCCCTCCGCCAAGCCTCTCCTCAGAAAAGTATTATTAATAGCTGGCAATCTTCAAAAAGTAGTGCCTGTTATTACAAAATAAGCTTTGTAGTTCATTCTATCCATGCACCAGGAAATACTCAAGATGTGATTCGCCAAGACGGTGCATTTCACTGTTAAACAAGCTTAAAAGCCCCACCTCGCACGGACCACCCAACCACCGCCTCGTCAATTCCTACCCTATCCATGTGGCAAACTTACCTTTGCTCTGGAGCTGTGTTTTTGCCACACGTATATTAGATAAGAGCTGCCTTGACATGTTAGGATTTGAGTGCCAAAGTGCACAAATTTAATGCCCTGCACAAATTTTTCTTATTCATAATTCTGTGCTATTGAGTGTTCTCCCACTCCCAATCTCATGCAACGTCAACTTTCTCCATGTTCATGGATTGGATTAAAGAAATCTAGGTCTAGACTAGTATAAAATTGATTCCTCCTTCCGCCACAATCGCCGCCAGATAAATTACTTTAGACAAGACGTCTATCCATAGATCTTGCTAGGTCTCATTTCTGCATCCGCCTCAGTCGCTGCCAAGTAAATCACTTATATCTAGACTTGGGGGATACCTAGTTAGGCTTAAATTTGAAGGAAGGGTTATAAATCTAGCTAGGTTTAGAACTGATTCCTCTTTCAGTCACAGTCACGGCCAAATATAATACTTAGACTTAAGTGAGGGCGAATAGATCTATGCATTTAGTTTTAGAATCGCCGCCATGGGGAACGGTTTACGGTAAAAAGAATGTAAACAACGCGTGTGGCAGGTGATCAAATCCCTGCACGTTGCAAAAAAGCGATAAGAAAAGGAAGTGTATATCCGTACAATACGTTGTATGGATATGGGCAGTGCATATCCGTACAACATGTTTACCAAAAAGCGCGACTGGTGAAGGTTTGCTGAAACAAAACTTGGTATGGTGTTTGTCAAGAGCAAGTTAAGTGTATAAATGCCGTGCTAGGCCACGGTTTGAATTCAGTTTTTTTAATCTAGTCATAGTGAAGTGTTCTTGAGCTATTCTCGTGAGCAACATGTTTTGAGTAATGTTTTTTTCGAGGTAAAAACTGTAGATGGTTAAAAAGGAATATGTGTAGGTAAACCAGGGATGGCAGAGCAGCTCCAGTTCGTGATTCAATAGCATTGTTAGAGGGTGTGAGGTGGTTGTAATTGACTGTTGACATTCAGTGGTTCGTGAAAGCACGAATTGTGCTGAGTCAAGTTAATAAGATTTTTGATTTAATTGTTATTAACATATTTAGAAGACGACCTTGTCTGTCTTAGTGCAAGGCCGTAACCGACTTACACAATAGAATAAATTAATACTGCGAGCTCAGCTCGCATGACCGCACCAATCAAATCTAGGGATTTGGACGGTAGTTGCAAGTGGCTAGACATTATAAAAGTCAGCCCATACCTATGTCCATTATCACATGCAGAAACGTATCCACTGCGGAGTGGTCGGCTAATTTCGAGCCAGATCGGAACAGAGACGCAATATAGCAGACCATCTATATGAGGAGCCTAGAAATGACGAGCTCCAGCTAATAGCTACCCGGACTTTGTCCACCACGCAACGCCTTTGTTGATAGTCCCTGGTTCTTGATGGCCAGGGAAAAATGGTATGCATTGTAATTGTATGTCAGAATTCAGATGTTACCAGCAGTATGAGAGTCTGCTCCTAGAGTCACAGCCAGGCAGTGCCAGTATTAGAATATATGACAGGAGCCATTGCAATGGAGCTGGCGTGTGCCGAGACAGCGAAGACTATAATTTGTATTAAATATCCTATGAGTCATTAGTTATATTTGATCCAGTACTAGGACCTTTTAGTCCATTCTAAAATTGTATTCTCATTTTGCAGTTACCCTGACGGTCATTTCATTTATATATGTTATCTTATGCAGCTAACTCAATACATTATTGTGGCCCTACAGGTCTGACAAAACTAATTCATTTGAGTTGTTAATTAATTCCAGTAGGAAAGTTAGTGTGTTCGTCGAGTGTGTGTTTTCCTCTTGAATTGCAGTCGATTGCTATAAACCACATTCGCGACAGTGTTCACGAATTTAAAATGACAACACGTGGAATAGTCAGATGGACCTGGGGGCGTGAGGGTCTAGTCAGTTTGTATCAATGGGCGGTAGACAGATTGACTAATCAGGCGAAAAGGGGCTGGACTAGCCATTGGTGATCGACGTACACTCAAGTATATTATTAGCGCAGATCACGCAATCTCCGAGCAGCTGAAGTCGGATTGTTTTGCTCTTAAGCCGATTCATATTTTAAAAAAATATGCAAATTAACAAGGTCATTCCGGTGTGTGTTTTACGTGATCGATGTGTGTGCGTTGTACGGATATGCGCTTTCATAAGAAAGTAGAACTAACATCTGTTTTATTCATAAAATGACCGGCGTATTTTGTAAAAATCATAATTAAACACTAGAATCCCGAAGAACGAAAACGGAAAAAAAAAGCCAATTGCAGGAAGTTAAAAAAAAAATCGGAATACCAACCTTGCTAATCCGAAAATTGGAATCGTGCCCGTTTTTCAAGATAAATCGGAACGTTTCCCCAACCACCCACCCTGCCACTGACTGGCCCGTCACTTTCTACCCTCTCTACATGGTATTTCCCAAGACACAGGCGTTCCTGTGTTCTAACTTTAGCCCTGAGACACAGGTTTAACTCTTTGTGTGCCAATAGCCAATGAATCGGTTCTCCCGCTGGTCACGTTTGTGCCAATCACCGATGTATCGGTGCACAAGAATGCTAGGCTAATGTATCGGCCAATGTGGAAGAATTCATGGCACACAGTTTGTATTTTTATATATTATTCCCGCTCTTTTTCGATGGCGCCACGAGGTTGATTAATACTTTGCTGTTATCTGACAATCCATATAGTAATTTAGTATTGTTAAAATAAATAACTATACCTTTCTATATCAAGGTGATCTTTTGAATATCGTTACTGTCACTGTCACTCTCACTGATCCCATAACCCGCCGGGGTCGTAGGGGCGCTGCAGTGATAAACGCTGCAGTGACCAGCTGGCTCCATTTGTGGCGATTGTGGGCGATTGCCTGGGTTGTGGGAAAGCTCATCTTGGTCCATTCTGCGATGCTGTCTGCCCATTTCTTCCTCGGTCTGCCTCGCCTTCCCTTCCCCTGCACTGTTCCTTGTAGTATGGTCTTGGTTATTGTAAATGATTTAGTTTTTCATAACCTTGATGGCTCGTCTGAAACTGGGTAGACAGAGATTGGTAGAAGGAGGGTAAAGAGGGGAAGACAGATGTTAAATCCACGCGTGGACAAGACTAATTAATGGTTAATATTTGTATCCTATGCTATGCCCCCCCCCCTGCCCATACAGGTCACGGGGCAGAGCAACCCCCAGGCTCGCACCAGAGTGGTGCCATCACTGTCAAATATTTTCTCATCACCGCACACAAAGAGTTAAATCAGCCAACAGCAGAGTAGTATAGACAAGGCTGGGTCTGGACCAGCCCGCCCCTGTGGGAATGTTTTTGGGCCGATTTGAATGCTATTTCACACATAAATTTTTTTAAATTTTTGCAAAAACAGTTTTTAGATCCCAAATCGTAAAAAAAAACAACACCTAGCCACAACCATAAAGAAGGAAGTAGTCTCGGGCACACATTTTTGACAAACACCCCAGAAAACCTAAACCTTATAGCACCCTGTAATTTTCATTTAGATATGTGAGCATGTTTATTGGATCGGAAGAAAACGAACGGCTATCGGAAAATTTACTACCACCAGAACCGAAAAAGAAGACCTACAAAATATCCACATACAAGCAAGACAAAATGTACACTATACATGTCAGAATCAAATGTGGTCAAGGGGAAATAACTTAATTAATACAACCTAGAGTGGGATATCAAGATTAAATACGTTGGCCTCAGAGTAAAAGTAACTTTTGTGAAAAACCAAAATATCTATTAGAGTGGCCTTAAAGAATTGTCGTCTGCTATGTCAATTTTTAACTTTTAACAAATTAGCATATGGGAAGTTAATAACCAAGTACAGAAATCTTCGTATATTGATAATAATAAGAAAAGTAAAACTAAACATGTATATTGGTAGCTAGTAAAGAGTTAAATAAAAGCCGTTAAGGTTTAGAGGAAAGATTAGCGCCCCAGTTTTACTTTGAAAAGGGGATTATATTTTCGCTTACGTCATTGAGCGTTAAAGGGCTAAGGGTTAGCGTAGCGATCCATGCGGGGCAAACCGTGCGGGCAGTACTTCTTATTTCATTCTAAGCAGGTTATCCCTTGCGATAGGATCAGTCAGATTCCACTAGAGAGAATTACTCTTATAACGTACAGTATGTCTGGATGAAGATCTAGTCATCGATCCATATGCCTGATTTGAGATCCACAACGCTTTTGTCCACTGTTCCCTGGCCTAGCGCCAGGGCAAATCGTGAGTAATTTGTCTGTTGATGACATCGACAATGAATGAGGCGAAGAGCATGACATTTATCCAGTAGGAGAGTCTTGACGAATATACCAGGAGTGATTGCCGGAGAATGCAAGATGCAAAATATATAACTGTGAATCCTAGAACTGCAACTAGTATTAATGTGTGAATTATATAACTGTGATTGAATTGTCTGGGTGAGGCTGGGAGTTGCCAGCCCATCCTAGAATTATATTTAACTGTGCCGACGTCACTTCGACGGGCAAGACCTAGACCTATAAATTTGGATCTAAATATCTGAGATGATCTTATGTCTCCAGAGACTATATTAGTATATTGATTGCCATACAGTAAGCAGACCAGATCTTAGATATTATATAATTATTATTTAGATAATTAGCGAGAACAGAAGTTAAATGATATTATAGGAAACCTAGAGCTAGACTTGTAATGAAGTATTATTGTCTATGAAATTGATGCTGCTGATATTTATCCTTACTACATATTAGATCTCTAGTCGAAGTGAACTTAACGTAAATAAAATGTGGCCCTGCAGGCCTGTTTGTTGAATTTAATTCAGTTTGTTTCTTAGTAATTGGCATGGTCTGGAAGTTAAGGGTTAAATTTAATATTACTATTAGAAATATGCAGTCGAACAAACACACCAACACAACATTATAATACCATCTATAATAACAAGTGAATGGAACCATAACAATACACACCTATACAAGCAAGACAAAATATACCCTGCATGTGCATCTTTTTTCTACACTAATACAAAGCAAAATATATATCTATACACACAAAGTAAAAAATATATATCTATACACACACAGACTAAAATATATATCTACTAGATGACCGACCGGGCATTGCCCGGAATAAACAATCATGTGCTCCCCCCCCCCTCTCTCTCTCTCTCATATAATAAAAGTAATAAACTACAGTCTTGCTTCAGAACTCATGCGCACCAGAACACTACGCACCAAACTGAACGCTTGATATGGTTACCTTTTATGACATGCACGGTACTATATATTAGGAAACAAACATGCAAAAATACAGATGTTACATAGCAATAAAATTTTTTATTTTTGTAAAAATACACGCTTGAAGTAAACCACTTAATAATAGCCACCATCTTCCTAATCTCAATTGCCACTTTCCTGCCAAATTTAAGGCCTGAAGAGTGTATAGTTTGGTCAGTGACTCATGCCAAAGGTTGCAAGTTTCTGAAATATATAATAGACTAGATGACCTACCGGGCATTGCCCGGAATAAACAATCGTGTGCTCCCCCCCCCCTCTCTGTCTCTCTCTCTCATATAATAAAAGTAATAAACTACAGTCTTGCTTCAGAACTCATGCGTACCAGAACACTACCCACCAAACTGAACGCTTGATACGGTTACTTTTTATGACATGCACGGTACTATTATATTAGGAAACAAACATGCACAAATACAGATGTTACATAGCAATAAACATTATTTTTTAAAAATACACGCTTGAAGTAAACCACCTTTAATTATAGCCACCATCTTCCTAATCTCAATTGCCACTTTCCTGCCAAATTTAAGGCCTGAAGAGTGTATAGTTTGGTCAGTTACTCATGCCAAAGGTTGCAAGTTACTGAACTATATAATAGATACACGAAAGACAAAAATATATCCATCCTACAAGGCAAAGAAAGCCTGCAACGGAGACTATATGTACAAGCCTGTATTTTTTCTTTTTGTCCTTAGTAGCAAATTTGTATACAGTCTTTATAATGATATATGGTCTTTTAAAGGGTACAGATATTTTATTGTTGTTATTGAAGACATAGATTAGGAATAATATTGACATGTTGCGTCTGGTACCTGAAACATTCTATTTCAATCATTAAGTTTGTGAGGATAAAATATTAACTGAAATGACCAGGACAAGCCATCCCATTCATTAGATGAAAGACTATTTAAAACCGATCTTTGTCAGAGAAGAAAAGGCAAACAACTTGACAACAACAAAAAAACACAAAATAACACATAATCAAAAATGATAAAAAAACAACCCCCCCCCCCAAAAAAAACAACAACAAACAAACAAAACAAAACAAAAAAAAGACAACCAACCAATACAAAACATTTCTAGTTTCTAAAGCTGCAGTTTCTCAGCTTCTCAAAAAATATTAATTTTGTATCTAAAACTGCATGACGAGATCTCCGGCTGATGAGGATGAACGCAATTGTTCCCAAACTGAGGGCTGAATCATTTTCTACCAACTTAACAAAACCTTGCTGCAATAAAATTAATGTTGCGTAACACCAATAGACGCCCCTCTAAATACACGTACTGTAATTGCTAAGGTGAGAGGTTTGATGGGCCAGAATCTGAGCGAATCAGTGAAGCGCAAACCTCTGCTGTTCAGGTAAGAGGATTGATGCGTCAGATAACGGGCGAATCAGAGGCGAGCAAACTTCTGATGTCCAGCACAGACGATTAATCAGCCAGACAGATAAATCGGGACTTAATTAGTTTGATGGGCATGTCGACGCAGGTCTCATTTGTTTTCTCAGGTTTCAGTCATTTTTTTTTTTAAGTTGTAAAAATGTAAATTTCAGTGATCTCTATTTGTGCAACCTTTGATAAACCCACCGCATGGGGAGACTGACAAGCTCTAACTTGGCGCATATTGTCTTGGCGTGCATGATTTCTGAAGCAAGACTCTGGATTATTATGGGAAAATGTCTAGGTCAGAGATTAGTGGGAACACCGGTTTATCCGAAAACCCCGGGTACTCTATCTAGTTAAACGAACGAACAAAAATGTAGCACGAGTATTTCACTGTGCAATTTTCTCCGATTTTTTATTTTTTATTTCAGGCCAACCTTCTTGCTCTGTTTCTTTATTATGATCAGGTTGGTTTCCATCTGCTGTACGTCCTCTGTGCAAAGTGCCACATCGTCCGCATTTCTCAGGTCTTTCAGACACTCTCCATTATTCTATGTTGACACCAATTTCTAGGCTCACTACTGTAAGTAGTTTTTCAATCGCTTCTGTAAATAATTTGGGCGAAATAGGGACTCCCTGTCTCACTCCTCTTTCCATGGCAAACTTTTCTGACACATGGTTATCAGTATGGATTCTGGCTGAGGCTTCTTGATATATATAATTTGCAATATTTTTATGTTAAACTTCGTTGATATTGATTTTTCGTAGGGCCTCAAAAATTGATAAATTTTCAATGGAATCGAAGGCTTTTTCATAATCGATAAAAGCCCGTCTTTCTTAAAGCCATTTCTATCACTTCCTCTTCGAAAGGTGGTACTTGATCATTTTCTTGCACAGTGTTTTGTAAAAATCTGAGCAGACAGATTTCTTCTCTGTGGCCGCTTCACTTGTCCTTGTGAACATGCTTGTGATTTTCTTTCGATTGTCTTGTTTGTATATTTCTTTTCATCACTTGCCGCCTCCAATTATTCCCTTATTAATTTCTTTTCTTATTCTTCTGTCTCAGTCTCTTCATATTTTCTTCATCGTCTTGTTCAGTTCAGGATATTCAATTTTTTCTTTGTCTTTCATTCTTTTTTTGTGTGTAGTTTTCCTCTTTATGTCTAGTTCTTCTAACATTTTGTCATCCTTTGATTTTTCTTTCTCTGGGCTTTCTTTCGGGTCTTGTATTTTCTTTATTTCTTCCGTTTCAATTTTGTTCAGTGTCTCGATAGAGGCTACATCTTCCTCCAGAGATTCAAATCTGTTTGTCAGTTCCAGCTGAAATATGGTCTTATGTATTTTCAGTTTTTTCATATTTATTTTGAGAGGTTTTTGTCACTTTATTCTTTTCAATCTCACAAGCTTTCTGTTCATTCTTATATTTGGTTCTAATCATACGATGATCACTCCCATTGTCGACTGCTGTAATCATCTCACAGTTTCTTATGATGTTCCTGTCCGAGGTAAGGATGTAGTCCAGCTAGTTTCTGTGTTCCCCGTTTGGGCTTTCCCAGGTCCAGTATTTCTTTTTCGCCTTTTTTGAAGAAGGTGTTTTCATACCCCATTGTGGCCTTGGGTCTTACGGCCTTCCAGTTTTCGTTCTTTCTTCGTTGTTGGGATTTGGCCTACTATCGTCGCGCTGGCCAGGCGTGTGTCGACGGGCTTTACATTCGATATTTTCTTACCGTAGCCCTTCGACCTTCTAGTCTCTCCCGCAGGACACTGAGATTTGATCAGATAATAATACCGCTGATCGCTCTGTCCACCCTAGCAGGCTTAGCCTGTAGTCGGCCGTGGCCCACTACAGTTCCGTCACCCGGGTGGGCTTCCCAGTGGGAGAGCCTCGGACCCGCTGTTAGGGGATTTACCCCCAGGAGCCAGTGCCAAAGGCTGTGGATCTAGGGGGTTTGGGTGACCCGTTCATCTCTACACCACAAAATTAATCCTGATGTAGATTATCCTGGATATAATTTATTGCTCAATAAGGAGGAGCTTCGGTAATTTCCTATCCCTTTCAGTACTGTTTCAACTAAGCGTAACCCTTTGCTGTTTCACTTCCCCATTTGAAATCTCTGGAAAGCAATGAAAGAGGTGGATCTGGATCAGTACAAAGAGTTTTTTGTTTTGTTTTTTTGTTCGTTGGTTTACTGCCCATGTGGAGAAAAAAAAAAGAAAGTGAAAGAGTTCTCATGCATCTTAGTTTACGATATGTTCGTGTATAATTATATTTGTAAAAATTATTTTAATTTATTTTTGTATTTTGTATGTCTTTAGTCCCATCTGGGAAATTTGCCTTACTGCCATTTGCAGCCCAGTTACAACAGGAGTAGACACGTCGTCGCCACAATGCAGCGAAGGTGGGCAGCATAATAACTTATGGGTATGTGGATGTTAGGATCGGCAATGTTTTTCTGGTGCTTTTCATTTTCATTGTCGTTGTTGTTGTAATTTAGAGATCCGCGCTATAGAACTTGAATGTCAATGATTGTATATAAAACACTAAAATTAGAGCTCAGAGTTTATTTCCACTCCACCTCTCCTCCTTCACAGTTTTAACTTTCGAAGGAAACTCTACATATTGCTCTTTTGACACCTCCGCTTATTATCTATTAACTGGGTACGAATGGTGCTATTTTCGGTTCAAATAATACACAAACTGTGTTATTGACTTTCCACAGAGCCTGAGCCTTGTATGCGTGCAAGTCGGGGACTTCAGTGCCACCAACCTTAAAACACACTTAAAATCCAATTTCACTGAATCCTTGACTGGATGACATCTCCATGGTATTGAATTTTGCAAGTCTAAAAAAATTGCAGTATTTACATTTATTCGTTCTCTATGATCAAAAAGGGTGGGTTCTACTCCGCAAGCTTGTGCCTAGTTTGATAGCAGATTCTATCCGACAAAACTCCACCCTATTTCACAGTCGCTCATTCATTATGTCTTATTGCAGCAAAATTTCGCCACGCCCAAGGCCAAGAATGGCAATCCTTTGGCACCCGTGCTCACGATGGCACACTAAGGAAATAGTATATTATTTTATTGGAACAGTTTTTTTCTGTACGCTCAGGCAAATACCTTTTGAATGTGACAGAGACGGGGGAGCTGTGATTGGAAAAAATACCAAAAGAACAATATTATAGTGCCTATGAAAAAGAGAGTGTTCGAACTTCACTTTAACTGTTCTCAAATAAATCTTTTTAAAATCATTTCTTTCTAGGTATTATTTAAATAGTATACCAAGAGAAAATACCAGAAATATTATTGTTTATTTTTTGTCTTGCGGTAACGGGCGTGCCTTTGTTCATTGAAAGGCTGGAAGTTCTTGTGCGTGTTCATAATGTTATCCCAAATGAGATGACCACTCTTTTATTCTTAGGCACATTTTTTTGTTGAAACGAAATATGAAAGACGCCTGTTTACTGATTCTGTGAAGAGCAACTTAAAAGTGAATACAAGTTGGTGTAAAACTAAACCAAAAAAAAAAAAAAATGAATTGGAAGCACTTAAAACAAGAAGTACATTCAGGGATGTGCTTTTCCTTAGGAATGTTGTGATTCATCTCAGCTTTAAGTACAGAGGTGACATATCTCTCCACCAGTCAATCCATCCAAAAAATGATTCAGACTATAAGATCACAAAAGACGAAACAATCTGATCAAGGGTGGCATGCTTTTATTTGTTCGAAAGTGCGTGATGATGTCAGATGTCAAATATATCAGAAATGTTGCCATGGCATCTAGCAATATTTTGAAAAATAATATTCTCACTAGAACTCAAATTATGCCAAGTTTCATTTTTATAATAATTATATTTTCCCAAAAAAAAAAAAAAATCTTTAAATAGGAATCAACTATTGTGAAAGCCTTTTCAAAAGTTAATGACGAGAACAACTCTTTGACAAGCAGTACTTTTGGTTGTAGCATTGTATGTTTTCATTCTTGAAAAGTTTCAATAGTTTGGAAATTTCGTAAACCGATTTTTGTGGCCGAAAGAATGTTTCTTGAATCACCCATTGAAATTATATAATAATGCCACTGCCTCGTTCAACAGAAAAATAGAGTATGGGACCATTCTTAATCTGCTCATAGATAAAGTTTCACGTCCTTATACTATACAGACTCTCAAACAAAGGCCGTTATTGAGACTTTACATAAATCACTGGACATAAAATTACAAAATACTATTCAGAAAAAAAAAAGCACAAAGTCTGTGGGGTCGTAGCAAGGCTTGAAACAGTAAAAGTGTGGCAAAAAAGCCTCGAGGGAAAAAAATGATTAGGCTTTGCAACATACAATCTTTTTCTTTTTCCTCCAGTTGTAATTCGGATACCATACACTTGATTTTACTCATGCACACTTTCCGCCCTACAGATATTTCATAATTTTATTTGATGATTAAGAAAAAAGAAAGTAAAATGTGTGATTTCTGTGCTTGAAACAAGGCAAGATGACCTACTGAATCACTACATATATATAATACTATACATGCTATTTTCATGTTCTGCCCAATGAGATCTAATAATGAAAATACGAACATTTAAGATTGTTCCGAACAAATTGACATTCTTTTTTTTAAAACTTTTATTCTTTTTTACATTTTGTTGATTTGCCCTTGTACAAAGTTTGGGCAAGATAGTCCCCTTAGAATGACAGTGTTCTAACTCCCTTCCATCAACTGTTTAGAAATCCAGGATTGAAGTTTCATGTGATCATAGCTTTAAAAGCACAGAATGTTTGTTCTTTTTAGTAATATTTACAAATTACACACCGAATCTGCTTGATACTTTGACACAAAATGGAGAAGGACTGGAGATGTAGTGTGTAGTGTGTAACTCAGTTCAGCCAAAATGTGGAGTTAGAATCTTGTCATTCTAATAGGACGAGATGACTGTCTCAGTTATTTTTACATGAAAAAGTGATATTTCCTGCATGAAAAACCAGTCCATTTTTCACCAAATACAGCGGTTCCACGCATCAGAGACATCCGGATGGTAGTTTTTGAGGTTGGCATTGTTGTCCAAACTGCTATTAGTGTAGTTGCTGTAGCAGCTGCTGTTTCTCTTTAAAATAAATCTCACGTAAACGTGATGAATAGTGATTTTTGAATTCCAGTGAAACTAATACTGATATTAGTTATTATAAGCAGTCATAGATCGGTAAAGTATACCAAAATTCTTGCGAGATAGATTGTTCCCTAATGGTGGGCTAAGCTGCTTTCAATTGAAAAAAATGTACATAACTCTGAATATCAAATGAATATCAGACATCATATGTTGGGTATATTAATAAAATCTGACAGAGGCTGTTGGTTAGGAAAGAACCAGATAAATCAGATTAGATTATGTCATATTCCCCAGCATTTCCGGGGTACTTTCCTGGCTGCGATTATGTGTAATTCTCACTTCAATCTGGCTGGGGAACCATCAATTGGAATCCAAACCTTCAAAAAGTTATCTTGCCAAGTTAAAAATTGGGAATAAGATTTATAACACGTTGATGATTAAATCTATTATTACAATGTGTATTTTTCAACTCGCGAACACGGGAATATGTTTCCAATGTATGATATACGGAAATGTGCAAAACTGCGCGAAGACATAATAAGAACAACAGCAGTCTTCCCATATTGGCCAGAATAAAAGCTCCAGCTAGAACATTCTATCATGTTGATCACTAGGCTAACTTTATGTATTACCATCTCCTCAGCAGGGTGACGGGGGGAGGGGGGGGGGCATATTTGCGATGAACGATGTGGAAACGTGCAAAAATGATGGAATGCACAAGAATAATAACTGATGTTGTTAACGGCCGAAAAAAAAAAAGCTATAGAACTTTCTTTCGTGTTGATCACAGAGTTAATTATCACCATCTCACAAGGGCAGAGAAAAGGTTTAACATTCTAGAGCAGAGAGAACGATGAGAACAGGCAAAGTGCCACATAAGTAAAATGGAACAGGTTTAATCCCGGAGCAGCTGCGTTGCCAGGTGCCTTTGTGACATCACCCGTCCCCGGTCCCCTAGATACGGCTAGATATGAAAGAGAGGGAAAATCAGATAGTTTAACATTAATTTTATAACTTATAACTTAACTTACTAAATAAAAATAGCCCAACGTTGGACAGGCATATAAAACACAATTATATAACGCACCTACTGTCGTGTGTGGTTCATTCTTACAGTAACAATTTATTATGTGTCTTGTATGTGTATGCATATTATGTGTAGCGGTTGTCTTCTCTCTCTCTCTCTCTCTCTTGTAATTATTTTGATTTGTCATTAATAATGTTGTATTAATATTTTGTTGTTAATAAAAATGACAGCGTGAAACTGACGAGAAAATATAGTTTCCTACGAGGTGCAACCTCATCAGTACACCATTGTTTGCACCGAGAATTCTGCTGGGAGAGATGATGTCTTGGACTCATGCATTTGTGAATAATATTGGTTTCCTAAACAATTTCTCAACTTTTCATACCACATTAATTCAAAGCAAGTTTTTCGTATTCCTAGATCCTATTTCAATCATTTTTTTTACTGCCATATCACAATTATTTGTTAAGAGGAGTACTCATTCTTTCCCACAGCTAAAGAATTAAACTAACCTAGACCCTCTGCGCTCTCTCTCCCTACGTCATGTCGGCGTCACCAATTGAAGCTCGCTCAGGCCATATCTATGTTGGTTGAGCCGTCCATTAGGCTAGTGTTAATTATATGTACTAAAGCTTACCAGTGGGAATGGCAATTTCAAAGACTTCAAAACATTCAAAAGTTCAATCTGACCTCTCTCCAGTTCCCGAATTATCAGCTGTGCATTCCAATTACATCTGAGACCATCTCCACGTAGTTCCTCTACCAAGTCGTCATGTAGTTTCTGAATATCTTGAAATGACTGTGGGTGTTGGTGCATATTGTATACTCGATATAGACACTTTAGATACTGTCTTGCTAGCCCGCAGTTCAGGTCTCCTTTCTGAGAGACCAAAGTGTCCAGACAACCACCAGGTGTCGCGGCGGCATTGAATCCTGGGGGAAAAAATCGCACATACATACACGGTTAGTTGTAGAAATTTGATAAAACACACAACTTCATGTACAGCGGGACTTTTCTTTCAAGTAATGTGAAAAACCCTGACCTAAAGTAAGGCAGTATTGTTATAACACACTAGCAATGGCCTCAGGATGCTGGATGGAATTGGATAGTATATGTATATACACAATATGCACTATCATACTTACTTCTTCTTTTGTTACCTAAAACAGAAAAAAAGGAAAAGAAAACAACAACAACAACAGTCTGACTACCCTGGTGATAAAATATATGTGTCTACCAGGATGCTGTTGTATTCAGTTTATTATGTGCAAGTGTTAAACGATTTGTTTTTCATACAGATAAATATCATATAATTTATTTATTTGCTAGCCAAGGTCCGGGCGTTCCCCATGGTAAAATGTTTTTGTTGATTTCAGTTTTGGGTGATTGTAACAGATCTGTTTCACTTTGCCCGTCATTTTTGGTTTATTTTGTAATTGTGTTTATCTGTTTGCTTTTAGGTAAGTCTTAGTGTATTACTGTTGCGCGCCAATGCTTACGCGCCCCCCCCCCCAACCTCTGCTTGGTCAGCAGTGGAGGCGAAGATGGTCGTGAAAGTGCAGTAATGTGCCCAGTGGGCAGTTTTTTGTTTAGATAACTGCTCTGTTCTACGAACGACAATAGACAAAATGCACCACTTCAGACGTAAGGGATCAGCACAAGAAGTCAAGTTTCGCCTCTAACCTTCTATTATCCACCCCAACCCACGTTAGCGATTAAGCGATTAAGAACAAAAGTGAGAGAGGGCAGGGGGCGTTGTGGGGTGGAATATCATGTAGCACTCTGTAATAGAAAGTAGGCCCATTGACATTATTACACAGCACTGTGCGCCAATTGTCTAGTTCTATGAACGTTCAAGGACTAAGGCTATGGAAAAGACCACATTCTATTTTCAGTCGCTAACGGATTATTTACGGGATTCTGGTTGGCTATGCTAATGATCACTGATAAGGGTTGGGTTTGTGTGTGTGGGTCCCGAGTTCATGCATGGAAAAGAAAGAAATGCTGCGGTAGAAACATTTTTAACTTCCAAGCAAGCCATGTAGAGAAAAATAGTGAGTTGTGTTTTCTGTCCCCCCCCCCCCCCCCCTCCCCCAAACAATTAAAAACATTTCTTGCGTATTCAAATCAACCGGTAGTAAATAAGGAGGTCATTTGTCACGCGTCCATGGAAAAGAAGTGATCGTGGGACGAAAGATGAAATTAATGACACAATGCAACATTTCAGTTGACAAAAAAGAAAAAAGGAAAACGTATTTGACAGTAAAGCGATTAGCCCTAATTGTTTCTTATTTTTATGCAAAATTTCATCGACATGCGTTGTCAAAGAGTTTGTAGGCTTGACTAAAGTTTGTATAGGCTGGCGCGAGTTTTCTTTTATTATACTAGACGATTTCTTTGTCGTCAGCAGCAACAACGATAGGCAGCTGGTAAGAAACGAAGATACCTGGTCACAGGCATCAGGTAGGAATGTACTTGATATTAGAGAAGGAATGGAGGGAAGACATTAAATAGTCAGTTTGACTGGCCAAAGGAGAAAAAGATTCGCTGACTGACTGACATATTGTTACTATGGAGATAAGTAAAGCCAGATTAATGTGGTAACTGACTGGTTGGGTGAGCAGCTACTATTCCTTGGTGTAAGTATAGTGGATGTGCCAGCAATCATGCTAACAGAAGTCTAGATTTTGTTAATTGTTTTTTTTTTTTATGTCTTAATATGTAAAAAAAAAACATGTAATCAATTTTTTATAGTGGCAATTTTATTTATCAGAATATGTGTGAGTTCTTTTGTATGTGTGGTTGTATTTCTTAAATTTCTCTCTCTCTCTCTATCATTATCTGTCTGTGTGTCTCTCTTTCTGTCATTCTCTCATTTTGTGTGTGTCTCTCTCTCTAGCTGAATCGTTCTCTCTCTCGGCATGCGTATATGTATATCTGTCTATCTGAATGGCTCTCTCTGTGTCTTCCTTGCCCTCTCTTTGTCTCTATCTCTCTCCATTTACATCTCTCTCTCTTTCTTTCTCCCTCTCTCTGTTTCCCTCTCTTCCCCCCTTTTGTCTCTCTTCTTTCTGTGTCTCTGTCTGTCTGTCTCTCCTCCCTAATCCATATCACCATCCAGAACTGATTTTGTTTACCTGGAGGGGTACTCTCTATTTTCCAGACAATTCCACTTCTCTGTTCCTGAAGAAGTTCTTCTTTTATCTTCTGAACACTGATGCTGCAGAACAGGCCAAGCTCGTTTAGTTGTGAATTAACTGCAAATTGTGTTGCACGGACACGCAGGTCGTCCTCTCCAAAGTCGGCAATAAGCAGTCTGATGACACATTTCCAGTTTTCTCTTTCTGATCTGCAAGATGGACCGCCGTCTCTTCTCCGGTTGCTCCTCAAATTGTTGAGGCAGCGACCCCGACTTATAACTTCAACTGTGGAACCTTTAAAGTGATATACTAAGTGTCAGCCTAAGCTCTCACAAAACAATTTGATTGGCCGATTATTTGGATGTGACATCACGACACTAAGTGTCACCAGAGAGTATAGATGTATAGAGAGATCTCACTGCCGCCAAATCGCGAAACCAAGTCGCTGCGGTAAACAAGAAATCGAAAAATTGAAATAGGCTGCCTTCACCAAAGAGAGTATATATATCTGTTTATTGTGGTCTGTTCATATTAATTTTTTTTTTTTAGGCTGATTGAAACTATTTAGAGCCGTTTGTAAGTTCTTACGCCCTATGGAAATGCACCAACGGGTATTGTTTGTCACAGAGACCTACTTTCCACTCCATGCTAACAATGGTTTCGCAGAGCCTCCCGTGTCTCGCAGTGCCAATCGACCAATAGTGAAACCACTCGACATATCTATACTCTCTGGTGTCACCGAGACTTCGCCCACCAGCCAATTACTTTATTTCTCACTGAGAATCGTGAACCCATCATTCAGCCGGTAAACAGCTGGATCTCATTACAACTCAATGTCGTGGCGTCACTACCCAACTAATCGGCAGATTAAAATCGTTTAGTCCCTGCTGGGCCTTAAAGTTCCTAGCACATAACCAAAAATTATGTGTCGACCGTTTTAATACTTAAAACTATTGTATTATGTGAGAGGTAGTTTTTTTTCCCGTTCTTGTACATCTGGTGCTCTGGCATTAACCATAATGTTTTGTCATTTTTATTCTTGCTGATCCGGATTATAATAATTATGATCGTGATGGAAATGCCTAAACAAGGAAAAGTATTAACGTGATCAGGCAGAACCGGAGACAATATTATACGATTTTCAGAAAAGATGAAAGGTGTGTGAAAAGATTTGATCACGTGCTAATGTATAACTCATAAAATACTTACACAATACAATGATTAACGCAGCTGTGTTTCATTTTCACCACAAACATGTTTTACAAAAATCACAAAATAAATTTAGATAAACAGTGATTTCCACAGGTGATTGATTTTTGGTACAGGATCCAGATGTTGTATTATAATTTATAATTTACCTGGTGGTGCAGGAGTCGTTACAGGTTGATCACCTGAAAGAGATATAAGATGGAGATGGGTTGGGTTGGGTTAGTTAATGGCGGGTAAATTGAATAGTGTCAAATGTTTAAGATATGTTTAGACGCCTGTGACGCCCACCGCTGTTACCAAGAACGTGCAGTTTAAATTAATTTTAATTAATGAACTTTGCCATGTGAAATTACGTTTAAATGGAGCTGTGGTGATTTTTTCATTCCCTTTAGAAAAACATGAGAGTCATTTTTGCTAAATATGCTCTGACATAAATGTGTTTGACGGACTAACTTGTGAATGAAAACGATGGCCACTGTTACCCTTTAAAAAAAGTTTACATCATATTATTCAACATCTTTAATCTGATAGTTTATGTCTTGCATTTTTTATGATTGCAGTTTTATTTATTAGAGCATGTTTGAATGCTTTTGACATGATGTAATTGTCAGACTCTCTCTCTCTCTCTGTCTCTCCATTTCTCTCTCTTTTTCTCTTCCTCTGTCTGTCTGTCTGTCTGTCTGTCTGTCTGTCTGCCTGTCTGTCTGTCTGTCTGTCTGTCTGTCTGTCTGTCTCTCTCTTTCTGATGAAATCACCAACGCTCCCTGTACTTTCAGGGCAATGGCTCATGAATCGAAGAACTAGAATATACTGATGGAATGGCAATAATTTCATCAATTCTGTCCTACAACGTCCAGAGTAAAGATACTTAACCCAGAACGCAAACAAGTACTGTTAACTAAATTCATACTTCCATTCTCACCTTTTTGCAAGTCTCGTAACATCTCGTGCACTTCCAAATCACAGATGAGACCGTCTTTCCGTAGATCAGCCTCTATCTCATTCTCTAATTGCTGAATACCCTGATTTGACAACTGTGATTTATGCAGTTCAAGGACTCGGAATCTACATTTCGTGAACTGCTTGGCTATGTTACAGTTCGAGTCTCCAGCCTGTTCCACTTCAACCTCTAGAGTATCCAAACAGCCACCAATTGTAGTGGCGTTGTCGAAACCTGTCAATAGAATCGCACACAGACTCGATGAAATATGAAAGGAGACGAAAGCGGAAGCACCATGCACTCTAAAAGGCGATGTGAAGGTTTCTGACGTCTTCTTGACTATAGGCAAGATGAGACTAACGTCATTCGGCAGAACAGCCGAAAACCAAAAGAAACTCAGACCACTGTATCTGAGCTCTGAGGATGGCTGAATTTTTGTGAATGTCTTGTTTTATGGAAGAATATTCAGCTCAGTTGGCAAAACACCACATATTACATTATACTAGCTAACCTGCCAAGAGTGTCTTACAGGTTTTAAATCAACTAATTGGTCAGCCTACCAATCTGATACCAAATAACACCAATCCCATCCCATCCTATCTTACATCCACCAGGGTTACCAGATTGAAATTTTAAGTTCAAGCTTACCAATACCAAAAGACAGAAATAGGCAAACAAATTCCAGTACAGTTTTCACACTAATATCACATGAAAAGCTCCAGAACCAATTTAATGTCCTCCTCCCCACTAGAATGACTGGGACATTTGGCTTAAATCTTGCCAGTTGTGGATTAAAAAAAAAAAACAACACAAAATTTCTGGAGATGCAATGAAAGACTTTGCAACACTTACTTGAAAAATTCTCCCTCGAATCTCATATCATCAAGAATATTCAGCTGCATTTCTTGTCTTAGCTTTAACGGAAGATACATGAGAAAATATCCTTTGAACTGCAACATTGATGACTGGGATTATTAGGTAAATGAAGACAAAAGTAGCCAGCTATGTAAATGCTTCATGGCGAATTGACGAAATGTTATAAAAACCATAGAAAAAGTGTGGGGTCGCATCAAGGCTTGAAGCAAAAACAAAATGTGGCAAAAGGAAAACAGTTGTATGTAGCAAAGCCTCGCATAAAAAATAATACCAAAATGATAGAGTAAAACGCGAAGAGAAGACCTAACTTGTAATACTTCGAGGCTGAACACTTGGGCGGATGTGCTGCGCTCCGAAAATTCAAGTCAGGACTCGCAGTTGACTATTCGTACTGATTTAATATTCTTCAGTTTTTGTTATTGTTCAGTTGTTTCATCTGTTCAATTATCCAATTTTGTTTTGTTTTTTCCTGAAGCAGGTTTACAACCCAAAGCTCAATTTGTCTTCCTTTTTTCTTTGCGTTTTATTGTATTGTTTCGGTATTATTTCCTATGCGACACTTTGCTACATAATCCTATCTTTTTGCCATGTTTTGACTTTGTTTCATGGCGAAGTAAATCAACCCAGAACCACAGAGTGTGCATGGGGTTCTATCGTGGGTGAAACTCTGTCGAAAACGGTTGCAGTTTAAAAAAAAAAAAGAACAAACAATGAACCATAGAATCCAGTGCCAACTGCACCCTGACCTTGCAGGTAGGCCCTTTTTTTTTTTGACAATTAGCGAAAGAAATCTTGGCACTTCTACATGCAACTGATAAAAAAATATTTCATCGAAAGTAAATATTTTAGAAAAAGGGTGCTCTGTAATTTTAGTGCAGGTCATTTTAGTACGTCAGGAAAAAAAGCCAGGAGAAAAGCCAAAAAGCCAATCAATTTTTTAAAGCCAACAAAATCTCTAAAAAGCCAAATTTCTGGCATTTGGCTCTAAAAAGGGCCAATTTGCTAACCTTGTTAGAAACCAATGGATCTCACGATTCTATGCGTAGCTTATGAATGAGTGAACCCACAAGTTGTTCTTTTTTTTTTTTTTTGCCTGTGTCAGTCTCGATATCATTAAGTTTGGCTAGGGAACTTTCTGATGACCAGGGCCGAGATGAAAGACAGACTTATTTTTGATGTACGAAACCATGTGTAACGGTCAGTTGTATTAAATTGTTCGTATTCAGCCAGGCCTAAATGGCAAAGTGACAGAATTGTAAATCTTGGAGGTAAATGCAAAAATGGACGTTCCAATTGACATGTAAATTACACAAAGTATATGATAGTGTACGATATATGACAATAATTTCTTGAATACTTATTTATTCAGTGTCAACGATCGGATGATCACTGGATAATGAAAAAGGGCTTTAATAAATAAGTTACAAAATTAAGACATTGGGTAGGAATAAAGAATACAATAGTTTTGTGGGACAAAAAATCCATAAGAGATATTTTATTGTACTTAGACCGGTTGTTCAATGGGTATGCAGTAAAAAATGAATGCCGTCTGACATAACACACCAAACAGTAGTAAGCTGGTTAGGAGGGAGATACATTAAGATTAGGGAGATGGCTGAGTCGGTGAATAGTAAGGTGAGTAGATGCACAAATAGTTCAGTATATAGGTGAGAGTCTGCGTAACTTTTCAAGTATAGAATCAGGCTGTCGAATAGGTATGTAGATTAGATAATCATGTTCCTGCGTAAATGACTAGATGACAGTCATAACGATTTGCCTTTAAAAGGAACTTGATCCGACGGGACAAATCAACATCTGGAGGAATAGAGATCTTTACCTGGAGGGGATATGTTTACTGTGTCCCACACAATGCCGTCCCTCTGTTCCTGAAGAATTTCATTTATCACCGCCCGAGCGTTGATGTCACAGGGCTCACCGAGTAGTGCAGTTTCTGAGTTCAAAATAGTCTGTAACCTTCTAGCAGAGATGCTGTTCGCCCCCTCCTTGGCAATGTACAATCTGGCCTGACATTTCCAATATTCCCTGTCTGACCTACAGGATGGACCGTTGTCGTTTGCTTCGTTGATTTCTTGCTCGTCATAACAGCGGCCAGCACTGATGACTTTAACTCTTGTGCCTTGGTAATAATACAGTATGAGAGTTAAGTTTGTTAGCATTTGATTGCTATCGTGTGTGGTACATTCTCACAGTACATGATTTATTGTGTGTCTTACATGTATGCATAATATGTGTAGCGGTTGTCTTTTCTCTTTCTGTCTTTCTCTTGCAATTATTTTGAATTGCCATTAATAATGTTGGATTAATATTTTGTTAATAAAAATGGCCATGTAAAAACAGATCAGAGAACATAATTGACACTAGGTGCAAACTCAAAAGGTGTTCCTGGACACTGAAGGGAAACATTTTTACAGTCATTACCTGGCGGTTGACGAGTTGAGGTTTGTCCAAGACTTATATGCCCACCTGTGAAAGATGAAAAATTATGAGGGGTTTATTAGATGTTTACTGCTGAGTAAATTTGACGTAAAATTGGCACAAAAAGATAGGTTATCATATCCGTCGGGAAACGTAGCACTGGATCATTCACAAAATTCAGCGAGTTATATTAGCTATAGACAGTCAGAATAGTATACAATTGTTTGCATAGAGAATTCTGCTGGAAGGGATGGCGTCTTCACCTCAGGTATTTGTGAACATTTTCTCTCTTGTAACTATTTTGATTGGTCATTATAATGTTATATTAATATTTTGTTATTAATAAAAATGACCACGTGAAAACAGATAAGAGAACATAGTTTACCACGAGGTGCAAACTCTACAGGTATTTTTTGACATTAGAGGGAAATAGTTTTACAGATCGGGGGCAAAATCAGCGACACAATCTAAGAAGAAAAAAAATTCTGCATGCCTGCACTCTAGTGCACTCTAGTATATTTATGATTTGCACCGAGAATTCTGCTCCCGGCGATGACGTTTTGGACTCATGCATTTGTGAACATGCATTCGTGAGTAAAGTATCGGAGGCGAAATCAGCTACACAAGTAACAACAACAACAACACAAATTACTTGTCCATCATCACAGGCCCCGTGATCTAAAAATGAACCCTCCGCAGGACGAAAGGAAGGCCTCTCACTTTCTAAATTTTACGGGAATCCGAGCTGTATGTATAGCGGTAATGTAGGTCTTACTGAAAACATCTGGTGCAAATCACGTTCTATATTATTAGAACCACATGGATGGTGTCAACAAGTGGATTTAGCTCTTTACTAAGGATATGGTTCGACTGCATTTGAGAGGGGCTAAATCACACTCGCAAACACACACAAGCAAAATACTGATTCAACGCGAGTAGTAACAGTATGAGTCAGGCCTGCAGGGCCACAACCATTTATTTACGATTAAAAAAAAAAAGAATATAAAAACAAGTTATAGGTTTGTGAAATCAATAGCAGCTGCAAATCAAGGATATGATATATATTTAAATCCAACTGCTTACACAGATAACTCCCCTTCACGTAATTTAAGTAGATAACTGTTATAAGTTCAGTTCATCAGTAAGTTGTATGTCTCACTGTCCAAGGACCTAAACTCTAGGGTAATAATGGCAATTTAATCTCAATATGAAGGAGATATTTATATCTCAAGGTCCTGCACTTAACTAGTTCCCCAAAAAATACACAATGCAACTAAGCTCTGCGAATAGATACCAGTGAATTCCATTCACACAAATTTCATTCCAAACGTTCTATTATGGAAAGTCATTCGTCTCAGGTGGCAGCTCTTGAAGGCACACGTCCTGTGACTCAGGTAGTACTCCTGGTGGACACATCTAGATCTAGTTGGTTATCACACTCAACTAAGAAACGTACCATTGTTCCTGGTCGGTTAGCAACCGGGAAAATCCAATACTTGCATGAACAAGTTGTACTGAGACATGAGCTCTCTTTCTCTGACTTAGCTCCTTCGTCGAGTACAGTTCAAGGCATGATTTGTCTACAGACTTTTCTGCTCTAGTGGAAAAGATCTAAAAGCACTGAGATCACCTCATGATTAGGATACCGCCATCATATGTGTCTGAATAGTCCCCAACTGACAAGCTCTTTTATATGGGGTCACTGCCCAGGCGAAATTCTTAAGCCGCCGCGTTACTCACTGACCTGATCGGTCAGTTTACCTAACCCCTGCAAAGCGGCAACCAATGCTAAGGACGTTACCAGAAATATCTTTTGAATAACATTAAATCTGCCAATTTCATTGGTCAGATACTGCAGACTGCTGCTCTAACCCCTACTGTTTCAGACGGGGTCTAATGCCTAGACATGATGCTTCTATCAACAACAATAAAACACACTTTCTCACCCTCTCTATCTTAGTCACTTGCTGCACAACTGTTTCGTAGTAATAATATTAGCTCTCCCCCACCCTGCAGTTCCCTTTCCAAAACTCTGGTTCACGAGGTCAGCTGAGTACACGACGTCTTGCTTGAAACCAACAACTTGCTTGACCTCTCGTTAGAATTTTAGGTCTATTCTAAATCATGACAGATGGAGTCACACGGCGAATTGGTCCTGGTTAGAGTCATTCACAATGAGGATTAACTTAAAGCTCTTTTGTGGTTTTTATTTCTTGTTTCTCTACCTTCTGTTTTTTAATAAACTAATTTTTCTTGTGCCCTCAGTGTTAGTGTAGAGATCACATTCGAAAGCTGCTAATATCACTGGGAATGCTTTCTAAGACATCAGAAATCTTATCTCTGAAGACATGGCATTTAACTAGATAAAATGTTTAATACTGATACCCTGAAAAATCCGAATGGGCTTCAGCCCAGATCAATGTTCCCTCTAATTTTCACTAATTAATGAGTGCAGATATTCTGTTCTGTGCATTTCTTTCCCTTGTGACTGTACTACGTGCGCACCGAATGCTTGTGCATGTATATTATAACCTTTGAAATTGTTTCATTATAATTTGTGACAGTTTATATCTCAAGAAACAAGTGTCAATGTAAGTGTTAACAGAAACAGTAAGCTAAGAGATTATTTTCAAATTTCAATAAGAATAATTATTAATTACGATGTCAGTTTAGGTTAATGTCCTAGTGTGTACATTAATTCCTTTTGTTCGTCGGTTGCAAATGTACAATGTGCGAGCGCGCATACACGCAGCCCAGTAGAAACACTAGTAAAGATTAAGGTGATTCCACTATCAGAGGTCAATTAAGGTGAAGCCCACAGACTCCATCTGGTTCAAGCCAATCACGATCTATGAAGGCAAAATCTTATAATTTGTCACAAATCCCAGACTGGGAGATGTAATAGTTATAACAAGACAACAATCACGAACGAACAAGTATAACACTTAACAGAACAACCCATCAGACTCACACATTTATTATACATAAAGATAAAGATAAAAGTGCAATTACATACATTATATTATTGAATTTAACTACCGTCCAACGGCCTTATTCCCACATGCACTCTTCCTCGGGTCCACAACCCGGTAGTTACTTTCTAAAGACACTTCGGCCTCAGCCCCGCCTCTCAGGGTCTTAATAGCACATTAATATTTCACTGGCACCGCAGTCTCTCAATAGCACCTTCCTATTGCCATAACACATTAGCATTCCAATAGCACATCAACATGGCAATAGCACATTAGCATTTCAATAGCCCATCAACATGGCAATAGCACATTAGCATTTCAATAGCCCATCAACATGGCAATAGCACATTAGCATTTCAATAGCACATCAACATGGCAATAGCACATTAGCATTTCAATAGCACACTCACAATCATCTATACGTCCCTGTCTGTGGCCAGACTGCCACGACTCATGTGCCTCTACTGTCCTGCACCGACAGCTTCACTCCTGGCCTATGTGTGGCCTCCGGCCCTATGCTGGCCTATCCCCTGGGCTCACCGTAGGCGGCGCTCTTCGGCCCGACCTCGGCACCTACAAGAATAACATTACATTGGTATAATACCATACCACTTCTATTCACTTCACCCCTCCTTACATCTCATGAAGCGTACACACAATAGTTCACATTTCACTCACCAAACATCTTACGGTAACACATCTCCACCGTAGTACACAATACTCCCTCTCGCTACAAATCCATGAACTCAACTTACATCTATCGCTCATGGCGCACATTGCTATATACAGTATCAAGGACTTCCACATTCCTCACATATACTTATTTACATCATGGTCATAGACGAATATTATACATCAATCATAATTATCAATCATCGTTCCACCTACCAGTCATCACTGGAAAAACACTACTCCCAAGTCTTCCGACTGCTCTCCTTATGTTCGCCCTCTGGGGCTTTCTCCTGCGTCCGTTCTCTCGGACGTCTTAGTGTGCAGTGATAGTAATACAGCGCTCTCGCCTCATTCAGACCCCCACCACTCACAACATGCACGCTTTTCATTATTCCGTGGTCCGTGGGTTAACTTTATTCTAACCCTCTTCTCGTAACTACTGATCCTCGCTCACTCGCTCGTGACATAATTTATAATACAATATATAGATGTCGATCTTAAGGAAGGCGCATACTGCGATGAGATTATACCCCTATCAGCATGGTAACTCTGTGTTTGGAGGAATCAAAAAAATTTGGAATTCATTTTTTACCTGCCTTAAAATGAGACCTGTATGAGAAGCTGTGAATCTTATATATGTATAAGAGTTGTACTCCCAACATTGTACCAAAGATACTGAATGTATAAGTGTACAGTACGGCTGTCGCGTGCCACCTAGCGACGAAAGCACAGAGGGAAGTCATCGGCAATAGCGTATCTTACAAGGCAAATATCTAGAGAAAAAAATGTTATCCCCTTACGCTTGCCCTGTTGTGACTTACTTTGTAATTATAACTTCAGTTGCGTCAGAAAAATTGGCAGATTGTTTTTTTTTTTTTTTTTAGCCGCCGTAGCACTGTAACAGGATCACTTCATTAATTTATTACTATGCCAAGCACTCTTTTCATGCAACGCCCAAGATCAGCGCCCTATCGCGTATTATCTAACTCTGTTGTCTCCGCTTGTACTGCGTTCTCCTCTGAATTTCCCTTTGCATTCTGTTTCTGAATACTTCACAGTAGTTAACATTTAGTCTTACAGCATATAGACTTCTGTTCTCATAGTCATAGCAAAGTAAATAGGCCTAATTAATGTCAACTTACCAACCAAAATAATCAATACGGTGAATATAGAGATATAGTAGGAAGACATCTCTGTACACTGCCTGAATACTCGTCTTGGAACAGTCTGACTTTCTTCTTGGTTCCCGCACTGTCTTCCAGAATAAATCATTCAGGTGATATTAGTGAAACAGTTTATTTATCAGTAGCTGCACCGTTCTTTCATTAGCAGCGACAGCAACTGGTGCGACGAAATGATCACGGTGGACTATTTAAAACGTCTCCGGTACGTATCACATGGTTAATTTCAAATTTGCATACATGTATTAATGCGCATCAATGTATCTTAGTGCTGAGGCTCCTGGTTAGTTTGTGTCGTATAAAATCAAAGGTGAATCATCTTGTAGTGGGACATAATGAAGGTTAACCCGACATTTTAAAGTGGGAAATTCATGCCTTTTGGGGGGGGGGGGGTGCCAATCACATTTATGTCATGATGACCTACAGAGAGTTATAAAATTCACATTATTCTCGATGGCAGAAGTAAGAGGAAGTATTTGAATTGGACAAGTTCTAATATTTGTTAATAATTTTGCCTTTAAGAATATTCAAGAGCCTTCCACAATTGAGCGAGAGAGGGAGCGAAAGAGAGAGAGAGAGAGAGAGAGAGAGAGAGAGAGAGAGAGAGAGAGAGAGAGAGAGAGAGAGAGAGAGAGAGAGAGAGAGAGAGAGAGAAAGAGAGAGAGAGAGAGACAGACAGATAGAGAGAGATAGATAGAGAGAGAGAAAGAGAGATAGAAGAAAGAGAGAGAGGGAGAAAAAGAGAGAGTAAGAAAGAGAGAGAAAGTGAGAGAGAGAAAAAGAGAGAAAGAAAGAGAGAGGGAGAGAAAGAGAAAGAGAGAGAGAGAGAGAGAGAGAGAGAGAGAGAGAGAGAGAAAGAGAGAGAGAGAGACAGACAGATAGAGAGAGATAGATAGAGAGAGAGAAAGAGAGATAGAAGAAAGAGAGAGAGGGAGAAAAAGAGAGAGTAAGAAGGAGAGAGAAAGTGAGAGAGAGAAAAAGAGAGAAAGAAAGAGAGAGGGAGAGAAAGAGAAAGAGAGAGAGAGAGAGAGAGAGAGAGAGAGAGAGAGAGAGAGAGAGAGCGAGGAGAGAGAGAGAGAGAGAGGAGAGAGAGAACCGGTAACGCCTAGATCCACATGAAACACTACCCTCTTCACTCGTGGCAGGTGTCTGGGGAAGTCACATGGCATTTTCTTTATTTAAATTCTATGGGCTTTTTTTAGCATTGCTATTTAAAAGGAAGTGTTTAACCATGCAGCATGTTGTATGGATATGGACAGCGCATATCCGTACAACATGTTTACCAAAAAGCGCGACTGGTGAAGGTTTGCTGAAATAAAACTTGGTATGGTGTTCACGAATTTAAAGTGACAACACATGGAATAGTCAGATGGACCTGGGGGCGTGAGGGTCTAGTAAGTTGGTATCAATGGGCGGTAGTCAGACTGACTAATCAGGCGAAAAGGGGTTGGTTTAGTCATTGGTGATCGACGTACACTCAAGTATATTATTACCGCAGATCACTCAATCTCTGAGCAGAAGTCGGATTGTTTTGTTACTAAGCCGATTCATATTTTTAAAAACTATGCAAATGAAACGGTAAATAATACAGTATTTCGGTGTGTGTTCTACATCATCGACTTGTGTGCGTTGTACGGATATGCACTGTCCATATCCATACAACATGTTGTACGGATATGCGCTTCCTATTTAAAATCATTGCAGAGCCCGTTATCCGGTCTTGTTTACCGATCCTTGCAGGGACGTCAGGCTAACCTAATGTGTATTTTCGCTCGAATCAACTGAATGAGCCACTTGGAACATACTTGGTCTTGACATTTCAAAAAGGTTTTACCATATTAATATTGACAATTGCATGTAATGTATTTTCGTATGGCTGTCATTTTTTACAGATTGGCGACGCTTATTCGCAGACGTCTGCGAATAAGATCAGAATCTTATTCGCAAATGGATTTTTGGTTTGTGATTTTTACTTAGGGAGAGCTCCTTAAAATGGCTTCGGTCAAGGAATCGATGAAATTTTCACCTAAACATTTTTGATGGCGAGAGCTGTGTATGGGATACAAAATCGCCCAAGTACCGTAACAAGCAGGCGAGTGTCAGAAGTGGGATTTGGTGGATATAGTAGATGTGAACACAGCTCGTTGACTCACACCCGAAACATTCATACCTCAATAAATAAGCAACACAGGATTACTGATGTTCAGGCCTGACGGGCCATATAATCATAATACAACATTCGACTGCATAATTTACGGTAATCACAATCATAGATATTACATAAAAGTCATCGACTACAGAAAGTCCAGCAAGTCTATCTAAAATAGGGTATAGAAAGAAAGTATTGTACTATGCACTCTTTAATTGCGCCTATCCAGGACTACGGTTCCTAAAGGACACCGGTGTAAACAAATTCAATTTGGTCGGTCTCGCTTTCATACAATCAGTAATAGCACCTAATCAGATAATTGACTGACTCATAAAGCGTAGCAGCACTCCCTAATAATTTTCACAGTAATACACTTTACAAAATATCTATGCTGCTCCACACTAAGAAGTATACAGCTGGGAAATGAACATAGTTCAATCTCAAGCAATCTAACCGCTCATTACACATCTAGTAAAAATATAGTCAATGTCCTTCTCTTCGTCACAATGGGGTGACGGAAAAACTGTCACAGTTCTTGGCACGAACACATACGAGGGATCTCACCATTTCCTCGCTCGCTATGGTTTTGCGAGCGAGAGAGTCCAATGCAAGCGGTGTGCACACTTAAGCCTGGTGCACAGAGGCTTCGTCACTGTCCAGGTCTCTCACAGTGCGAATCTTTCTGTCTGTCATCTGAACTCAGGTAGGAGGCCCCCGTGAGTAGTCCTTTCGCCAAATGCTCGAAATATGAATCCACTGATCTTAGTACGTGTGTTAGCTTTTATACCCCCCGATGGTTACTAAGGGTCTCCCTCCCGATTGGACGATCAAGGACCTAGCCATGAAAAACACAAGTTTGTCTTTCAGTTAACCCTAACTGCTTTCTCAAAAGGATATGTGCCCGACTCAAAAACCTACGCTCGAACTTCTACAATCCTACTATGTAAACAAGAAAATCTCACACGCACACCAAAATCAAAGGGTTAACTTAATGTTTACAAACTTCACTCACACATCCCTCATCACGAAATCCGTGGCTCGATTAATAGGTAAACGCGTTTCATATTCTCCCAAAATAAACCAACCCATGACTAACAGAAAAAAGGAGCTCATGCGGCTCTTGACATATCCCCCACCCCAGTTAAAATTTACAATTTTAACGACACAAAGTCTGAAAGTGAAGGCACGAGCCAACAACGCCAAAGTGCCCTGTAGGGTAACACTAGAATTATTAAAGCTGGAAAAATTTATAATAAAAAACGCTCACTCAGGATGGACAATTTTCTATAAAAAAGCTCGACATGTACCGTCCTGCAATAATGCAGCTCTGAAACAGCACTAAAATACAAGTCATTTCACATGAACATGTTACAATCAATACTTCCCAAAAACGGTCAAACTGAGTCGCTGCGTATGAACACTTAAGCAATGGCGCAACATATATATATAACATCACACACAATTGAAATATTTTAAAATAAAGTTGCGTTGGCTGGCAGCAGTAGCTCTGGTTGCTTGGTTTGCCATACTTTATATCGTTGACCCGCAGACAAGGGCGTCAGGGTTGTCCGTAATTCGGGTCATTGTCTGGAAGTTGACGCTGCGGGGAGAGGAAATCACGGGAATCATGAGACAAGTGTCCGTAAATAGTGGGACAATATAGTGTGATCTCAACCCCGGTCTCTGAATGAGGTGGTAAAATACTATCCCCCTCAACATGAGACAGACTCTTAAATAAGTTAAACCAAACGAGACAAAACATCGGCCTGTAAGTTTTCATTTCCAGGGATGGCTCGAATGACAAACCTGTACTCCTGGAGCGCGAGGCTCCATCTAGTTAGTCGAGCGTTTTTTGCTCTGTTAGATCTTAGGAACAACAATAGCCGGTGGTCGGTTTCAATTGTAAATTCGGACATCGACAAATAACGGGAGAAAGCGCTTACGGCATAAATGATGGCCAGGCATTCTCGCTCAATGATTGCGTAGCGCCGCTCTCGATCCAATAACTTTCGGCTCGCGTACATGCATGGCCGCAAGGATCCCTCCCGCTCTTGGAGCAATACAGCCCCCAACCCCTGGTCCGATGCATCAGTACGGACAACAAACGTCTTTTCTATATCTGGTAATATGAGGAGGGGGGATGTGGAAAACAACCGCTGGATGGTCCGAAGGGAATTCTCACACTCGGTTGTCCAAGTTATTTTGTTCGGAAAATTCTTTCTTGTTAGGTCCGATAATGGAGCCGTGAGTGACGAAAAATTTGGTATAAACTTCCTATAATAGTTAAGGAGGCCCAACAGGCTACGAACTTGTTTCTTTGTCTGAGGGGCCTGCAGTTTTAGAATCGTAAAGATCTTATTGTCATTGGGTGATTGTACCCCGTGGGCAATTGTATGGCCCAAAAATAGTATTGTGTTGTACCCCAAAAATACCTTACTTGGCTTAGCTGTAAGGCCAGCTTGATGGAGGGTGCTAAAGACTTCCCGAAGGGCCGCTAAGTGGCCAGACCAGTCGGAGTGATGGATACAAATATCGTCGAAATACGACAAAACCGAACGCATGTGTTGCAGTAAAATAGACATCATGCGCGCGAAAGTAGCAGGAGCCGTAACCAAACCAAAGGGCATATAACGCCACTGCATCAGACCCAAGGGGGTCTGGAACGCGGTATATTGCTTACCATTTTCCTCTAGAGGGATTTGCCAGTATCCCTTGGAAAGGTCGATCTTTGAAAAGATCGTCGCGTTCGCTAATTGTGCGAAAAGATCTTCTTGGTTGGGGATCGGCTCCGCATCGTATATTGTAATCGCGTTCAGCTTCCGATAATCAATGCAAAATCGTCTAGTATCGTCCTTCTTTTTAACTAGGACGATGGGTGAACAATAAGGGCTCATGGAACGCTCTATTACTCCCAGTTGGAGCATGCTGTTTACCTCGGCCACTATAGTGTCCTGCGCATGTAGAGGGTGCGGGTATGGCTTTACAAAGACGGGAATATCCGTCTGTAAGCGGATAACATGCAGTACTAATGATGTACAACCCGGTAGGTCTGTAAATATTGTAGCGAACTCCCGAAGCAAGTCCCTCATATCCTGTATTTGCGACAGGGAGAGATCTGGGTTGATATGGACATCGTCCAACGTCTCAGTGGCTCGCAATGCCGGGATTGATGTATTTATGTTTATAGGGTCATCATCATCAATTGTGACCAAGGCCGATTTGGCCTGTGCAACGGCGTTGCAAAGATTAATTCGACGATTACAATCGTCCGATAGATATTTCTTGAGCATGTTAATATGGAATATTTTATCCTGCCCTCGTATATTAATCATGTAATTAACCTTGGAAATCCTCTTCTTGACCTTAAAAGGTCCTTTCCACGTTAGGAGAAGTTTGTTCTTTGTCTCCGGTAGGAGAACAAGGGTCAGGTCTCCGACGGCGAGGGTTCGCAACTTGCTTCCCTGATCGCGATATGTTTTATAGCTGTCAGCTCGAGAATCTGCAAAGCGCTGGGCTGTCTCACATGCGTTAAAAATCCTATGTCGGAGGTCGACTACGTATCGATACGCGGATCGCGTATCGCTATCATCGGCCTTTGAGCCGGTGAATAAATCGTGAATTATTATAGACCTTGGTCAGTGTGGTTTACGACCATGCAGTAATTCAAATGGAGAAAACCCGGTCGAAGCGTTTGGTAATTCCCGGTACGCAAAAAGGATAGCGGGAAGCTGACGATCCCAATCGTTTGGCTTATCAGCAGACACTCGCGCAAGCATAGCTTTCGTGCTGGCGTTCCACCTCTCGCAGCATCCATTTGATTGTGGGTGGTAAGGCGATGTTAATCTCTGCTTAATACCTACCAATTCTAATACTTTCCTAAACAGATCAGAGGTAAATTGAGGTCATCTGTCTGACAAGATCTCGGTTGGAAAACCCACGCGTGCAAAAAATGGTGAGAAGGGCCTCAGCCACATGGTCGGCTGAGATGTCCTTTAAGGGGATGGCCTCCGGCCAACGAGTAGCGTAGTCAATAAGGGATAGTATAAATCGGTGGCCTCTGTCCGATTTCTCCAGAGGCCCAACTATATCTACGGCTACGCGCTGGAACGGTGTGGAAACCAATGGCATTTCCTGTAAGGGGGCCCGCGATGCTCTTCCCTTAGGGGTTCGTTTTTGACATATATCACATGTTGACACAAAACGGTTAACATCCGCATAAACGCTAGGCCAAAAGAACTGAGACAATATCAGCGATTTAGTTCTAGCTTTTCCTTGGTGGCCTGATAACGAAGTGTCATGTGCTAAACGAAGTATGTCGCGTCGGAAGGATCTTGGAACAACGAGTTGAAGGATTGTCTCACGTTGACCTCGGAAGTTCCGGTACAATAAATTATCCTTCAATACAAACTTTGAAGTATCCGGCGCTGTAGGGTCAACCTTTGCGAACAACGGTTTCAGTGTTATATCAGAACGCTGTTCGTCATAAAATATGGTAGGAGTTACGTCAAAATCGAAAGCAGGGATATGTAATGGACCCTCTGGCTTGCGACGTGTTTGTTGACGTGTGGTCGCATATGCGATGTCAACGTCCTCGCTCCAGATTTCTAAATCACCGGCAGGAAATTTTGGAACTTGTGGTATATTCCCTATGATCAAATCTGCGGCTGGATTTGGTAGTACGCACGCGGTAACAACACCTGTAATAAAAGGAGTGTCAACATAAATCTCCGCCAGACGGAACCGCTCGACGGATCCGCCAAAGGTTATACAAGTCGCCTCTTTATCGAGAAATTGTGTAGGGCGGACTAGCGACTCTCGAACGCCGATCGTTGTGCATCCGGAGTCTCTCAGCACAGACGCGGGTATCGCATTGACGTGGCCCTTATAAAGTGTTAACTCGCCCAGCTCATGTAGGGCTGACATGACTGGAACGGCGTTTAATTGTCATCTGTCTTGAACGCGACCGTCGTCCTCATAAGGTGGCGATCTGACCGAACAAACGTTGGTGGTCTCCATCTTAACTGTACAATATCTTTGCACGTGGCCAAATCTATTGCATCTGAAACACATAACGCGCTCATCATCACGAGGGGCTCGACCCTCAAAACGAACACGCTGAGGTGGTCGCTGAGGGCGGCTATAACCCGTGCTCTGATAGCTTCCACGACGTGGTGGACCCTGAGGGCTAAACGAATAGCCCTGGTATCCGGGACGTGGAGAGGGTATATTTCGGCGCGGACTATCCGATGGCCTATAATATGGTGGCTCTGACTGAGCCCGAGGATTTGGGGCCTGGCGACGGGTTGATCGCGACCGCTCAGGCGCGGCAGGCGGCGTTTTGCCGACACTGGCATAAAATGGCTCACTATTTTTTTGTTTGGCCATCGAACGGTTTGGGTGGGCGGACGCGTACTGTTCCGCCCATGACGTGATTTCGCTTGAGTTCTTCGGTGCTCTCTCTTTGAGATGGGCAACCAAGTCGGGATGACAAGCCCCATAGATTTGGTCTTTCAGGAGCAGGTCATATAGTTCCGAGAAACTACCGCGCGTAACGCCCGCAAGCTGGATCCAACGATCTAGATAATGTTTTAGTCGGTCTACATATGTCGAAAAGTTCTCGGTCGACTCCGGCTTACATCCTCGAAACTTTTGATGGAATCCATCTCCCGTGTGCTGAAATCGTTTCATTAGCGCCTTCTTGAGGATCTCGTAGTCATTCGCGTCCTCAATCTTGAGGGCGTGAAAAACCTCAAGGGCTTTGCCCGTAAGCAAGTTAACAAGGCAAGCAGTGTATGTCGATTGATCCCACCCAACGGACCGAGCATGAAGTTCAAATCGATGCAAATATGAGTCGATTTGATCGATTTTATCGTTGAATACGGGTAGTTTAGGTTTACACGTAATGTTGTTGGACGCAGAAGTAGGAGTCACGATTGACTGACGCTCCAACTTTTTCAACGTAATTTCGTGTTCTCTTTTCTCTCTCGGCGGCTTCCTTTTCTCTTCCTCTTTCTCTTTCTGCCGCCTTCTCGGCTCTCTCTTCTCTTTCTCTTTCTCTTTGTTCCTTCTCTCTTTCAGCTCTTTTTTTCAGCTCTTGCTCTTTCTTCTTTTTTTTTCAGCTCTTTCTCTTTCTGCCGCCTTCTCGGCTCTCTCTTCTCTTACTCTTTCTCTTGGTGCGGCCCTTTCCTCTCTTTCTTTATCACGGTCTTCCTTTATCATCGTCTCGCACCACGTTTCTCTTCTGGTATACCGAAAGCCTTGGCCGCTTCTAGGTATTTCATTAATTCGGCCATACTGTTGGTTACTATAACGCCGCTCTATGATTTGGGAGTTTCAACAAGTTTATTATATCTCTCTGACTACCACTCACCGATTATTTATTCAGCGTGTCGACTGACACGTGAATCACAGGCACAGTATGTGTATATAAGTAGTCTCAATCGCCAAATATCCTTTGTTATGACTAATAGCTCTCTCTCTCTCAAGATCACAAAGGCAATAACTGTGTGCCAATCTCTGTAGCAGACACTTTGCTGCTTTAAATGTAACAATGTATCTCTCTCTCTGATCTGCAGTATCAATAATAAACTGCACCAAAATGTATCTCTCTGATCTGCAGTATCAATAATAAACTGCACCAAAATGTATCTCTCTCTCAACACAAATTGGCAGTGTCATAAACCCACTGCAATAAAATTTTATCTCTCTCCTTTGTCAAAACCAGATGAACACTCTTTCAACGTGTCGCAATGCACGTGAATTACTCAGGCATATATTATAAATACAAATGGTTAATATACTATGAAAGGGTGATAATAGAAAAAAAATACACTGAACAGGGCGCTAGACTTACACGTAAAGAACGAACGACAACAGACCCGACAGCCTGAAAACGTATGTATAGATAGGTAAGAAAAGCGACAGGAGAGACGTCTTCCTAAAGAAAGGGGAAGAAAAGAACGCCACAATCTATACGAATAAAAGGATCCCTACAGAAACTATTCGCGTCACAAGAAATCCCCTCGGGTTATGAACACCATCGACGCACTCGCTGTAGCCGACTGGCACAGAAGATATGTTATATCGCGATCCCGTCCAACCTACCCGCTAACTAAACTAAACATGTAAAAAAGAGAAAAGCCTGTCAAATATCAGGGAGGATAGCCTTCACTCCCCCAAACACAGACAAAACCAGGTGGGATCACTTAACTGATTTGTAGGGGATTGGATGGTAACTCCCTCAATCCGCAGCACAACAGCCACACGTCCGTCTAGTCTTTTCCCTCGAGACGAAGTGTCAGTCCCGCACCGTTGTCCTCAGGTCAACGGGATCCGCCAGGTGGACATGAAATAAGAAATACAAAAAAGACAACAGTATACAAAGTATAAAAAGTTAATTAAATTAAATCTAACTAAGTGGTGGTTGTCGGAGAGGTCACAGACGCTGGTCTGGTGTCCCCAACGGTGTCCCGACGTCAAGTTCTTAGGGTGTCCGTCTCCAGATGTCAGAACTGGGATTTGGTGGATATAGTAGATGTGAACACAGCTCGTTGACTCACACTCGAAACATTCATACCTCAATAACTAGGCAACACAGGATTACTGATGTTCAGGCCTGACGGGCCATATAATCATAATACAACATTCGACTGCTTAATTTACGGTAATCACAATCATAGATATTACATAAAAGTCATCGACTACAGAAAGTCCAGCAAGTCTATCTAAAATAGGGTATAGAAAGAAAGTATTGTACTATGCACTCTTTAATTGCGCCTATCCAGGACTACGGTTCCTAAAGGACACCGGTGTAAACAAATTCAATTTGGTCGGTCTCGCTTTCATACAATCAGTAATAGCACCTAATCAGATAATTGACTGACTCATAAAGCGTAGCAGCACTCCCTAATAATTTTCACAGTAATACACTTTACAAAATATCTATGCTGCTCCACAATAAGAAGTATACAGCTGGGAAATGAACATAGTTCAATCTCAAGCAATCTAACCGCTCATTACACATCTAGTAAAAATATAGTCAATGTCCTTCTCTTCGTCACAATGGGGTGACGGAAAAACTGTCACAGTTCCTGGCACGAACACATACGAGGGATCTCACCATTTCCTCGCTCGCTATGGTTTTGCGAGCGAGAGAGTCCAATGCAAGCGGTGTGCACACTTAAGCCTGGTGCACAGAGGCTTCGTCACTGTCCAGGTCTCTCACAGTGCGAATCTTTCTGTCTGTCATCTCCACTCAGGTAGGAGGCCCCCGTGAGTAGTCCTTTCGCCAAATGCTCAAAATATGAATCCACTGATCTTAGTACGTGTGTTAGCTTTTATACCCCCCGATGGTTACTAAGGGTCTCCATCCCGATTGGACGATCAAGGACCTAGCCACGACAAACACAAGTTTGTCTTTCAGTTAACCCTAACTGCTTTCTCAAAAGGATATGTGCCCGACTCAAAAACCTACGCTCGAACTTCTACAATCCTACTATGTAAACAAGAAAATCTCACACGCACACCAAAATCAAAGGGTTAACTTAATGTTTACAAACTTCACTCACACATCCCTCATCACGAAATCCGTGGCTCGATTAATAGCTAAACCCGTTTCACATTCTCCCAAAATAAACCAACCCATGACTAACAGAAAAAAGGAGCTCATGCGGCTCGAGACAGCGAGAACCAAAACCCTCTGAATTTCAGCGAGTGATAAAAGTCTAGAAAGATCAGATTAACTTCACATACATACATTGAAAAGCTGAAATGGACAATTCCTTCGTTCGACGAGTGAGAGGCCAGCGGCGGCCACCCGAGCGTCCATCTCAATTAAATGACCAAAACAAACGATGCGGATCACTTCTCATTAAGAAAACAGACCAATATAAACAAGCAGCGTGTCGAGCAGGAAGTTGGAAAGCAAAAATAAGAAAGCCAAAAGAGTCCGTCCTTCACTGCCGCTCATTCCTTTTTTTCTATTAAAAAACCTACCAAAAGTAAACTCGCCTGCCGAGGTGGGTAGGTGGAGGTTTCGAGGCTCCGCAAGATCTGACTTTTCTTTTTTTGGTCACTTGTTTTTCTGCGTTTTCCCACACTGATCATCGTTGCTTTGCTCCAGAGTATAAAATTGTGACTAGGATTTTTAAAATATTAAAAATTTTTTTTTTTTGATGAAGTATTATTATTAGCCAATATTGTAGGGTGTGAAATCACAGAGAAAGTCAGACAGAGCAAATAAAAATGAATTAAACTGCCATGGAAACAAAAAAAGTAATAAAACAAAACATGTCAAAAAGATCCAGGTTACCCTGGAGAAAGATGAGCTGTTCAGTTCACACTGACTAAAAGAAATCACTTACATATTTAAAATTTGATTTACATTTTTTATTTCTGTCCCGTTCAGTGAATAGGAATAAATAAAATGAACAGGAATAAAGCAATCTGGAGCACAGTAGTAACATTGATCAATTTCCCCACGACATCAATTTTGCCAAATCGTAAAAAAAAAAAAATCCTAAAAATGGGCAATCCTAGGTTTAAAAAAAAAATTCCCCCGGCGTGGGGTTGAACTCAAGACGGCCCGGACCCATAGGCCCAGTGAGAATGACGTCACAGAGTGTTTTTGTTTTGTACTTCCGACACCTAAAATGGCGGATGGATCAGCTGACGAGTGTAACTTCGAGATATGTCTAAGCGGTTAAAATACCTGCTGGTTGCATTGCAGTTGACTGTTATGACAAGGGTGGAAAGGATTGATCCAAGCTGGTCAGATTCCCTACCATCCGTGTAAACAACTTGTTTAACAAGGGAATGCAAGTGAAAGAATTGACTGGAACGTCTCCCAGGTGCGTGAACACACGTGTTATTGTTTATGTTTTTTTTTGCTCGCCGCCGATTGGTTCGCGACACCTGAAGTGCTCACGGTGCAAATCAGCTAACGAATCAAAGTCAATGCTGCCATCGCCATGGTGAGGCGTCGATCTTGAGAACTAAAATGGCCGTTATCCGCAATAGGCCTATAGTCTCCGACAGATAACCGCAGTTGCTAGCCATTGCGCAATCGCAGACTGCGGAGTGCGGGAGAACTTTTCCATAGTAGACATCACAAAACCAAGAACCCCCCCACCCCCCATCTGCGAATAAGCACTTCGTTTTAGATTCTCCATGTTTATATTACAGTTTTATGTTCCTTTTTTCTCACGCCAAACTCGAACTATTTGATGTGGCGTAATCTTCTACTTCGCACTTGGACAGGAGCCAGTTCAGTAGTGTATATCTATGACAGGAGCAAACAAGGGCGTTCCTTTACGCCTCAAAGGTAGGAGCTTAGGAAACAATTAAGTTCCTTTTTTTTTCTCTGTTTCAGAGCTCAAAACATGAGCTGGAGAGTTGAACTATGCAAAGGGTCATTGTATGTGTGTTTGCGTGTGTGTGTGTGTGCCTACGTGTGTATGTATGTGCACGTGTGTGTATGTGTGTGCATGCGTGTGTGAAGAAATAAGGGGGGGGGGATAGGTAAGAATTGCATGCACGAATGACGGACGGGTTTGATCCAAACTTAAAACAACAACAACAAAAAGCAACAAAAACATTGACATAAACCGTTTACCCCTGAGTTTACTGACGCCACTTTAGCATTGCAGAAAATCTGGCATGAAAGTGGCGCAAGTACAGCTATCAAAGAGGCAAAGGTTTGCAGACACGTTGAAAAATATATATTTTTTTATTATTATAATATCTCCCCTCCTCTACTGCGCACACCTCTTGTTCGACTAATTTGATATTATGACCAGATCGAACTGGCAACAGTTTACCATTTCTTCTAGCCGAAATATTTTACTTACCTTTCAGAATGTTATCTATTATTATTATTATTATCATCATTGTCATTATTTTATTTCAAATCTGATCATCGAAAAAGTAGAGCTGAACATCAAACACGATAAGAAGGAGTGATGTATTCAATTAAAAACAAAACAAAAAAGGCTCCCAATCAACAAAAACTAACTTGTGTTGGAAGAAAATAATTATACCCTTTCCTTGATAATGGTTAAACCCTGATTCATAACACCACAAACTGCAGCGATTTGGTGCAGTATTGTACATTTTATTATCCTCATTCGTTTGTACCCAGGCTGACTGAGAAAACAACTTTTATGCCATCAACAGCTGTACGTGCTCCACTTTCATGCCAGGTTTCCTGCAACGCTGAGGTGGCGTCAGTAAACTCAGGGGCACAAGTTTTACGCCAGTGTTGTTTTTATTTATGAAGTTTGGGGCAAACCCATCGGTCATTCCTGCATGGAATTCTTACCTCCCCTCTCCTTATTTCTTCGCGCACACACACACACACACACACACACACACACACACACACACACACACACACACACACACACACACACACACACACACACACACACACACACACACACACACACACACACACACACACACACAGAGGCCTACACGCACAGAGACACACACACACATGCACTCACAAACATTGATTGCGCAGCTCTATGGCTGACGACTTGAACTCCGCAATAAAAAAAGCCCCTAGTTCGGTGCAAAATCCCTCTCAGTATGCAAACTAAAAGAGGACACCACATTAAATAGTCCGAGTTCGTCGTAGCAAAAATTGGAATAAAATATCAGAATATAAAAACATGTCCTACATTAAAAAATGGAGCCAGTCGAAAGCACATAATAGTAGTACAATTGTCAACTTCAATACGACAAAACCATTATGAATTGTCAAGACCAAGAATGTTCCAAATGGCACATTCAATTGATTCGACGTTAGGTTAGTCTGACACTGTTGTAAGGATCACAGAACATGACTGAATGACTGCGCTGCGGATTCTGCAATAACTTTGAATAGCAATAATAAACCTATAATTTATAAAGATGTCATGTGACTTCCAAAGACACCAGCCATGAGTGACGAGGATAGTGTTTCAAGTTGATGTAGGGGTTGCCAGTTCGATTGAAAATGAACACGACTTAGGCGAATGTGTTTTAATAGGAAGAGTAAACACTGGGTGTGTAGCGTTATAATTATACATCTCTACAGGAGGAGAAGCTATCGAAAGGCATTTGATATTACAACTGACTCCAAATAGACGGTACAACGAGAGATGGTTGATGGCTAGCTGGCTCCCGGGTGTCACTCCACCAAGAAGTTCCTGACATCTTTTAGACAGATCGGCCGGTGTGACGAAGTATTGGTCCCCCGTATGGGACGTTCCCGCGGAACAAACACTTCTTCGGACTAAAAGGTCACCCGGAACAAATACTTCATAGTGAAAGTTCCCCCTGTATTTTGCCAGAATTCAAAGGTTTCGAGAAATTTAACATTTAATCTTGAAAACCTAATAAAATGCTACCAAACACACCCTCGAATCTTGTTTCTGTATCAAAAGCGATTTTCGAGCAATTGTTTGAAAATGGTTTTTTTGGGGAGGGGGGCGGGGGGAAGTTGGCGTTGTACTTCGTCCGAGGGAACGTTTACTATGAAGTAACGTTCTGGGGACCAAATACTTCATAACAATTTAAACCCCCTCCACCCCGACCAGATACTATGAAGTAAACGTCCCCCCCCCCCCCCCACGGACCTTTTACTTCATAGTTCACCTTCCTCCTAGAATAGATACTTGAAAAACTGATAAAAGATTTAAACCAAACTTAGAGAGAAATAAGGCTCATCACAAGGGCAAGAGAAAACCATTCCAATAAGACTACTGACAGCATAGACTTCTATGAAATAACACAATAATGACAACAACAACATCAATAACAATACTAACATATCACGCATTTAACATGAATAGTTTTTCATCAACAGATTTAACACAATACATTAATTCTTCGCCGCTCTCCTTTTGTGGCTGTGGAAGTTGGCATGCTGCTGCTTAAGCTTGGTTTTTGTTGTACTTTATACATGCGTGGTCGTCAGGAATATGGGAGCCCTTTGTTGTTTAGTCTCTTATAGGGAAACACACGAAGATAAGAAATTTAACATTATGCGTCGTTTTGTTATGATTGTTGTTGCTGGTTTTTCTTTCTTTTCTCGTTTTCTTTCTTTCCCCTTCTTTCTGTCTTCCTTTCTTTTTCCTCATTGTTGTTCTAATCTAAATATAATTATATTTAGGAGTATTTACATTGCCGTTGTTGTGTCAAGTTTACATTTAATTTCTTTTGAACTGTCTTTCTTTTCGTATTATGTACATGTTTATTTGTGGGTTTTAATGTACTATTCACCTACAATTCTCGTGTGTGTGTGTTAATGTTTGTGTGTTAGTGTGTGTGTGTGTGTGTAGGGGCGCGCACTTGAGTGTGTATTTGTGAGTGTGTGTGCGTGAAAGTGTGTATATATAGTGTATGTGTGTGTGCCAACAGACAAACAGACAGAAAGAAAGATATGAGTTTGTGGTTTCTTCTTTGAACATTGTTATGGTAGCATGTCACATTCGTGCATTTGCCATTGTGCTCTTGTGATGTATGAGTAATTTGTCAATTTTGATTTGTCCACAGTCGGGGCTGGTAGAGACTCTAGTCAGTCTGCATCACAGCTCGGCAATATTTCGATGGGGGGATTTTGTAAGTGATGTTATACAACTACATTTTAGTGTCCCATTGTCTTTGAGGAGGGGTGTGCTGATGCCAACAGACAGTATGTCCAAAAGTATACGTTTACGTCCATAAATTCTGTCGCCGCAATTATTTGGTATCCCAGATGGCATCTCTGTTGATGTGTCTTGAGATAGTTATCTGCAGTCTGTCCATCTGTTTTTGCTTCTTGATGTGGATCATGAACTGACAAATATGGGCGACGGATTTCTTTTACTTGCATTGCTCCTCGATACGATTATTATGAGCGAGATGGCTCGGAGGAGGCAGTTCCCGTTAGGTGTGAGAGGAGAGGAGGGTAGTAAGAAATTATCAGAGTTTTAGTGGTCAAGTTCTAATTTATTTTAAAATTTGTGTTTTTCTGAGCAGAAAAACACTGACAATTGGTAGGCTAACAACTGACAAACATGAAAATATCGAAACCTAATTACAAACAATGGTAATGTTTTATTTACACACTTTAAAGGGTTAGTATTCACTGAGACAGAATGTGTTGCAACGTAAATTGTTACAAATTCTCGAAAATCTTCATTTTGGGCAAAACAGAGGGGGGGGGGGACATTTTACTATTGACTATTTGTTCGGGGGGGGGGGCAACTACTATATAGGCGTTTTTGGGGGTTGGGGGGTGGGGCCATCTGCATTGGGGGAACAAATACTTCACAACGGCAACAAAGAGTGAACCACGAAGAATTTGTTCCAGGTTAGCGTCTACTACGGGGGACCAAATACTCCGTCATACAGGCACCACTCGATACATTGGTTTCTCAGTGAGATATTTTCAGGCTTGTATGTCACACCTGCACAGTCCTTTGCACCATTTTGTAAGGAAGGAACAAAATCGGTACTCTTTGTGCGGAACAAAGGCAACAATACCATACTTTCTGCGCGCCATAAACCTGTATAACAACATGGCATACATGTACGTTAATAAAACAATTTCTGTCGGATTAGACAGCAATTGGTGAATCATGATAAAAAGACAAAATCACTTTGCACTCTATCTCCTAACTTCTATTGAAGCAATTGTATATTTTTGGGGTCTCACAGGGCAAAAGAGACCTGTCCGTTAGCTGAGACCGTGAGACGGGGACACTTTTGCGATCTGTTTCTTGAGTGCTTGTACCTTAATCTCAGGTTTGTGGTAAATCCCAAAAAGGCATTGTGGCAGGGTTGTTTGGTAGAACTAGGATAGCGTTAGGTCTGCATTTGAACATGGTTTTCAGACTTTACTGGAGCTGCTAGCTGAATACGCACGTCACACCTGCGGCCCTCAAGGTGCGATGTAATTTTTAGACACTTGCAATCGATATGTAGCTAAATTCAAATCTGATTCATTATTCCCTGAACAAGGAATATATAAGATCTGTAAGAAGTTTAAGGCTGTTGTCAAAGAAAACTAAAACTGAGCGCTACTTTAAATCGTTTATTCCATCATCAACTAGGATGTTACAATAATGTCGTCATCTTGATCGTAATCTGTGCACAGTTGAATTATGTCCTGCGTGTCAGATCAATGTGTTTTAGTTAGGGAAGCATATTGTGTGCACTGTTAATTTTGTTAATTTAGTTAATTTATCAGTGTGTGTGTATATATGTGTGTGTGCGCGCTATGTATCATACTTTCTGCTTCTGTAACTATATTGTTATGTATTCAATGATCAAAACAAATTTCCTTGTACAAGGACGAATAAAATTTATCTTATCTTATCTTATCTTATCTTATCTTATCTTATTTTGTACTGGCTTGCTTGTGAGACTTCAATGCAGTGACATGCTATCACAATTTATGATGCATGTGTATTATGTGTACTTGTATTATATGTGAGTGTGCATGAGAAAACCCGGTATAAGTCGGCAACATGACATTTTGAGTTCTGTACATATAATAAAAGACAAGACATTTCTGATAAATTGAAGACAATGACCCCCCTAAAACAAGAGTTTGAGAAAACGGCATTTAATCGTATTAGTGGCCATAGCTAATTGACCAAGTAATATTGGAGTGATTGCTGTTAGGAGACCGTAGTCTAATAACTAAGCAGTTATAGAGATCATAGTGATTAGTGTTCACTGCTCATTTACAGTTTACCCTGTAACATGCCACGGTCCCCTAGCAACAGCCGAGTCGGAAGTTTTTGGATCTTGTTAGGAGGCCGTAGTCTAATTACAAAGCCGTTATAGAGATCATAGTGAGTAGTGTTCACTGTTCGTCTACAGTTTACCCTGTAACATGCCACGGTCCCCTAAACAACAGCCAAGTTGGAGGTTTGTGTCGGACCCATATTTTCACTTCAAAGCCGTTTTTCTCAAAATCAGCTCCGCTGACTTATACCGGGTTTTCCCATGCACACTCACATATGCTGGTCACTTGTACCGTGTAACAAGGGATACCACAGTATGGAACTTACAAACGACATATAGTTGTACTTTTAATCGGGAATTATTTCCAGGTGAACATTTGTGGAGTGCCATCAAAGATAAATAACAAAGCATCATTTTCATGTACATGTATGTTACACGTACCAAGATGACATCTCAGTAGTACCAAAGTCTCTTTCATCTTGTTTCATCCAGTGGATTTGCAGGTATGTCCAAGTCTGATACATGACTAAAGCTGGCTTTTCATGTGTTCGGAAATGGCACCGAAAATGTCAAAAATCCACCAAGTAATCAAAAGAAAGTGTTTACATCATTATGTGCGGAAACGGCCATGAAAATATTCTTTATATTTTACTACTTGAGGGTTTGTGACGTTGTCGTTTCCTTTTCCGGACACATGAAAACACAGCGAAAGTCTCTTTAGAGAGTCGATCAGCCTTGCCAACAGTAGTTTCGCGACGCCTCCCGTGTCTTGCAGTGCAAATCGACCGAAACCTGTCTTTTCATACATATTCTCTGATTGAAACTCACTGTCGTGACCTCACCGTCCCAGCTGGATGAAAAAGAAAATTGCTGTGTGAAATTGACAATTATTTGAGATTTCTTGTCTTTGTGAGAGTTGAAACACATGAAAACGAAGGATAGTCAGCAAATTTATGCTTTTGAAGCCAAGTAAAAACAGGTCAGTTTTTTTAAAATAAGAAATAAGACAAATACAATAGTGTAACTGCTTGTTGAATAATCTTGTCATTCATAACGACATTAATGCTGTGAAATACAAGCTGATATACTGTATAAATAACTAACTAATGAAACATAGAGGAGAGACAGACATAAAAAGAGATAATGGTCACCTGGAAATTATTAAGTAATCATGGGCTGAAATGTTAATTACATCAATTCGAGGGTCAAATGATAAACTGTCGTGACTTGGTTTTCACAAATTTTTCAGAAGAAGGGAAAAACGGAATTACTTTCTCTTTTAGACTTGACTACTATTTCCTGTTGCACCCACTGGTGCTTAGGGCAGCAACAAAGGATCTCCAGCCCTGTCTGTCCTGGGCCATCTTTGCGAGAGTTCCCCATGAGTGATTGAAGGATTTCATCTCTGCCTCGATTGTTCTCCGCCAGGTTGCCTTGGGTCTGCCTCGCTTGCGCCGTCCCTCCGGTGTCCACCGAAGTGCTGTTTTGGTTATAGAATTTGCTTCCTTTCGCAGCACGTGTCCAAGCCATCTCCATCGTCTCTTCGTGATGATGTTGGCTATTTCTTCTTGCTTGCATCGCCTCAGTAGTTCCTGATTAGAAATCTTGTTTGGCCAAAAGATGCGGAGAATCCTACGAAGACATGTGGTGTGGAAGGAAGACAACTTGGCGAGGTCACCTTCTGTCATTCGCCAACACTCTGATCCATACAGGAGTGTGGATAGGACACAGCTTTGGTACAGTCTGGTCTTGGTGTTGATGCCGTATCGTGTCGATTTCCAGATGTTGCTCATACTTTGAAAGACAGCCCTTGCATTTCCCAGCCTACTTTGGATGTCCTCCTTTGTGCCACCCTCTGGTCTGATAATGCTACCAAGGTATTTAAATTTGTCCGTCGTGGTGAGGTTCTTGTCATCTACTTGCACTGGTGCTGGAGTGTCTACATTTAGGGTCATAATCTCTGTCTTCTTCTGGCTAATCCGAAGGCCTACTTTGCATCCAAAATTATGTAGTCTTTTAGACTTGACAGTTATGATATATATAAAAAAAAATCGAAAACATTATTTAACCTTCAGTTTTCAGAATTTAACCCTTGACTTACAACACAACCTGCCGGCTGTCAAGACCTACAAGCATGCCAAATATCTCAATTTTTAAAGAAAAAGTCGAGTTACGACATTTTGTCCTGCTGCCCTCAAACCTGACAGCCATGAAACGTCATTGAAAATATAACAATTTATTACATCTTAAACATTTTCCACAGGGCAGGATTTAGATGGAGAAAGACCCTGGGCTCTTCTAACCGTGAGGTCCCTCCCAATCCAACTGCTTTCACGCCTAGAGGATGGAAGTGTCTTAAATAAGGAGTGTTTATTGAGGCTATATGTAACCTATATAAGGCCACCCGTTTTTTGGGAGTACATGATCATTATTACCTTAGCGATTCAATATTACTGGAGGGTTGGGGTTAGGTAGGTTAGAGTGAGGGTTAGGTAGGGTTAGGGTTGGGCTACATGATCATTATTACCGTTGCAATTCAGTATGATCGTAGCGATAAACGGGTAGCCCAAATAATGTTTCAAGGGTGGGATTTGGTTATGTATGCTACATGTAGCCCAATAAACATATACAGTTTAACATGATTTTTTGGGCTATATGTAGCCTATATAAGGCCACCTTTTAAATAATTTGAGTAATGCCAATGATGATGATAGGTGTTAAAATTCCGCATTTCACAATTCCTTCTCAGCAGAAAACAAGCTGGGAAAATCACAAAGATTTGTCGAGAAATCACGGTGTATTGTAACATCATATTTAGAAAAGGCTATGCGTGTCACAAAATATTATGCACATTGGCCTGAGGCGGTGAGTTCCCCCCCCCCCCCTTGCCTTCCAACTTTCTAGAATTTGAGGCTCTAGGCTTCAGCCTACGTAGCCTAATGGTAAACCCGGCACTGATTTTCCAAAAGAAGAAAAGACAGGTATAATGTTTATCAAGGTATATTTGCACTACACAAGTACATGTATATGTCTTCCTCAGTATTATAATATTGTTTACTACTACAATAATAATGTGCAGAAACATACGTGTAAATAATGTCAAGTAATATCTGTGCTAAACAACGGAAATGAATTATAGAAGGAAGTCATGAAGAAAATGATTGGTTATTGAATCCTGATCAGAAAAGGGAGTAATCTATCCAACTTCAACATTTTGAACCAGAGAAAAATGATGAGAAAAGAACGAAGAAAGGATTTGAAATCAAACGAAATCCCCTATCTCTGTCACTTCTTAATTCACCTAGAAGGTATCATAGACGCAGTAAGCCTGGTGATTTCGCAATTCTCAGTCAGTTGTTTACATTAATGTTCGGAAATTTTGAAAGCCCGCGTCTGTTTCAAGGCGTTGACATACAGTAGAAACGTACTTTAGGAATTCTGCGTCAACAGGACCACCAAAGGTCAAGGTTGCCAGTGTCGTCACACGTCATTACATTCCTGATAAAACCTTGCCGAGACTGAAAATGTCAATGCGAAGATTGCATCAGGAAGGAAAATCTCTCTCTCACACACACAAACACATACACACACATGCATCTGCATATTATATACACGAAATAAAAGCTAAAGAATGTTTCTCCCCTACCCTTTTAAGCCCGTCCCTTTAGAGACAGTTTCTATGTGCTTGGTGTATAATCTCTTAAAATTCACCCTTAAGTTAAAATTTAATGTTTCTATTGGAAATATTTTCGCTCCGTTTAGGTATAGTATTGCTGAGTCTCACTCACAGACAGGCAGAAAGACAGACAGACCGACACACAGACAGACAGATAGGTAGATAGATAGATAGATGGACAGATGGATGGATAGATAGGTAGATATAAAGAAAGAAAGATAGACAGATAGATGGATAGATAGATAGATATATAGATAGATAGATAGATGGATTAGATGGATAGATAGATAGGTAGATAGAAAGAAAGAAAGATAGACAGAGAGATGGATAGATAGATAGATATATAGATAGATAGATAGATGGATTAGATGGATGGATAGATAGGTAGATAGAAAGAAAGAAAGATAGACAGATAGATGGATAGATAGATAGATAGATATATAGATAGATAGATAGATAGATAGATAGATAGTTAGATGGACAGATGGATAGATGGATAGATAATAATAATAATAATAATAATAATAATTGATTTATATAGCTCCAAAATCCACTAAAAGTGCTCGGTGGCGCTTAACAAACACATAGAATACACAGTCTCAAACACTCCAGAATATCACACCCACACACTAACACATCCAAAGATACATTTCAGTAACAGTTCTAGTGTCATCTATAAATCATACACTTTTTTGAAAAGCAATGTTTTGAGTTTCGATTTGAAGTGCTCTATTGAATTAGTTCTTTTAATATCATAGTTCAGATTGTTCCAAAGTTTTGGGGCACAGATGGAAAATGCCCTTTCTCCAAGCATTGTTCTGGATCTAGGCGTGCAGAGCTGACTGTCATTTAAGGACCTTAAATTGCGTGGCGGTGTGGATTAGATGGATAGCTAGATAGATAGATAGGTAGATAGATGGACAGATATATAGATGGATAGATGGATAGATAGATAGAAAGAGAGATAGACAGATAGATAGACAGAGAGATAGATGGAGAGAGATGGAGAGAGAGATAGAGAGAGAGAGAGAGAGAGCTGGATAGATACATAGTTAGATATATAGATAGATAGATAGATGGATAGACAGATAGATAGATAGATAGATAAATAGATAGATAAATAGATAGATAGATAGATAGATAGATAGATAGATAGATAGATAGATACATAGATAGATAGATAGATAGATAGATAGATGGATAGATAGATAGAGAGATAGATAGATACATAGATAGAGAAATAGATAGATAGACAGATAGATAGATAGATAGATAGATAGATAGATAGATAGATAGATAGGATAGATAGATAGAGAGAGAGAGAGCGAAAGATAGATAGATAGATAGATAGATAGATAGATAGATAGATAGATAGATAGATAGATAGATAGATAGATAGATAGATAGATAGATAGATAGATAGATAGATAATAGATAGACAGATAAAGTTTGGGATTTTATGTTACAACAATATCGAAAATTATAACGTATAATATCATTCATTCCTCACTCTTGAACCCGTTCATTTCAGCTACACAAAAGAATCTAACATTCACCCAGGTAATATCTAGGATTACATAATTTGTCATTCCCAACCCAGGTTTTGTGAAGCAGAAACAGCGCTGTCATATTTAACTGTTTTTAACACTTTATGCATAGGCACAAAACATTATTATTAGCCGTCACTCTTGGCTGAGTTAACTCTGCAAACACAACGTTTTCTTTTTTTTTTTTTATGTGCCGACTTGCTTCTTACACCTAGCCCTACTGCCACTCACCGCTTATCGGTTTCCATTTAACCTGCATTAACACAATAACATTCTTGTATAAAGCTGGCGGTGATACGTGACATCGGTCATGAAGTTTGAATTCTTCTTAGGCCTTTATCTTTACTGTCGGCTTATGTCCTATTGCCGCATTCAAGAATCGCGGCACTAGGATACAACCAAATGTGGGGAAAAAGCCCCACTCCCCATATCTTCGCACCATAAGGCCCTCTTTACACCTACAGACAAAACTGATAGCGTAAAGTTGGATAACTTCGCTGGGATCGTAAATTCGCCACCTGTACTACCTGAACACATTAATAGTGGAAAAACCCACTCTCCCCAGTCTCAGTCCAGTACAAGACTCAGTCCATGTCAAAATTGGGCAAAAACAAAAAGTTGTATGTAGCGAAGCCCCACGTGAGAAATAGTACCCAAACGATACAAAGCAAACTAAAGAGAAGACTTTCTTTTTGCCCAATTTTGACATTGCTTGTAGCCCTGCTGCGACCTACAGTTTTTCTGTGTTTTTTAAAAATAATATTTCGTCAAAGACTCAGTCCAGTACAAGCTGTTTATTGTTATAAGTCTCGCGGTCTTTTTTTTCTGCAGCCAATCAGGGCATTTTCAGTCAGACGTCCGGCGAGTGTCGCGGTTACGAGTGCGTGTCACTTCACAGCTGTCTGCTGTCCCCGTCTTTGTCTGTCTTGCATTTGAACGTTCTGTGTTTTGTTCTTTTCTTGTTACTGCTCTCATTGCAAACATTTATTAACTTTTAAAGCAGCTTGTATTATGTCTATTTGAATCACTCAAAGAACTTAATCCTGCTACATTAGATAATTGTTTAACTGCATTAGATCTAAAATTATCTTCAAATTTGTTTATTTAATGCTCGTTAGCCTAGTTGTGTAAATTCGCCAGCTTGAATTTTTTTTATTGTTGTTTGAAGAGCTTTAGTTATTTTGAAACGGGTAAAACCAGCAAATAGGTCTGTAATAAATATTCCCGAGACGATTTAGAAAAAGCCACTCAGGCCTTTAAAGATGGCCAAGCCTATTCTAGTGCTGCAAAAACATTTAAAATACCCCGGGAAAACACTGGCCGATCACGTGCCTGGGCGCTGAAACATCTCCAGGCAGGCAGGGAGGGGTGTTACTCAAAGTCTCTACGTACTCTGCCAGTATTGCACTGCTAACCCTTCCTAAAATTACAAAGTCAGTCAAACATAAAGTTTAGAGAAGGCACTACAGAGAAAGAAAATTAAAACAAACACAACAACAACAACAACAACAACAACAAAATAAATAAAAAAGATTGCACAAGGCGAAATAATGCTGCCGCCAGGTCTGGCAAATTTCCCCGACACGGTGGCGGATTTACCCGACAGTCAAGTATGCAAAGAAAATGACCGAAAAATATCCGAAATGAAACTTGGTCAAACCAAACATGCATCATCTAGCCAATCGGTGTTTCCAGCTTGATCCGTGTCACAGTGGTCACACACATTAAGAAAGTAGTATGAAATCAAGCATACCTGCTCTGAAGTGGCCAAATTACCCGACTCTACTCTAAATGAAAGTGTGCAGTTTCACACCAAATCGTTTCCTGTAATTTTAAGAAAACATCTAAAAAAAAAACTGATGGTCTGACGATAGATAGTGGATATCACATAGCGCCTAAAATATCCGTCCGACCAATACGGGGGGGCGGGGGGGGGGGGGAGTTATCAAATAATAATAATAATAATAATAATAAAAACTAACTTCATTTTCGTTATCAGTGCGTCAAAATTAGCAACTTGGGTCTAGAGAAATTCAGTTCAATGCTTTGTTTAAAATATAAAAAACGAGAAAAAAAGTGTTCTGTTTCAAAATATCTACGTGAGAGTTCTCAACTTGACAATACGTTTCCTTGGAAATATCTGGCCTGTAATGTGTTCTCCGAGCGCAACTGTTTCTTTGCTTTGCCAGTCTCTTGTCCAAATAAACCTTTTCTCGTGTTTTTTTAGTTTTTCACAAGAACAGAAAATGCTGAGAAATCATCAAGGCAGTCGTTTTCGATGGTACATCTTGGCTCTCTACGAATTCGATCGAGTGAGAACTGTACGCTCGGGAGGACAAAACTGACAGAAATCAAAGCGACAGAAGTGATCTGTTTTGTTGTACTTGTAATGAGGCCCTAAAGAAAACGTGCACACAGTCTGCACCGTTTAGAGGTGTATATCTATGGTCTGCACGCAGATGGGGAACGGGGGCAGTGGCTCATGCAATCGGCAACTTTACACATTTTATGCATGAATTAATTATAAGTGTTTCAGTACTACCGCCACTAAAAATAAATGGCCAGAGTTTTCGTACAGCGACGGAAGTAATAATTACAAAATAATTATGCTACTTCAATCAAGGCTCATAGCAATAGCTTAACAGGGAACAAAACTATTTTCCCCTTGTTTTAAAATACGCCGTCGTTTTTCACCCCAGCGGATTCGCCGCAAGATAGTGTCGCGAAACCCGCGCATGCACAACCCGCAAGGTATCCCATCTTATCGTATCTAGTATCTGTGATACAACCCGGCTCACACTGTCTCATCCGTTTTCGATAAATGAATAATCAAGACAAACAATAAATCCAGTAAAATACTATTTTTGTTTTCTTTTTACGTTTAGACAGACCACGACTTAAATGGTCTTTAATTCAAATAATTTTGAAACTGCAGAAAAATACAATGGACATTATGCGAACTTTCCCTTGTGTTGGACTGGAATTGTAATGTGTCCCAGTTAAAAACTACAGTCCCCGTGGAAATCCCAAGTGAACCATGTTTTTTGTTGTTGTTCCTTCAAGAACCCCACCGACGTCCCTGGTAAATCTGTATTAATTTCCAATTTGGCATGGCCTTCTAATCCATGTTTTTAGTAGCTATAAAATATGTTTTCATTTAAATTGTAAGAGTGCGCCGGGGAACGCAGAAGAAGAAGAAGAAGTAAGAGTGCGCAAAGAAATTGTTTCATGATCTTATTGAAATCGGTAACTTGTGAATTGTTCTCCCTTTGTTGACATTGGGTGTGTTGTCGTCTCCGAGAATTGGACAATGGCTATTGTTCCAAAGTATGCATTACTTTTAGTTTTAGACGTTAAAATTGTATGATTGCAGATCTTTATTTCAAATTTTGGTTTCACAGGAAAGAGACTTAAGAACTAAGACAGGACACAGAATTGGAACCAGTGAACATCATTTTTGTCAGGATGGTTATTATTCCCCGTTCATCTTTACATGGCATACTCGTATGTCCATGGACACAAATACAGTATGCACAAGGTGTCCGATTTTCTTTGACGCAAATCCCCAACTCATTGTACACTTAGCATTTTATAAGAGACTACGTCCTTGAGAAAACCACCTTATTTCGTAAGAGCAAGTAAACTTTCGCTACATATGACAGATTCATGATGGAACAAATACAGTAATTTTGATGAAGAGCAATAAATGATTTTAAGATATGATGCATTCAGAGTGTCTATTTGCTCAGTCGTATGCAGTGACATTTTTTCGAAGTATATTTTACTTTCATTGATGATGCAAAATTTTCTTTGCAAAACTTCCATGTTGTTATTCAAATAACAATAATAGATAATACATGTATAAATATAGTAATAGTTTATCTGATCCGACAAGTGGGACAGCATGCGAATTCAAAACATTTTGTGACCTTTCTTTACCTGATAATCTTAAATGGTTTCGCAATACCCTTTCTCCGTAACTCTAGATAATTATTAAGAATATACCTAAATAACTGTGTCGATAACGTGTTAGGTATTTCAACATGTCTGCAGCTTCAAAGTATTATGTCCATTTGCCTAATCTTAGCAAGAATTTGGAGAATCACCCCTCTGCCATTTTTAAAGAACTACCCTCTTGCTCGTGTATGTTCTAAATATACTATCTTAATAAAATATTATTTAATAAGATAAATACTAAACAAAACTTACAATGTAGTGATACATAACAAGATTCCGCCTATGGAACCAGAGATGGTCACTTAAATTGACCAATCCTGGACAATAGAAACAACGCTAAGATCATGGTTTAAAAATTGGCGCAGTGAGTACATCAGTTGGGAATGTTACTCAACACTACATGACTCATGTCAAGTGCGCGATCAAACAATAAGGGGAGATTATCCATAGTTTCTGTGTGGTTACTCCCCGTTGACCATATCTACTGGTCCAGCTAGACAAAATAAACGGGTTTATCTCCTTTCCACAGCAGTGAGCTATAACTCAGCCCTGTAATGGTTCACCCCATTACATTTAGATTGTTCGTTATTTCCAGATTTAGATGAAGAGAGGCCCTAGGCTATTCTAGCTGTGAGGCCCCTCCCAATCACCACCTTCACGCCCAGGGGAGACTGGACAATTTGAGTAACACCAATGATGATGATAGAACTGGCGTTAAATTTCAGCACTTCGCAATTCCTTCTCGACAGGACATAGGATAGGAGCAGTACAAAAGATTTATTCAGGAACTGCTGTGCAATGTGATACGTAAGAAAAGGCAACGCATGCAACAAAATAGTATGCAGTATGGCCTGAGACGGCCAGCCGGCCCCACCCCCTCCCTAAATTATGAGGCCCTAGGCTTCAGCCTATCTAGCTTAATGGTAAATCCGGTGCTGGTATGGTTGCTGCGTTCATTTGACATTGTTTATTTCGTTTTGGCTTATAAGATGTGGTGTCACATGTTCGAAGTTAAAGGCCAAAACATGTGATGAAAGAACTTACTCTTCCTATGAAGATTGACACCTGTCTCCCTCCACCTGAGGAGTTTCTTACCACATTGTTGTCGTGCAATCTTGCAAAGCTTTAGATCTCTGTTGCAGAGCAAGGACAACACTGGAGGCACCCGATGTGCCTTGGTTGCAACAAACAACATTATTAATTATAGAAAAAGAAATATTCCATATTAATAGAATAGAATATACGATGTTGTAACTTGCCATCCATAACTTTTACGTTTTTTGCTGGTTATATACCTTTCAAAATGTAAGGATTTTGTCTTGATAACAATTATTATCTTCAGATTTATTACTTTAATTTTTCAAGCATTTGAAATCATAATGGGTTCATTTCAATTCATTTTCATAACTCCTGTTCAAGACACTTATTGTTCGACTGATGTTTATAAATGACAGCAATGATTCTCAATAAGCCAAATTACATTATGGCATGATTCTCATGTACTCTAGCTACAGTTTTGCAGATTTGTCTGTTTCTGATTCCTGTCATCTCATGCATGTCATAATCTCCATAATTTTCCCTCTGCTCTTGTGTGTCAATTTGAGGTGTGGTCGAGAAAGAAAATATCTAAAAAACTAAGCGCATATTAATATTGAAATTTGGGGTCAAATGAATCACAGATCTCAGAGGTATATAAGGCCATGGCTGAGTTACCAACCCTTTGCGTGGCAGCTTCATCTCATTATAAGTAGCAAAATGAATTGCGCGATCTCGAGCATGGCATCGACGGCCATTTCATTTTCAAGCAACAAAAAAAAACAACAACAAAAGCTACGAGCCTTTCAGGATTAAACACCAGGATATATTTTCTTCCCTCTGAAAAGAGATGAAGTTCCTAGAGGCCTTCCCATCTTCCTCACTTACGGAAAGAGTTCTTAATGCAGTTATGAGACCTCTCACTTCAGAATAGGGAACAGGTTTCAGTTAGGTGAAAAGGGTCATCTGGAGTTACTACTCACAAATACTGAACCTGACATTATGAAACTTGCGATAGCACACCAACAACTTCGAACCCACTGAAGTGTCCAATAGGATATTTTACGTGGTTTTAAGAACTGGGAAGGCCAACTGGTTTTAGTACATTTTGATAATGCTTTCTGCTTTTGTTTACATTGTCTGTTTAGTGCCACTTTTAAAGTTTTGAAAAAAAAAACCAACATCTTTATTTATGTGCCTGTACTTGTGGTTTATGTTGGAAAGAGGGGGGGGGGGGGAGGCTTGACAGCAAATTTAGGGGCGATTGCATGAAAAAGACCGTACAACATAGGAATAGCTAGCCCTGCAGGAATTATCAGGTTCCAAAGGTACAATCTTGAAGTAAAGAGAAAAAAGACGAGTGTTGTCAATAAAGTAAATCAGGTTTGTAAAACCTTAGTAGGGTACAGTCTTTGTTTTTTTTTTTAGAACGAATGTTTGACATTAGAGCAACAGGATATGTGTTGAAAGGGAGTTTAAAGACACTGAAAAAAATAAAATCTCGTTCAACATGAGCAAATGCCCTTTTAGTTGTTGTGGTTGCTGCTGCTGCTGTTGTTGGTTTTGTTGTTTCGAATCACAATTTAAGAAATTAAGAAACAAGAAAGACAACCGAGAGTGGGAAAAGAGGAGACACGTGCACAAAGAAAAGAAAGCAGAACAAGAGGGAAAGACATACTAAAGACAAACAAATCACAAATTAGATTAAACACAAAACTCAATCATATTGGAAAGGCTGTGCCCGAACGTTTTAATTTCATTAAACAAGCGGATGCTTTCATAATCATAAAACTCAAATTGAATTGTGGTTTACTAAAACAGAAATCATAAACTAAAACAACAATGCAAACAAATGATTTTCTTCTTTTGTTATGTATAACTTGAATCATATTCAAACTATGACACATGTTCGTTTTCTTGTACTTTACAAAGCGAGAAATGACTGGCTACATTCAATTGTGGGATTTCCTGGCTGTGATCAAATTCAAAACGTGTTTTGAAAAAAAAAAAAATTATATAAATTGTATCATCATCAAGCCATGACACATGTTCGTTTTCTTGTACATTACAAAACGAGAAATGACAATTCCATGGCCTCTGGCTACATTCAAGAGTGAGATTTCTTGTCTGTGATCAAAATCAAAAAGTTTTCTGGCTTTTTGGTTCCAGCACATTGCCCCAGTTTATGTCAGCAGTAAGGGATGAAACGGTGTGGGCAGTGCCTAATGTATTAGTGTGATGCATAATTCATGGGTGGCGAGCCACCATTGTTGTGCCTACACCACCGCTTTGTCTGTTTCACCCCTAAAGACTACTTTATTTAATCAGGTTGAGGGTGGGTGAAAAATTCGGGGGAGGGGGGGCATGTCATTAAAAAGCAGATTAAAACAAAAAATGCAAATCAGCAGCCTCATTATTTTGACTGTCCAGAATTGATTTTATTTTCATTTTTTCGAAACAATGAATTTGAATGGCCGGGGTAGGCTTAGTATTAGGTTTGGATGGCAGGTTGGCCACAAGAACTGTTTCCTTCGCAAAGGGCTAGTGTACCATTTTCGGGCATTATTCTTATTTTTAAAAAGTTTCTACATAGCCCGACAGCTATTACTCCTTGCCGAAATACAAATTACGCGTCGAGTCAATATGTATGACCCAATTTGGACTCTTTTGATATAATTGACTATTATGATTCTGGTGATGTTGTGAACTTTAGAATGACCCTACTATAATATCAGTTCAACGAGAAGAATGTTAGTGAAAAAAGGTAAAGGGATCATTTTGTGGTTGACATAGTTGTGGTGGCCGTCTTAAAAATAATACACTGATCACTTAAACCTTTGGGCTTTGTTACAAAAGTGAAGACAACATGGACAGTGATTAAAAATCTTTGGAATATCCTGATATTTATCTGAACTACAGATTGTTAATGATATTTTAATCCCTTTTTTTTTCAGTGAAAAAGATAATGCCAAATTTCTTGTTAAAATTTGCCAGTGAATTGCAAAGCAAAGTAAAAAAAAAGCAAAAAAACAAAACACCAAAAATATATTGTTTTTTTATATCGCAGTCGCAGCAAGATTGTTTTTACTATAAAAATACATGACATTTGGAGGAAGGATGTTGACGGTTATATAAAGTGAATAGCAACAGGGCAGGAATCAACCATTTATATTAACAAAAACAATAAGACTTATACTGATTTATGTTACAGAAATGAGGAAATCTAGAAAATCTTGATAACAAGAAAAGCCAAGATCAGGCTTGCCAACGAATAAAATAGTTTAGGGGAATGATTTTTGGAACCATCACGTAGTTCACGATATGCTTTGTGGACATCCAAATCACAAAAAATACCAACTTTACGAAGTGAATCCTCAGCATTGTTTTCGAGGTTTTGAATTTTCTGTGATGACAAGCCTCTATTGTGCAAATCATGAACTCGCAAGGCACATTTCAAATATTCCTCAGCCACTTCGCACACACGGTCTGGACGCTGAGAAACTTGGGATCTCAAAACATCGATGCATTCACCAACATCCCTGGCATCATCGAATTCTGGGAGGAGAAAACACAAAATAAGTTGCTCGAGATATTTAGCTTTGACTTACTAACAATCATCCATTTGTACTGCATTGAATGTCTGGATTTCCTCGCATGTCGAAATAATCAGACAAGACATTTAGGTCGAAATCCTCTTTGCATGCCTAGACAAGTCAGTGGTAGTTGTCCAATATCCTAGCTGGGATCAGAAAACTTGAACACATGTATCTGATATTATAACTGCAAGGATCAGTCAAAGAAAGCAAAACGATTTTGGTGGGGACTGTTTGTATTCGGAAAGTCATCAAAACATTATTCGTTTTATTCATTTATTTACTAGTTGTCAGGAGAGGAAATATTTAGAAAATCGTTATTATTTTTTTTTCTTTTTGTGAAAGAAATTCAAAACATTACTTATTTATTTCTTGTATTTACTCGCGTTCTTTTATGGAGCTTTTTTTTCATGATCAGTGAATGAAATTGTCTTTGGGTCTATCTATTGATTGTTCGACAATTAACCGATTGGCATGGGACAAATTTCATCCATTTTCGATTCTTTCGTAATTGATTGCATAGTTTGCTTTTTGTTTCTTTGCTTCCCTGTTCTTACCTTTGAATTTTTGGTCTTTGAAAAATAGCCATTTCTGTTTTTCTTCTTTGCAGGCAAATAATAAGAACATCAGTAATTTGGGGGTAAAAAAGGGACATTATGCAAACATCATGTATATAATTAATATTTATATTGGGTTTATGCTATTGTTATTGTTGTTGTTATTCTTGATGTTCTCGCTGTCCAAACATGAAGTTGTCTTGAAACAATTCATAAAGTTTGGCCGAAAGACCTTTCCAACAAAGTTTGGAATCATGCCTTCAGAGAACGAGATCGTATCTTCAGTGATGGGTTGTTTTCTGGCAATATGTGTCAATCTGGGGGTAAAATTCTAAGGAGCAGACCTAAAAAATTGACCTAAACTAAGATAATGAAGAAACAGTGGCAAGTGCAAACTAACCGTTATCGCGCCTAGACGCCGTTAAACCCAAATTCAAGCTCAAACCATGGAGCGGCTTATCTTAAACATTTAAGTCTCCAATGATAATGCCGATCATTCCTAAAAAACAAAAACATGAAAAATCTTCCGTTGATTATGTATATTTTAGTGTCAGGCTACTGATATTTGAAATTCCAAAGACGAAGTAAAATGGTACTCAAAGCATTATCAAAGTGACCGTTGATACTATTAACTACATCTATTATTATTAATAGGATGTTGTCATTGCGGGATATCAAATATGGTGTCAACGTCATTAAGAACGATTGATTCATCTGGAAATGTTGGTTTAGTGGGAAAAAAGGTTTCTCAGGTTCTTCCTTGAAAATTGTTATTGGAAATAAAGCATATATATATATATATATATATATATATATGCCTAAAATTTAGTACGAATCAGAGATAACTGGGTTTTGTCACTGGGCTAGGAAGTACATTTCCTACAGTTTTGAAATGTGTCAAATTTTGTTTTAGAAAATGACATTTAATATGAATAACTTTAATTTCACTAACTCCCTCCTGCACTTCATACACCATAATCACATTTACTAAGATATGAGTAGTTGGAAAAGCAACGGTGGAGCCATACCTTATAAGAGATTAAAATACATTAATATAAATCGTCAGATGGTGAGACAGAAGAGCGGCAAGTAAGAAAATAAAGCACAAAAAGTTGATGCTTAGTGAGGTATAAAGTAAGGCCGACGTGCAGATAATTGGGGATGTGAGTGGAATGTAGGGAATCTGGCAGATCTGTATATTGAGAGGTAAAGATTAGAGCGTATCTTAAGGTGGGTGGGTGGATATGAAGATAGGTAGGTACGTAGTAGGTAGGATACACATCATTTATGTCACAGGGTAGGAAATTAAGTTGGCATAAGTTGTTCAAGAATAAAATCTGCATTTCCATGAATTGTAATTCTTCAAACTATAAATAGACAAACGTACCTTGAGGTCTATTAACTGGGCGCCGGGTTGTCACCTCCTGAAGAACTTCGTCTACCGCCGCTTGAACGTTCAAGTCACAAGAATGGCCATTTTTCAAAAGTGCTGCGTCCAAATCACTCTGTAGCTGAGCAACCGGGATGTTTTGAGCTCCGACGGTCCTGACGTCTATTCTGATCAGACATTTCATGAACTTCTCAAAAATATCACATGGTCCGCCATTCCCGGCTGACACACCGTTTACCAGGTAATTATAGCACTGGCCAATAGTCTGGGCCTGGATTCTACTCGTGCCTGAAGAAGAAAACAATGGAAAACTGTACTCAAGTGTACCATTGAAAGAGCTGCCGGTTTTCAAACGTATTACCATTTTCTTGCTAATAATGAAGTGTGAAATTGCTCGGGTAGCTCTTGTACTTTATTGTGATGGGTGGCATTGTGATGTTAGTATTGTCATGATGTCAGTCTTTTTGATGCTATGTTTTTGTGAAATAGTGATGATGCTACTGTTTCATGATTCATGTTTTTTCTGCCCTGGGTTCGAAATCTTTCCTGAAATCCTTGCACTGGCTGCCAGTTCCACCGTGTGTTTTGTATAAAGTGGCCACATCATGTCTCAGATGTATAATAATGCACCAACCTATGTAATCGAACTACTGAATCTTTATGCAACATTTAGCCTGCCACCATCTTCAACTGATATAACAAAATTAGAAGTTCTAATTATGTCTCTCAGATCACTCGCTGAACGATGACTTTTCTGTTTGCGGCCCGAAAACCTAGAATTCGCTGTCTCAAAAACCTAAGAGCTATTCAAAACACTGTGTCTTTGAAGAAGCACCTGAAAACAGATCTTTTTGATTGACAAAATGCAACCATAGCCGTTTCTGACCGTTGTCACAAGTTTAATACGTTCTTTACATTGTTGATTTGAATGTTGGTTGAAGTATGACTGTAAACCGCGTAAAGCTTGCATTTGAAGGGCTATTGTGCTATTAAAATATTATTATTATTATTGATATTGTTATTGGTGCCGAGTGTAGCCGGGAAGCAGTTGAAAGGCCCTGATACATTCGTCGAAAGAGGTGGCAATTTTGAACACCTTAATTCACTTGTGTGATAAACGTCGAGTTGTTGTTTTCGCATGGCCTTGAAAGGACAATAGACATACCCTGCGCCTAGTCTAGAAGATGAGACTATTCGGCCCCTCACCTCGAGTAGGACGAAAGAAAGAACCGGTGTAGTTACAACATACATTTCCATTATTGCTTCGTTTAGTTTCCATTTTACGCTTCAAATGTATAAAGATAACAACGTGTGCTTTTATTATGTTTTGTTTTTAAGTACAACAACAAAGTACGAGACTACCATAATGTAAAACGTTTATTTTAAAATTGTGTTTCAATTTTGAATACAAAATAACAATGTAGTACTTTCTTTAAATTCTATCTTCCTTGTGTTTTGATTTTAGTTACAAAATAGAAAAACGTAAAACGAATAAAAGATTGTTCTGTAAGTGTCCTGACGCTTTTTTATGTGTTGCCCCCATTCCCAACTCACTTCTATTTCAAGGCTTGCTTCCACCCCTGATGTTTTTTAAAGCAGAACTTTTACTCACCAGAGAATCAACACAGCAAAGAAGTTAGTCCAGTGGGACGACATCTTTGAGCTACAAATATTTCCCGTTCAAGGTGATTTGAAAGGAATTCTTCACCTTCCTGACAGCAAACTGTTCAACAGAGAGCACGTATCAAATATGGGTGTATCGATGACGGCGATCTTTCCGTGATTATTTCGAAATATGTCGAATGATTTCTTTAAATATTTTCAAAGTGTATCCCTCCGCCAAGCCTCTCCTCAGAAAAGTATTATTAATGGCTGTCAGTCTTCAAAAAGTAGTGCCTGTTATTACAAAATAAGCATTGTAGTTCATTCTATCCATGCACCAGGAAAAACCCAAGAAGTGACTCGCCAAGACGGTGCATTTTACTGTTAAACAAGCTTAAAAGCCCCGCCCCGCGCTGATCACCCAACCGCTCCCTCGTCACTTCCTACCCTATGCATGATTGTGGCAAACTTGTCTTTGCTCTGGAGCAGGGTTTTTCCCACAAGTATATTAGATAAGAGCTGCTTTGGCAGGTTAGAATTTAAGTGTCAAAGTGCACAAATGCCCTGCACAAATTTTTCTTATTCATAATTCTGTGCTGTTGAGTGTTCTCCCACTCCCAATCTCATGTTTTGATTTGGCAATTTGTGCCCATGCAACGTCAACTTTCTCCATGTACATGGATTGGATTAAAGAAATCTAGGTCTAGACAAGTATACAATTGATTCCCCCTTCCGCCACAATCGCCGCCAGATAAATTACTTTAGACAATACGTCTATCTATAGATCTTGCTAGGTCTCATTTCTGCATCCGTCTCAGTCGCTGCCAAGTAAATCACTTAGATCTAGTCTTGGGGGATATCTAGCTAGGCTTAAATTTGAAGGAAGGGTTATAAATCTAGCTAGGTTTAGAACTGATTCCTCTTTCAGTCTCAGTCACGGCCAAATATAACACTTAGACTTAAGTGAAGTCGAATAGATCTATGCATTTAGTTTTAGAATCGCCGCCATGGGGAACGGTTTATGGTGAAAAGAATGTAAACAACGCGTGTAGCAAGTGATTGTCACAAAGCGCAGGTGCAGGCAATGAGACTGCAAATGCGGTTTGCAACCTTGGGATGTTTCGGCCTGTGAGGGACTACAACACACCAATGAAAACAAGTGCTTTACAGTTAAACACGCAATAAATTTATTGGGACATGTGGGATAGGGGCTTAATTAATGTTAGTAAAAATAGTCTAAATAACGTGACAGAAAAGATCGACAAATATTTCATACAGATATAATGACAATGATCAAAAGATAATGCGCGAAAACAATAACCTAGACTAACTACCCTGAAAGAAAAGGTTTCTGATTAATGCAATGAAACGACAATAGAATGAATTATAATATGTTACACTAAAAGACAGATAAAAGGTAGACGTTTATCTCACCGACTCTGCACTTAATGAACGTTTCACACAGGATATATCCACACTCTTCCAAAATTACTCTAAGTAAAATGTTACTAAAACTTGTCCTATATTCTGAATCTGTAATCTTGACGATGATGATCCTAAACCGAAGAATGTCAGGTCTCGTGGGGAACTGGACTCCACAAAGATAATGTTCTCTTAAATTCACTATAGGTTACACTGTCACTACTGTCCTGGGCACAGCTACAGGATACACTCAATTACAAATATGTCCTTACTCCACAAAAAAGCAAGTGTCCACATCCACAAGATGACTACTAGTATATAACTAATGTCCTGATAAGGCTCTGGTCACAGACAAAGGATACATAACAGGATCGAAATGTCCTAACAATATGCACAGGATACTTTAAAACAGGTGGTTACTTTATGGTCTTGGCCTCCTGCCTTCCCGCTGTTCTGCACAATTCACAGAAACGCCGGGTACAGTGCTCTACACGCGGACAGAAGCCTGCCTGGTCACGCTGAGACTTACAGGTCTAACACTGCCACGAAAAGCGAGTACAACACTGGAAATTAATGAGTTCCTTAAGAACTTAAGAATATGTGCAACATAATGCACCGCGTACATGAGCTAACTTTAACTTCAAGCTTAGACTCACACGCCGCTCTAACCGAGCTTATTTCATGCTTTGACGAAGCAAGAAATACAGTAATTTACTATGACTAAGTCCAACGCGAACTTGAAGGTCATAAACGCTCTATACACGAGCTAACTTAACACACCGTATAGACTACTTTGATATACGTGTGTGTCCTACAATAAGAACGACAGACAGGTACACCACTCTACGTGAGCAGGACCTCGCTCCACAAGAGTTAATTTTAATACAGGCCTTACTAGGCACTGTTAATACACGCCTGAGTTCTTCAGGCAGGTACACTGCTTCGCACGAGCAGGACCTCGCGGTGAGTCTATCGCAAGCGGACTGACTACTCCAGATTTGCTCTGGAATATATACAGAAACTCAAAATTACAGAAAATTACAGAGGGGAAAACTGGGAGGTTCTAGCTAGCTCGAATTCGTGAGCCATAAAAACGTGCACAAAGATTCCACGGTGGCCAAACTCGGACGCTGGGGTATTAGGTGGACGGGTCAGAGATAATTGCTCCACCCGCAGGTAGCCTGAGACATAACTTCGAACAATAGATCAGGAAGGTGGACCGATCGAACTGGCAAGTGGACAGTCATTACGCGGCATTTCGTTACAGTGGTCAAATCCCTGAACGTTGCAAAACAAGAGATAAGAAAGTAGAACTAACTTCCGTTTTATTCATAAGATGCTCGCAATATTCCGATTCGGCGCATTTTGTAAAAATCATAATTTAACACTAGAATCCCAAAGAACGAAAACAACAACAACAACAAAAAAAAAAAGCCAATTGCAGGAAGTTAAAAAAAAAATCGGAATACCAACCTTGCTAATAAGAAAATCGGAATCGCGCTCGTTTTTCAAGATAAATTGGAACGTTTCCCCAACCACCAATCCCGCCACTGACTGGCCCGTCACTTTCTACCCTCTCTACATGGTATTTCCCAAGACACAGGCGTTCTTGTGTTCTAATTTTTGCCCTGAGACACAGGTTTAACTCTTTGTGTGCCAATAGCCAATGAATCGGTTCTCCCGCTGGTCACGTTTGTGCCAGTTCACCGATGTATCGGTGCACAAGAATGCCAGGCTAATGTATCGGCTAATGTGGAAGAATTCATGGCACACAAAGAGGTTTTTTGTTATCATACTATAATGGAGCTAAGGGTGAAAGTTCTGCCCGCAAAGGCTCTTTTTGGGAGGGCTCCAAAAATCTGGAAGCATTCTCATCGCCTATAACTCGACTTATTGTGATGTAAGGGAATAATATAAAAATGCTGCAAACTGTGGGTAATTTGTTCATTTTGCAAAATTCACACGTAAAATTCGCAACAAAGCACTTCCGACTCCATGGTTTTAAAACAGGGACACGCTATTGTGATCTAGATTTAGTACCGTGACGCATTTCCCCCATCGTTCATTCGCTGAAGGAAGCAAATTGTGAATTAACGAAAACATGGATCGCCTGTAAACTTTAGCGAAAAAGAGTAAACACTCCAGAGTTGGCGCGGAATCCGAGTCGATACTGATGTGGTTTTTATGATTCTGTCATTGTATTTCTTTGTCTGTGGAAGGAACTTTACTTTGTATCACAGATCTAGATCCTATGCAGTCTAAGCTGTGACAGTGAACTTGAGTGATCTTTAGATCTGTTGATTGAACGTTTGACGTTGCCATTATTTCTTATGTGTGCTTGCAGAGGGAAGACTCCACATGTTGGCGCTTTTTCGGTTGTTCCCACCCCAACTTACCTAGGCTATTACTAATATTTGTCGATTGTCAGATTGATATGTAACGACGTGAGGGTCTAGTCAGTTTGTATCATCGAGGCCGTAGGCCGATGTTCCTCTGGGCAGTAGTCAGATTGACATATCAGGGAAAGCCGCCGGGGTAGCTATGTATTGCTTTCACTCGGACTGTGGAACGCATTCGGAAGTCCTTCCGTTAACGAAGGAGGGGTGGGAACAACCGAAAAAGCGCCCACATGTTTAGAGTAATTAGAGACGTCGTCTACATCTAAGTGTGAAAGTTCTGCCTTCAAAGGCTTTTTTTTCGTAAAGTCAGTAATGTGACCAACTCTACGAGAGATAGATCTAATCAAGATTTAATGACATTGTGGATTGTGCTCTTCTATACTAGATCTACATCTAGATCTATGCGACTCTTCAACTCTACGAGAGATATATCTAGATCTAGATTTAATGACATTCACATTTTGGATAGATAGATCTAATCAAGATTTAATGACATTGTGGATTGTGCTCTACTGTACTGTTAATGACATTGTGGATTGTGCTCTTCTATCGATACTAATTCTAGATCTATGTGACTCTTCAACTCGACGAGAGACAGATCTAATCAAGATTTAATGACACAGTGGATTGTGCTCTTCTATACTTCATCTAGATCTACCCATCGATCTACTAATCATCATCAGCAAGAGATCTAGATCTACTTGTCACAAATCCCAGATTGGGAGATGTAATAATTATAACAAGACAACAATCACGAACGAACAAGTATAACACTTAACAGAACAACCCATCAGACTCACACATTTATGAAACATAAGATAAAGATAGAAATGCAATGACATACATTATATTACTTAATTAACCTGCCGTCCACGGCCTTCTCCCGTAAGCACACTTCCTCGGGTCCACAACCCGGTAATTACTTCCAAAGACACTTCGGCCTCAGCCTCTCCACTCAGGGTCTTAAAGACGCACTGGTATTCTTTCACACCACAGTCTCTCAATAGCGCCTCCCTATGGCAATAACACCTTAGCCTCCTATAGCACCTCCCGTGGCCATAGCACGTTAATACTTCAATTCACATGAGTATCTCATTCGCACAGTAATACATCCATGTCACAGTAGTACATCTTAATAGCACATTACAAGCATATATACATCCCTGTCTGTGGCCAGACTGCCACGACTCATGTGCTGCGACTGTCCTACACGACAGCGTCACTCCTGGCCTATGTGTGGCCTTCGGCCCTATGCTGGCCTATCCCCTGTGCTCACCGTAGGCGGCTCTTCGGCCCGTCCCCGGCACTTACAAAAATAACATTACATTGGTATAATACCATACCATTTCTAATCAATTCACCCCTCATTACAACTCATGAAGCGTACACACAATAGTTCACATTTCACTCACCAAACATCTTACGGTAACACACATCCACCGTAGTACACAATACTCACTCTCGCTACAAATCCATGAACTTAACTTACATCTATCGCTCATGGCGCACACTGCTATATACAGTATCAAGGACTTCCACATTCCTCACATATACTTATTTACATCATGGTCATAGACGAATATAATACATCAATCATAATAATTATCAATCATCGTTCCACCTACCAGTCATCACTGGAAAACACTGTCACAATCTCCCGACTGTTCTCACTCACGTCCGTTCCCTGGGACCTTCTAACTTGCAGTGATAGTAGTACAGCGCTCTCGCCTCATGCAGACCCCCCCACTCACAACATGCACGCTTTTCATTCCCCGTGGGCCGTGGGTTAACTTTACTCTCCCCCCTTCTCCTGGTAACTACTGATCCCCGCTCACCCGCTCGTGACACTACTAATCATCGCGCTACTGACAATGCCACGAAAAGCACGTCAGAATTTTACGCCACAGCGTGCAAAGGTTAGGGGAAAACAGCATCTAATGAATGAGCAATATGCCGAAAATAGACTTGAAGAACAACCAGCTACAAGGCGAAGGGTATTAGGGGCCTGCCCGCGGGGCCGCAAGAAATATTTCATTTACTGAAAATGACATTCATCCTTCCCTCCAGCCACATTCATGGTAAAGAAGGAGCTCTTGGAGGCGTCAAATCCAACACTGTCACCATCGAATTCCAAAAGAGAGGTTTGCCTCATGCTCACATTCTGCTTATCATGGATAATGACAGCAAGCCAAATTCACCTGACATCATTGACAGCATTGTCAGTCCTGAGATACCAGATAAAGAGTCCAATCCAGAACTGTACAAAATCATCACATCTCAAAATGTTCATGGCCCATGTGGAAACATAAACCCAAGAAGCCCATGCATGGATGCAGGTCGTTGCACAAAGACCTTCCCTAAGCCTTTCCAAGACCAGACAACTGTGGCAGAGACACCGTATCCTCTGTACAAGCGTAGACATCCTGAATGCGGAGGACTGACACATGCTGTGAAGGTTGGGGGGGGGGGGATTTCTCGGTGGACTAAAATTTTCATCGTGCCATACAATCCAACTCTTTCATTTAGGTATGAAGCCCAAATAAATGTTGAGGTTATGCACTCTGTGCAGGCTGTGAAATTTCTGTACAAATACATTACAAAAGGTCAAGATCGCATTTTGATATCAGTACAGGGAGACACTTTCAACGATGAAATTTCCAGTTACCAAAATGCCTGGTACATTTCTGCGAGTGAGGCTTTTTGGCGTCTCTATGGATTTCAGATCCACCGAAAGCATCCTCATGTGGAAAAATTGCCATGCCATCTCCCAGATCAGCAATCAGTGCTGTTTCAGCCTTCCCTCCAGCCACATTCATGGTAAAGAAGGAGCTCTTGGAGGCGTCAAATCCAACACTGTCACCATCGAATTCCAAAAGAGAGGTTTGCCTCATGCTCACATTCTGCTTATCATGGATAATGACAGCATTCCCAGTGGGAGAGCCTCGGACCCGCAGGGATTTACCCCCAGGAGTCAGTGTCAAAGGCTGTGGATCTAGGGAGTTTGGGTGTCCCGTCCATCTCTACACCACAAAATTAATCCTGATGTAGATTATCCTGGATATAATTTATTGCTCAATAAGGAGGAGCTTAGGTAATTTCCTATCCCTTTCAGTACTGTTTCAACTAAGCGTAACCCTTTGCTGTTTCACTTACCCATTTGAAATCTCTCGAAAGCAATGAAAGAGGTGGATCTGGATCAATACAAATAGTTTTTTGTTTTTGTTTTTTTTGTTCGTTTGTTTACTGCCCATGTGGAAAAAAAAGAAAGTGAAAGAATTCTCATGCATCTTAGTTTACGATATGTCCGTGTATAATTATATTTTTAAAAATTATTTTAATTAATTTTTGTATTTTGTATGTCTTTAGTCCCATCTGGGAAATTTGCCTTACTACCATTTGCAGCCCAGTTACAACAGGAGGAGACACTGCAGCGAAGGTGGGCAGCGTAATAACTTGTGGGTATGTGGATGTTAGGATCGGCAATGTTTTTCTGGTGCTTTTCTTTTTCATTGTCGTTGTTGTTGTAATTTAGAGATCCGCGCCATAGAACTTGAATGTCAATGATTGTATATAAAACACTAAAACTAGAGCTCAGAGTTTATTTCCACTCCACCTCTCCTCCTTCACAGTTTTGACTTTCGATGGAAACACTACATATTGCTCTTTTGACACCTCCGCTTATTATCTATTAACTGGGTACGAATGATGCTATTTTCGGTTCAAATAATACACAAACTGTGTTATTGACTTTCCACAGAGCCTGAGTCTTGTATGCGTGCAAGACGGGGACTTCAGTGCCACTAACCTTAAAACACACTTAAAATCCAATTTTACTGAATCCTTGACTAGTTGACATCTCCATGATATTGAATTTTGCAAGTCTAAAAAAATTGCAGTATTTACATTTATTCGTTCTCTAAGATCAAAAAGGGTGGGTTCTACTCCGCAAGCTTGTGCCTAGTTTGACATCAGATTCTATCCGACAAAACTCCACCCTATTTCACAGTCGCTCATTCATTATGTCTTATTGCAGCAAAATTTCGCCACGTCCAAGACCAAGAATGGCAATCCTTTGGCATCCGTGCTCAAGATGGCACACTAAGGAAATAGTATATTATTTTATTGGAACAGTTTTTTCTGTACGCTCAGGCAAATACCTTTTAAATGTGACAGAGACGGGGGAGCTGTGATTGGAAAAAATACCAAAAGAACTATTATAGTGCCTATGAAAAAGAGAGTGTTCGAACTTCAATTTAATTGTTTTCAAGTAAATTTTGTTCAATCATTTCTTTCTAGGTATTATTTAAATAGTATACCAAGAGAAAATACGAGAAATATCATTGTTTATTTTTTCTCTTGCGGCAACGGGCGTGCCTTTGTTCATTGAAAGGCTGGAAGTTCTTGTGCGTGTTCATAATGTTATCCCAAATGAGATGATCACTCTTTTATTCTTAGGCATATTATTTTTTTTCTTGAAACAAAATATGAAAAACGCCTGTTTTACTGATTCTGTGAAGAGCAACTTAAAAGTGCATACAATTTGGTGTAAAACTAAAGCAAAAAAAAATTTTTAAAAATCTAAATGAATTGGAAGCACTTAAAACAAGAAGTACATTCAGGGATGTGCTTTTCCTTAGGAATGTTGTGATTCATCTCAGCTTTAAGTACAGAGGTGACATATCTCTCCACCAGTCAATCCATCCAAAAAATGATTCAGACTATAAGATCACAAAAGACGAAACAATCTGATCAAGGGTGGCATGCTTTTATTTGTTCGAAAGTGCGTGATGATGTCAGATGTCAAATACATCAGAAATGTTGCCATGGCATCTAGCGATATTTTGAAAATTAATATTCTCACTAGAATTCAAATTATGCCAAGTTTCTCTTTCATAATAATTATATTTTCCAAAAAAAAAAAAAATCTTCAAGTAGTAATCAACTACATCAACTACATGTATTGTGTAAGCCTTTTCAAAAGTTAATGACGAGAACAACTCTTTGACAAGCAGTACTTTTGGTTATAGCATTGTATGTTCTCATTCTTCAAAAGTTTCAATAGTTTCGAAATTTCGTAAACCCATTTTTGTGGCTGAAAGAATGTTTCTTGAATCACCCATTGAAATTATATAATAATGCCACTGCCTCGTTTAACAGAAAAATAGAGTATGGGACCATTCTTAATCTGCTGATAGATAAAGTTTCACGTCCATACATTATACAGACTCTCAAACAAAGGCCGTTATTGAGATTTGGCATAAATCACTGGACATAAAATTACAAAATACTATTCAGAAAAAAAAAGCAGAAAGTCTGTGGGGTCGTAGCAAGGCTTGAAACAGTAAAAGTGTGGCAAAAAAGCCTCGAGGGAAAAAAAATGATTAGGCTTTGCAACATACAGCCTTTTCTTTTTCCTCCAGTTGTAATTCGGATACGGTACACTTGATTTTAGTCATGCACACTTTCCGCCCTACAGATATTTCATAATTTTATTTGATGATTTAAAAAAAAGAAAGTAAAATATGTGATTTCTGTGCTTGAAACAAGGCAAGATGACCTACCGAATCACTACAATATTATATAATACTATACATGCTATTTTCATGTTCTGCTCAGTGAGATCTAATAATGAAAATACGAACATTTAAGATTGTTCCGAACAAATTGACATTCTTTTTTTTAAAACTTTTATTCTTTTTTTACATTTTGTTGATTTGCCATTGCACACAGTTTGGGCAAGATAGTCCCCTTAGAATGACAGTGTTCTAACTCCCTTCCATCAACTGTTTAGAAATCCAGGATTGAAGTTTCATGTGATCATAGCTTTAAAAGCACAGAATGTTTGTTCTTTTTAGTAATATTTACAAATTACACACCGAATCTGCTTGATACTTTGACACAAAATGGAGAAGGACTGTAGATGTAGCGTGTAGTGTGTAACTCATTTCAGCCAAAATGTGGAGTTAGAATCTTGTCATTCTAATAGAACGAGATGACTGTCTCAGTTATTTTTACATGAAAAAGTGATATTTCCTGCATGAAAAACCAGTCCATTTTTCACCAAATACAGCGGTTCCACGCATCACAGACATCCGGATGGTAGTTTTTGAGGTTGGCATTGTTGTCCAAACTGCTATTAGTGTAGTTGCTGTAGCAGCTGCTGTTTCTCTTTAAAATAAATCTCACGTAAACGTGACGAATAGTGATTATTGAATTCCAGTGAAACTAATACTGATATTAGTTATTATAAGCAGTCATAGTCGGTAAAGTATACAAAAATTCTTGCGAGATAGATTGTTCCCTAATGGTGGGCTAAGCTACTTTCAATTGAAAAAAATGTACATAACTCTGAATATCAAATGAATATCAGACATCATATGTTGGGTATATTAATAAAATCTGACAGAGGCTGTTGGTTAGGAAAGAACCAGATAAATCAGATTAGATTATGTCACATTCCCCAGCATTTCCGGGGTATTTTCCTGGCTGCGATTATGTGTAATTCTCACTTCAATCTGGCTGGGGAACCATCAATTGGAATCCAAACCTTCAAAAAGTTATCTTGCCAAGTTAAAAATTGGGAATAAGATTTATAACATGTTGATGATTAAATCTATTATTACAATGTGTATTTTTCAACTCGCGAACACGGGAATATGTTTCCAATGTATGATGTACGGAAATGTGCAAAACTAGGCGAAGACATAATAAGAACAACAGCAGTCTTCCCATATTGGCCAGAATAAAAGCTCCAGCTAAAACATTCTATCATGTTGATCACTAGGCTAACTTTATGTATTACCATCTCCTCAGCAGGAGGAGGGGGGGGGGCATATTTGCGATGAATGATATGGAAACGTGCAAAAATAATGGAATGCACAAGAATAATAACTAATGTCGTTAACGGCCGAAAAAAAAAAGAGCTATAGAACTTTCTTTCGTGTTGATCACAGAGTTAATTATCACCATCTCACAAGGGCAGAGAAAAGCTTTAACATTCTAGAGCAGAGAGAACGATGAGAACAGGCAAAGTGCCACATAAGTAAAATGGAACAGGTTTAATCCCGGAGCAGCTGCGTTGCCAGGTGCCTTTGTGACATCACCCGTCCCTGGTCCCCTAGATATGGCTAGATATGAAAGAGAGGGAAAATCAGATAGTTAGACATTAATTTTATAACTTATAACTTAACCTACTAACTAAAAATAGCCCAACGTTGGACAGGCATATAAAACACAATTATATAACGCACCTACTGTCGTGTGTGGGTCATTCTTACAGTAACAATTTATTATGTGTCTTGTATGTGTATGCATATTATGTGTAGCGGTTGTCTTCTCTCTCTCTCTCTCTCTTGTAATTATTTTGATTTGTCATTAATAATGTTGTATTAATATTTTGTTGTTAATAAAAATGACAGCGTAAAACTGACGAGAAAATATAGTTTACTACGAGGTGCAACCTCATCAGTACACCATTGTTTGCACCGAGAATTCTGCTGGGAGAGATGGTGTCTTGGACTCATGCATTTGTGAATAATATTGGTTTCCTAAACAATTTCTCAACTTTTCATACCACATTAATTCAAAGCATGTCTTTCGTATTCCTAGATCCTATTTCAATCATTTTTTTTACTACCATATCACAATTATTTGTTAAGAGGAGTACTCATTCTTTCCCACAGCTAAAGAATTAAACTAACCGAGACCCTCTGCGCTCTCTCTCCTTACGTCATGTCGGCGTCACCAATTGAAGCTCGCTCAGGCCATATCTATGTTGGTTGAGCCGTCCATTAGGCTAGTGTTAATTATATGTACTAAAGCTTACCAGTGGGAATGGCAATTTCAAAGACTTCAAAACATTCAAAAGTTCATTCTGACCTCTCTCCAGTTCCCCAATTATCAGCTGTGCATTCCAATTACATCTAAGACCATCTTCACGTAGTTCCTCTACCCAGTCGTCATGTAGTCTCTGAATATCTTGAAATGACTGTGGGTGTTGGTGCATATTGTATACTCGATATAGACACTTTAGATACTGTCTTGCTAGCCCGCAGTTCAGGTCTCCTTTCTGAGAGACCAAAGTGTCCAGACAACCACCAGGTGTAGCGGCGGCATTGAATCCTGGGGGGAAAAAATCGCACATACATACACGGTTAGTTGTAGAAATTTGATAAAACACACAACTTCATGTACAGCGGGACTTTTCTTTCAGGTAATGTGAAAAACCCTGACCTAAAGTAAGGCAGTATTGTTGTAACACACTAGCAATGGCCTCAGGATGCTGGATGGAATTGTATAAGTATATACACAATATGCACTATCATACTACTTACTTCTTCTTTTGTTACCTAAAACAGAAAAAAAAGGAAAAGAAAACAACAACAACAACAGTCTGACGATTCTGGTGATAAAAAAATTATGTGTCTACCAGGATGCTGTTGTATTCAGTTTACTATGTGCAAGTGTTATACGATTTCTTTTTCATACAGATAAATATCATATAATTTATTTATTTGCTAGCCAAGGTCCGGGCGTTCCCCGCGATAAAATGTTTTTGTTGATTTCAGTTTTGGGTGATTGTAACAGATCTGTTTCACTTTACCCGTCATTTTTGGTTTATTTTGTAGTTATGTTTATCTGTTTGCTTTTAGGTAAGTCTTAGTGCATTACTGTTGCGCGCCAATGGTTACGCCCCCCCCCCACCACCTCTCCTTGGTCAGCATTGGAGGTGAAGATGGTCGTGAAAGTGCAGTAATGTGCCCAGTGGGCAGTTTTTTGTTTAGGTAACTGCTCTGTTCTACGAACGACAATAGACAAAATGCACCACTTCAGACGTAAGGGATCAGCACAAGAAGTCAAGTTTCGCCTCTAACCTTCTATTATCCACCCCAACCCACGTTAGCGATTAAGCGATTAAGAACAAAAGTGAGAGAGGGCAGGGGGCGTTGTGGGGTGGAATATCATGTAGCACTCTGTAATAGAAAGTAGGCCCATTGACATTATTACACAGCACTGTGCGCCAATTGTCTAGTTCTATGAACGTTCAAGGACTAAGGCTATGGAAAAGACCACATTCTATTTTCAGTCGCTAACGGATTATTTACGGGATTCTGGTTGGCTATGCTAATGATCACTGATAAGGGTTGGGTTTGTGTGTGTGGGTCCCGAGTTCATGCATGGAAAAGAAAGAAATGCTGCGGTAGAAACATTTTTAACTTCCAAGCAAGCCATGTAGAGAAAAATAGTGAGTTGTGTTTTCTGTCCCCCCCCCCCCCCCCTCCCCCAAACAATTAAAAACATTTCTTGCGTATTCAAATCAACCGGTAGTAAATAAGGAGGTCATTTGTCACGCGTCCATGGAAAAGAAGTGATCGTGGGACGAAAGATGAAATTAATGACACAATGCAACATTTCAGTTGACAAAAAAGAAAAAAGGAAAACGTATTTGACAGTAAAGCGATTAGCCCAAATTGTTTCTTATTTTTGTGCAAAATTTCATCGACATGCGTTGTCAAAGAGTTTGTAGGCTTGACTAAAGTTTGTATAGGCTGGCGCGAGTTTTCTTTTATTATACTAGACGATTTCTTTGTCGTCAGCAGCAACAACGATAGGCAGCTGGTAAGAAACGAAGATACCTGGTCACAGGCATCAGGTAGGAATGTACATTAAATAGTCAGTTTGACTGGCCAAAGGAGAAAAAGATTCGCTGACTGACTGACATATTGTTACTATGGAGATAAGTAAAGCCAGATTAATGTGGTAACTGACTGGTTGGGTGAGCAGCTACTATTCCTTGGTGTAAGTATAGTGGATGTGCCAGCAATCATGCTAACAGAAGTCTAGATTTTGTTAATTGTTTTTTTTTTTTATGTCTTAATATGTAAAAAAAAACATGTAATCAATTTTTTATAGTGGCAATTTTATTTATCAGAATATGTGTGAGTTCTTTTGTATGTGTGGTTGTATTTCTTAAATTTCTCTCTCTCTCTCTCTCTCTCTATCATTACCTGTCTATGTGTCTCTCTTTCTGTCATTCTCTCATTTTGTGTGTGTCTCTCTCTCTAGCTGTATCGTTCTCTCTCTCGGCATGCGTGTATGTATATCTGTCTATCTGAATGACTCTCTCTGTGTCTTCCTTGCCCTCTCTTTGTCTCTATCTCTTTCCATTTACATCTCTCTCTCTTTCTTTCTCCCTCTCTCTGTTTCCCTCTCTTCCCCCCTTTTGTCTCTCTTCTTTCTGTGTCTCTGTCTGTCTGTCTCTCCTCCCTAATCCATATCACCATCCAGAACTGATTTTGTTTACCTGGAGGGGTACTCTCTATTTTCCAGACAATTCCACTTCTCTGTTCCTGAAGAAGTTCTTCTTTTATCTTCTGAACACTGATGCTGCAGAACAGGCCAAGCTCGTTTAGTTGTGAATTAACTGCAAATTGTGTTTCACGGACAAGGAGGTCGTCCTCTCCAAAGTCGGCAATATGCAATTTGATGGTACATTTCCAGTTTTCTCTTTCTGATCTGCAAGATGGACCGCCGTCTCTTCTCCGGTTGCTCCTCAAATTGTTGAGGCAGCGACCCCGACTTATAACTTCAACTGTGGAACCTTTAAAGTGATATACTAAGTGTCAGCCTAAGCTCTCACAAAACAATTTGATTGGCCGATTATTTGGATGTGACATCACGACACTAAGTGTCACCAGAGAGTATAGATGTATAGAGAGATCTCACTGCCGCCAAATCGCGAAACCAAGTCGCTGCGGTAAACAAGAAATCGAAAAATTGAAATAGACTGCCTTCACCAAAGAGAGTATGTATATCTGTTTATTGTGGTCAGTTCATATTAATTTTTTTTTTTTTTTAGGCTGATTGAAACTATTTAGAGCCGTTTGTAAGTTCTTACGCCCTATGGAAATGCACCAACGGGTATTGTTTGTCACAGAGACCTACTTTCCACTCCATGCTAACAATGGTTTCGCAGAGCCTCCCGTGTCTCGCAGTGCCAATCGACCAATAGTGAAACCACTCGATATATCTATACTCTCTGGTGTCACCGAGACTTCGCCCAGCAGCCAATTACTTTATTTCTCACTGAGAATCGTGAACCCATCATTCAGCCGGTAAACAGCTGGATCTCATTACAACTCAATGTCGTGGCGTCACTACCCAACTAATCGGCAGATTAAAATCGTTTAGTCCCTGCTGGGCCTTAAAGTTCCTAGCACATAACCAAAAATTATGTGTCGACCGTTTTAATACTTAAAACTATTGTATTATGTGAGAGGTAGTTTTTTTTCCCGTTCTTGTACATCTGGTGCTCTGGCATTAACCATAATGTTTTGTCATTTTTATTCTTGCTGATCCGGATTATAATAATTATGATCGTGATGGAAATGCCTAAACAAGGAAAAGTATTAACGTGATCAGGCAGAACCGGAGACAATATTATACGATTTTCAGAAAAGCTGAAAGGCGTGTGAAAAGATTTGATCACGTGCTAATGTATAACTCATAAAATATTTACACAATACAATGATTAACGCAGCTGTGTTTCATTTTCAACACAAACATGTTTTACAAAAATCACAAAATAAATTTAGATAAACAGTGATTTCCACAGGTGATTGATTTTTGGTACAGGATCCAGATGTTGTATTATAATTTATAATTTACCTGGTGGTGCAGGAGTCGTTACCTGAAAGAGATATAAGATGGAGATGGGTTGGGTTGGGTTAGTTAATGGCGGGTAAATTGAATAGTGTCAAATGTTTAAGATATGTTTAGACGCCTGTGACGCCCACCGCTGTTACCAAGAACGTGCAGTTTAAATTAATTTTAATTAATGAACTTTGCCATGTGAAATTACGTTTAAATGGAGCTGTGGTGATTTTTTCATTCCCTTTAGAAAAACATGAGAGTCATTTTTGCTAAATATGCTCTGACATAAATGTGTTTGACGGACTAACTTGTGAATGAAAACGATGGCCACTGTTACCCTTTAAAAAAAAGTTTACATCATATTATTCAACATCTTTAATCTGATAGTTTATGTCTTGCATTTTTTATGATTGCAGTTTTATTTATTAGAGCATGTTTGAATGCTTTTGATATGATGTAATTGTCAGACTCTCTCTCTCTCTCTCTCTGTCTCTCTATTTCTCTCTCTTTTTCTCTTCCTCTGTCTGTCTGTCTGTCTGTCTGTCTGTCTGTCTGTCTGCCTGTCTGTCTGTCTGTCTGTCTGTCTGTCTGTCTGTCTGTCTCTCTCTTTCTGATGAAATCACCAACGCTCCCTGTACTTTCAGGGCAATGGCTCATGAATCGAAGAACTAGAATATACTGATGGAATGGCAATAATTTCATCAATTCTGTCCTACAACGTCCAGAGTAAAGATACTTAACCCAGAGCGCAAACAAGTACTGTTAACTAAATTCATACTTCCATTCTCACCTTTTTGCAAGTCTCGTAACATCTCGTGCACTTCCAAATCACAGATGAGACCGTCTTTCCGTAGATCAGCCTCTATCTCATTCTCTAATTGCTGAATACCCTGATTTGACAACTGTGATTTATGCAGTTCAAGGACTCGGAATCTACATTTCGTGAACTGCTTGGCTATGTTACAGTTCGAGTCTCCAGCCTGTTCCACTTCAACCTCTAGAGTATCCAAACAGCCACCAATTGTAGTGGCGTTGTCGAAACCTGTCAATAGAATCGCACACAGACTCGATGAAATATGAAAGGAGACGAAAGCGGAAGCACTATGCACTCTAAAAGGCGATGTGAAGGTTTTTGACGTCTTCTTGACTATAGGCAAGATGAGACTAACGTCATTCGGCAGAACAGTCGAAAACCAAAAGAAACTCAGACCACTGTGTCTGAGCTCTGAGGATGGCTGAATTTTTGTGAATGTCTTGTTTTATGGAAGAATATTCAGCTCAGTTGGCAAAACACCACATATTACATTATACTAGCTAACCCGCCAAGAGTGTCTTGCAGGTTTTAAATCAACTAATTGGTCAGCCTACCAATCTGATACCAAATAACACCAATCCCATCCCATCCTATCTTACATCCACCAGGGTTACCAGATTGAAATTTTAAGTTCAAGCTTACCAATACCAAAAGACATAAATAGGCAAACAAATTCCAGTACAGTTTTCACACTAATATCACATGAAAAGCTCCAGAACCAATTTAATGTCCTCCTCCCCACTAGAATGACTGGGACATTTGGCTTAAATCTTGTCAGTTGTGGATTAAAAAAAAAAAACAACTCAAAATTTCTGGAGATGCAATGAAAGACTTTGCAACACTTACTTGAAAGCAAAATTCTCCCTCGAATCTCATATCATCAAGAATATTCAGCTGCATTTCTTGTCTTAGCTTTAACGGAAGATACATGAGAAAATATCCTTTGAACTGCAACATTGATGACTGGGATTATTAGGTAAATGAAGACAAAAGTAGCCAGCTATGTAAATGCTTCATGGCGAATTGACGAAATGTTATAAAAACCATAGAAAAAGTGTGGGGTCGCATCAAGGCTTGAAGCAAAATCAAAATGTGGCAAAAGGAAAACAGTTGTATGTAGCAAAGCCTCGCATAAAAAATAATACCAAAATGATAGAGTAAAACGCGAAGAGAAGACCTAACTTGTAATACTTCGAGGTTGAACACTTGGGCGAACGTGCTGCGCTCAGAAAATTCAAGTCAGGACTCGCAGTTGACTACTCGTACTGATTTAATATTCTACAATATTTAATATTCTTCAGTTTTTGTTATTGTTCAGTTGTTTCATCTGTTCAATTATCCAATTTTATTTTGTTTTTTCCTGAAGCAGGTTTACAACCCAAAGCTCAATTTGTCTTCATTTTTACTTTGCGTTTTATTGTATTGTTTCTGTATTATTTCCTATGCGACACTTTGCTACATAATCCTGTCTTTTTGCCATGTTTTGACTTTGTTTCATGGCGAAGTAAATCAACTCAGAACCACAGAGTGTGCATGGGGTTCTATCGTGGGTGAAACTCTGTCGAAAACGGTTGCAGTTAAAAAGAAAAAAGAACAAACAATGAACCATAGAATCCAGTGCCAACTGCACCCTGACCTTGCAGGTAGGCCCTTTTTTTTTTTTGACAATTAGCGACAGAAATCTTGGCACTTCTACATGCAACTGATAAAAAAATATTTCATCGAAAGTAAATATTTTAGAAAAAGGGTGCTCTGTAATTTTAGTGCAGATCATTTTAGTATGTAAGGAAAAAAAGCCAGGACAAAAGCCAAAAGGTCAATCAATTTTTTAAAGCCAACCAAATCTCCAAAAAGCCAAATTTCTGGCTTTTGGCTCTAAAAAAGGCCAATTTGGTAACCCTGTTAATCTACCAACACATCAGCTAGTAAAAGAGATGAGGGTGGGGAGGTTTCTATGCTTTAGGCTTAGGCCCTCGAGAAACCAATGGATCTCACGATTCTGTGCGTAGCTTATGAATGAGTGAACCCACAAGTTGTTCTTTTTTTTTGCCGGTGTCAATCTCGATGTCATTAAGTTTGGCTAGGGAGCTTCCTGATGACCAGGGCCGAGATGAAAGACAGACTTATTTTTGATGTATGAAACGATGTGTAACGGTCAATTGTATTAAATTGTTCGAATTCAGACAGGCCTAAATGGCAAAGTGACAGAATTGTAAACCTTAGAGGTAAATGCAAAAATGGACATTCCAATTGACATGTAAATTACACAAAGTATATGATAGTGTACGATATATGACAATAATTTCTTGAATACTTATTTATTCAGTGTCAACGATGAACCCTGGATAATGAGAAAGGGCTTTAATAAGTAAGTTACAAAATTAAGACATTGGGTAGGAATGAAGAATACAATAGTTTTGTGGGACAAAAAATCCATAAGAGATATTTTATTGTACTTAGACTGGTTGTTCAATGTGTACGCAGTAAAAAATGAATGCCGTCTGACATAACACACCAACCAGTAGTAAGCTGGTTAGGAGGGAGATACGTTAAGATTAGGGAGATGGCTGAGTCGGTGAATAGTAAGGTGAGTAGATGGACAGATAGTTAAGTATATAGGTGAGAGTCTGAGTGTTTCAAGTATAGAATCAGGCTGTCGAAGAGATATGTAGATTATATAATCATGTTTCTGTGTAAATGTCTAGATGACAGTCATAACGATTTGCCTTTAAAAGGAAGTTGGTTCGACGGGACGAATAAACATCTGGAGATATAGAGATCTTTACCTGGAGGGGATATGTTTACTGTGTCCCACACAGTTCCATTCCTCTGTTCCTGAAGAATTTCATTTATCACCGCCCGAGCGTTGATGTCACAGGGCTCGTCGAGTAGTTCAGTTTCTGAGTCCAAAATAGTCTGTAACCTGTCAGCAGAGATGCTGTTCGCCCCCTCCTTGGCAATCTGCAGTCTGGCCTGACATTTCCAATATTCCCTGTCTGACCTACAGGATGGACCGTTGTCGTTTTCTTCGTTGATTTCTCGCGCGTCATAACAGCGGCCAGCACTGATGACTTTAACTCTTGTGCCTTGATAATGATACAGTACGAGACTTAAGTTTGTTAGCATTTGATTGCTATCGTGTGTGGTACATTCTCACAGTAAATAATTTATTGTGTGTCTTGTATATGTATGCATAATATGTGTAATAGTTGTCTTCTCTCTCTGTCTTTCTTTCTCTTTTGTAATTATTTTGATTTTGTCATTAATAATGTTTTATTAATATTTTGTTATTAATAAAAATGACCATGTAAAAACAGATCAGAGAACGTAGTTTACCATGAGGTGCAAACTCAACAGGCGTTCTTTGACATTAAAGAACAAAATTTTTACAGTCATTACCTGACGGTTGACGAGTCGAGGTTTGTCCAAAACTTATATGCCCACCTGTGAAAGATGAAAAATAGATATGTAATGCTGAGTGAATCTCACAAGCACTAAAAGCTGAAATCTAATAAATCTAGTAGCTGTCCTCTTTTTCGGACGGTAAAAGACAAACTAGTCGGGGGCCAACTTGCTCTGTCTCTTCAAATAAGCGTGGAATCTTGCACTGAAAAATGTGCTCTTGTTTGTTGTATTTTCATTGAAAGTGATCCCCTGGGCGTAAGAAACTGCCGGATATAATTGGCTAAAGGATGGCATAACGTATGTAGGCGCGATTATGTCCCCTATTTTATTTAGATACTGTAGCTAATTATATCAGGGGTGGGGTAAGAAAATATTCACTACCTTCTTGGTTTTCTACCAAAAGCTTTGATACTGTCCATACTTACTTTCAAAATAGACAGACCAAAAATTGAAAGCTTCAGATATATATTTTTTGTTCATTATTCTGCTCATCATGGGTCCAGAACTCTGTACACACAAAAAAATCTGAAAATTTCGAATAAATTATTTCGGATCAATGTTTATAGTAATTAATAAGGTATAGTACTATCTCAATGTTTTTACCATAGATGTGTTTGAAAGATGCTACAAACATTTTTCAATTTGCTAATTGTAATATTAATCCCCCAAGAATATAATTTAGAATTTCTAAATGTCCTAACATTTTTTGTAACGAAGAATCATAGCATTCATTTCTCCTGCTCCGACATTCTGACTACTCAGAATAACCAATACCACTGTAATAATTTCTGTACTTTTACCGATCTGTTACCAATTATTTTCCTTTTGGATACGTGAGCAGAAAACTGGAAAGTCAACGAACGACGCAATCGTGGACAAAATGCTTCGCAGTGACTGTCCATCATGACTGTTTTTGTACGGGCAGAAATGGGGGGAGGGGGTGGGGGGTGGGGGGGGGGCAGAAAGGGAAGATGACTGACCTTTTCATTTGATTGCAGGGGGGAGGATGCTGCCATATTTTTTCGCAGATCACAACAGCTACGCATACTGCAGCCTGTATTACCTGCCTTTCATACAAGGCTTCGTCCTGACCTCATCAAGAGATTTCTTTCCAGTGGATTGTGCATCGTAAGTCGATGTGTGGCAAAGCATTTAGTCAGATCTTTTCATTGAAACGACTTAAATGCCTTCCCCCCCCCCCTCCCAAAACGTTTCAACAGAAAACTGATAAGCGTAACAGTGGCCAAGTTATGTAACCACATATGAAACTATAAGTACGAGGGACAGATTTACAAGAGGGAGAAAAACAAATTTCTTAAAGTACATTGCTTGTCTTTGTATTTTTTAGCTATAAATATTTTCAAGATTATACCTTTCTTTCATCAGTAGAAAATAAAAATGAAATTTTGGCATAGAGTATGTAGAATATTGGACAAGAGAGAGCTGTCATCTCAGGTTGTGAGAACACATTTGTGCGATTTCACGGTAGGGCCAGGGATATAGCTTCCACTCTTGAGCTAATATTGATCCTGAATTCAACTGTGTACGCGTTTCTAGCCTAATAGAGACTTTGTTCTCATCACAACTCACTCACTGTCGTCATCTCTTTGGTGAAATGGTGTAAATGCAATCTACCAACAAAGTCAGTCTTAAACAAGCGTGGAAGATTACTGCTGAAAATTTAACTATGGGTTTCAGAGGTAGTCATTCTTGCTACCTGTGGACCCATGCCACGACCAGTTTCCCCAAACAAAGTGTCTGACTTTATCACTTCAGCGGTGAAAGGACTTATCCGTCGTGATGAGAATGTGCATATTCTGCATATTTTTTGGTTTTCGACCAGTGTTTCAAACTAAGTAAAAAGTCCTGCTGCATGGTCCTCTACCCTCCTTCACCCCCCCCCCCCAGAGAGGACTCAGACGTCTTTTTTGTTAACACTACGAAGAGCCGTCGCGACTCCAGCAGACCCTTGTCCTCACCATTGCTACGAACGAAGAATAAACCAGACAGATGACTATTAGCCAGGCGAGGACTGTGTCGCATTCAGAGACTACACATGTCATTGTTATAGGCCCAGACCCACAACCAATACAACTGGGAGGTGGAATTCAGCACACATCTATCAATCACGAGAAAACTGGTGTTATTATGGTATATCACATGATTCAGGAAATCAGTGATGGGTATAATAACATTAAAGTCAACTCAGACGGCACAGATATACTGCTATATCTCACTAATACTCTGCACGTAGAAATGCTTGGAATTCTGGTCAATATAGTACCTTTCATGAAGGTATTATTGCCAACCGGTCATGTCATGTCCGTTAATACTGTTTGACAGCATCCCCGAAGCCATCATACTGAACATCTTTGCAATCCATGTCCTCACTGGGCGGGACACAGTGTCCTCGTTTCCTGTCATTGGAAACAGTACTGTTCTTACCAAGTTAAAAATATTATGTTCTCTGGTCATCCAAGAGTTGGTAACATGTATTAAACAGAGGAAGAAATCATAGAATTCTGCTTCACTTCATAGTTTGCTGCAGCATCGAGCACCGGGGACATTCTTGAACAAAATGTGCATCTTTTCAGGTCGGAAATTGCAGCCAAGGGGTATGTCACACCAAAACTGCTCAGTTTTCCACCATCTATGAACAGTATCAGATACACTATGTCGTCATTCAGCATCAGGTGTTACCGTGGAAAGTTGCTGGTGGCTCATTTCCATCGAACTTCAACCCCCTGCAATGTGTCTACATGGTCTGTCACAGTGGAAGTACAGCTGAGAGCACCAAAAAGGTTCATAGCCTGTTTAGCTGCAGCTGCAAAACGAGTTGCAGCACAAACTAATGTACCTATCGGTATTCAGTTACAACCTCTATAGCAATCCTGTTAGGGATGGAGCAGCTGAGACGAATCCAGCTGAGGACCACTGAAAACCAATTTCCTATCTCCTCGGTGAATTGGATGTGACTTACCTTCAAATGAGAATTGTCCTGATGAAGTCACTATGATTGAAGTAATGGGGCATTGGTGAAACAGTGATGACATGAAAGAATATCATTAAGGACCACAATAATTTTATTACACATCTGTTGATGCGGTGGCGATCAGTTTGTATGTGTCTTTGGAGACTAAATGCATCAGCATCACCCCTCACCCATCCAACAATGGTTATGTTCGTTTTAAGATTAAACAATTGGTACCAAATGTATGTATGTCTATTTGGATATATTTCTATTTGTTTTTACAAAATCGATTATTTCCAGCTGAAAAAACAACAACAACAACAACAAAAACACTTTCGAAGGTTCTCAATTGTAATGTGAAGGACACTGGTCTTTTTCAATGGCGGCTATCTCGGAGTTCGTCATTTATTGAAAAACGCTCAAATTTTCAATAGTGGCAACGATTGGATCTGGAACCGGATTCAAAACCAGTAGGAAACTTTCAATATGCACCTAATTATAAAACAGGGTTTGCGTACGCCGCGCTAGGACTGATAGTTTGTTGAAGATTATCCGCAGATCACACTGGATAGCACAGAAGATTTGTGTATTTATCTGTCTTGTTTCTCAAGTACTAACATATTGTTTTTACAGCACATTACGATATAATTCAAATTGAATGAACCTGGCTTGAGCTGCAGAAATGGAACAACTAACTCTTGCTAACAATACCGTATACATATCTAACCGCCAACAACAGACGTAAATATTATTACTAACATTTCTCAATATGTGGAGCAATACAGCGTGGATCCTCCAAATAGACGTATTACAGTAACTACTATTATTAATAATTTGATCTTCAAATTGTTGCCTTGTGTTTTTCAAAAACTTTTATGGGTACTTGTCCATGATAATGTGCAGTAACGGTCAACCTTAGCCATCTGGTATTTTTTTTCAGATTTTCTTTAAACTAATGGTCTCGCAATGTTTAGCGATATAAAGGGTATAGTTTTGATTTTGTCCAATAGATTTCATGTAATAAGCACAAATCAGTATGAATAACTTTCATGTGGTAGGGAATTGGATCCTCTTTAATTTGGTGTATATTAAGCATGGGTATCTCTTTAATATTCGGCTGGGTACAACTTTATTATTGTCGTTTTGGCTGAATAGAGCGCCAATCTGTAATCTCATGTAGTTTTTTTTTTTTAAAGAAATTTCTCAGCTTTGCCACCCTTCATCTCATTATATCCGGCATTTTCAGTGGCCCAAAGTAGTTCTCCTAATATTTATAGCAAAATCAGGACTATATTATTATTTTTGTGCAAGGTTCCCGGCCATCGGACGGTTTGGACATCCGACTAAAAGGCACTTTTCAGATCGAAAAGAATTAGCACAAAAATATAGGTGAACCCTCCTCAGGACGAAAGGAAGCCCTCTCACTTTCAACATTTTTTGGAAATCTGAGCTGTATGAGCAATAATGTAGGTCTTACTGAAAACATCTGGTACAAAATCACGTTGGAATATTAGAACCATATGGATGGAATCAAACGGCGGAATGTTTGTGGTTAGAGTCATTTTATCATAAGGATTAACTTAAAGCAAGCTTGTGGTTTTTATAAATTTCTTGTTTCTCTAAATTTTTTTTTGCTCAATGTTAGTGTAGAGACCACTTTCAAAAGCTGTTAATATCATTGCCAAAGCTGTCTAAGACATCAGAAATCTATCTCTGAAGTTATGACATTTAATTAAATAAAACGTTTATTACTGATACACTGTAAATCCGAATGGGCATCGGCCTAGATCAATGTTCCCTCTAATTTTCAGTAGTGAATGAGTGCAAATATTTTGTGGTGTACATTTCTTTTCCTTGTGACTATATTACGTGGACATTGAATGAATGTAGATAATAATAATTATGTAACCTTTGAAATTGTTTCAAGATAATTTGGGACAGTTTATATTTCAGGACGCAAATGTCTATGTAAATGTTAACAGAAACAGTACGCTAAGACATTATTTTCAAATTTCAATAAGTATAATGATTATAATTTTCGATATTTATTTACGGCACTGTCCTTGTGTGTACATTAATTTCTTTTGCGCATCGGTTAGAAACCTTTGTGAGGGCGCCTATACATACATCCAAGTGGAAACACTAGTAACGATTAGGGCCATTTCAGTTCCACTAACAGAAGTCAATTGACATCAAGCCCACAAACTCAATCTGGTCCAAGCCAATCACGATCTACAAAGGCAAAATCTTATAATTTATAATACAATATATAGATGTCGATCTCAAGGAAGGCGCATACTGCTGCGATGAGGTTACTCCCTACCATCATGGTCATTCTGTTTTTGGTGGAAGCAAGAAAATTTGGAATTCATTTTCGCCCTGCGCAAAAAAAGGAGACCAGTATGAGAAGCTGTCAGTCTTATAAGAGTTGTACTCCCAGCATTGTACCAAAGATACTGAGGCGATAACACAGTATGGCTGGCGCGTTTTTTCATGCACGGAATTTGCATCACTACCTAGGGGCGAAAGCACAGAGCTAGAGGGAAGTCATCCGCAATGGCGTATTTTAAAAGGTCAATATGTAGAGAAAATAATGTTATCCCACTAGGCATTTGCTGATGCAGCTTACTTTGTAATTATAACTTCCATTGCTGTAGAAAAATTTGCCGATTGTTTTTAGCCGCCGCAGCACTGTAACAGAATTGTTTCATTAATTTAGGAAATCTTCAAATTGTTGCCTTGTGTTTTTCAAAAACTTTGATGTCAAGCACTCTTTTCATGCAACGCCCAAGATCAGCGCCCTATCGCGTATTATCTAACTCTGTTGCCTCCGCTTGTACTGCGTTCTCCTCTGCCTTTCCCTTTGCATTTAGTCTTACAGCATAAAGATTTACTTCTGTTCTCATAGCAAAGTAAATAATATTTAATGTCAACTTACCAACCAAAATCATCAGTACCGTGAATATGGAGATATAGTAGGAAGACATCTCTTTCCACTGCCTGAATACTCGGCTTGGAACAGTCTGACTTTAAAGTGGAAAATTTATGCCTTTTTTAAAAAATGCCAATCGCATTTATGTCATGATGACGTACAGAAGAGCTATAAAGGTCATATTATTTCTCGATGACAGAAGTAACAGGAAATATATCAGTCCTAGTAATGTCACTTTAAGCAGCATGCATTCATTAACAGTTGACTTTTCATTCTAACAATAACATGGTATTTCCGAAAAGCACTAATTTCTATAGAAACTCTAAAAGGACTAAGTTGTAGTTGGTGCAAAAATCAATTGTGAATGATCAGCTCCAGGTCTTATTGAAACTGTTGGCAGTTACAAGTACTGAAGAAATTCATTCGCACTCTTCATACTATGTGTATTAAAGATTCGTTATCACCACGTCTTGCGTGGTCAGCCAGAGTCCAGAGAATGTCCAGAAGAAAGGAGGTACATTGTTCTTTAGCCACTCTTCTCTTGGGAGTTCAGTTGGTGTTTTCTTCAAACGTTCGGTGTGAAAACTCAACTTTGAATTGGGCCAGTTCTAATATTTTGCAGAAGAACATACAACAGCCTGCCACAATTCAAAAAGAGAGAGAGAGAGAGAGAGAGAAAGGAAGAGAGAAAGAAAGAGAGAGAGAAAGAGAGAGAGAAAGAAAGAGAGAAAAAGAAAGAGAGAAAGAGAAAGAGAAAGAAAGAAAGAGAGAAAGAAAGAGAGAGGGAAAGAGAGAGAGTGAGAGAAAGAGAGAGAGAGAAAGAGAGAGAGAGAGAGAGAGAGAGAGAGAGAAAGAGTGAGAGAGAGAATATTGGTCTTTGGAGAGGAATGTTCGCTATTGTTGTTTTTCTCTCGAACCGGCAACGCCCAGATCCACTTTTAACAGTATCATCTTAACTCATGGCCGGTGTCTGGGGAAGTTACATGACATTTTCCTTATGTAAATTCTACGGAATTTTTTTTTTTTGGCATTGCTATTTAAAATTAATGCAGAACCCGTTATCCTGTCTTGTTTGCCGATCCTTGCAGGGACGCCAGGGACGTCAGACTAACCTAACGTATTTTCGCTCGAATCAAGTGAATGTGCCACTAGGAACATACTTGGTCTTGACAATTCAAAAGGTTTTACCGTATTAAAATTGACAATTGCATGTAATGTATTTTCGCCGGGCTGCATTTTTTTTTAGATTTTCTATGTTTATATTATAGTTTTGTGTTCCTTCTTTTCTCATGCTAAACTAGAACTATTTGATGTGGCGTAATCTTCTGGTTTGCATGTGGACAGGAATTTCCTTGCAAGCCAGGAAGTTCTTTTCTTTTTCTCTCTATTTCGGAGCTCAAAACATCAGCGGGAGAGTTGAACGGCGCAAAGGGTCGTTGTATGTGTGTGTGTGTGTGTGTGTGAGAGTGTGTGTGCCTGTGTGTGTATGTGTGTGTGTGAGTGTGTGCCTACGTGTGTATGTGTGTGGGCCCGCCTGTGTGTGCGTGCATGTGTGTGAGTGTGTGTGTATGCGAATAAATAAGGGGGGGGGGTAGGTAAGAATGGCATGCACGAATGACCGATTTGTTTGTCCCGAACTTCAAAAATAAAAACAACACTGACGTAAAACTTGTGCCCCTGAGTTTACTGACGCCATGTTAGCGTTGCAGGAAACCTGGCATGAAAGTGGAGCAAATACAGCTGTTGATGGCATAGATGTTGTTTTCTCAGTTTGGGTACAAACGAATGGGAACCATAAAGTAGGCCTATGTATATTATTGCAGCGAATAAGTGCAGTTTGTGGGGTAATTAAATAGGATTTAACTAGAGTATTATTATCAAGGATAGAGTATGTTTTCCAAAACAAATTAGTTTTTGTTGTTTGGGAGCTGTTCTTTTTTTGGGTGGGTGGGGGTGGGGGGTGGGGGGCTGAATTCATCTGGCCTTCTTATCAGTCTTGATGCTCAGTTCAGCCTTATCTAGTTCAGCATGAGTCTAGTTAATTAAAATTCACGCGGGGCGTGAGTTGTTTTTTTACCAGGGCTATGAGAAATTGGCTGGTGGCCTTGAACGGTCGTCGCGAATTATTGTTTGTGAGTAAGGAATTGCAAAGTTAAACTATTAGATTCACGCTTTTCGGTTTTAATGTGCGTGATTAGAAGTAAGGAGTAGGGGTGAGACTAGGTGGGTATAAAAATTTTATTTTATTGACATTGTTAAGTATGACTAGACAAGTTTTTGCACGTTAACTGGCTGGTAGAATAGTGCTGACTATATTCCTACATTCAAAATGGTGGGGGTTTCGGCCAATGAGATTGCTGAACTAATTTTGCCAGCGGACTAGCCCTGCCGGGTAGTTGGATAGTATAAAACATCGTGTAACGTTGAAATTCATTGAATACAGACGAGAGAAGCATCGTTTCTTGAAGTATCTCCGGTTGGCCAGTACCTGAACTGTGTGGTCTGAAGACTAAAAGTCCTTTGCCATCGGACTGACTGAGTAGAAAGAAAGGTCTGAGTGGACTGACCTGTAAGAGTCCACGCTGCGCTCGTTTGATGTTCGCGCCTACCAGTTAGGCGTGACCAACGGTAACTCATCTTATTCATTCGGTATGATAGAAGTTCAGAGATAAAGAGGAAACACACAGCCTCATAGGAAGTCGGAGAAAGCCACAGCTTGGACTCGTCGAACGAGCGTGGTGTTAGCTCGTGAAACATTACGACACGAGCCCACTTATATTGATATGAATATTAGAGAGATGACCTGTATAGAATTATATGTACAAGCTGCTTAAATACCTACAAGCCGATTTGTGCTTCTGTAGGCTTTGAATGTACTGGGCTTTTCTAGCCTCCAGTGAACCTTGAGAACCTGTATTATTTCTGAGAGTTTGCCTGGCGACTGGCCAGTGGCGACTCAACTGTTACTTTAGATTAATATCTTGTTTCTTATAATATACCATTTGGCTATTGACTGCATTACATTTGATAGGGAACATAGTTGCATAAATATGTTAGGTTAAGTTAGTAATTGGAATTTTTGCTTTGAATATACCTCTACTGTCTTTTGTTTTGTATATTATTTTATGTAATATTATGGCCCGGTCGGCCTGACAACATATATTCTTATTTAATAATTTCTTGTGTGTTTGTGTCCGAGTGTGAGTTAACTGCCTCTCGTGCAGTCAATAGATCCCCAAGACCATAACTCTGCTCGTGACAGATAATCACACTTGAAATAAAATGACTGCAACTTTTAGCTCTTCTACATTAAATTCGGTAAACAACCGGGCATCCCAATAGAATGTGAACAATTAAGAGACACGAGATACCATAGTGCAGGCTTGCCGTTCAAGTTTTCCACGCTTGGCGCCCAAACACAAAACGCGGCGCGGGGGGGGGGGGGTGTGTGGGTGTGTGTGTGTGTGTGTGTGTGTGTGCGTGCGTGCGTGCGTGCGTGCATGCGTGCGTGCGTGCAGGCGTGCGTGCGTGTGTGTGTGTGTGTGTGTGTGTTGGGGAGGGAGGGGGAGACAACGTCATACTGGTATTTATAGGATTAAGTCCAGTGAACAGCCAGGAGGCGGAGGAAGGTTTAACCATTCCTATCAGAATGAGAAGTAACAAAGCCCTTCCTAGAAAAAGACAAGGAAGAACTCGAAACAAGGACGAAGAGGACAAATCCCCGAAGCAGTGAATCTCTGAAAGAATAAGATAAACACACTTGCAGACTGATTTTATCTTCAGCGATCAAGTCAGCTAGACCTTGCTTCCTGGATTATTGAAACAGGATTGTCATAGACCTTTGTGGTAGGGGACCTCAGCCGAAAGCTGCTGCTGCCGTGCATGATTGTCATTATATAGGGGTGGATCGTTTTAGTCAACAAGGGAAATCAGAAAGTAAGTGTCATGCACAACATCTACATGGCGTTATTTATCTCCTGCCCAGCCTAACCAAGATTTGTTGTCGTTGTGCTTGTCGTTTTTCTTATTGCTGCTGCTGTTGTTGTTATTGCTGTGGTGTTGTCATCGTCGTTGTTATTGTTATTGTGATTGGTATTGTTGTTGTTTTTGTTGTTATTGTTATTGTCGTTGTTATTGTTATTGTTGTTGTTGTTTTTCTGCTTCAGGTAAAACTTTTATATTATCGATGTTTCCGAACATGCAGACACAATAAAATATGAATGCCAAAAGTCACTTTAAGTGGTTGCCATTTCGTCACTGACAGGAAAGCATCGTATTGTGGATTCTCGAATACTGAGCAATTTATTTAACTCTACCACTGACTTGCGTAATATATATGGCTATATTATATAATATCTTCATCACTAAACTTATCACATTTTTCCCGTCCATGAAACTTGAACCTTACTTACAAATCAGAGCCGACGTGCTCCGACAGCTCTAGTTCAGTCGTTCACACGGCAAGCAAGGAAGACGTGGATTGCATGACTGGGGGGTGAAAAGCATATTTTTTCTGTGCATGTCAGATCTTGACTTTATGCCTGCGTTTCATCCGTATTTTCTTACTTTCTTTCTTCTTTGTGCTCCTCCTTTTTCTTTTGCTTTCGTTCCGTCGCTGTCATCTTTTATCATGTTCTCTCTTTGTTTATTCTTCGTCTGTGATTGCCGAAATTCTTATCTGAGTACTCTGAAAGAAACAACGAAAAAAAAAATAGAAACAAACAAACAAACAAACAAGAAGAAGAACAAAAACGTCGAATGCTCAGTTGGTTACAGGTTTTGTTTACCTATTTCTGTAAGCCATAAGTAACCACTCAAGGTCTTGAAAGTGTGAATCCATGGAATTTTGTAATTTCTTTATTGCTAGACCGCTTAGGTTTTCACTGCAAAACGACACACAAATCCCCTTTATATTTGATCGTTTTTAGGGCAAACTCTGTAGTGTTACTTGCAAGAAACCAATGCAGTTTCCTTCTTCGGGGTGGGATTCACAAGATGGTGTTAGGCATTCAGAAGAGAACCAATTCTGAATGGTACACAAGTCCTGTAGGCATTTGAATTGACCGCTTTGGTCTGGATACACAGGGTCATCCATAAAATTCAGCGAGTTACTGGTAGATAGAACAGTATACAGCTGTACGGATCGAGAATTTCGTAGAACATGGCGACGGAGCGGGCTAAATCAGTAAACAGATCGGTGAGAAAATCAGCGACACAAAACAAATCAAACAGAACGTCTCCATTATTTCAAGTCTCAAACGTAAAAAGAACTCTTCACAGCTCAAGAGGAAATTATCTTCAAACTTTCGCGAGCATCAGAGCTGTATGAGCGGTGGTAGGTCTTCTTAAAAATCGTGTAAAGTTTGTAATTTCTGTTTTGTTTTTTTCATAATTTGATCTATTGGCAAGCTTTCTCGCAGAAGCCACACCCATGCTGGTTTGATTTTTTAAAGGAAGCGCTGCGTCATCGTGGAAATCTCCAGCGTATGCATTCATATCGGTCCTGAAATATTCATTTCACTTTGGAGCATTTCTTTTTCAAAGCCCTTTCATTTTCACAAGACTTCGATCAAAGTAGCCACGGAACAATATTCAGACTTTCCTGATTCAAAGAACAAGATTAAAAGCCATTGGGAAAAGAGAAAAAGGTGGGGAAGCTCATTAAATGACTGGTTGTGGCCGCACTTGAAATTTTGATGAAGAAGACTTTGCCCACATAGATATTTTACAATACATGCAACTTAGTGAAAGGTTAGAGAAGAAAATCATAACATAGCTGGGATATTACAGCCAGGGAATACTGCCCGGCCAGGGGAGTAAAAAGACCGTATGTGGTACATAATGTCAAATTCACTTTTCTAACATCATGTTACAATATAATGAAATGTGTTCTATCTGTCCTATAATTTTGTACGACTACTAAGGGAGGTATCATACTAAGCCCGGTCAGGCACAGTCAGATATTGACAGACAAGAAGTGCACACTATAATTTCCTCCAATATTAGTAAATCCAGGAAGACCCTATCATACTAAGCTCGGTCAGACACAGTCAGACACTGGCAGACAAGAAGTGCACACTATAATTTTCCTCCAATCTTAGTAAATCCAGGAAGACCGTATCATACTAAGCCCAGTCAGACACAGTCAGATACTGGATCCAGGAAAACCCAATCATACTAAGCCTAGTCAGACACAGTCAGATACTGGATCCAGGAAGACCCTATCATACTAAGCCCAGTCAGACACAGTAGGCTTCTGCCATTCTTTCTCTGGTGTACATTCTTCTTCTTCTTCTTCTTCTTCTCATGAAGTTGATTCGTCTATATACAAAGACGATCCATGAACTGCACCATTCCGCTGGCAGCATTTGACTGTGTCCGGCCGCGCCTAGTATGATACCTCCCTATAGCTGCAATAGCTTCTTTTGGTCATCACATAAAGGGAATTAAACAAATAGTAATGCAGGGTGCAAAGCGAAATGATTTGTTTTTTGTTTGTTTTTTTGTCTCGGGTATCTTTTCGTTTTTGGCATATACAGTCTTTCTTCCGTAAAAATGGGTCAAAACAGTTTGAGGAATGTGTTTATCATTTCTTTCGTGGAATTTCTAGCTCCACCACCTAGGCTGTTAATGCTATCAAATTTTAGAACTACAGTTTCATTTGCGAGAAAGAAACTATCATAATATAACGAAGAGACCTGCTTTATCATCCGAAGAATGACACCAAAGTGTAGGAACGATATTTAATACGGTTCAAAGATCGTTGTATGGAAACATAAATATCACAAAGGGACTTTCGATTCCATTTCACGAACATGATACCAAAGCGCAGGAACAGAGAGACTTTCGATTCCATTTCACGAACATCATACCAAAGTGTAGGAACGGAGAGATTCTCGATTCCATTTCATGAACATGATACCAAAGTGTAGGGGCAGAGAGACATTCTATTCCATTTCACGAAGATGATACCAAAGTGTAGGGGTGGAAAGACTTTCGATTCCATTTCACGAAGATGGTATCAAAGTGTAGGAACGGAGAGACTTTTTATTCCATTTCACGAACATGTGTGTAGGAACGGAGAGATTCTCGATTCCATTTCACGAACATGATACCAAAGTGTAGGGGCGGAAAGACTTTCGATTCCATTTCACGAAGATGGTATCAAAGTGTAGGAACGGAGAGACTTTTTATTCCATTTTACGAAGATGGTATCAAAGTGTAGGAATGAGAGACTTTCTATCCCATTTCATGAACATGATCCCAAAGTGAAGAAACGGAGAGGCTTTCTATTCCATTTCACGAACATGATACCAAAGTGTAGGAACGGAGAGACTTTATATTTTATTTCACGAACATGATACCAAAGTGTAGGAACGGAGAGACTTTTTATTCCATTTCACGAACATGATACAAAGTGTAGGAACGGAGAGACTTTTTATTCCATTTCACGAACATGATACCAAAGTGTAGGAACGGAGAGACTTTTTATTCCATTTCACGAACATGATACCAAAGTGTAGGAACGGAGAGACTTTTTATTCCATTTCACGAACATGATACCAAAGTGTAGGAACGGAGAGACTCTCGATCCCATTTCAAGATTTAAACAAACGCGTGGGCATAGTCAGCTGGTTAGCCACAGTTGCCAGATTGGGTATATTATTTTATGCTTTTACAGTTTTCATCAAGTTCTTTAACTATCGTTCACTGGATGTAAATGGGTGGAATGGAGCCTGGAGTACATTTAGATTTATTTATAAAAAAAATCATTTGCTGCCTGAAAATAAGGGGTGGGGATGGGGGAGGAGAAGTCTGAGGATGTCAGGCACAGGGAGGGAGAGAAAGGCAGAGAGAAAGGCAGATAGACAGGCAGACAGAGTGAGATAGGGGAGGACGAGAGGGAGACTAACACACACACACACACACCCACACACACACAGGGAGAGAAGATGTAAAGTCCAAACGAGAGTAAACTGGAATGGAAGTGAGGGGAGGAACATGAAAAAGAATAACAACTGTGATAGGAAAGAAGAAAAGTAAAGTGGATTGTTGAGAGACAGCCGCACACATACGCATCCATACACAAAGAGGAAGAGAGGGAAGAGAGATGAGAGGCAGAGAGAGAGAGAGAGAGAGAGAGAGAGAGAGAGAAAGAGAGAGAGAAAGAGAGAGAGACAGAGAGAGAGAGAGAGAGAGAGAGAGAGAGAGAGAGAGAGAGAACAAAAAATAACAATGAAATTACAATATAACACAATACACTTGACTTCATGTAAAATACATGGATGAGTTAAATTTTAGAATCGACTGAATAGAAAGCAGAAAAGAAATGACTACCTTGAACGTGACATTACGCTCGACTCATCTGTTAATTTCAAAAGACCTTAAGCTAGTTAATTTACACAATAGAACAAAATAGCGTCAATGGCAACAATACTTTCTTAAAGGCGAGTGAACAACGAGTTCCGCATTATTCATCAGTAATTAAGCCAATTCATCTGCTCCATCTTGGCAAGGGCTTTTCCATTACGTTTTATTGTATTTGAGACTGGCAATTTGCAGGAGTGGGAACAACACAAAGCTAAATTTCTGTCAACTTAACAAACATGGAAGTTGCTGTATTTCATGCTTGGGCCTTTTCATGTGCCCCGCATGATTGATAAAACTAAATGAATTCACAGTGAGATGAATGCCTATAGTACGTTCACTGGGAGAGCTCATTAACACTTTCGTGGCTGAACTAAATTGTCAGCATCATTGGCAAATGTTGGACGGCCATGTTTCACAACACTCGCCTTTACGAGTATATTCTGTGTGAAAACGAAATTAATTGATAGTGACGAATTTGTATCTGACATCAAAAGCATGAAACTAATAAAAGTTTTTGTTCCACTCTGGCAAAGCTTGTGTTTACTGGTGACATTGGATGCTTCGGAAACGCGAGAATTCGTCAAGTTTCCTGTTCAATTTGAAGGGTGTGATAAATTTCAAGTGTCTAAACCTGTGGGTGAAGTGATGACCTGTGCTAGTCGGTGTAAGTCCAATTGTATGGCATTTCAGTTCTTCACAGCTACTAAGGAATGTGTTACTTGTGACCGATTTCAAGTGAACAATCTTAACGCCAGCAGTGAAGGCTTTTATGTAGAACGGACTGCAACACAACGAGACCTGCCACCCCAGAATTCAGTTACTACAACAGATCTCACGCTTTTGATTAAACAACAGAGTCTGCCAGGAGCTCTGGTGAGTAGTCTATATTTTACAGGTAAATACAAACAATTATTGGAAGGTGTCTATTTCTTGACGCGTGGTACTAGACATAATCCTTTTGTACTGGACTAGAGTCCAGATTTCGATTTCGATATCGAGTTAAACGGATCAATCCAGTTACCCGGATACAAGCGGATGACACGCTTACCATCCGTTTCCGACTTGCTATTAGAAATCTAAGATCCCAAGCTCGTCCTGTAATAGTTCAGTCTGTTTTTCCGCCCCGTCTCTGCCTTAAGAATAAAAAAAATAAAATCATCTCGACTCTTTCGGCTTGCTTTTTACTGGCACAATGTGACCATTATCAAAATTCCATTCTCACAGCTACTTCATTTACGACGTCTTTGCCAGTCGGATTCAGACTTTGTCAATGAAGGCGAGAGATCGCTAGACTCCCTCTGACTTAAAAGTTATCCAGAACTTGTCCTGGAGCAAGTCTGGTCAAGGGCCAAAGATTGCGGATAGAATGGATGCTCAAACTCACAAGCAGGGTAGTGAGAAGAATCGTATCAAAATTATACTTACGTAACACGCCCACTCTTTGCCTATTAAGTAAGTCCTCCTTGAAATCGTTCAGTCTTGGAGGCTGACCAGAATCTAAGTGACCTACTTAAGGCGACACCACCTCTGCTGCTGTACAGATGATTGAAGATCTTGAAAGATATTCCAGTCTGGAGTAGACTTTTTAACACGGGGCGACATGGTATCAGACCATATGGCAACTCTCGATGTAGAACATGCAAGCATGTCCTTTAATCTACTTCCACCGAGTGCCCATTGTCGACGTTCAGTGTCAAGGAACATTTTTCTTGTTGTAGTGGTAATCTGCTATGCTATCCGTTTTGCCAGACGTCATTTAGCGTACATCGTTGAAACGGGCTTTGAGCTCCATACTCCGTTTCGTGTGGATTTCCTTGACATTGAAAATCGAAATGGAAAGCCTATTTCTCGAATTCAGTTGATACTATTGTGGTCCAAACTTTATTCAAAGGCCAGTGGGGAAAGGGGAATAGACTAGCCTATCCTATGGCAGCCGGACAGAGGATGGGCGTCTACGTGTTAATAACAAAAACAGTGCTCTGCCTGCTGGTCGACGAGTTTCCTCTGTCCCAGGTTAGTCTGGGGGCACCCGTTGAGGATCTGTCAAGAATCACAATTAGGAAAGGTGTCAAAATCCATGAAGTCAGTATCTGATCTTCAGTTTCTGACTGTCGAAAACAAAGAAAAAAGTTGGACAGCCTACAAATAGAACAGTACTACACGATTGTATAAGGCCATAATGGAAAGCCCTGTATCAATTTCTGTGTTGAATTTACTGATCTCTATTATTTCGCCTTTTCTGTTGTAGCTCTACATGACCTTTATGATGGGAATACTTCAATGGACATTCTTCACTTCCAACACAAGAGCTAGCTCTCTCTTCTTATGCCATTAGTAAACATTAATCTGCAGTATATGTCGACTGGCATTACTATATCCACGAAAAAGGGAGGAGAGATCTATTCCCACCAGCTTTGCCGGTCCTCGGTATTTTCCCCAAGATTTTTGGGTTTTCAGGGTTGCCTGGGATCTTGGCATTTTCTTTATGATCTTGGGATTTTTGGGGCCTTAATGTATTTCTTATTATTTTTCTATCACAAAAAAAGGAAGAAAGACAGAAAGAACATTAGGAAAGACATTTTTAAAAGTGTCCGATAGTGGGCTACTTCAATAAATTACCTATAACCTATTATTAGATCTCAATGACGGGCGGTCCCTCCTGAAATGACATCACAAAATCGTCCATCCCATCACAAGGCTGTTCTTGACATGGAAGGTGAATAAAACCTGGTGTGCCAGGGATCACTTTGGAGATTGCCTGTATGCTAGGACATTTTATGCGGAGGGATCCGCGAATTATTCAATGGCCTTGCGTATTTCATATTCAATATATTATGAACAACCGCATCCCGAAGCAGCTGTTCTTCGGAGAGCTCGCCACAGGCAAGCGCTGTCATGGTTGTCCACGAAAGCGATTCAAAGACAACCTGAAAGTCTCCCCGAAGTCACTAGACATAGACCACACGTCCTGGGAGTCAGCGGCGCTAGATCGTTCCACCTGGCGCGGACTGATCACCAGGGGCGCCAAGTCAGCCGAAAAGAAACGGACAGCAGAGGCTGAAAAAAAGCGACGCCACCGAAAAGAGCGAGCGGCTAGCACATCCACTGCAGCCACCCCCCAGGCCTGCCCAGTGTGTGGGAAACACTTCCGTGCCCGGATTGGACTCACCAGCCATCTCCGGACACACCCAGTCCCAACCCCGTCATAGAAGGATGTCAGTGGTCCTCATCGCCTGCGATGGACGAACAACATTATGAAATTGTAACTTCTAAATACATTTTTTGGGTTGGAAAAAAATCCTGGGATATTTTACCCGCCTGGGGATTTTTAAAGGGCGATTCGAATACTTTTGAAAATCTTCACCAAATCTTTCAATCGAAGAGACCTACAACATCAACAGTAGATAAAAATATACGTGTAAAAAGTAGTTGTAGTAACCACGTTGCTTTGCGGATCTGAGTCCTGGGTTACGTATCGCCTCCATATCCTTCTCCTGGGATGCTTCCACCAACGCCACCTTCACGCTATCTTCAACATCCGCTGGACCGACTACATCTCAAATGTCCGGGCTCTCGACATGGCAGGTACAATCAAGATCAAGAACCCAACTCGCGCTGGACACGTCCCAAGAATGGGAGACCACAGAGTCTCGAAAAATGTGCTCTACGGAGAACTATCTCCTGGCTACCACACCAGGAGTGCTGCCCAAAAGCACTGCAAGGACTAAACTATTAAAATTAGGTTAAAATGTCAAGAGAGACACAAACACAGTAACTGGTGTGTGCAGTTTTAGAAATAACTGGTGTGTAGAACTTTAGAAGCCAAAAAAACAACAACAACAAAAAAACACGCAGATCGAAAGCAGCATACCTTTTGTATAACCTTTTGCAGTCTGCAGAATCGACGCTTTTGTTGTTGGTTTTGTACGCATTTCGTACTATAGGCCCATTGCGCATAATTATCCGCCATCTTTGAGGTATGGACCGATGCATTACCATGGCGATTGTAGTATTGATTCAGATTCGTTAGCTGATTTGCACAGCGAGCACTTCAGGCGTCGCGAACCAATCGGCGGAGAGCTAAAAGTACTTTACTACATTAAACAATGCCACGTGTGTACATGCACATGGGGAGACGTTCGGTCAAGTCTTTCACTTCCTTTCCCTTGTTTACACGGATGGTAGGGAATCTGACCAGTTTGGATTCATCCTCTCCAGTCCTGTCATAATAATCAACTACAATGCAACCAGCAGCAATTTAAACGTTTAGACATATATCTCGAAGTTACGCCCATCAGCTGATCCACCGGCCATCTTGGGTGTCGGAAGAACAAAACAAAAACACTCAGTAACGACATTCGCAATGGGCCTATACAGTGCTAACGTTTTATTGTTATTGTTATTTTCTATTTTTTTTTCTCCACATTATGTAGCCTTACTCTGACAACTTGTTATCTACACAATTTGTAGATTGCTGTGTCAATGCTTTCTATTTAGATCTATACACATTTTGTTGTCAATATTTTCTTAGTTTAAGCTTATTTGTTTGTCATGTTTTGTGCTAGTAGCAGATATTTTTGTTGCTGTTTTTGCTCCATACAGTTTATAGTGCTGTGTTAACCTTTTTTTTGTGTTCTATGTGCATGTTATACACCCAGGGTCAATGGTTTTTCTCCTAAATTGTTTTTGTTCTAGTTCTACATATTTTGTAGCTGTACAGGGTTAACGTTTCTTTAAATAATCATTATTCCAAAGCTTCTATAGCATATTACTATAGCAGGTTTGTGTGTGTGTGTGTGTGTGTGTATGTGAATGTGTGTGTGTGGTTTTTTTTTTTTTTTTTGCTATTGTTTTGTTCCATACATACTGTAGTGTACAGTGTCAACGTCTTTTGTTTTTATTTGTCTTTCTTTTGATTCTACATATTTTGTAGCAATGTCAACATTTTAGTCTACATATTTTGTAGCAATGTCAACACTTTTGTCTACATATTTTGTAGCAATGTCAACATTCTGTCTACATATTTTGTAGCAATGTCAACATTTTTTTCTACATATTTTGTAGCAATGTCAAAATAAAATTTTCTACATATTTTGTAGCAATGACAACATTTTTTTTCTACATATCTTGTAGCAATGTCAACATTTTTTTTCTACATATCTTGTAGCAATGTCAACATTTTTTCTACACATTTTGTAGCAATGTCAACATTTTTTTCCTACATATCTTGTAGCAATGTCAACATTTTTTCTACACATTTTGTAGCAATGTCAACATTTTTTTCCTACATATTTTGTAGCAACGTCAACACTTCTTTCTACACATCTTGTAGCAAGGTCAACATGTTTTAGAAGGTCAACATTTTTTCTACACATTTAGTAGCAATGTCAACGTTTTTTTCTAACACATTTCGTAGCATAGCGTCAAAATCGCTCTCTTCTCTATTTGCAGGACGAAGCAACGAGCACCGTAGCCGGATCCCCGTATATACACGGGATTAACATTATCGATGGATAACTACCTTGCCAGCTGTGGGACTCGGTGACACGCTTGCTGGACCTGTTTTTTCGTTTCGTTTAAAGTTTGATGAAGTTTTATAAGAAACTTTTTTAGGGACTTCCGATTAAGGGAAGTCAGTAAGGAAACTCGCGACAGCTGATAAAATCAGTCAGAATTGCACACTCGTTTTGTTCAAACGATGGCTGTTAAACGTAATATATTTCAAATCTTTGACGAAAGCGATAGTGACATTGATACATAAAATTCAGATAATGATCCTGCATTCATTTCAAGAGCTAGAGAGGACAATAGTAGCAATGAAGAGATAGTAAATGGGTCTATACCTGGTGCAAGACATGGCAAAGGAAAAGCTAGTAGAACAGGCCCAAAACCTAGATCCTAGTAATAGTAGTACTGTACTAGCGGTAGTAGTAAATGTAAATCATTCATACACACTAAAACAACGCAAATAAGTACAAAGCACTCTTTTGTTGTTTTTTTTTCAAACACGTTTGCTGAATTTTTTTTTTTTTTGCTTGACCTTGAATATTGTCCATGTTCAAATATTCATAAAATGAAAACTGTCAGATCAGTTGAAGTTCTGTTTGTTTTAACTGATATGACAATTATTAGTTTGTTTTGTGACTTTGCTCGATTAGGTTTATTTTGGTGAATTTTTTACTAAACCCCAAAAACGCCAAGCTGCGGTGGTTGTTGGGCCAAAAATTGTTCTGAAAGCTCAAGTGAGTTAAAGTGCATTTGATAATAAATGCATTCTGTTTTATACTGAATAATCATTGACAAGGCTTGGGTAAACTTAACATGATAATTTGTGTTTAGTCTGTCTTATTGTGAAATGTAACTTTTTGAGTTTGAGTAAGGTTTTTTGGTGTTTGGGTGGGGGAGGTGATGAGAAGAAAGGCGATAAAGAAATATTTGAAGCCTGTAAGGAGGCGATTGCCCGAGAAAGGTTGGGAACCAAATGAAGATTAGGTCCTAGCTGTACGAAAAATGTAAGTCGAATACAAATACTAATTAGGTATGATATCCACCATAGGCGTACAGTGAAGTAAAAAATAAAACCGCATAGCAAGTCGTTCCAACTCGAATACATGGACATTTTGCCGGAGCAGTTGGCCCGTTTTCTTAATCCATTGCCGGCTTCAAGTATGATTACAGGCTTCACGGAATTCCATGACCTCACGACCTTCACCGACAACAAGGAAACCTGTGGGCTACATTTAGAACTGAGTAGGGTAATCCCATGCGTTCCAATCAAGTGCGTGTTGGCATTGTATCGTCTGTGGCACTGTGAGAACCACGGGTGAAATAAAATCTGATCTACCTTTTGTTGGTGAAAGGTGGCAGCCTCGGAGGAACAACAGTCGAATAAAAGGAAAAGATTGAAGCGAATGTCAGAATGGAATTTTTTATCAGTATGGTTTATAATCATTTTTATAATTTTTTTTTATTTTTGCCCGGGAAAAAAAAGTACATTGGAGGCAGAACTGAGTACTTGGGGAAACTTTATGACCTGGAAGCCAACAGTACATTCAACATGTTTGCGAAGTAGAAAATAAAGATTTAATGTTGACTCTGACAGGGATTTCACATACCAGGTTCTGAATCCAAATGCTGTTGTAATGTAGGTCTATGATTGTAGTAATCGAGCAACAATAAACAAACAAACAAAAGTGCATTTATCGAAGCCCTTCGGTCATTTTTTTTCTTATTCTTTGTTTTTTAAAAAAAATTCCCTAATTTAGCACAGTTATTTACGTATTTCTTTTTGTATTTGTAAATATCATAGTGTTTTAAGATTTATGTTTTTATTATCATTAGTATGGATTTTTGTTTCTAAATTTATTCGTTCACTCATTTTTTAATTCACGTATTCTTCCCCAACCATTTAATTTGCTTTCTCTATCCATTCACTTCATCAAATTTCACACAATCAGCAAATTAGTTCTCTTTATTTTTTCTTCATTCCCCAACCTGTAGAATTATAATATGCGTCGTTCTGTTTTTTTTCTTTTTTTATGTGTATATGCATGAAGAAGATCCCGTAGACGGAAAGCTTACGTTGTTTTTTTTTTTTTTTAATTCATCCTGGTCTGAAACTTATTTAGCGTCCAGTTTTTTCCGTATCTGTTCACTCCCTCAGCAAATACCCTCCTCAACACGTTTTATTGTGGTGCCCCAACATAATGTCGCACCTAGTCCTACCCAAGACAGTATCTTACTAGCGCCCACCGCCATTCTATGATCGTCGATGTAGGCCCATGTTTGTATTATAATTATAGTACCATGACCCTGTCCATGTGAAATATGGGTCATTCTTTGATTACTGCGGTATTTTGATCAGTCGGCTGGTATATTATTTCAGTATTTTCCCAGCATTATTAAAGTGTTATCGACATCGCCCCTTTTCCCATAATAGTGTTGGAGTACAGACGGGAGTGAAAATTCAAGAGCCTTGCCGCAACAGGGCACAACATGCGTTGGCCCGTGAACCGCGAAGAGATAACGACAGCAACCACGCAGAACGATAACATAATAATATTATGGCCTTGGTGAAGCTGGCAACGGTTAGGAAAATGGGCCAACTGCCTTGACGCATTCCGGTTCTGTGGAGCCCGGATATAGACGAAGGTGTGTTTCATGTGAAACATTATAGGGAAGGGTGGGGCGTTTTCTCGGTTGCATGCTTATTTAGTGCCCAGAAAAACAGGATTGAAAAATCTTCTAGCTATAGTTTTTGGGGGGACGATACAAACTTTTTTCTTTCCATATTTTAGTCTGCCTCTTGTATTTAAAAAGAGCTATTCTACAAATACGTACTTTTCATCACAAAAACGGATTCGCATACTTGGAAATCTAGGTACGTACTTACGGCCGTATGCATGTACTTGGTGTAAAGCCACACTTTTTGCACCATTCTAAGTATTGCGTACCGCCACCAAGGTGTAAACTCAAATTTAGTCGGTATACATGAAATGAAGTTACGCCTAGCCCTCCTCGCTACTTCCACAGGCATTCTCCATTGTGTGTTTAAATATCAAGCGGATTCGGCGTACAATTTGTAAGCATTACTAAAAAGAAAAAAAACCATCGTATCCCTAAAAGCTGTGGGTACATGAAACTTCAGTCATCAATTTTTAAAAAGTTGACGCAAAGGGAGTTAGAACCTTGTCATTCTAAGGAGAGATTTGTTGCATGGGTTAGTTGCCTTTGTATTGGTCATGGAAAGACTATCGCCACGCAGTCTCGCACCTCGAGCAGGACACGAAACATAATGTTCACATCTCACTGCCGCAGTATTGTTGTATTTTATTTCCCCCCCCCCCCTTTTTTTTTTACTGGGATAAGACAATAAACTGGCATAAAAAATGTACGCCAACGTCTCTCATATCTGGGAGACGATTTTAAAGTGCAAAGAAAACTTATTCTAAGACTTTGTGAAGTTTAACTACAGAATAGTAGTTAAAATGGGAGTTCTCAAAATGCGTTGATGTGGCAAGGAATAAGGCAGTGCTGGGGCGGCGACCTGGCATCTATAAAATCTATCATTTCTACCAGCGCTATTCATCATCTACCCTAATGGTTGATGGCGTACACATAAGCAAACCAAGAGTACTTTGAACCAGTGACAATTATTACACAGCTGTGTTTAACAGTTAAAAAAAAACAAAACAATTAAGTGATTTATTCTCTAAACCAGTACAATTAGTACAGAGTACACAGAAAAGTTCTGTCACATGCCGGCAGCAGTAGGTGAAACAGAACATCCATTGTCAGGTGTACTTACAAGTAATTTTAAAAAGTGTGAGGTATGAAAGCCATCCTGAGACATGGGACACAAAGAGTGGACAAAGGACAATCTTCAAATAAGCACAAAGGCAAAAAAATCTATGGATTCTTAATTTGTTTATTAAGTACTTTCATATTTAAAAGCTGACGGAGAAAGCGCACCGATGGCTGTCACTATTGTTTTCATTATCAGTGACAACCTAAAGTGGTACAATTCACCACAAAAGCACCTAGATGCATATGCCCACCTTTGTATTGCCTTTTCTGGGGGGGGGAGGGGGGGGGCAAAATCCTAAATGTTTTTAGAATAATTAAATTATTGCATTACCTTTCGCTATCAAGTTTTCTCGTAGTTTTCTTCAACCAAAATGCAAACCCCAAAAGCCACAACCATGAACTTATTTCAATTTTTATTACTTTTGAGATATTTGTTATCATCAACCCAAGGGTGTCCCAGGTTTTAGGAATGGTTCATAAAGATAAAGGTAAAGTGTCTGGGATACGCTGCTTCACAAAATATAACAATACTTTTGTGTTCAGACAAATTGCAGTTCCACTTGTATTTGCCACTAGTTTTCATTTGCAAGAGCTTTCACTGCACACGTTTGTCGGATGGAAAAGAAATGCAGTTTTGTGCACTCTGACAACTAAAAAAAAAAAATCAGAGTGACAAGGTGAATATGCTAGTGTGAATGAGTCAATGTGACGTAATAAGTTAGGCTGAAAACCCAGATATTATATGAGACACCGAGAGGAAACTGAAATGTCAATGTAATGTAATAAGTTAGGCTGAAAACCCAGATATTATATGATACACCGAGAGGAAACTGAAACGACATCGAGATGAAACGAATGGCATCAGTGCAAAATCTCAGTGATAAACACGAAACAACGAGGCCGCGAGCGAATTACGAAACGACAAAGATACCAGCACCGATAGGGAACAGTATTTCACGACAGTGTAAGATTATGTGGGTTTTTAACATTTACACTTTCGTTCCTTGAAATAAAAATTTCCACGAAAGCAATGAGAAACCAGAAAGATGAAAACATACATGAAGTACAGAAAGAAAAAAAACAACAACTCCAAACAAACTTATATAGCATCCACAAAACATGATGATCAAATGGGCCCATTTGGGGCATACACATTTCTGGATGAAAATAGCAACAACTTTTATTTCAAGTGAAAACATTGCAGTGCGTCAAGCGTGTACGCTCGATCATCTCATTTCTTTTTTACCCCTTTCTCCGCATTCTCCTTTGTGTCCTCTACATACGCTTGGCTTTAATCCCCACCCCCCAATTGTACAAGCACACAGCCACTGAACTGTTGAATGACCGTGATAAAGCCTGGTTATTTGAATCTTTAAATGGTATTTCGCACCGAGTTGCATGATTTTTGTGTTTGGTTTATATTTACGATCCTAAAGCTATTTTCGTTGTTGAAAAAACAAAAACAAACTCCCCTCTCCCCCAACAATGATTTTCTGTTTGTAGTACAAGGAACGGATGCAGCGTAAAGACATCTCAAAAACAGCAGGAAATGGAGAAGGCTCGTAAAAGAAATGTGTAACTCAGTTCAGCCAAAAAGTGGAGATAGAATCTTGTCATTCCAAGGGGACGAAAAGTGTGCGAGGGATGATCTGCGTTTGCAAGCATTACATAGCTGTCCACAGAACACCAAACACGAAAAATAAATGACCGGCTTGTTAACAGTGCACGAACATGGCTTTTATGAACAGGAACAGCCAACTGTTGATGCATTTGATGAAGGATACTTTGTATTTTTGTTTATAACAGCAGAATAATCTGTAAATAAAGTGTCATTAAAAAAAGCTTTGAAAACCTTAATATGATTTATGTCTAGTCTCTGCTAAATCTATATGAATCAATTTCTTAAGAAATACTAATATATTTATTTCTGACGTAAAATCATGATAAATCTCTGTGATGAATGACAAAAATAAATGACTATAAGGTCACAAAAAGACGAAACATTCTAGTTATGGGCACATGCTTTTATTTGTTCCAAAGTCTGTGATGATATATATCAAATACATCAGAATGATTGCCAATGCATCTGACAGTACTTTGAAAATATTGACACTAGAATTCATTTTTTTGCCAAGTTTCTCTTTTATAACAATTACATTTTCAAGAATAAAAAAAAAAAAGACATCTACAAGTAGAAATCAATGCGAAAACATCTTTAAAAAGTACTTTACAAGAACAACTCTTTGGCCAGCGGTGGTTGTAGCATTGTATGTTCTCACTCTTCAAAAGTTTCAATAGTTTGGAAATTTCGTAAACTAATTTCGTGGCTGAAAAAGCGTTTCTTGAATCACGCATTGAAATCTTAAATTAATGCCACTGTCTCCTTCAATTAAAAAATACAAGGAGCGTGGAATCAATCTTCATCTGTCCGTAGATAAAGTTCAGCTGGATACATTATAATTATATAGACTCTCAAAGAAAGGTTGCTACCGGTGTTGAGATTTCACATACATCACTGGAAATAATTACAAAATACCACTGTATTTTTAAAACTACAACAGAATATCTATGGTCTTTTAGCAAGGTTTGAAAGATAGTAAAAAATGTGGCTAAAAGAAAAGGCTGTATGTTACAAAGCCTAGCGGAAATAATAATAATAATAGTAATACGTCTTTGCAACCCACATTCTTTTCTTTTTCTGACACTTTTGATTACGACATAATACAATCAGTTTAAGCCATACACACTTTCCGCCTTACAGATATTTCAGAATTTTAATTGCAATTTTTTCCAAAGTTAATGTGGGATTTCTATACTTGAAACAAGCAAGATGACCTACTTAATCACTATATATACATGCTATTTTCATATTCTGCGCAGTGAGGTCTGATAATGAAAAAAAAATAAAAAAATTAAGACTATTCTGAACAACTGACTTTTTTTTTTTTTTTTAACTTTTTGCTAATTTACCGCCACACAATATTTCATTCCCCCTCAATGCGATAGGATGCGATAGGAAAAAAGCGCCCCCGTTCCCCCTCAATGCGATAGGATGCGATATCAGTAGACAGGATGTGTACGAATGCGCTTAGCAACGAAACCTCTCCCTCGTGACCTTTGCACTTGGCCGGAAGTTACCTTTGGACTGTTTCTAGTTTTTTTTGTTGAAAACCGGAAAGTGATAGCTCTTATATCTCAGGAGTTATAAAATAAAATAGAAGAGCGTCTGTTTCCACTGTGAACTCACAAAGAATGGCTTTCAACTTCATTTACTTGTTCAAATTAATTTTTAAAAAAAATTATCACTTGTAATTTGGAATTACCTCCCTTTGCTGAGGACTGGCAGTGAAAATAGGAGTGGAGTGTTGAGGGGGAATGAGATATTTGACGTAGATGCCGTCTACATGAAAAAAGTGATATTTCCTGCGTGAGCAGCTGGTTAAAATATCACCAAAGACACCATACCTCATATAATTCTAATAAACTGTAGAGGCATAAGGATTTTATCCTGATCAACATACTTATACCAAAACGCCATTGACTTCCAACTTTGTGACATGCATATTGTATCCGACCAACCAACCAGGCTAAATACCTAACCAATCTACTGACCGATCTGCTTACCTGCCTGCCTGCCTAGGACATTCCACCCTGATTGCCAACCTAAATTACTCACCAATCTACCTGCGTACATACCTATTTACCTCCCCACCCATCTAACTACCCACCTAACTATTTACCTACCTATCTGTCCATTTACGTATCTTCCCACCTACACACCTATCGACATACTACTTACCTAACTACTACCTACCTACCTACCTGCCTACCTACCTACCGACCTACCTATCTACCTACCAACTTACCTATCCACCTACCTACCTATCAATCTTTTCGTCTACCTATCTACATACCTATCTATCTAACTACCTAAATTATCTACATATACATTTACCTACGTAGCTGTTCTAGCAAACCGCTCACCTACTGCTAATCTATCTATCTGTCTATTTACCTACCTTCCTACCTACCCACCTATCTATCTACTACTTACCTATTTGCTATCTACCTAACTACCTACCTACTTACCTAGTTACCTACCTATCTATTCACCTCCCGACCTACCTACCAACCTACCTATCCATCTATCTACCTATTAATCTTTCTGTCTACCTACCTATTTACCTACATGTTTACCTACCTATCAATCTAACTACCTAAATTACTTACACAAACTACTTTCCTGTCTATTTACCTACCTACCTACTTACCTACCTACCCACCTATCTACTTACTTCTTATTGATAAAATCCCAGTGTTAATGCTACTCACCCTTTCCCGTTTTTGATATACGATTATGGAGTAGTCTCTTCCCATATTCTTGCATTTGAATGAGAAAACAAAATTTTGTTAAGACTAAGTGATTTAGGAAACCGTGCCAAAGTTTTATACACGGAACTACCAAGGGGCGAAGATATCTTTCTTGAAAAAAAGTAGTTCAAATATTTCCATGGGGGCTAGAACATCACAGCCACCAAAGCAATTTCATAATTAAACTTAAGTGTAGAGATAAAGTATTTTAACAATAACAATGTGTTCGATAAAATGCAGTTCTTTGTTTGACGTGCATGAGAAAGAGTTTTCCACTGCTTTCATCTCCAGGCACGAGCGGAGTTACAACCCAGAATCTCGGACAGTGTCAAAATGATCTGGAAAACAGCATAAATAACGGAGCAACATGTGATGTTATCCAGCAGTTCTTCAAATGTTCGATCAGACAGCAGGTTGCCAGCAGCAGAAGCCAAAATATCCCGATTTCTTATGTTCAGAATGTTTTAGAGATACAGTATCAGAATGTTTCACAATCATACCGTTCAGCATATGATCTGTTTTGCGACTGGAACATTCCAGAATTAATACACGAAATCCTTGGGGAATGGACGACCCAGAGCCTGATTTGCACAACTGAAGGTACGCCTATCTATAAAACCATAGAATCCATACCATACCTCATATAATTCTTGCAAACTGTAGAGGCATAAGGATTTTATCCTGATCAACATACTTATACCAAAACGCCATTGACTTCCAACTTTGTGACATGCATATTGTATCCTACCAACCAACCAGGCTAAATACCTAACCAATCTACTGACCGATCTGCTTACCTACCAGCCTACCTTCACATTATTTCTCGATGAAGTAACAAGAAAGATATCAGTCTAAATAATGTCAGTTTAAGTATGAATTTATTTAGTACAACGGTCGACTTTTCATTCGAACATGGTATTTCCGCCAAGCATTAGTTTCTAAAGGACCCACCTAAGCTTTTGCAAAAACCAATCCTGAATGATACGTTTTTGTCCAAACTCTGTTGGCAGTTACAAGTACTGAAGAAATTCTTTCCCAGTCTTCATGCTATGCGCATTAAAGATTCATTATATCGACGTCTTGCGTGGTTAGCCAGAGTCCAGAGAATGTCCATAAGAAAAGAGGCAAATTCCGCTGTGGCTACTTTTCTCTTGCGAATTCAGTTCTCGTCTTCCCCAAATGCTCAGTGTGAAAACTCAACTTTAAATTGGGCAAGTTCTAATATTTGTTAATAGTTTAGCCTTAAAGAATATACAACAGTCTGTGACATTTGAGAGGGAGAGAAAGAAGAAAGACGGGGGAAGGAGAAAGAAAGTGAGAGAGAGAGAGAGAGAGAGAGAGAGAGAGAGAGAGAGAGAGAGAGAGAGAGAGAGAGAGAAAGAGAGAGAGAGAGAGAGAGGGAACGTTTGTCTTTGAAGAGGAACTTTAGTTGTGGTTGTTGTTTCTTTCCCTCGAACTGGCAAACGCCGAGACCAGCTTGAAACATTATCCTCTTCACTCATTATGGCTGGGGTCTCGGGCAGTTACATGACGTTTTCTTCATTTTTGGGTTTATTATTGCTATTTAAAGTTATTGCAGCACCGGCAGCGAAGACATTCTGTCATCCTTACAAGCGTGTCAGGCTAACCTAACGTTCGAATAAATTGAATGTGCCAGTTGGAACATACTTGGCCTTGACGATTGATAATAGTTTTATCATACTAAAATTGACAATTGCATATATTATTTATGTACTTTCAACTGGCTCCATTCTTTTTAGATTGGACATGTTTATTTTCTGACATTTTATTCCAATTTTTCGGACAATGAACTGGAACTATTTAATATGGCGTAGTCTTTTAGTTTGTATGTTGAGAGGAATTTTGCACCAAACTAGGAAGTTTTATATTGCGGAGATCAAGACGTCAGCATTAGAGTTGCGCAGTCATTGTATGTGTATGTGTGTGTGTGTGTGCGCGCGCGTGTGGACCTGTGTGTGTGTATCTGTGTGTGTGTGTGTGTGTGGAGAAATAAGGAGAGGGGAGGTAAGAATTGCATGCAAGAACGACCGTTGGCTTTGCCCCAAACATCAAATATACAAATTATTGACCAGAAACTTGGACCCCTGCGTTTACTGATACCATCTTGGCGTTATAGAAAACCTGGCATGAAAGTGGAGCAAGTACAGCTGTTGATGGCATAAAGGTTATTTTCTCAGTTTGGGAACGAACGAATGAGGATAATAAAATGTATAATAGTGCACCAAATCACCAGTTTGTGGTGTAATGAATCAGTGTTAAAGCAGGGTATTATCAAGGAAAAAGTATATTTTCTTCCAAAAACAAATTACTTTGTGTTGGTTGGTAGCCGTTTTCGTTACATGCCTTCTTATCGGGTTTAATGTTCAGCTAATAATCACTACGATTATTATAGTTATTATTATTATTACTATGCTCTTGAAAACACAAGTTAGAAAATTTTGGAAGGCATGTAAAATGTTTCCGCTAGAAGAAATGGTAGACTGTTGCCAGTCGTTCTGGTCATAATATCAAGCTGGTTGTGCTCAGGGGGTGCGGGCGGGCGGTGAAGGAGGGGGGATGTATTTTTCAACATGTCTGCAAATTTTAGGCTCTTTGACGTTAACTCCGGTAAACAACCGGGTACCCCAGAAGAATGTAAACAAACAAGAGATATAATAGTGCAGGCTTGCCAAGGTCACATCTAGTCATTATAAATTCCAGATTTCCATGCTTAGTGCACAAATACAGACCGCGGCACAGCCAAACAAGTCAAAAATATGCTAGGTCGCTATTCACCTGTGGGAGGGGTTGCGTGCAAAACTAGACGGCCTGCCAGAGAGCTAAAAGTAACTTATTGTAGGCTCTCTGGGCCTGCCTAGGTTTAGCCCTTACATTCAGAACGGCTGGTAACAAAGGCATTTTCTAGAAAAGGACAGGCAAGGAAAACCTCAAAACTAGGACACGAAGGCCAAATGCACGATGCAGTGAACCTCTGAAAGAATAATCTCAACACAACTATAATCTGATTTATCTTCCAGTTAACTTCACCTTGCTCTCTAGATTATTCAAACATGATTGTTATAAGATCTTTGTTTCGTCGGTGGGGGGGGGGGGGGGGAGGGGGCTCACCCGAAGGCCAGTAGCCCTGAACATGATTAGGTTGGCTCGTTTTAGTCAACAAGGGACATAAGAAAATGAGTTTCATGCACAAAATCCATACATGCCGTTATTTATCTCATGCACAGCCTAACCAAGCTTTACTGTTGTTGTTGTTTGTTGTTCCGCTTCACGTAAAAGTTTTTTTTTTGTTATCAACCTTTCAGAAGAAGTAGAGACAATGAATTATGAATGCCAAAATTCACTTTAGTGGTTGCCATTTCGTCATTGACAGCAAAGTATAGGCATTGTAGATTCTTGATCGTTGAGCAATTTATTTAACTCAGCCAGTGACCTACATGCATCACTAAATTTGTCTTACTTCTCCCATCCAGGAGAATTTGGCCTTGCACTTGAGCCTGACAAATTAGGGCCTACGTGCTCCGGCAGTTTTACGTCAGCCGTTCACACGGCAACTAAGGATTCTAAGGAATGCGGGAGATATATGAATGTCACTATTGACGATCTTTCCAGATCTCTCAAACCTGAAGGCTCATTTAGGTTAGGACATTTGACTGAGTAGGACATTCAGTGATAGGGTGGACCAAAAGTTGTCTTTTTTAAATTATTATTTTATATCAACTATTTCATTCATTTGTATTTCACCTGTACGTTTTGTATTTTTTCAGTGGTGTTTAATTTCAATTTTTATTCATTTGCATTTCAGTTGTAATATAACAGTTAATAAAATAAGGTCAGGTCATTTGGCCCACTTTGCATATTGGACTGAAAATTAAATTACGGAAATACAGGTTGAAAATGTAGAAAAAATAAAACAAGCTATAACTTTCGATTGGCCGTTTTCGTTGGAAAGCTGTGGCCATGATCAAATCTTTCGCCATTTTATTTTTCGGCCCATTTGTTGTTGTTGTCGTTATTATTGTTGCCGTTATTATTGTGATAAATGGCTCAATAAACGCGCAGTTTCTTGCAAATCATGGCTTCAGAGGTCTCAAATTTTGAGTCTAAAGAAGGCTTGAGTACTGAATGAGTTGGACACACACACAAAAACACATACACACACGCAAGCGCATGCGCAGAACATCGTCATCGATGTCATGTCAGGCATGTTTTCGCTGCGAGGTGAAAGTCATGTCGGTCAAGTATGTTTGCGTTGGCTTTGACTCAAACTTGAACTTTCCTTGAATTAACTAACTAGACAGATTTGTTTCAGTGCTGCTAATGCGCGGGGTGTCCATTAAGCCCACAGCGTACAAAAGTAAGACAATATAATTATAAACTTGACTCAGTGCTCTACGAGTCAGATTTTATTTATAATATATTAATATTCTTTATTACACATAAGAGTGACGTTGGAGGGTGTCGTGCCTTATTAGATCTAGGTACATTTATAGTTTCACAGTCAAAATTGGGCAAAAAGAAAAGGTTGTATGTTGCAATGCCCCGCGTGTGAAATAAAACCCAAACAACACGCGGGGCATTGCAACATACAACCTTTTCTTTTTGCCCAATTTTGACTTTGCTTATAGCCCTGCTGCGACCCCACAGTTTTTCTGTGGTTTTTATGATATTTCGTGAATTTTATAGTTTCACAATATGGTTAGCTGATAGAAATATTTCTAAAAATGTATAGTTAGTTGATTCATAATTTAGTGTCCCCTGCTAGTAACATGACATTCTAGTCTGCCTTGTGCTTTGAAACTAGAAGGTGCCCCCCCCCCCCCAACCGTACTTGCTCCACTTTCATGACAGGATTTCCGCAACACCAAGCTTGCGTCAGTAAACTCAAGGGTTCAGGTTTCACGTCGATAATTTTTGATGTTTGGGGCGAAGCCAACGGTCGTTCTGGCATGCAATACTTACCTCCCCTCTCCTTAGTTCTTCGCACACACACACACACACACACATAGACCTACACGCCCACAGGCACACACACACGCATACATACACATACATACGCACATACAATGATTGCACAGCTCTCTCGCTGACGTCTGGAGCTCCGAAATACAAAAAAAGAAAAAAGCTTCGTGGAGCTCCGAAATACAAAAAAAAAAAAAAAAGCTTCGTAGTTTGGTTCTTAACATTCAAAATAAACGAATACGCCACTTTAAATAGTTCGAGTTTGACACGAGGCGGGGTGTGAACTATTCAATTCAGAGCACTCGACGGCAAGAGACCCGCCTCGCAACACTCGAGAAACACCTGAATAATAAACAAAAGTATTTACTTTTGGCAAGCCTGCAGGGCCGTATAATAATTTACAAGCACATAATGATATGAAAACCATATAGGGTTGTAGTACTATCTCTAAAACAAATTATGGTATTCCTCTCATGGACAGGACATGTATCACAATTTACAATAAATGGCAGAGCGTGCATTGCTTACTTAAGCCACATTATCAATTACAACAATAAATCGATACAGCAACAGCAAATAACCCTAATGGCTCTGCGTGAGGGTCAGCTCGTCTTCGCTTATCCAAGGTAGCTCACGGCTCGAGGACTAGCTTCTTGTTTAGGCACGACAGAATTACATAGTCGTCCGCCCTCTACTGGACAGATAGCGCTTATGACTTTGTTGATTACATGACCTAGGATACAAACATAAAGGCCGCCTAGTAAGTCGGCGCCTATAGGTCGGAGCTTTCGGTTACCACCGAGAGCGCCTATGCAACTCATAAAGGCCGCCTACAATTTCGGTGCATTGCACCTGGTAGGTTTTATTTGTACTTTTTTTTCTGCTCACACTACACACTGCACCACGTGGAATTGTGCAGAGTGAAACTGAGCTGACCAGATGCTCGCTTTAAACAGTCATTTTGAATCATCATGTCTTTAAAATGATTAAAATAAAAAAAAAATGTTCTCTTTCAAAATAAATAAATTCTGCTCGATGACTTTGTTAATTTAAGGCCGCTAAATCTAAATCTTCAATAAAATTTCCTCTATCGTCCCGTCAAGATGTGGTTTGGTCAGTAGAAAATCGCCCCGCTCACCGTAAATGAGTATGGCCCATCACACCTTCCGTGTCATCGGATGGGTGTCTTTCGGAGCAATAGGAATGTATTTTGTATTCCGATACAAAAAAGTCTGCATCTACGGCGCCGAAACGGACCGAATGTAGGTGGGCTCTGTGTGCAGTTGTTGAAATTATATAGTGCAATTCTTCTCACCTAAAGCGCCTAGTGGCTCGGTGGCAGATTTCGGTGGCCTTTACGTGGGTACCCCTAGGCTGTGGTCTCTCTCTCTCTCTGACTGACTCCACTGCCAATCGTCAGTATTTCGCTTTTGTCTTTACTCTATGGCCACTCTCAGGCGGGGCACGGCCGAGCCTCTCCGTGAAGGATATTTCCTTGCAAGTTCACATGAGACTGGGGCTCAATGTGAGCTCGGCTTTCTTTTATTTGCTAGCAAAATGGACGGTCATGGCAAAACTGCGCATGAAAAGAGGTGAAGTATAACTCAACTTTGCACGCCTTAATCAACAAACAACATCTTCGCGAATGTTTTAGTCTCATACTCTGCATGCACTATTCACGGTCACTATCTAACAATAACACATGTAATGTTGTGAGCATTGTTAGCATACATGACACCACAGTGGATCCATGACAGAGTTCATTGTCGGAAAAAGGAATAAAATGTTAGAAAACAAACATGCCCAGTCTAAAAAAAAAATGGAGCCAATCGAAAGGACATAATTATGCAATTGTCAATTTTAACATGATAAAACCATTATGAACCGTCAAGGCCAAGTATGTTCCAACTGGCACATTCAATGATTCAAACGTTACGTTCGTCTAACACTGTTGTAAGGATCACAGAACAAGACTGAATGACTGCGCTGCGGGTTCTGCGATAACTTTAAATAACAATAATAAACCTATAAATAAAGAAGATGTCATGTGACTTGCCCAGACACCCGCCATGAGTGAAGAGGGACAATATTTGAAGCTGATCTCGGCGTTGCCAGTTCGAGGGAAACAAACAACAACAACAAAAGTTCCGCTTCAAAGACAAACGTTCTCTCTCTCTCTCTTTCACTTTCTTCCTCTCTCTTTCCCCCATCTCTCTCCTTCTCTCTCTCTCCCCGCCCCTCTCTCTCTAAAATGTGACAGACTGTTCTATAGTCCTTAAGGCTAAACTATTAACAAATTTTATAGGTAGCATCAGTTACCACTGCATTTTGCGGTGCCCATTGACGGTAAGTCGATCGCCAATGGCTACCCCAACCCCTTTTCGCCTGATTAGTCAATCTGAATACCCCCCCCCCCCCCCATTGGTACAAACTGACTAGACTCTCACGATCCCAGGTCCATCTGAGCATTCCAATGCGCACTTGAATTGACAATGGGCACCGTATTCCGCGGTGGCAATTGACACTCTCTAACAAATATTAGAACTTGTCCAATTTAAAGTTGAGTTTTCACCCTGAACGTTTGAGGAAGTCGAGAACTGAATTCCCAAGAGAAAAGTTGCCACAGAACAATTTGCGTCTTTTCTTATAGACATTCTCTGTACTCATTCCTGACCACGTAAGACGTCAGTTTAACGAATCTTTAATGCGCATCGCATAAAGATTGCGAAAGAATGTCATAAGTACTTTTAACTGCCAACAGAGTTTGGACAAAAACGTATCATTCAGGATTGGTTTTTGCAAAAGCTTAGGTGGGTCCTTTAGAAATTAATGCTTTGCAGAAATACCATGTTCGAATGAAAAGCCGACTGTTGTATTAAATAAATTCATACTTAAACTGACATTATTTAGATTGTTACTTCATCGAGAAATAATGTGAAGTTCATACTATCTCTGCATGTCGTCATAAATTTCCCACTTTAAAATGTCGAGTTAACCTTCTATAATTCAGGAGATCTACTCCGAGGTGATTCCCTTTTGAATTTATGCGACACAAACAAACCAGTGGCCGTATGCATGAACTTGGTGTAAATCAGGTCGGTTTGTACCATGGCACAGGCTTAGTGGTGCTTCCAGCCACCTCGGTGTGAACTCAAATTTAATCGTTATGCATGAGCTAAAGTTGCACCAACCCCAAACTACTCATCAGTTGCCGCTTACTGCTACAACAAAAATTGACATTGCGCCTGCACAGAATTTGCACCAGCCAATCAATGCCACGAGAAGGCAATGTCGATGAAAACCAAATAACAGATCGAGCGTAAGTAAAAATCCATTTTTTCCCCTTGACCCGTGAAAGCGTGGGTTGGAATAAAATGTGAGTTACTTCCTTTCTTTCTTTCTAGCGGCCGCCTCTTTCCAAAGCTTGTTACACATTGCGTAGCTGATTTAGAGAAAGTGTAAAGTCATGAACCGTTTACACGTGGATGTAGGCTTACGCAAAGTTCATGCATACAGGGTGACGTTTTACTCCACTACGTAACCATTTAGTGCGTTACTCAAAGTTCATGCATACGGTCACACTTTTCCAAGGTAGTTACCATCGAGTGGCTAATTTAGTCGTCCTTGGAGAAAGTGTAAAGTTGCGAATCCTTTTACGCCTTGGTGCAGGCTACGCAAAGTTCATGCATACCGGGTAGCGTTTTGTACCAACGCGTAAGGTCTACAGCACAATATAACCAGATACGCTCAGTTCATGCATACGGTAATAGGCCTACGCAAAGCTTATGCATACCAGGTTACGTTTTGCACCGATGCCCAAGGCCTTCACCACCGTGTAGCCAGTTACGCACGGTTCATGAACACGGTCACAGGTGCTTAATAACTAAGATGCATCGGTGCGCAATAATAAATGCAACTTTGATGCCAGCAGTGCGATACATTATGGTGAATCGTTTTAAATAGTCCTCCGTGATTATTGTGCAGCATCAGTTGCTGTTGCTACTAACAAGACGACGGTGGAGCTACTGATATAAAAAATGTTCCACTAATATCACTTAAACGATTCATTCTGGAAGAGAGTGCAGGAATAAGTTGAAAGCCAGACAGTTCCAAGTCGAGAATTTAGGCAGTGTACAGAGATGTCGTCCTACCATATCTCCATATTCATTGTAGCGATGATTTTGGTTCGTAAGTTGACGTTAATTATTATATGCTTTGCTAAGAGAACAGATGTAAATGTTTATGTGGTAAGCCTGAATAGTGTCCAATGTGCAGTATTCTGAAACGGAATGCAAAGGGGACGGGAGAGAGTTTGAGTCTGAGTCTGAGTTTTACAGCGCATCGGCACGATAACGGCCAATTTGCGCCCCTCACGGTCAATTTGGGTACATTTTCTCTATTTATGTTTCGTATTCAGAGCTGCTAAGTTTAATATATAATTAAAGACATTCGTGTAATTTTAACACATTGGTAATATTCTGAAAAATTGTTTTGTATAGATCTGGAAAAAGTTTTGTAAAGGAGTATAAAAGTCATTAGATCAAGTTGGAGATCTTAGCCTCTCTCAGAAAGGACATGTGCGTTGCGGATCCACGTCATAGTTAGATAATACGGGAAAGCGCGCTGATATTGGGCGAGGTCCATGACTCATTACGAGAAAAGTGTATTTGGTATAAGGATAAATTAATAATACGATTTTGATACAATGTCACCGCAACTAAAAAACAATCGGCTGGAGCTTTTCTAAAGCGAATGAAGTTATGAGCACCAAATAAGCTACGTCGATCCAAGCCTGAAGTGAAAGCTGAACACTGAACACAATTCAGTATTTTTCTCATTGTAAAATATGCCATTGGCTATGATCTTCCAGTTGCGCTTTCTCTGCTAGGGGGTGGTGCGAAATCCATACATGGAAAATGCGCCAGGTGTCCTGCCTTATTCCTTTCGTATCTTTGGTACAATGTTGGGAGTACAGCTCTTGTAAGGTTCACAGCTTCTCCCACTGGTCTCCTTTTTGACGCAGGCATAAATATTGACTTCCTGATTTTCTTGTTTCCACCCAAACCAAAGTGACCATGATGGTAGCGGTGTAACTTCATCGCAGTGAGTGCCTCCCTTAGGGTCAATATACATAAAATTTTGCCTTCGTGGACCGTGACTGGCTTGAATCAGATTGGGTCTATGAGCTTGACCTCTGATAACGGAATCGCTTTAATCTTTACCAGCGTCCCCGCTAGGCTATGTACATGTGCCCCCGTGCATATGTTTGCAACCTATGTACAAAAGAAATTATTGTATACACAAGGATAATTACCTAAATAAATATCGCAATTGATAATTGTACTTATTGAAATAATCTCTTAGCGAACTGTTTCTTTCTGTTAACATTTATGTTGCCATGTTGAGAGATTCGTGAAAATAATCTTGAAACATTTTCAAAGGTTACAAGTCATGTGTACAACATTCAGTGCACACATACAATTGTCACAAGGAAAAAAAATGCACAGCATAAAATATCTGCAGTCACTGATTGATTGTGATTGTGATTGTTCATCCTCTGTTGCCGTTGAGCGTCGAGGGGAGATGCAGTTTCTAATGGTAGGCCAACTCTGCCGCTCTTTCAACGGAGATGTTGTTGTTTCTCAGGGTTCCTATGACTCCATCAATTCATCTTTTGCGTGGTCTGCCTCTTGCTTTGTAGCCTGAGAACTTGGTGTTGAAGGCTCTCGAGGCTGGCTGACTAGGTGGCATTCGTGACAGGTGGCCAAACCATTTAAGACGTTGTTTGTCTATGAAATGCAGGCAGGATTCTGTGCCAACAACCGCTCTTACAACTTCATTTCTTTGCGTGTCTCTTCTTGTGATGTTGAGGGTTTTGCGGAGGCATTTCATTTCGCATGCAGTAATCCTGCTTTCATGAGTTTTACTTAATGTCTAGGTCTGGCATTGGTAGCAAGACGTTGGAATAAATATTGAGATGATAAGGTGTCTCTTTGTGTCTATAGAGATGCTTGGATGAGACAGGAGAGGTGCAAGCTGATAGATGACGGTGTTGGCTTTTTGGATTCGGATTTCTATCTCTCTGTCTATGGACCCTTCTTCTGCAAACATGCAACCTAGATATTTCAAATCCTTGACGTGCTTCAATTGCTTGTTGTTCACGTGAATGTTCAGGGGACTGGGATATCGGCTGACGTTCATGACTTCTGTCTTTGATGTGCTTATTCTCATGTCAAATCTTTCGCAGCTGTTGTTGAGTGCGGTCGTGTGGGTTTGGTGGCTTTGTTGATCTGCATGAATAAGACATCGATCGTCTGCAAACAGAAGTTCATTTAGGTCTTCTGGGCTTTGATTGGCTTCATGCGTGATTTTGTCCATATAAATTATGAAAAGGAGGGGAGATAGAACACATCCCTGTCGGACTCCTGATGTTACCGAGAATCAGTTTGTGTTGCCTTCTTTTGTTTTTATTGAGCTTCTGTTGTTGGTATACAGAGGTCTCAAGTTGTCCAGCAGTTGCCCTTTGACCACAGATTATTCTAGTGTTGTCCATAGTTTGTCCCGGTTGACTCTATCGAAGGCTTTCTCTGATCTACAAAGACAATGCCGGCTTCTTTGTTGTACTCGATGGTTTTCTCGCATATCTGTCGTAATGCGAATACCGCATCCGTGCATCCTCTTCCTTTGCGGAATCCGAACTGAGCTTCGCTCAAGTTTCCCTCTACAATAGGTCTTATCCTCCGTTCCATGATCTTCGCGTACGTTTTCCCTGTACGGCTTAGTATGGAGATGCCTCTGTATGTAGTACAGTCACGTTTGTTGCCTTTCTTCTTCCATAGTGGTACAACGATGCTTTTCTGCCGGTCGTCTGGGCATTTCCTTTGTTTCCAGGCTCTCTTTAAAAATTCGCCTCAGCCACTGTACACATGTGTTTCCACAAGCTCATTATTATGGTTCTACTGTGAGGTCATCTGGCCCTGGGGCTTTGTTCTTGGGGCTGGTTTTAAGTGCATATTCAATTTCTCCGGCCAGAATGGGTAGTCCTGTTTGCCCTGCAAATGATGGTTTGAATTCTCGTTGTCCATTATTGCCAACTGGGTTGAGAAGTTCTTGGAAGTGTTCTTCCCACCTTTTCTTTACTGCCTCTTTGCTGAGATGGCCATTTCTTCCGTGCCATTTATGATGCATGTCGGATTGTATGGTCCCTTCCTTATCCGCATGCTGTTCACACTTTTATAGAATTCTCTGGGATTTTCCTTGCAAATTTCATTCACTAACCACTGAAAATTAGAGGGACGTTGATGTGGACTTGGCGCCTATTCGGATGTGGAGCGTATCAGTATTAAACATTTTATCGAGTTAAATGCCATAACTTCAGAGATACGATTTCCGGTCTCTTAGAAAGCATTCTCGATGATGTTAGCAGTTTTAGAATGCTTTCTCTACATTGATTTGATCAAGAAGAAAATTTTATTAAATAAAAAAAGAGCAAACAGTAGAGAAACAAGGAAGAAAAACTACAAAGAGCTTTAAGTTCAACCGTATGATGAATTACTCTATCCCAAACCAATAAGTCGTTTGATTCCATCCACCCATGTGGTTCCAATGCTCCAACGTGATTTGCACCAGATCTTTTCAATAAGATCTACCCTACCGCTCCTCATACAGGTCGGATGTGTGTAAAATTGTGAAGGAGAGGGGTCTTCCTTTCGCCCTGTGCATGTGGAGGATTCATGTTTAGAATTGTAATCCTGAAATGATTGAGAAGTATTTCATTTGTTTCTTTAAAATGTGTCGCCGATTTCCTCTCCGATTCTTTATCCACAAACGCATGTTCCCAATGCATGAGTCCAAGATGCCATCACTTCCAGCAGAGTTCACGGTGCTTACAGTTGCACGCGGTGTACTGTCCATCTGTCCATAACTCACTGAATTTTGCTCTAGAGCTACGCATCACGACAGCTGTGATGACCATTTTTTGTGTTAGTTTTTTTTCGATCTGAAGTGGTGCTCTCTGTCTTTGACCGTTGGAGGAGGAGGCCAACCGCCAGCTGTATTGCATTTCAGCTTTAGTGCTCGTCAGATTTACTCAGCACTGAGCACCTAATCCCTCTTAATTTATGTTTTATCTCTCACAGGTGGGCATATCAGTCTTGGACAAACCGCGACCGATCAACCACCAGGTAATGACTGTAAAAGTGTTTTCATGTCTTCGAACAGTCCATCAAGTTTACAGTTCATAATATGTTCTCCGGTTTTACACTATTAATATTTTTGTTTATAACAAAATAATACGTCAATATTAAAATAATCACAAGAGGGAGAAGGAGAAAGAGAGAGAGAGAGAGAGAGGGAGAGAGAAGACAACCGGTACACATATCATGCACGTATACATAACACATACAACACTATTTACTGTGAGAACGGACCACGCATGACAACAATATCAAATGCTTACAAATCTAATTCTCTGTCTGTATCACTTTTAAGGTACAGTGAAAGTCATCAGTGCCGGCCGCTGTTTCGACGATCGGGAAATCAACGAAGAAAACGACAACGGTCCATCCTGTAGGTCGGAAAGGGAATACTGGAAATGTCAGGCCAGATTCTACATTGCCAACAACGGAACGGATAGCATCTCCGTCGAGGAGTTACAGTCTACTATAAATTTAGAAACGGCGTCACTTGGCTTGTCCTGCAACATCAACGCCCAGACAGTGGTAAATGAAATTCTTCAGGAACAGAGGGATGGCATTGTGTGGGACACAGTGAATACATCCCCTCTAGGTAAATGTTGAATCGTCTTGCCGGAGCATCCTCCCTTTATGGGCATGCTGTCATGTCTGACCATCAGTGTATGCACTTACACAAGAAAATTATTTTATAATCTATCTACCTCTTCTACAGTCTGATTATTTCCTGTTCCCACAAACTTATTCAGCCTGTCACCTATTTAAGCAATCAGCTATCCATCTACTTACCTTATTATTCACCGACCCACAAATCTCCCTAATTTATCTCCCTTGTACCCACCTTACTCAGGGGTGAAATAGATAAAGGTTGATGTATGCGCCAGACCTGTGGCTCGCAGTGCCATAAATTTTGCATCACTCCAGCACAGGAAGCACTGCCCAATGCTCAAGTATTCTACATTCTTACCCCAGGCCATAACTTTGTAACTTACTCATCAAAGCCTTTTCTCTCTGCCCAGAGTTCATCCGGTTGCTGTTGCTGACATGGAATAATTAAGTATAAAAGAAAGCATGTTATATACACTACCACTGTGTAATTAACAAGTCAATTTGAATTTTCTTTTTTGCATTATTTGCTTTCTGAAACTTTACAATACTACAATTTTGCCACTTAGGCCTGGCTTGATTCGAACAGATATTTATTGATTATAACATGTCTTCATACATTACTTCCTGGCCGTTCCCGATGAAAACCAAAATAAGTCTTTCTTTAATCCCTGATCGTCAGAAAGTTTTCAAGCCAAACCCAATGACATTTATACCGATACCGGCAAAAAGAAAGCTGGACGGTCAACTTGTGGGTTCACGCACTACACGTTACCTATTGTATCCGTCGCACTTTATCGCTGAAGTGATGGTAGTGATGAGATTGGTGGGGGTGGGTGCGGTGTTGGATGGGATAAAATTAGTAAACTGATCGACTAGATGATTTAAAACCTGCAAGACACTCTTGGGGTTTTGGCTAGTGTTCATTTAATGTAATATTATGTGACGTTTTGCCAAGTGAGCTGAATATTTTTCACATAGAACAAAACATTTCACGAACATTCAGCCAAACTCAAAGCTGACACATTGGCTTCGGTTTCGTTTTGCTTTCGGCTGTTTTGCTCTATGACGTCAGTCTCGACTTTCCGATAAGTCAAGGAGACGTCAAAATATTCACGGCGCCTTTTAGAGCGCACAATGCTTCCGTTTTCCTCTCTGTTCGTATTCACCGTCGCTGACGTCTTTTGGCAAAATGCCGAAAGTGAGCCGAAAGGGAACCGCAACCAAAGCCACTGTGTTTGGGTTCCAGAAGGGAAAATAATACAGCTTAAGCTATTAATCAAATGTCGAACTTTCTCAGGATGTATTATCATGACCAGGGCATGTGTGTGTACATTTCTTTATAGGTTTTGATAATGCCACCACCTTAGGTGGTTGTTTGGATACTCGTGACACTGAAGTTGCTCGGAATGGAGACCTAAACTGTGAGATAGCCAGGCAGTACACAAAATGTGAATTCAGAGTCGTTGAACTGCACAGATCACAGGTGACACAAGAGGAACTTCAACGACTGGAGAATGAACTAGAGGCTAATCTTGAGAAAGAGGGTCTTATCTGTGATTTGCAAGTGCATGGAATTTACCAAGATTTGCGAAAAGGTGAGAATAGAGGTTGAAATGTACTTCACATTACTAGTTTGGGTTGTTAATTCGACTTCTTTACCGTAAACATTGTAAAGCAGAATTGGTGAGACAATTACATCAAGCTACTGCATTTTATTGAAAAGTTCCACAGCCATATGTTTCGCTCTCCTGCGAATTTCAATTCTTCTTTTTAGATTTTGTCTAATCTTTACAAGTGCCCATGTTCAGTCACCGTAGCAATGACAACAAAATCTTTGCAAGTGTGCTGGGGGCTGTGGTGGGGGGTGGGGGTGGGGGTGCGGAATGCTATGCAGTCAATATCACAATTCAAATTGTGGATGAAGTAAGTGAAATAACTCATACAATTTACCTTGAGAATTTATCTTGCACACTTGCCATCAAATGCTGGCTAACTTAACTCCACTATTTCAACTTCAAGGCCTAACAGTTACCGTTATCAGTGTCGGCCGCTGCTTCGACGATCAGGAAATCAACGAAGAAAACGATAACGGTCCATCCTGTAGATCAGTAAGGGAGTATTGGAAATGTCGAGCCAGACTGGACATTGCCAACAGAGGAGCTGAGGCCATCTCTATCAACGGGTTACAGTCTGTTCTAGATTCAGAAGCGGCGAAACTCGGCCGGCCCTGCAACATCAATGCACTGAGAGTGGTGGACGAAATTCTCCAGGAACAGAGGGATGGAATTGTGTGGGACACAGTAAATATAGCACCTCCAGGTGAAGATTTATACCTCCGAATGTTCTGTCGTCCTGTCCTTTATTGTGAGAGTCTACTGGAGTGAATTTTTTATCAGTCTATTCAATTACACAAAACACACCACCAAGAAACCCATTTTCTCCCTCCCACATCTATCTATCTATCTATCTATCTATCTATCTATCTATCTATCTATCTATCTATCTATCTATCTATCTATCTATCTATCTATCTATCTATCTATCTATCTATCTATCTATCTATTTATCTATCTATCTATCTATCTATCTATCTATCTATCTATCTATCTATCTAATCTATCTAATCTATCTAATCTATCTAATCTATCTCAGCCATCCATCCATCCATCCATCCATCCATCCATCCATCCATCCATCCATCCATCCATCCATCTATATATCCATCTATATATCCATCTATTTATCTATCTATCTATCTATCTATCTATCTATCTATCTATCTATCTATCTATCTATCTATCTATCTATCTATCTATCTATCTATCTATCTATCTATCTATCTATCTATCTATCTATCTATCTATCTATCTTAAACATCGATCCACCTGTCTTCCTAACCGCTATATTAGTACTTCCCTGATCCAAATATGAAATTAACTAGAATAAAACTAACTAACTAACTAACTAACTAACTAAATGCAGGTTAAAGTAATAAAGATAAATACTTTTTATGCATTTGTAGCAAAGAGAAACCAGATTGTTTAATGTAATATTATTGAATATAAACTGGGCAGTTCTATTACTGATCTTATTTGATACCGGAACAATATGTACTGGTATATTTGTTCCGCAATATCGCAGACATTAGGTATTCTTATAAATTTAGAATAGATGTCATAAACTAGGCATCACAGACTACACATTTCATGCTAATGTTATGGATACATTTAAATATGATAGAAAAATTACATTGCAATTGGCTCAAAAGTTGTATCTGTTTCTTGTGGTACCAAAACACATGTAAACGTTTGTAATTATTAGATGGTAAAATGGCTTTGTTTGTCATTAACCGAATGTTAAACTTTATCAGAATTTATTAATGGCTGAAAATTTTGTTTACAGGATTCGATAACGCCACAACTCTAGGTGGTTGCTTCGATACACGAAATTTTGAGATTTCGCAGAATGGAGACCTGAATTGCGCGATAATCAGACAGTACATAAAATGTAGATTTCGAGTCCTTGAACTGCATAAAGCACAAGCGACACACGAGGAACTTCAACAACTGGAGAATCAGCTAGAGGCTGACGTGGAGGATCTGGGCCTGATCTGTGATTTGCAAGTGCATGGAATGTTCCAAGAGTTGCGAAGAGGTGAGAATAGAGTTTTGAAAATATTCAACACAAGCTGAAGCTCTCGGTGTTGTCTGGAACAAACCTGCTTCTACCCCCCCCCCCCCAACCCGTCTCTCTCTCTCTCCTTCTCTCACTATCCCTCCCCCTCCTCGCTCTCTTCGACAGATTCTGTTACGGCGTGGATGAGTGTCAAAAAGCTCAAACTAAATGACTCCAAAACACAAATGATTCTTTTGGGTACTAAATGTCGCGGATCGGGATTTTGGGGAATATAGATCAAGAGGTCCGCTTCCCAATCACACGAGCACAAAAAAAAAAACAACAACAAATAAACAACTTTCACTCTAAAAACTAAATAAATCAATTTGAGTAACAGACTGCAAAGTTTATATATCTAACAAATTCAAAGATAAAATATACAATAGATAACGAATACAATAGCAACTGAAAATGCTCAGCTAAGCTGAGGAGCAACTATGAAGTACTTAAGGCAATGTAATATGAAGTTATCTAAGTCACAATAAATTTACATTCAAAAGAATCCGCGCCCGAGGGCGACGGATCCTGTAAGGTTTAAAGTTCTATCTCTCTTCATACTAAAACATATTTATATAGCGTCTCTGCCAGGCGCGCTCTGGTGTAGTTCACACGTGGTCGCGGGAACTGCATGTGGTCTGGCAGTACTGGTCAACAGTCTACATGTGTAGGTGGCTGTAAATTCAGCATGGAATTAAAATCTTTAGCTCACCATTCGGCCCTCACAATGTGAGGGCTGTTGATATTAGCGCTATGGGTTTAATGCTCAAACAAGTAGGCTTGGGCTCAGGAGCGTAGATTTCTGACAATGCTCCATCACTGTACATATCAGCTCAATCGCTGCGTCTCTATGACTTCTCATCTGGCTGAGAGCTCGCCGTCCACCTCGTAAATGGATTGTCTACATGTGGCCCAGAACTAAGTTCTGTATGGCCTTAAATACTGGACTGCATCTGCAGCTTACCGTCTAATTCCTGGATTGTGATTGGTGCAACCACTTCTAGCTCAGCTGCCGAACTGAGTTATTTTAAGTAACAGCCCTACGCAACGACCTTGGGTCGACATCAAAGGTCGAATCACTCAAGACAATAAAATGTCATTTTATAGCAATAAATTCTTAACATGTTCAAAACCCCGAGCTTTTACTCTGGATCACGGATTTTCTGTACGTCAACAGACGTCTCAATAACATTTAATTCCTACTCACCCCTTCCCTCTCTACTAAACCTAGTTCAAAACACGAGATATAAAAAGTGCTCAGTCATGCACACCTACGCTGTCCGTCTATCCTTCCCCACACCTTCTGTCTATCTATTATAAAAAAAACTGTTCAAAACAAATTGTTTACGAGACCAAGTTATGCTGGCTCGCACAATAATTACGTTTGTAAAAATTACTCACTGCTCTCTCACAAAAATTTAGTCAGTGGAAACATTTATGAATTAAATCTATTCTTGACACTAAACAACAAAGAAGGGTGTAGTAATTTAGATTTCCTGAATGTGAGTGACTCAATTGAAAGTTCATGAGCAATAAGAAATCTAGGTGCTTGTTTTAATTTTGATATCTCGATGCAAACTCATGTTACTAAAGTCTGTCGAATGCCCATTTCCATCTCACAACTATAGGAAAAAATAAGAAATTTGATAAATCAAAACAGGACATTCTTGCACATGCATTTATTATTAGTAGACTTGATTATTGCAACTCATTGTTTATTGGAATTCCAAAATGTACTCTAAACCGTTTTCAGAAAATTCAAAATACATGAGCCAGATTAATCACACGATCACATCCATCACCAGAGATATTCTTCCATGAATTCTTAAGACACTCCACTGGCTACCTATTAAGGACAAAATAGACTTTAAAATGTTTTGCTTAAATCTTTTAGAGCTAGTGGAATCATACCAGCTATCACGTAGTTTAAGCTCAGTAGACGAGAAACTTCTTGAGACACCCACAGTCATATTGTCGCTTCGTGAAAAGGCTTTTTCTATTGGTGGTCCTAAATTGTGGAACAAACATCAGAGTTGACGCTAGGAATAGTGAAAACATCGCCACATTGAAAGGCTGAAAACTGAATTGTTTAGGATTGCTCTCATTGAAAACGAATGAGATCAAGTGTCCCTTTTTGGTCTCAGAGGTTTGAGGATGAGAGTAGATCAATTGTTTGTTAGTGTGTGTCAGTGGGTGCATGATGAATTGATTTCATGTTAATCCTGTATTTAATTTCATTTCAGCCCCTAAGAGCACACCATTTTTGCGTAGATTTGAGCTCTATACAAGTTAATTATTATATTACATTACAATACAATGAGTCAGATTTGCTCATATTTTCCTTGTGCAAATGATAAAAATCGTGTGCTGCTGATTCACTGCCTTAATGTAATAAATATATATATCACGCCTGCAGCGACAAGGCCTGCGCAAAACCATTGAAATAATGATTATCTGATGGCGCAATTTGGTCCCAGCGCCGTTCTCTTGAATTTATTTCTGAATGTTCTGAATGATTGTGGTAAAATTATGAATCACAGGCGTTTATCATTTTACTACGGAAGCATAAGTATTACGAATGTTACACTACCATATAATATTTTTATCTTTTGACACAAGTGTCGAGTTTACTGACAGTTTGCATTGCCTTAACTGTATAAGCATTTCCATCATTAAAGTCATGATTGTCAGCACCACCAACAAAGCATTCAAACATTGTGAGAAGCACTACAATTATGAAAGAAAAACGACAGCTCATATACATTTATACATAAGACACACAATGTATTTTGAATTTTGACAGAGATGGCCAAACTTGCTTAATGTAAGAGCCACATATTATGAACGTCCGATGTTCGAGAACCACCAGATAGGCACAAAATTACACATACGTGTTACCGTTAGATATACATTTTGGCACAGACATTTTATATAAATATCAAGACATACATCTATACCACAATATTTGTGAGCCAGACTGAGAAAACCTGCCGGATTGCGAAACTCTTAGTATGGAGTAATGAGCGTCCGAAGGTCACCTGGTTGACCCTTGATCTAAATACAACCAGGGTCAGAACCTCATTCTACATCTATTCCTACATTTTATGTGTAAGTTTTAGCATGAAATATAGCTTCTAAATGTTTTCATTTTGCATTTTAAATGCAGTGGACCAAATTTGTTGACCTTACCTAATTTTATCATTATCATGGTCAACAACTTTGTCTTCTTTTGGACGCAAACTCATACCAGTGGAAAGGGAAAAGCCACAGTTTTCCATTCATATCTAGTAGACATGAATACGTTGGCTCTGTAGTATTTTGTAAGAGTTGGGCATCTTTGTGAACAAAAGAACATTGTCTGCTAGAAACGGCCAACCTTACAGCATCGGTTTTCCGACTGATGTTAATGCAGTTCTATAATTTATGTAAATCTTTTAGCTGACAAAGTAACCTTCGCTTTGAGGGGGAAAACTGTTTTCTAATATATTCTAAGTGCCGAAGAATTTTATTTTTACAAATATCTGCAAAAAAACTGCGGTTGCCGCCAACAAAACGGCGGGCAGATAGATAGAGCTAGATCTAGCAAAACAACTGTTTTCACGGCCTCTATGCAAAAACAAGTCTCAGGTTGCTTGAAATGTTAATCTCTACTCAATATTTGAGTTCCGTGATGGTTATAAAATCAAATAATAACATTATTTTGCTTTCCCGGTGAGAAAAACACATCAAAATGTATGAAACTAAATGTGTTGACTTCAGACGGGATTTTCTCATTTTATAACATCCGTGTGTTTAGCACCTTCAAAATGTCATAACTTTGGTTATAATGAAGATATTTTTAAAAAGCAAAATGCTCTGCAAACTCTGTGCTACACGATGGTGCAAATAACTCCAACTGTGAATTTTTGGCATCGTGACTGGTTTTCCTAGACTGCCTCCGATTTATTAATTTATGCTTTTTAAATTGTTAGTTTTGTATTAGTTTCAGTAACCACTAAGTACACATAAGTACCAAATATTTTCAAAATTTTGACTGATGATTGTTTTAACTACACCGAATGTACACCATAACTTCTCGTTGGAGTCGACACCGTCACCGAGAATTTGCATGATGGAAAAATGAAGAGTCAAACATTGATGTCCTGTCTAATGTCTGGTGTGGGGCATTGATATGTTGCTGTAGGGTCGGGAGATGGGATGAGGAGCAGAACTAATTCTGTAAATATTAAAATATCTGTAATGTAATTATAATAAGCATTAAATCTAAATTAAGCAGTGATAATGAGAAGGAAAACTAGAGAACCGCCACAGTGTCGGCACTAGTGCCGGTACCGGTATCAGGTTCTGGTGTCGGAGACCAAAAATGAAGGTCAATACCTAAGGAATCGACACTTTTGTCGGAACCGTGCCCAGCACTACTGTATCCATGTCTCATGTAAATGTGGTGTGGATATGTGTGTGTCTGTTTATTTGGGTGAAGGGTGGGGGATGGGTGGATGTGTGACAGTTATTTGTAAACGCCCGTTCTTAGGAGACCGTGGCTTTGTATTTTCTCTTTTTGGCCTTTCTCGAAACCTCAGAATTTCACATCTATCAAGCCTATAAGTAATTTATTTCCCAGCTAAATGACACGACCTATATTTCAAACTCATTTTAATTGTAATCAAATCTAACTTCATCTGTACTTCTATTTCCGACAACATCAAAGGCAATCTTCCAGTGAGACCCCGAGAAATCTTTATAGCACAAATCATTCATGAATCAACAACAACAACAACAGCAGCAGCTAAATGAAACAAAGTAAAGAATGATTAAATTGCCCTCGCGGGATGTGATGAGCTCAGTTGCATATTTTATTATTTACTGTATGCTTATGGCTGGGTTTTCGACTGAGGCCCTCGAGAAATAAAGATCTTCTAGGGGTTTTCATATGTACGGAAACCGAAACGGCAAACGGAAAGCTAAAAAAAAAAAAAAAACCGAAACGGCAAACGGAAACCTCAAAAAAACAACAAAAAACAACCGAAACGGCAAACGGAAACCTCAAAAAAAAAACAAAAAACAACCGAAACGGCAAACGGAAACCTCAAAAAAAAAAAAAACAACCGACACGGCAAACGGAAACCTCAAAAAATAAAAAAAAAAACAACCGAAACGGCAAACGGAAACCTCAAAAAGGCTTCATGTAGTGAAATAGAAAGAACGTTTTCATGGGTACATAAATGCCCAACCCCTCCTTTTTTTTTTTTTTTCCTCGGCTGATCTTTGCCTAGTTCTTGTATCGAATACAAAATAATTGCTCCGGCTTTCTCGTTTGAGCTAGCATTTTAGGCAACTTAAATTGACTTTTCCAGCATTGTCAAGAGCATTTCCAATTAATTGCCAAGCCTGACATTTCGGCTTGAGAAGAATTCCAGTAGTTCATTTCTGTCCAGCTCAACAGTTGCTCATAGGTCAAGGCTAAATCACTTACCTTTTTGTGTGTTTGTGTTTCTTTATCCCAGAATTCGATGACGCCAAGAATGTTCAAGAATGTACTGCTGCTCTGGTTGACCAACAAACTCAGTTTCCCAACTCTGTCTGCGACACCGCTCAGGGATATTTGGAATGTGTGGTGCGAGTTTCCAACTTGCAAGGTTCCTTGTCACGTCAGCAAATCCGTGATTTAGTTCAGCAGGTTCAGACTTCACTAAGACGGAATGGGATCGAGTGTGACTTGGATGAAAGCAAAGTACTGCCTGGTGACAATAGTGGTTCCCGAAATCATTCGCCGGAACTCATTTTACTGTTGGCGAGTCTAGTTTTGTCTCTCCTTGGTTTCAAATTATTTTAAATGTTATGTATATTCCTGAACAATCTTCAAGACACTATTGTAAACAGCCAATGATAGACCACTGAATTGTAAATTCCAACATTTGTAAGCCCTGCTATCCCCCCCCTCCCAAATTTCTTACATTTTGAACAGTAAAAGTCCTGTTAAGATTGTATTTTACAAATATTGTCACTTCGTTATATTATTTTTCTTCAAGTTTCCGAGACACTGACTGGTGAAGTTATGCTTAGGAAATGCATTCAATGATTGAAATCGGTTTGAATCAGATTGCTTGGAGGCAGTTAGATGAATGATCAATATCTGCCAAATATTTGTGAACACAGTCAATCTTGACTTTTAAATAAACTTAAATTTAAATGATCATTGTCTTAATTTCGAGACAGTCACTTTCATCTTGGTCAATACAACACGCTCTCGTTACTTTTTACTGATATTTTTCTCGTAGGACCGTGAATACAGAAATGCCATTCTCAAAAAGGGACACAGGTGAATCTAACAGCATTTACAACATCAGAAGAATAATTTGACCATATAAACTAACTCCGCACAAAGGCCGTAGTTTAAAAAATTAATGACGTTGATTATCTAGCTATGTAGCCAAAATACTCAGTAAGTTTCCTTTATTAAATCGACCAATTTGTGCCGTAAGTCCGAGAATGACATGGTGACTGGGTTTGAATTTGAGTTTATTTAAGTTTGAGTTCGGATTTTACGACATGTCAGCACGATAATGGCCACTTTGCGCCCTTCGCGGTCTATTTCGGTACACGTTCTTTTTTTATGTTTCGTATTCAGAGCTGTTAAGTTTAACATAGAATTAAATACATTCTTATAATTTTAATACATTGGGAAAATTCTAAAAAAAAAAGTTCTTTTGCATAGATCTGGAAAAGTGGAGCATAAAAGTTATTAAATCAAATTGTAGGTCTTAGCCTCTCTCAGAAAGGACAGGTGCGTTGCGGATCCATGTCGGAAAATAATTCTTTCATGGATACGCAGACACAGTGCCTTCTTCGGATATGCATGAAGTCTACACATTCAGGTAAAATATGTTTTATTGATAGATGGCAATTGCATGCCAAACATTCGGGGGGAAGGAGGGGGGATCTTCCCCCGTAAGTTAAAAAAACAACGATGTGTGATGTGGGTACGACCCAGACGGGGTCCGAAAGTTTGTGACCAATCTGCCAAACCTACCTCTAACACTAAAAACAGCCCTCTAAATCCCCTGTGCTAAAAATGCCAATTTTGGACAGACAAAATACCCTTATTATTATGGAGATATACCCATAAATGTGTTTAACAAAAAAGCCCCTAGACTGATCATCGAAAATAATAATATGGAAATTGGTTAGATAGCTGTACGTTAGCTTGCCGGTGTACGTGCACCTGTTTGTTTGAAAAGACAGAGAGCAGATACATTTTGATACTTTCACAGTAATACCAATTTAAATCGGTGAAAGATCGTTTTCTCGATCAGCCATTTTAAGGCAGATTTGAAAACTAAAAAAAAAAGAAATGTTCAGCAAACGTGTACCTTAGTGCATGGAGGTTTGTTCACTGACCATTCACCCATCCTTTTCCCGTCTAAGTGGAGGGCGTGGAGAGAGAGAGAGAGAGAGAGAGAGAGAGAGAGAGAGAGAGAGAGAGAGAGAGACAGAGACAGAGAGAAAGAGAGAGAGAGAGAGAGAGAGAGAGAGAGAGAACAGGTCTATCCTTGGCAATCCGAGTAATTCATTTGGTATTGACCAAGACTGCAAAAATGTTCGGGAAACTAAGGATAGTGAAATCCACAATGATAGATGTGATCAATTTTGAACTTGGAAAATACGTACACATTGAACCATTCGAACATGAAAACTTTTTGATTTTGATCACAGACAAGAAAACGCATGAATGTATTCAAATGCCATATGATTATCATTTCTCATTTAGTCTGAATATATTGAATATATTCATCATTTCTCATTTTGTAATGTCTAAGAAAACGAACGCATTTTTAAAAACATCAAAATTTTTCCAAAATTTCTCTCATTTATCGATTTCTATTCTAGTCAACCACAATTCCATTTCAAATGTATGATGATGAAAGAATTCGCTTGCATAATGAAAATAAAATGTTCAGACACAGCTTTTCCAATAAGAATTTTTATGAGTTTGACCTGATTTGTATTTTGTTCGTCCTTGCTATGTCTTTCCCCCATTGCTCTGCTTTCTTTTCTTTTATCTGTTCATTTTGTCTCTTCTTTTCCCATCTCCACTGCTTTTTCGTGTGTGTTGATTACTTAAAGTGTCATTCAGGGGGAACTACAGCCCTTTCTGTTGTTTAATGTGGTTTTGTTTTCAATGTCTTTAAATTTCATTTAAAACACAGCTTTCTGGTTCTGCCACTGGACTGAGTAATACTGTATAGGGAACGGGATTGAATGACAAGGTTACTATATTTAGATTTACGTCATAGGACATTCGAACTGTTCAACGCGGGCGGTTAAGGACAGCTATGGACTTTGTATACACTTTTCATGTGCAGTTGATCTTTGTGCCTCGAATCGCACTTACAAAGTCCATAACAACTGTGCTTAACCACGGCGTTGAACAGTTCGAATGTCCCATAGCGTCGTCGGTAAATTTAAATATAGTAAACTGTGTCAGTAAATCCTGTTCCCTATTTGAGACATTCATTTAATCAAAGACCGTTTCCTATTAGTTTTACAAGCCCGACTTACTTAAGTGACAAACCGTCTTAATTTTTTTCACTTCAAGTTTAGACTCATGGAATTTTATACTTTCTGCGGGGCTCTGCAATCGATATCTTTAATCGTTCTGAACAAATTATGCTTTAACAGACGATTAAAGAATGTCGGAAATAAAAAAATATGGACTGACTTAAAATAAATCTTTTGTGACTTCTAGTGTATGGAAAATTTGGAGCGACGAGTGCTGAGGGCAATCATTAAAATAAAATGTGAATACATTTTGAAAGCTTTGCAACTGCTAATTATTACGTAGAGGTAGTGACGGAAGTAGACTAGGTGATCCCCTAAACAATATAGAGCTTGGAACCACTTGTTACAGAAGGTGTCACAAAGGTGCAAACTAAAACTTAACCAACCTTGGGTGGCCTTAAAAAAAGCAAAAGAAACAAAAAACAAATTATTTTCAAATGGCTACATTTGCTGATTAGACATTTATCATTTTTTGTGTAACTCTGTGTTGTAATATGCCTTACTTAAAGCTTGAAATATGACTTAAACAAGTTACATTTATAAAGAATTAATAACATTTTAGAATAATAAAGAACATTTCTGAAATATTTTGAGACCACTGCGGATTGTGAGGTCTTGAACTGTAGCTCAGTTAGCTCATGTCTAAATCCGGTTCTGCCGGAAAGTTATGAAAAACATGTTGCAACGCTGTAAAGTTTCCATTCTATTTATATAGATTACATTATGGCTGTGGGTTATGGCGCAGTTGGTACCTGCGTTCCATTCTCGGCATTAGAGATAGAAATCTTGTAATGTCGCCTGTACTTGCAATAATAATCTCTTATCCTGTACAGTATCTTGTTATTGAGAAAAGAACATCATACTATAATTATGATAAAGGAAGACGAAAGTGTACCGACATTTTGATCCGGAAAAAAGATGCATTTTCTTCCAGTAGAATTAAAATTTCGTTCTGGCGGTCAGTTTATACAATTGGGACCTTAGTTCTTGTATTAATAGAGCAACTAAAGTGATCTCAGACGGATCCAGCCAAAGCCTAAAATTAACAGTCAAAAGTAGGTCAGATTACAATAATTGTGCTTTTTTTGGGGTAGGGAATCCCGGCTCAATACAAATGAGCTTTCAGTAACACATCACAGAGAGAGCGTGGTTAGTGGTGTTTGCTTAATCTTGACAGTAAAGTTGGAACCCACACAAACACACAGAACCACACACACACAACACACACACACACTATACAAAGACGGGAACAGATTTGCTAGCAGATAGATAGATAGATAGATAGATAGGTAGGTAGGTAGGTAGGTAGGTAAGTAGGTAAGTAGGTAGGTAGGTAGATAGATAGATAGATAGGTAGATAGATAGATAGACAGGCAGATAGATAAATAAATAGATAGATAGATAGATAGATAGATAGATAGATAGATAGATAGATAGATAGATAGATAGATAGATAGATAGATAGATAGGTAGGTAGGTAGACAGACAGATAGATAGATAGATAGATAGATAGATAGATAGATAGATAGATAGATCGATAGATAGATAGATAGATAGATAGATAGATAGATAGATAGATAGATAGATAGATAGATAGATAGATAGATAGATAGATAGATAGCATTCCATGGAAAAGACCTGACCCAGAAAGACCACTAATAACAGTCTTTTCTTAACCCTGTGTAGGTCTACTGTTTTTTCTAGAAAACGTGACATCAGGTACTCTTCATAATGACTCTGCTCCCTAAAATCTTTCGAAAAATAAGTTCCCATTGTGAAATAATTCCAAAAATATTTAAGGGTCTTACTCAATCAGTGGGGTGGAAAATGTGTCCTGCAAAGGAAAATAAACAACATATTATTTCGCAATAACAGGCACTACTTTTGAGGATCGAGAGGAATCTAAGGAGTGGGTTTGTGGAAGGATACATCTTGAGAATACTTAAAGAAACTTTTACACGCATTTGGACATAATCAAAGACAGATCGCCACCATCGTCTAATCTTTATTTAGTTTCCCGGTTGAACAATTTGCTCTTGGTAAAGTGAAGAATTCTTTTCAAACCAACTTGGAGAAGAACTTGAACCTGGAACTCAAAGATGTTTGCTCACTGGATCCATTTCTTTGCTTTGTTGGTTCTCATAGCTGGTATGTTGGCTTTATTGTTTCGAACAATTCCCAAACACTAATAAAAAACTGGCCCGGTCAGATGGCATGGAAAAACAATGCTTCGTTTGTCATAAACCTCAAATATTTTTTTCTTTTTTCCGGAGGGCTCAGATTGAAATGGGATTTGGTCTGTAACAATTGTATGCATAACTCCGTGAATTTTATATTGAATACAAATAAATGGATGAATGAATAAAGAACTGCGTAAAAGAAAAAAAAAAATTAAATGAATAAAAGATAAATAAATAAAAAAAGAAACGAATAGGTAAAATAAGTAAATGAATAGAGTATTGAATGATTAAGGAGATAAATAAACATAAATAGATAAGCATTTCTATCTCTTGACCAGCTTTCTGTTAAGACTATCCTGAGTATCGGACCTGAATGAGTCTTTTGGATCCAGAATGTCAGCTGAACTCTGCGTTGTAGGCCGTTCTTGAACCCTGACTTGGGTCATTTCTTTATCAGCTCACTGTTTTATAGTTCAGTCTGGGCAGGTGGTCTATTTCCACAATAAATCATGTTCTTAGCAAAACAAATTAAAAAATTATTTATAATGCATATAATGTAACAAGATATAAATTGATGAAAGCTATACACTTTCTATACTATAGCATATAATCTATAATGTATAAATAATAATAGAATATCAGTTATAAAACTTGGAATATTCATCTATATGCGACTCAAAAAAACAAAACCACTTTCGATATTTTATACACAGTAAAAATATTCACAGTTTAGTAAAGTCAGTAAGATATGAAAGTACTTTAATTCATGCACCTTAAAATATCATTTTTTTCGCCTTCGATATTAATTCGTCTTTCGTCATTGCCCTTTTTTTTTATTTTTTGAATGCAGAATATTTTCTTGTCCTTTCACTCACATTAAATTTTGTTCTAATCTCATTCTCTCTCTCACCCATGCCTTAAGTGAACTATTGTTTGGTTATTTATTTTATCGCCTGCTATTGCTTTGAGCATCTGCTGTGGTCTTAAATGTGTGCAGGATATGCACGTATCTTCTCAAATGACATTGAAAAAATAACATAGATATAAGATCTTGGCTTTTTCCATATTTAAATTTACTTATACACATTTTTGAAATCAAAATAAGATGGTTTATCTTGTCTTTCATTGTTTGGTCTAGGTCTCGTTTGTTATCTTTTTTCCTGTCCATGCATTAATCACACATACAACGTCTTCCCAAATGGGTATGACCAAGTGGTATGACACACACACACACACACACACACACACAAAAAGAAAGTCCTTTTCCTTACATTGTGAGCACAGCACATTATCTCTAAGATTCATTTTATGGAGAAGTATGGACGTTGGAGGTATATTAGATCTACGTAGTATTTTCCATAGTAGAAATTTTAATCGAGTTTCTGAGAATATATTTTTCGCCATTGCCGATCCAATGCTCAGCACTGTTCTTTGTCTTCTAAATTGAGTTTCTTTTTCCAAAAGGCCAGAATATGTGGTGATGTCTATTCTCCTTCTACAGTAAGTTTTCGTATGTGCCGGGCTCTTATTGTGGTGCTGCTTATATCAGTACTTTTAAAGACGATAGTCTCATGCAGGAGTGTTTTTCCAGTAATGTTTCTCCAAGTTGCGGAAATGCATGTTTTAGAGCATTATATTCGAAAATCAATGATGCGCTTTTCCCAAGCTTTTTTTTTCTATCTGCTCCCATGTAGGGAAAGTTCGATTGACTAATATTTAGGTCCTATACACGTCTTTCCTGCTGATGCCCAGCTAGTGAAAACCAAAGCTTTCTATTTGTATGTCAAGTCTCGGTTGTGCCATAAATGTGTCCTGAAAAACATGAAAATATTTTTATTTTTGCCAAGACTTCCCTAAAATCTATTTCATCTTTCAATAAAAGCGTACTGTAAAATTTTTATCGGCTCCTGACTGCCTGGAACTGGGAGTTCCTTTCTCGTTTAATCTTGGTATTAACATATCGGCACGAAATGCATTTTCCTTGTTGTGCATAGTTTGTACCAGAATCATGCTCGTGAAAGTCGCTTTAAATCCCACGTTGGGTGCTTACAATTCCACTATCCGTTTGCAGGCTTGTTATTAAATTTTGCCTCTTTCGAGCTTTCTCTAGGCCTAGGAAATATGCCGTTCCCCTCTCACCCTAATCAATCCATTTGACATTCACACTGATTGCTGCCCATTTTTGTTCTACCAAGCTGATTATTTCTAACTCTGCTTTTGCCTCCCAAATCTCTTGAAATATTCCCGCTGGATTGCCTACCATGGCTAACTTTTTGTTCAGATCATTAAGTATTTGTTCTAAACGTCTTTTGCGATCATTTTTTTTCTTTTACTGTGGCATTCCTTGTACCTCTTAATATAGCTTTTTCTTTTCTTTTAACTTTCATTGTTTCCCACCTGTCATGAGGTTCTAATGCCTGAAGCTTATCTGAGATCTCTATAGTGTAAGTTTTTATTTGCTGTATGAAATCCGAATCTCTTAACATATTATTGAACTTATAATAGGATGAACCTCTTTTGAATTTTGACATTTCCCAATAAATGACCAACAGTTTCTTGTTTGCCATTGGTACTGGCAAAATTTTTTAGTTTGTTACTTTGGACATGAATTCGTTATCAATAAAAATTTAGTCTATTTGGCGTGCTGCCAATGGTACGTCCCATATCCATGTACATTCTTTAGTTATATGACTCAATGTTCTCCGAGTATCCATGAGATCATTAGATGAAACAAAATGGTTAAACGTTGCCATTGTTTGCTTACTGTGTGGATTGCCTGCCATAATGTCTTCACAGTTGTTAATCACTATATTAAAATCACCAGCCAGTAAAATACACAAATTTAACTGTACAAACTGATCTATCACATCATCTAGATGTCTGGGAAATTTTACTTTAGACAATTCGCTATCAACAGTGCAAAGACATTTATAATAAAACAAGAATTATTCTCTAACCTGACGAAAACAACCAAAATTCTTTCATCCCCCAAAAATCTTTCTACCTACTCTGTTTTTTCCTAGCAATGAAATTAAATCTTTAATATCTCTAGTGCCCAGCGAACTGAAAAAAAGGGCATGCCCATTGTTTTCTCCATTCGCCATATCGTCTTGTGTTTTATAAATATGTTTCTTGCAAACATATAATTATTATGATATCAACTTTTTTACTCTTCATATATTATTATTTGTAAATTGTTTTTCTTTTATTATTATTTCTGAATCCTCTTATAATACACGTTGCTGATGCAAGGGAATGAAGCATGAATTAAATAGAGATGATCCAAGTTCAAAATCGGAGGTCGGTCTGTGTCGTCTCCAAAAGCCAGCCTCTGTTCTCCCCTGCGTACTGTTACGACTTAAACGAGGATCATTATTGGGTGAGGGCATGGACAGGAGATCTTCCCCTCTCCTTTTTCGGGAGAATGTCCTCGGCCCCTTTTCTTCCACGTGCAAGTAGTACACAATGTTTCCCGTAGAGGCGCCCCTGCGTTCCCATGGGGAAGTACTTTCTGTACGAGGTCTGCCAATGCATGTTGCCACCCTTGACCATTACTCTTTTCCTCGGCCTTTCTCCTAGCTTCACGATCTGCTGCTGATCCTCTCGGACTTAACTTCTGCCCTCGACTGTCGTTTTCCCCTATGCTATTGTTACTTTCCTTGTTCTTTTTCTCTGCGTCCGCGCGTCTGAAGAATTTATCTGTTCGTTTGTGCTCGTGAGCGACACCGAGATTTCAGTTGTGTTATTCTCTGGAGTGTCCATCCGCTGAGTTGACAAAGGTGTGCTATTTGTTTGAGGCACAGAAATGTCGGGTATTGGCGTATCTCTCTTGGGTTCGCCTTTCTCAATAATTTCTCTTTCCCCGTAAAAAAAGAAATGGTTTGAATTTGACCTGAATAGTCACAGTTTTAAGCGGTTGGTCCCGAGCACAATCCGGGCGGATATTCGTGAGGGTTTTTTTTGCCAGCAGTTTATATAGCGATTATTACCTCTTCGTGCCTTACTGATAGTGGCAGGTTGGATATCGTCAGCTTATAGGATTCAATCTCTTGACCATCCACAAAAAATACTTTAGCCGGGCTTATCGAGCTTGGCAAAACCCGCTGGCAAAAAAAAAAAAAAAAGTGAACCACTTTAGATCTCGCCGCCAGTGGTGCGGGATATAGCCTCTATACGCCGGCTATTTTCTAGCACCCAAAGACCGAAATAACATCAGCGGACTCTCCGTTCGCCTTGCAGATATTCACTTTAGAGATTTTCTGATCTTTAGATATCAAGAGCTGATTGAATTTAATTAGCACTGGGCTAACGGTAACTGCAGCCAACTCCATCGACATATTCGAGGGATTACATGCCAGCACTGTCTAACGCGAACACACACGAAAAATCTTCTTGCACCAAGAGGATGCAGTCAAAACGCTCCCAATTTACAGAGTCAAACAAGAAATGACTTACTCGTCATCGAATTAATGCAAACCACTTCCTATTTAGAGAGAACAATAAACAAAAAAATAAAAAAAAATATCCAGAGACTTGATCACCGTGGCTTTCTTCGAGAGAGCCTGAACCGGGAGACCTTCTCAAATATTAATTTCACAGTTCCTTCCAGCACAAGAGCTATCCAAGCAATTTCATAATTTTCATCAATAAAAAGATAATGGAAATACGTTTGAAAACCCACAGCTCTTTCTATGGTATACTAACTTAAGAAAGGTTTTCTATCGTATCTATCTTCGGCATGAGGGACAAACACCTTTATTCTAGACCGTCCTGCCGCCTAATTGAATTATGTAGGTTGGTGCGTTATAATATAAAAATGATCACCTGAGACATAATGTGGCCACTTTATACAAAATACAATTTGTAAATGGCCATCAGTACAAGGATTTCAGAAGAGGCATTGTGGTTTCGAGCCTGTCCAGAACTATTCTTGCAGCGTTGTTCTGGTCAGTTTAAATTTTGTTCACTTTGTCCATGGGTATTCCAGTCAGGAGCGAATTTAAACAGTCTAGTTGAGGCGAAAACAGACAATTCACCAAGAAAGCTGCGATCGTTGTCAATGTAATCTGTGTATATTGTACTTTGGTGACTTTGAATGGACATAGACAAATCAGCATCTAAATAGGCGTCGAGATTTTTAGCATTTTAAAAGAATTTTGGCAAATTTCCATCACAGTTCATGTACATTCTGACGTCTTCACTGAAGGTCCTGCGCCACCTAACAAGATTGTTGCTGTTTTTTCTTCATTCAATATTGTTTCCAGTTATACAGTCCTTTGCAGACACTATGAACTTCTAGCATGTACAGACATGTTCACCGATGCAAATAGGAGTCTCTGGGCGTCTGTGTAGCGTCTGCATAAAAGTGATTTTTAAGATTAAATGAACAGATCGCATTTCAATAACGGAAAAAAAAAACCCAACAACAAAACTAAATGGCAATGAAACGATCTGGTATGCGACTTCATATTTGGCATTAAATTGTAAAGTCGGTAAACGAAAGTTTTTCTCGAAGTGAAGAATCTAGTACTTCGAACCCAGAGCATTATGAAACAGTTATACAATAGCATCATCACTAGTTTACACACACATAGCAGCAACATTACAGTACTAACATCACAATGCCGTCCATTTTAACGAAACACAACTACAAAGGCAGTTTTATATTTGTCATGATTGAAAAGAATAATCGTAATATGTTTGAAAACCCCCCAGAATAGTTTTCTCTTGTTTTGTTCCTCAGGCACGAGTGGAGTTCAAGCTCAGACTATTGGCCAGTGTTATAATAATCTGATAAGCAGCTTAACAGCCGGTAATGGCGCACCATGTGATCTTTTTGAGGAGTACATGAAATGTCTGCTCAGAATCGACGTCAGGAACATCGGAGCCCAAAACATCCCGGTTGCTCAGGTGCAGCGTGAATTGGACCTAGCACTTTCGAGCTCTGGCCTGTCTTGCAGCTTGAACGTTCAAGATCTGATAGACGAAGTTCTCCAGGAAATGACAACGCAGAGCCCGGTTAATACACCTCGGAGTATGTTTGTTTATTTATTATTTATATTATTAAATACTCAGTGTGATTCATATAAAGTGCATGGAGATGTAGATTTTATTTTTGACCAATTTAAGCCAACATTGTTTAACTTTGTATCTTGTGACATAAGCCTACCTACCTGCCTGCCTGCCTACTTACCTACCTACCTACCTACCTACCTACCTACCTACCTACCTACCTACCTACCTACCTACCTACCTACCTACCTACCTACCTACCTACCTACCTACCTATCTACGTATTACCTACTTACTTACTTACTTACCTATCTAGCTACCTACATACCTATTTACCTGAAGATACACTCTCCTCTTTACTTCTCTATATATGTATCTACCAGAATTCCGACATTTGACTCACATCCTCAATTATCTGCACATCGGCCTTAATTTTTATCTTATTAGCCCTGAACTCATCGTGCTTTATTTTCTTACCTGCCAATCCTCTGTTTCCTGTCTGACAATGTCCCGCTCTTGCTTTTCCAACCACTTCTATCTTAGTAAATTAATGCCATTATGGTTTTCATGACAGGCGGGGATTTATTCATGAAGTTTAAGCATAATTATAATAAAGATATCATTTCTGTAAGTTAGTTTTACGTGTTACAGACCAGTAGGTAGTTTTTTTGGGCTAGGCACGCACTTTTTCTCCATACCCAAAGCCCAGGCATGCAGCACAAAACTATTTAGCTGCTGACCGTCTGCCATGACGAAAATAACCAATTATTATTATTAGTATAACTATAAAAATCTAACTTTCAGGTTGCTTTTATTTCCAATAATAATGTTCCAGGAAGAAACTCGAAAAAAATAAATCTGCAATAAATCACAGAGAGATTATATTGGAAGAAATTTTATGTCAGGCCATGTTGGGAAACAATTTTTTCCATGCAGTCACCAACCAATCAATTATCCCCTAAAAACCAAACAAATAATTGTCGATCGATCGACTGATCGACCAAAGAGACTGACCTACTGACCATGAAAGGAGATCTTTACGAGAACACGAGTAAATGCTTGACAGAAATAATGAATATTTTGAATTATTGCATTTAGGAAAAAAAAAATTTATATCTGTTTTTACCTCCCTGACCACAGGCAAATAAATGAACAAGTTTTGATTACTTTTAGAATATGAACTGGTTGCTCCCCCACTCTCCCTCTTTACTTTGGCTGATCTTTGAAATATTAAATAAAATGTTCAAGCTTTTTCATCCTCGCTAAGATATTTGGTAACGAAAATTGACTTATCCAAGCATGTAAAGAGCTGACTGTCCTGTCAGATAATTGACTTGAGAGGAGATCCACAGATTCAGTCAGAGATAAACATCTAAAGTACCTTATTTTGTGTTTTCTCCCCTCAGGATTCGACGATGCCAAGGATGTTGGTGGGTGTCTTGATGCATTGACTTACCAAGTTTCTCAGCGTACGCAAAATGTCTGCGACTTGGCTCAAGTATACTTAAAATGTGTGTTTCGAGTTACCGATGTGTTCAGACAGAACTTGACACGCCAGCAAATCCAGAATTTTGAAAATATAGCTGAGACTTCACTTCGTAATGCTGGCGTTTCCTGTATTTTGGATGCTGACAAAGCACTTCGTGAACTACGAAATAGTGGTTCTCAAATGCCACCAACTGTTTCCCAACAGCCACCAACTGTTTCCCAACAGCCACCAACTGTTTCCCAACAGCCATCAACTGTTTCCCAACAACCATCAAGTTCCTCCCAGCCAGCAACCAGTTCTCAGCAGCCAACAAGTTCCCCACTGCCCTCAACTGCTTCCCAACAACCCTCAACAGTTTCCCAACAGCCACCGACTTCCCAACAGCCACCAAGTTCCCAACAACCATCAAGTTCAAGGCAGCCACCAGCTGTTCCCCAGCAGCCATCAAATGGCGGTTCTACAGTCCCAGGAAATGACCGTTTAGAAAACCATTCCCCCAAACTCTTTTATTCCTTGACGAGCCTGGTCTTGACTCTTCTTGTTATCATTATTTTCTGAATGCCCCCATTCGTGTAACAAAAAAATAAAAATAAATCTTACTTTTGTACATTTATTGACTTAGTCCTGTCCCGTTACTATACAGCTTATATCACCGTCGACACCTTTAGTGTCCTGTATTTTCACAGTAAAAATCTTGCTGAAATTCTGATGTAATAACATGCCATTTTGTATTTCTTTTTGTTTCGTATTTTCGAGTCGCTGACTAATAAGGAATTTGGTTTTGTCTATTTCCCTAACAAAATCGATCTAAAATATCGTTTGTAATCAGAACGGTACTTTCAATAAATATCAGGATCTTCCAAATATTAAATGTCACGTTATCCTCACTTCAGAAAGAGGTTCAAGTGATCCATGTTTTACCCTTTAGACAGCCTCTATAACCATGAGGACCACAAAATGTTTCCATTGTCTTTAACTTGTATACACCTTCTTGAGCAGTTAATATATTAGTATCATTCTAAAGTATCATTCACAATATCACCAGAATCATGACTGTTAATTATATCAAAAGAGTCCAAATTAGATGACACATAATAGCTCGACGAGCAGCGTGTAGTTATTCCAAAACGTGGTAATAGCCGTGACGTTTTTATTTTTTCTTTAATAAAACCAATTCCTGTCCTTTGTCTGAAAGTGGCGGTGTGACCGTTGTGAAAGAAACGGTTCTCGTGGCCAACATGCCAAACCTAATACTAGCCATAGATACCCCCCCCCCCACACCTCGCCCCCGCCCCCGGCACACCCCAGTATTTCATTGCTCCGACCCCCCCCCCCCCCCCCCCCCCAAAAGGAACAAGAGGGAAACAACAGAAAAGAAACGATTACAATAATTAGACCATTAATTTGCATATTTTGAAAATCTTTTTCTTTTAATGACATGGTTCCCCTCCCATTCCCCCCTACCCCGTCATTTCCTACTAAATTAAGTAGTCTTTAATGTTGACAAATATCACGACAACCTTCAGGTACCAACAGCTAGAAAACTTTTTGACCACAGAACAGAAATTTCCTGATTGTATTCAAAGGCCATGTAATAATTGTCATTTCCCGTTTACTTTGGATAAATTCAATTGTCATATAATTATCATTTTCCATTTAGTGCTGATATATTCAAATGCCATGCAATTATCATTTCTTATCATGTAAAGTACAAGAACATTATCAGGTTTGCTAGTATATCGATGTTACAATATAATTATATATAAATAATGTTTTTTCATTATTTCATTGTTATCGATTTCTGATTTGGTAAACAATAATTCAATTTGAAATTTTATGATCTTGAAATTTTCGGCTTGTATAATGAAAATAAAATATTCAGCCACAATTTTTTAATAAACTGAGTTTTGTGTTTGATTTCACCCGTTATTTGTCCGTCGCTATTATGTCATTTTCGTCCAGCTTTCGTTTCTCTATTAATTTTGTCTCCTCCTTTTCCACTCTCGCTCGTCTTTCTTGTACGTTGATTACTTTAACTGTCATTCAGCGAAAAAACAAAAAACCCTCTCTCTGGTTTAATGTAATGTTGGAAGTGCTTAGGTAAGGAAGGTATTCCCTGCTTGAGCCACTCCCATGTGCAAAGTGCACAGGTAGGAAAGATTTTCTTGTCTATTCACTTAGCTTAGGTAGGGAAAATAATTTTGTCTTTGCATATTAATACGGCCGTGAAGACTTTTCTTGTACAACACTTTTTAGAGGTAGGAAAGATATTCCTTTCTTTTTATGCTTTGCCTGGGTGGAGGCATTACATTCTGGAAACCTGTTAATATTTTGACATCAGAAACCCTATGTAATGAGATAATATAAAAGCCAATTCCCCCCCCCCCCCCAAAGAGAAAAAAAGAGGAGGGGGTGGTTGAGCCCAAAAAATAACAATAAAACCCAAACTTTATGCATCAATGATATTATATCATCTTAAATAGAATGAGGTTTGAAGAAAGACTAGTAATTAGGAAGAGATCTAAATGCACAATCAGAATAGTCCCATAGACAAAATCATTGATGTTTTCAACGACGCCGCTCTTCCTTTGCCTGCTGAAATGTCCAAACACAAATATACAGTTGGCAAGTTACAGCGGAAGTCAATCTTAAAATATAGATCCAGAATTACAACATACGCACACACACACACAAAAACAAAACAACAAACAAACAAAAATAACAACAAACCCCAACAAAACACTACTGGTTCATCCATTCTTCATTTTAGAATGTACGTCGCCACAGAACTCTGCATTTGTGACTATATTGGTCTTATTTGCGTTATTTTCGTTATTGTCTTTTCAGTCCCTGTTGCCCCTAACACGAAAAGAAAGAAAAACAGAAATAAAGAAAGAACACAATTGCTTGACTTGTATAACATTTCGCTTATCCTGAGGTCACAAATAAAATAAAATGTTCACATGACAGACAGTCCATTCAGATACTCGTAACGCATATTAAAACAAATAAACGGAAAACTCATCTTCTTAAACTCCTTTCAATTTTTCTATTTACCATTTTCTGAAGAAAGTTCATAGATAGGTAAAATATTCCCTATATAATATGATTTGTATAATTATGGAACTAGTCCTTTCCATAAAGCAAGACAATGTAAAGACAAATGGTCTACATCAAAATATCTTCACCAGGCTTGAATATCTCCGCTCCAAATGCAAATGGCCAAGAACTTCAAAGAAAGCATCTTTCCCAAACCCCCACCCCCGCCCCAAACCATCCAAATGAGGAACTCCCCATTCCATTCGAAGGGCACGGTCAGGATATTTTTACTGTATGAATGATATACCTTCCCTACTTACACAAATTACATAAATAGGTAATATTGTTTCTGCCATGCAAATTAAATTCACGGAAAATAGCTCCCTCCACTTGGGTCAAGCCCAAATAGAAAGGAATATCTTCACCACCTAAGCGAAGTATTACACAAGAAATATCTTCCCGACCTAAGAAACACGTAGAAACAAAAATATTTTCCCTACCTAAGCTACGTGTACAGACAACAAATATCTTCCCCAGCTATGCACTCTGCACCCAGGGATTGCATAGGCAGTGGATATCTTCCTTACCTATGTATAATGCACAGGTACGTGAAATCTTCCCTACCTATGCACTTACTTGTTTCAATGCCTTTTTCTCCTGTTTCAGTCATTGGACTGAATGTAACTGTATTTGAGACATTCGTTAAACCACAGATTGTTTTCTTTTAGTTTGTACGAGCCTAACATGTTTATTTTACTTTATTTTTATTTATTTAGTTTTTATATACTACTTCAAGATTAGACTTATGGACTATTGCAGGGGCTTGCCTTGGATACCTTTATACGTTCTAAATAAATTACACTGGAACAGTCGAATAGAGAATGTTGGAAATGAAAAACAGACTAAAGTAAAAATGAATCTTTGTGACTTCTCATAAACGGAAGATTTGAAACGATGATTCCTGAAACAAACATCAAAACAAAAAGTGAATACATTTTTAAGGATTGCAATCAATAATACCATAATATTTATGATTGCTACAAAGTCGTTATGAGGAAAATATATCTGTAAAAGATTTCATTATCTATTTGGACAGACATTTTGCAGGCATTTCATTTTTTGACAGATTAAAAAAAGAAAGAAAAACCAGCTTATTTTTACTTCAGTGTTGTTGGTTTGTTGGATAAAATTTGCCTAGTTACTCATTCATGACGAAGATCAACAGACAGACAGACAGACAGACATAAATGCATACATACTTATGTACATACATACCTACAGATAGATAGATAGATAGATAGATAGATAGATAGTAGATAGATAGATAGATAAATAGATAAATAGATAGATAGATAGATAGCTAGATAAATAGATAGATAGATAGATATATTGATAGATAGATAGATAGATAGATAGATAGATAGATAGATAGATAGATAGATAGACAGATAGATAGATAGATAGATAGATAGATAGATAGATAGATATTCATACAAAAAATGACCCAGAAAGACAATCAATAACATTGATATCTCTGTGTATTGTTTTTAAAAAAGGCCTGTCGTCAGGCAATCCTGGCCGTGATACTATTCTGATAAAAAAAAATAAAGCAATTCTTTCCTAAAATAAATTCTCGCTCTCATGTCATTGAAAAAATACTTACGCAATCACAAAATGTTATAACTAGCTGATGTCATTTTCTTACAACATTATGACCCATGTCATGATCACATTAGGATCATAAATGCCGTGCTAGGTCACGACGTCAGTGAGTTAATTTTTACGATCTTGTTGATTATAACCAGCGTAATTTGTCCTTGGGCTGTTCTCGTGAACAGTTTGTTTTGAAACACCTTTTTTCTGATAAATGGAGAGAAGGAGAGGCGAGACAGAATAAATGTATAGCTAGGAATGACAGAGCAGTTCTCGACCCCGTGATTTTGATTAACATAGATAAGGGGCGAGTAAAGGTAGTTTGGGTGTGTCAGGTCAGAAACATCTGCTACTGGTAACATGTAATCCAGTACAACCTGTTCCATGAACTGGTACGCTAGCATGGTATCAGTGGGCGTGCACCTGTCGGTGCAAACGGCCAGGGCGGAGGAGGTTTCATCTAACCCAACGGCCACATGCTAGGGCACAATGTGACCCTCAGTATTTGAGTCCTTCATATTGGCCCCCGGTAGCGGTGTGGTCATAGGCTTGTTTGCCTAAATCACAGACGAAGAATTGAGCATACTTCCCGGACGCAGCTTCGAAGCTGGCGGCAGCAGGCCAGTGGTTGATTGATAGGGCAGATGGCAATATACCGTCACTCTGGCCTGGATATCGTGACACAGAGCATCCACCAGTATTGGTGTTCTTTGGTTTGGGTCTTTCACCCTAGTCAGTTGGGACTGCGAGGCTGTGGAGTAGCCTACAGGCAGCCGGTCAGGCAATATGACTGTCCCTCTGGCATCCTCTTGCACCTGGATACATTTCCAGTCGTCTTGACCCTGTCTTGCCACTTGGATAAGTTGTGTCCAGGCGAGAGAGTGAGTCTGATGTTTGCGCAGCTCTTTCTCACTAAAAACAAATTCTTTGCGCCAGTCTTAACACTCACCTCGTCTTCTTTCATCTTTGTCTCGTCTTCTTTCCTCTCAAAATTCCAACGGCGATGGGCGAGTGCGGTGGCAGCAGGTTTGGATAGACTGGAAGCTGTTAGCACAGACCTACACGTTGGTGGCTGTGGGCTATGGTCGCTTCATCGTCGATTGAAGTGGAGGCGTGGGGAGGCAGCACCCACAGTAGCTGAGCAGCCTTATTTAAGGATAGCACTGCTCACCTCAACTGAGGAAGGGGCTAGAAAAGGTGCCCTAAAGAAAGCCCACTTCACATCACCCTGACTGGTATACCGCGACCAGTGGGGATCCCTTTTTGCGGTCGAAACAAAAAGAAATTCAGCTTACTCAGGCTAGGAGCCTGGAATATACGCACACTACAGGACAACTCAAACAACCCGGAAAGACACACTGCACTTATTGCCATTGAGCTCAGCAGGTACAACCTGGACATAGTGGCACTCAGTGAGACCAGACTCCCTGATAGTGGCCAACTCAAAGAGCTCAGTGGTGGATACACCTTCTTCTGGAAAGGCAAGGGTGCAGTCGAACCGAGACAGCATGGTGTTGGGTTTGCAATTAAAAATGACCTTGTCAGAAACTTGCAGTCCATGCCAATTGAAATAAATGACAGGCTAATGACACTCAGGATCCCAGTTGGGAAAAGCCAGTCAGCCACCCTCATTAGCGCATATGCGCCCACCATGACAAACCCAGATGAAGCCAAAGACAAGTTCTATTCTGATCTAGAATCTGTCATATGCTCTGTCCCGGCAGCTGATAAGCTGATTCTCTTGGGGGACTTCAATGCTAGGGTTGGCTCAGAAATCCCAGCGTGGCCAAATGTTTTGGGCCCTCATGGAGTTGGTTCATGCAATAACAATGGGTTGCGCTTACTTACTTTGTGCGCTGAATTTGGCCTGTTCATTACCAACACAAATTTTAGTCTCCCCGTGAGAAACAGAACGTCATGGATGCATCCCCGCTCAAAGCATTGGCATCTCATAGACTATGTCATTGTGAGGAAGACTGACAGAAAGGATGTCCTTGTAACAAAGGCGATGTGTGGTGCCGAGTGTGGAACTGACCACAGACTCATTGTTTGCAAGCTCAGACTAACATTGAGGCGCAATAGACGCCCTCAAGGGAAAGCGCCACCTAAACGCCTAAATGTTTCAAAACTCTGCTCAGCTGAGAAACAGAGCGAGCTCTCATCAGAACTCTCCTCAAAATTGGATTGCGTGACTTTTGACCCTGAGAACATTGAACAGAGCTGGACTGACCTAAATACGACTGTGCACTCTTGCGCCAGCAGCACAGTTGGTTTTCCTGTCCGCAAGCACCAGGACTGGTTCAATGATAATGATAATGAAATCAAAGTGCTCATCAAAGAAAAAAATAGTCTCATCCAAGCTCACTGCAGTGACCCCTCTTCCACAGCAAAAGCTGATGCACTGCGTGCATGTAAGGGTGTACTCCAGAAGAAGCTGAGGAAAATGAAAAATGACTGGCTTGAAGAGCGAGTAAGAGAAACTCAGAAATATGCCGACACAAACAACACTAGAAAGTTCTTTGAGAGCCTCCGAGCTGTGTTTGGACCATCCCGCTCTGGCACTACGCCACTTCTTGCGTCAGATGGTTCAACACGCATTGTTGAATTGAATGCCATAATTCAGCGTTGGGCAGAACATTTCGGAGGTGTGCTAAATCGGCCATCAAATATAAATACTGAGTCCATTGACCGCCTCCCTCAGACTCCTATTAATGCAGCTCTTGCCAAGCCATTCACAGCAAATGAGACCCGGACTGCCACAAATCAGATGTCCTTTAACAAATCACCAGGCGTGGATTCAATTCCTGCTGAGGTGTATGCCTTCGGTGGAGAAAAGCTTATTGAAAGGTTGACCGAGTTGTTCAATCATATGTTGAAAGCAGGGAAGCTGCCACAGGACTTCAAAGATGCTTCAATCATCCATCTGTACAAAAACAAAGGGGACAGCCAAGTCTGTGACAACCATCGGGGAATCTCTCTACTTTCAATTGCTGGCAAAATATTGGCAAGAATGCTTCTGAATCGCCTTCTTGATCACCTCTCGTCAAATGACTTGCTTCCCGAGAGCCAATGTGGCTTTCGTAAAGAGAGGGGAACGGCGGATATGATCTTTGCTGCCAGACAGATTCAGGAAAAATGCATGGAACAAAATAAAGCGCTGTACATCACATTTGTTGACCTCACAAAAGCATTTGACACAGTGTGTCGTGAAGGCCTCTGGAAAATCTTGGCGAAGTTTGGGTGTCCACCCGAATTCATCACAATAGTGCGCCAGTTTCATGATGGCATGCAAGCTGCAGTCAAAAGTAACGGCAGTGTTTCAGAGCCCTTTGCTGTCACAAATGGGGTAAAACAGGGTTGTGTCTTAGCCCCAACTCTATTCATCATCATGTTCTCTGCAATGCTACAAGACGCCTTTAGCTCTCCTCCTCAAGGGGTAAGCATCAAGTACCGAACTGATGGCAGTCTATTCAACCTCAGGAGACTTCAGGCAAAAACCAAAACCAAAAGTACTCAAGTCTGTGACCTACTATTTGCTGATGATTGTGCACTTCTGGCACACGATGAGGATAGCATGCAAAACTGTGTTGACAAGTTCTCTAGTGCCTGTGACAACTTTGGCCTCACAATAAGCACAAAGAAGACGGAAGTGCTCCATCAGCCTACTCCAGACGACTAGTATCCTGTGACCCCAAATATCAAAGTCCATGACAGTCTTCTGAAGGTGTCGGAGAACTTCACCTATCTTGGCAGTACACTGTCTTCCACGGCTAGTGTTGATACTGAAATTCCCTCAAGAATCAGCAAAGCCAGCTCTGCATTTGGCAGGCTTCGAAAGAGAGTGTGGGATGTAGCCGGCATTCGCACAGACACTAAGCTGAAAGTGTACAATGCTGTGGTCCTTCCCACCCTACTCTATGGGGCTGAAACCTGGACAGTGTACCAATCGCATGCCAGAAAACTAAATCACTTTCATCTGGCCTGCCTTAGACAGATCCTAAGGATCAAATGGCAGGATAAAATTCCAGACACGGAGGTCCTCAATCGTGCCAAGGAATTGAGCATCTTCTGCCACCTGAAAAAAATTCAGCTACGTTGGGCAGGACATGTTGTCAGAATGCCCGACCCCAGACTCCCTAAGCAAATCTTCTTCTCTGAGCTCTCCAATGGAACGAGGAATGTTGGGGCCCCAAAGAGACGTTACAAAGACACTCTCAAGCAATCACTGAAGGCCTTTGCCATTGATGTGAGTGAGTGGGAAAAGCTCTCGCTTGATCGTGCAAATTGGAGGGCGGCCCTTACCAGAGGCAGCAAAGCATGGGAAGCTGACAGAGTCCAGCAGGCTATCAAAAAAAGAGAATGGCGCAAGAAAAGGCCCAGTGGTACTGAACCAACGGAGCACTCTTGTCACTTATGCGGAAGGGTCTTCAGGGCAAAAATAGGACTTATCAGTCACATGAGAAGCCATAAGTCATGAAAGAACAGTCTTTCCATTCTGTCCTCTGTGTCCTTTACTTCTCTTTATTGTCCATGTGTTGAAAACTCTCAACAATTTCTGTTCTTTATTCCTCTGGTGTTGTTAAGGTCATCATCATACCTGATGGACGAACTATTATTATTATTATTATAAAGGTAGTTTATTTAGACGCTTAGTTGGCGTTCGGAAATCAGTGCATAAGAGTAGAAAGCACGGGGTTTGAAGATTTTAGTAGTTAATGTTTCGCATTTTAAATTTTGTCTAGACCGTAAAATTGACCTTGATTTTGGCGCAAGGCCATGACAAGCATAAATTAATATTGCAGGCTGAGCTGAAGCGACTGCACCAATCAAATGTATGAATCTGGACGGAAGGTCGAGACATAGCTTTAGTATTTAAACCCGTGCAGAGCTTAGATAGTGGCCACATGTAGACAATCCATTTACGAGGTGGACGGCGATAGTCCTCAGCCAGATGAGAGACATAGAGACGCAGTTGAGCAGTCCATATTGTGGGAGCGGACCTCGAAAGAGTGTCAGTCGAATTCTCCCCATCTAACCCACATCGCGACAACCCACAGTTTGGAAATAATTGGGGTGTAACGAATTATCCCAAGATGCAGTGCGCCAATAATAGTGCAGTCGAGCGAAAAAAGGCCGCCGCGTGTGCCATGTGCGCGTATCAAGTGCCGAGTTACAGGTTGGGTAATAATGAGATTTCATAGTGACATGAAATAAGCCCTGATAGTTTCACCGATTTCCCTTTTTTTTTTTTAATCGCTGGGTGTGAGATGGGGTTATGGGGCTGCAGTGGGCCCAAGAACTGTACAATGTTGCATATTTGTTAATATTATGTATACTTCTTTGATCTCATTTGGGAAGTTTCCCTTAGTGTCATTGCGGTCCAGCTACAACTGGAACAAACATATCGTCCCCACAGTGCCGCGCCGGTCGGCGGCTTTTTTTAGGGTGGTGGTGGTGGTGGTGGGGCGGGGGTAGTGGTAGCGGTTTTGTTTCCCGGGCTACGACTTCCAACTGCCAAGGTATCTTTAACGTGCGCAACGTGCACACGGGCCATATTGGTTTTTTTTGTTATTCTTATCAAATCTAGATCTAGAAAAGACTAGATCTCGTTCCTATCTACCGTTAGATCAGTGATAGGAAAACATAAGAAAAATTCCCAAAATACCAACCATGCCTGGGCCGGCCGGGGATTGAGAGGCGAGCACCTTACTTCGAGGTCAATGTGTCCAAAAGTGTAAAAATTGAAGTAATTAACGAGATTAATCATGTAAACTTTGAGTGAAGTCTCCAGATACAGCAGACCAGAGAGGATTTACATTCATCTAACCTTATGAAAAAGTGTAGAGCTGTCCAAGGCGGCTGGACAAGGTTTAGTGAAGTATAGGATGGTGATGTAGGGATTTGAATTTAGCAATGCTCTCTTTGGCGTTTCTTGTTTTCTTTAACAAAAACTGACGAGAATTTTCTGCAGCAAGAGAAAGAGAGAGAGAGAGAGAGAGAGAGAGAGAGAGAGAGAGAGACAGAGAGAGAGACAGAGAGAGAGAGAGAGAGAGAGAGAGAGAGACAGAGAGACAGAGACAGAGAGAAAGAGAAGAGAGAGAGAGAGAGAGGGAGAGAGAGAGAGGAGAGAGAGACAGAGAAACAGACAGACAGACAGACAGGCAGACAGACAGACAGGCAGACAGACAGACAGACAGACGGGCAGATGGACAGACAGTAGTCCATACGATTTTTTGCCTACATCAAATTATTTCTATCGTAGGTAGTTAAAAACCGTGCACAATGGGCTCACTGTTATACCCTAGTATATTGTAAATTTGAGTAATGCGGCCCGCATATTATTGTGGAATGTCTCTTCAGGATCGTTTGTGCATGACCATGCGTCCCCTAACTGGCCCATTCTATACTTGGCTGTTGTGTTCCATTCAACCTCACTGAAATGAACATGAGTGTTATGCTGCTCAAATAATGCTGCAGCTGAACTTTGGTGAGTCTTTGTTTTAATTCCCTTCTTGGTCTCCTTTCCGTCTTAATTCACGTTACTAAATTACCGCCTTATACTTCACTAGTCCTGACACCCTGGATATTTCTACTTTGTTTTTCTTCATAAGATATGAATTTATGCAATTCCTCTCCAGCCTGTTGTTTGTGAAGACCTCATTCAAGTTTGCATGAATATACTCATGAATTCATTAAAATTCTTGAATGAATTAATGTATATTGTTCTGTATGTTACATTTTACAGTTCTTGGGCCCACTTCTGGCCCTAAACACCATCTCATGCCCCATAAATGAAAGAAGAAAAAACGATGACTATACTAGGATTTACTTCACGTTATTATTAAAATCTCATATTGCCCAAAACACGTTTCGGCATTCCGTAGGCCCCGGGAGAGTCTAGCAGGAGAGGCACGCAGCGGATGCCTTTCGTCTTTGTATATCTGTTACCAGCAAAGTATGGAATTCAGGCACTCTATAGGATGCTGAGACAAATTAGGCAAAATATGAAAATGAGTTGTAATTTTGATTTGTTACATAGTATGCCTAGGCATTATCTAGAATGACGAGCATCGTCTAGGCAATATATGAAATAATAACCATGAAAAGTTTTCTTTCTGTTATTTAATTGTTGAAAATCAAACAAGAACTACACAAAAGTACAAGATCCTAATATTACATTAAGTATACTGATTCTCTTGTTGCAGATGAATTATTAAGCAACGTATGAAAATACAATCATGGAACAATCCAGCAATATACGAGTACGAAACTAAACCGTACGACAGCTTACTACAATGAAATACATAAAATACTGATTCACTTGTTGCAGGTGAATTAGCTTTTTAAGCAAAGTATGAAAATACAACCATGAAAAATCATGAAATGATGATTGAAGCATGTGTCGAAGGTCACATGCCTACTACTGGTGGACAATTTTATAACTTACCTGATTGTTTTTTGGCATTCTATAGAACGGCTAGGCAATGTGTATGATATTAAAGGCGCCATACTTTGCCGACTCCTTTTCAGCATTCTATAGAAAGCCTGGCCATTTTGTAGAATGCCTCATTTCATGCTCTGCCGGTAACATATTCACAAATTCTCCACCGTTGAACGTAAAATTAGGCCACCTACAGTAACCAAATTTTACATGCAGATTTCAAAGACCATGGAAGGTGCGCCGACTTTTAGATTGATTAAATTGCTTTTGCTTTTCAATTATTTTTTTTGTTTGCTTTGTGCCGCTGATTACTTTCCCACAATCCCTTTTTTTCAAGAGCACATAACCCGTGATGTGAACACTTCCTGTCACAAAACGAGATCTGTCAAAGGCGATTGTCTTCTTAAACATTGGGTATCCATAGTGATTTTGAGATACAAATTGTGATTTATTGTCATTGCTTAAGCATTTTATAACTTTTAATTGATGGTTTTTCAAAATTATTGATTAAGTATAATCTGCTGCATTATTTCTTGATTGAACTCTGGGAAACATGTTTCCTGGTATAAAAAAAGAAGGCCCATAATTTCAAGAACACTTTATGCCGTTGAACAAAAATCCCAGCTCCCTCTAAATGGGGTTTCGTTACACACCCCATGAGGAAAATTCAAATATGTTTTACATGTAGATCTTTTCTAGAGACCTGCAGAAGAACAAAGGCATGAAATCATCCACGTATAACTGTGTATGTGCGGGCATATTTGTATTGTGCATGTGTTTCATTCAGCTACTTTTATTCAACATTAAGAACTTAATATAAATAAATGCTGTACTTTACCCTTCATTATTTCCCGATCTTTCCATCCCCAAAGTGCTCAGAAAACAGAAAGAAAACTGTTTTTCTTCGACCACAAAGATTAAACATGAGATGCATAAATTTTATCAGGTACACATAAATTTTATGCATCGTAGCATAGTACTTATGTTGAATGCAAAAAAAAAAAAAGAAGATATTTCAGTCCACTGGTTTGGAACGGGCATGTGTTTACGTTCCACTGTCTCCAAATTTTTCTTAGCCTCTGCCTCCTCCGCCCGTTACAAATAGGGAACTGGTTTGTTGCAAATTACAAAAAGAAGAGAGAGAGAGAGAGAGAGACAGAAAAAGAGAGGGAAAGAGAGAGAGAGAGAGAAGGGTGGGGGAGAGAGACAGAGAGAGAGAGAGAGAGAGAGTGAGAAAGCGAGGGAGATAGAGAAAGGGAGAGAGAGAGAAAGAAAGAAAAAGAGAAAGAGAGAGAGGGAGGTTCCTTGTCACGTCAGCAAATCCGTGATTTAGTTCAGCAGGTTCAGACTTCACTAAGTCAGAATGGGATCGAGTGTGACTTGGATGAAAGCAAAGTATTGCCAGGTGACAATAATGGCTCCCGAAATTATTCGCCGGAACTCATTTTACTGTTGGCGAGTCTAGTTTTGTCTCTCCTTGGTTTCAAATTATTTTAAGGCAGTGGCTACGGTTACGGCAGCCAGTGAATACAACTCACCATTTTTCTTTGTTTGGCTTTACTCCCGCTCGAGCGCCAATGGCTACCCCAGCTCCTTTTCGCCTGATTAGTCAATCTGACCACCGCCCATTGATACAAACTGACTAGACTCTCACGCCCCCCAAGTCCATCTGACCATTCCAATGCACACTTGAATTGACAATTGGATGAACTAACAAAATTAATAAGTACCGAAAAAATGGACATTGTTTTTTTATCAAAAAGTGGCGCTCCTCCTGTTTTTTGTCTATTGGGATATGAGCGTAATCTGCCGTAAACGTAGCCACTCCGTTTTTTTTCTATTGGGATATGAGCGTAATCTGCCGTAAACGTAGCCACTCCGTTTTTTTTCTATTGGGATATGAGCGTAATCTGCCGTAAACGTAGCCACTCCGTTTTTTTTCTATTGGGATATGAGCGTAATCTGCCGTAAACGTAGCCACTCCGTTATTTTAAATGTCATGTATATTCCTGAACAATCTTCAAGACACTATTGTAAACAGCCAATGATAGACCCCTGAATTGTAAATTCCAATATTTGTAAGCCCTGCTATCCCTCCCCCCCTCCCAAATTTCTTACATTTTGAACAGTAAAAGTCCTGTTAAGATTGTATTTTACAAATATTGTCATTTCGTTATATTATTTTTCTTCAAGTTTCCGAGTCATGCTTACGAAGTGCATCCAATGAATGAAATCGGTTTGAATCAGATTGCTTGGAGGCAGTTAGATGAATGATCAATATCTGCCAAATATTTGTGAAAACAGTCAATCTTGACTTTTAAATAAACGTAAATTTAAGTGATCACTGTTTTAATTTCGAGACAGTCACTTTCATCTTGGTCAATACAACACGCTCTCGTTACTTTTTACTGATCTTTTTCTCGTAGGGCCGTGAATACAGAAATGCCATTCTCAAAAAGGGACACAGGTGAATATAACAGCACTTACAACATCAGAAGAATGATTTGACCATATAAACTAACTCCGCACAAAGGGCGTAGTTTAAAAAATTTGAGTTTATTTAAGTTTGAGTTTGGATTTTACGGCATGTCAGCACGATAATGGCCACTTTGCGCCCTTCACGGTCTATTTGGGTACAGGTTCTTTTTTTATGTTTCGTATTCAGAGCCGTTAAGTATAACATAGAATTAAATACATTCTTATAATTTTAATACATTGTTAAAATTCTAAAAAAAAAGTGCTTTTGTATAGATCTGGAAAAGTGTTCTAAAGGAGTATAAAAGTTATTAAATCAAATTGTAGGTCTTAGCCTCTCTCAGAAAGGACAGGGTGCGTTGCGGATCCATGTCGGAAAATAATTCTTTCATGGATACTCAGGCATAATGCCTTCTTGGGATATGCATGAAGTCTACACATTCAGGTAAAATATGTTTTATTGATAGATGGCAATTGCATGCCAAACATTCGGAGGGAGGAGGGGGGGGGGATTGTAAGTAAAAAAAAAACGATGTGTGATGTGGGTACGACCCAGACGGGGTCCGAAACGGAGTTTGTGACCAATCTACCAAACCTACCTCTAACACTAAAAACAGCCCTCTAAATCCACTGTGCTAAAAATGCCAATTTTGGACAGACAAAATACCCTTATTATTATGGAGACATACCCATAAATGTGTTTAACGAAAAATCCCCTAGACTGCTCATCGAAAATAATATGGAAATTGGTTAGATAGCTGTACGTTAGCTTGCCGGTGTACGTGCACCTGTTTGTTTGAAAAGTCAGAGAGCAGATACTTTCACAGTATCACCAATTTAAATCGGTGAAAGATCATTTTCTCCATCAGCCATTTTAAGGCAGATTTGAAAACTTGAAAAAAAAATGCTCAGCAAACGTGTACCTTAGTGCATGGAGGTTTGTTCACTGACCATTCACCTATCCGTTTCCCGCCTAAGTGGAGGGCGTGGAGAGAGAGAGAGATAGAGAGAGAGAGAGAGAGAGAGAGAGAGAGAGAGAGAGAGAGAGAGAGAGAGAGAGAGAGAGACAGAGAGAGAAAGAGAGAGAACAGGTATATCTTAGGCAATCCGATTAATTCATTTGGTATTGACCACGACTGCAAAAATGTTCGGGAAACTAAGGATAGTGAAATCCACAATGATAGATGTGATCAATTTTAAACTTGGAAAATAGGTACACATTGAACCATTCGAACATGAAAACTTTTTGATTTTGATCACAGACAAGAAAACGCATGAATGTATTCAAATGCCATGTGATTATCATTTCTCATTTAGTCTGAATATATTCATCACTTCTCATTTTGTAATGTCTAAGAAAACGAACGCATTTTTAAAAACATCAAGATTTTCCAAAAATTTCTCTCATTTATCGATTTCTATTCTAGTCAACCACAATTCCATTTCAAATGTATGATGATGAAAGAATTCGCTTGCATAATGAAAATAAAATGTTCAGACACAGCTTTTCCAATAAGAGTTCTCATGAGTTTGACCTGATTTGTATTTTGTTCGTCCTTACTGTGTCTTTCCCCCATTGCTCTGCTTTCTTTTCTTTTATCTCCATAACCACTATGCTTAACCACGGCGTTGAACAGTTGGAATGTCCCATAGTGTCGCCGGTAAATTTAAATATAGTAAACTGTGTCAGTAAAACCTGTTCCCTATTTAAGACATTCATTTAATCAAAGACCGTTTCCTATTAATCTTATAAGCCCGACTTACTTAAGTGACAAACCGTCTTAATTTTTTTCACTTCAAGTTTAGACTCATGGAATTTTATACTTTCTGCGGGGCTCTGCAATCGATATCTCTAATCGTTCTGAACAAATTATGCTTTAACAGGCGATTAAAGAATGTCGGAAATAAAAAAATATAGACTGACTTAAAATAAATCTTTTGTGACTTCTAGTGTATGGAAAATTTGAAGCGACGAGTGCTGAGGGCAATCATTAAAATAAAATGTGAATACATTTTGGAAGCTTTGCAATGTCGCGATGTGGGTTACATGGGGATATTTCGACTGACACTCTTTCGAGGTCCGCTCCCACAATCGACGAACACACAAAAATAAATACTTGCACTCTAAAAACTAAATAAATCAATTGCTTTCAATTTTAGCAGAACTGTAGGGCAGTTTAATTACAGGAATTAATGTAACAAATATAATTATAAATATAAATATCCATTCAAAGGCAACTGAATCTGACTAATGAAACTACAGCTTTCTATAAAGACTAACGTATTCAATCTAACTACTTGCAGGTCATATGAGTTATATGGCAAATAGAATCCACGCACGTGGCGACGGATATATCAGTTTAAATTCTATTAATTCAATGAGACATGTTATGATATGGACATTTCCTCTAGACACGCCATGGAGAATGCTTGTACAACCATGCGTTGTCTGGCGGTAGCTCTGAAACTGTCTTCAAAAGTAAGTAGAACGGTTCACTTTCATCATTACAAATTAGTATGGACTCTCACCATGCGGCCCTCACTGGGAGTGAGAGCGCTGGATGTAAACGCTGTGGGTTTATATCAAACCAAGTAGCTTAGGCTCTGGAGCTTTAAATCAGGCTCCTCACAATGGACTGCTCAACTGCGTCTCTATGTCTCTCATCTGGCTGAGGACTATCGCCGACCACCTCGTAAATGGATTGTCTACATGTGGCCCAGAACTAAGTTCTGTATGGCCTTAAATACTGGACTGCATCTGCAGCTTTCCGTCTAATTCCTGGATTGTGATTGGTGCAACCACTTCTAGCTCAGCTGCCGAACTGAGTTATTTTAAGTAACAGCCCTACGCAACGACCTTGGGTTGACATCAAAGGTCGAATTACTTCAATACAATATAATGTAAATTTTATAGCAATAAATTCTTAACATGTTCAAAACCCCGAGCTTTTACTCTGGATCACGGTATTTTCTGTACGTCAACAGACGTCTCAATAACATTTAATTCCTACTCACCCCTTCCCTCTTTACTAAACCTAGTTCAAAACACGAGATATAAAAAGTGCTCAGTCATGCACACCTACGCTGTCCGTCTATCCTTCCCCACACCTTCTGTCTATCTATTATAAAAAAAAACCGTTCAAAACAAATTGTTTACGAGACCAAGTTATGCTGGCTCGCACAATAATTACGTTTGTAAAAATTACTCACTGCTCTCTCACAAAAATTTAGTCAGTGGAAATCTGTTCTTGACACTAATTATTACGTAGAGGTAGTGATGGAAGTGGACTTGGTGATGCCCTAAACAATATAGAGCGTGGAACCCACTTGTTACAGAAGGTGTCACAAAGGTGCAAACCAAAACTTAACCAACCTTGGGTGGCCTTAAAAAAAGCAAAAACAAACAAAAAACAAATTATTTTAAAATGGCTACATTTGCTGATTAGACATTTATCATTTTGTGTAACTCTTTGTTGTAATATGTTATGAAGGCATTACTTAAAGCTTGAAATATGACTTAAACAAGTTACATTTACAAAGAATTAATAACATTTTAGAATAATAAAGAACATTTCTGAAATATTTTGTGACCACGACGGATTGTGAGGTCTTGAAATGTAGCTCAGTTAGCTCATGTCTAAATCCAGCTCCGCCTGAAAGTTATGAAAAACGTTTTGCAACGCTGTAAAGTTTCCATCCTATTAATATAGATTACATTATGGCTGTGGGTTATGGCGCAGTTGGTACCAACGTTCCATTCTCTGCACTAGAGATAGAACTCTGGTAATGTCGCCTGTACTTTCAATAATAAATCTATTATGCTACACAATATCTCATTATTGAGAAAAGAACATCATAATTATATGATAAAGGAAGTAAGGCCTCCAGTGTAATCATGAAAGGCTTTTTAACCGCTGAGCCTCAAATTCTACAAAGAGCAATAATATTAGTCATAGAAAGAGAATCCCGGCTCAATACAAATGAGCTTTCATTAACACACCACAGGGAGAGAGCGTGGTTAGTGGTGTTTGCCTAATCTTGTCAGTAAAGTTGGAACACACACAGAGACACAACCACACACACAACACACACACACACACTATACAAAGACGGGAACAGATTGGCTTGTAGATAGATAGATAGATAGATAGATAGATAAATAGGTAGGTAAGTATGTAAATAGGTAGGTAGGTAGATAGATAGATAGATAACTATATAGATAGATAGAAAGATCGATCGACAGACAGACAGACAGACAGACAGACAGGCAGGCAGGCAGGCAGGCAGGCAGGCAGGCAGACAGACAGACAGACAGACAGACAGACAGACAGACAGACAGACAGACAGACAGATAGATAGATAGATAGATAGATAGATAGTTAGATAGATAGATAGATTGATAGATAGATAGATTGATAGATAGATAGATAGATAGATAGATAAATAGATAGGTTGATACATACACCATACATACATACATAGACTGCGAAACCATTCCCAAACTATTTAAAGAACTTAATGAATGGGTTGGAATTTTCCTGCAAGGACAAATAAAATCAATATTATTTCGCAATTACAGGCACTACTTTTGAGGATCGAAGGGAATCAAATACTTTCTGAGGAGACGGTTTGGCGGAAAGATACATCTTGAGAATATTTAAAGAAACTTTTACACGCATTTGGACATAATCAAAGTCTGACCGCCACCGTCGTCTGAACTTTATTTTCCCGGTTGAACAATTTGCTCTCAGTAAAGTGAAGAATTCTTTTCAAACCAACTTGGAGGAGAACTTGAACTTGGAACTCAAAGATGTTTGCCCACTGGATCCATTTCTTTGCTTTGTTGGTTCTCATAGCTGGTCAAGCCCAAGATGAGTCGGGGTATGGGGAAGATAGCCCTTCGACTGTTCAAGAGGCCAATTCACACTCGCACAGCCATACCATACATACTCAAATAACACAAGTTATATATTTAGTCAGGCCTGAGGGGCCTTATTATTACAATATGACAATTCTGACTGCATAATACATAATAGTAATCATATAGCATCCAGGGTATAATTCCAATTAACTAACTAGCACTTTTCTAATTATAACTGGCAACCACACATATAAATTCAGGCAAATATGTTATACATCTGAACTGGTAGCCGTTATGACCTTCTAACTTATATAGCACAATTCCTAGGGTCCCAGTTTTCTAAAGCATTCTTTGGCAGATCTTTACCCGTATGCAATAATGTCATAACACTGTCTTCTTTTTCTATGAGGGGCCAAAGGTCCCTAGTTTTAGACTGTTTTCATAGCATGATATTAAGTCCTATTATAGTTCATTCATTCCAGAAAATTCTGTTGTTAAACCATCAATTCCAGGAGCTGAATTATTTTTAAGTTTCTTCAGGCATTTGACAAGTTCATCTGTGGTGATTTCTTGTTGACAAATATTACTTCCTTTCTCGTTTAATCTTGATAATAACATATCGGCACGAAATGCATTTTCCTTGTTGTGCATAGTTTGTATCAGAATTATACTCATCAAAGTCGCTTTTAATTCCCTGCTGGGTGCTGAAATTCCACTATCCGTTTGCAGATTTGTTATTAAATTTTGCCTCTTTCGAGCTTTCTCTAGGCCTAGGAAATATGCCGTTCCCCTCTCACCATGCTCAATCCATTTGACATTTACACTGATTGCTGCCCCTTTTTGTTCTACCAAGCTGATTATTTCTAACTCTGCTTTTGCCTCCCAAATCTCTTGAAGTATTCCCGTTGTAGTACCTACCATGGCTAACTTTTTGTTCAGATCATTAAGTACTTTTTCTAAAGGTCTTTTGGGATCGTTTTTTCTGTGCATTCCTTTTACCTCTTACTCTAGCTTTTTCTCTTCTTTTAACTTTCATTTTTCCTCACCTGTCATGAGGATCCAATGCTTGAAGCTTATCTGAGATCTCTATAATGTAAGTTTTTATTTGCTGTATGAAATCCGCATCTCTTAACATATTGTTGAACTTACAATTGGATGGACCTCTTTGGAATTTTGACATTTCCCAATAAAAGACCATCATTCTGTTGTCTGTCATTGGTACTGGCAATATCTTGGAGTTTGTTACTTTCCAAATGAATATGTTATCAACAAAAATATAGTCTATTTGACGTGCTGCGAATGGTACGTTCCATTTCCATGTACATTCTTTAGTTATATGACTCAATGTTCTCCGAGTATCCATGAGATCATTAGATGAAACAAAATGGTTAAACATTGCCATTGTTTGCTTACTGTGTGGATTGCCTGCCATAATGTCTTCACAGTTGTTAATCACTATATTAAAATCACCAGCTAGTACAATACACATATTTGGCTGTATAAACTGATCTATCACATCACCTAGATGACTAAGAAATTTTACTTTAAAAAATTCGCTATCAACAGTGCAAAGACATTTATAATAAAACAAGAATTATTCTCTAACCTGACGAACACAACCAAAATTCTTTCATCCCCCAAAAATCTTTCTCCCTCCTCTGTTTTTTCCTAGCAATGAAATTAAATCTTTAATATCTCTAGTGCCCAGCGAACTGAAAAAAAGGGCATGCCCATTGTTTTCTCCATTCGCCATATCGTCTTGTGTTTTATAAATATGTTTCTTGCAAACATATAATTATTATGATATCAACTTTTTTACTCTTCATATTCATAATTATATTTGTAAATTTTTTTTTTAAAATTATTATTTCTGAATCCTCTTACATTGCACGTTGCTGATGCAAGGGAATGAAGCATGAATTAAATATATATTGATGATCCAAGTTCAAAATCGGAGGTCGGTCTGTGTCGTCTCCAAAAGCCAGCCTCGGTTCTCCCTTGCGTACTGTTACGACTTAAACGAGGGGCGTTATTGGGTGAGGACATGGACGGGAGATATCTTCCCCTCTTCTTTTTCGGGAGAATGTCCTCGGCCCCTTTTCGTCCACGTGCAAGTAGTACACAATGTTTCCCGTAGAGGCGCCCCTGCGTTCCCATGGGGAAGTACTTTTTGTACGAGGTCTGCCAATGCATGTTGCCACCCTTGACCATTACTCTTTTCCTCGGCCCTTCACCTAGCTCCACGATCTGCTGCTGATCCTCTCGGACTTAACTTCTGCCCTCGACTGTCGTTTTCGGCTATGCTATTGTTACTTTCCTTGTTCTTTTTCTCTGCGTCCGCCGTCCCCGCGTCTGAAGAATTTATCTGATCGTTTGTGCTCGTGAACGACACAGAGATTTCAGTTGTGTTATCCTCTGGAGTGTCCATCCGCTGAGCTGAGACAGGTGTGCTATTTGTTTGAGACACAGAAGTGTCGGGTATTGGCGTATCTCTCTTGGGTTCGCCTTTCTCAATAATTTCTCTTTCCCCGTAAAAAAGAAATGGTTTGAATTTGACCTGAATAGTCATAGTTTTAAGCAGTTGTCTTGTAGGCTTATGTACAAAAGCGGTTTTATTACCGTTTTTAAATCTGGTTAAGAAAACCAGGTTGGTCCTGACCACAATCCGGGCGGATACTCGTGAGGGTTTCATAGCCAGGAAGTTTATATTGCGGTTATTACGTCTTCTTACTGATTGTGGCAGGTTGGATATCGTCAGCTTACAGGATTCGATCTCTTGACCATCAACAAAAAATACTTTAGCCGGGCTTATCGAGCTTGGCAAAACCCGTTGGCCCCCAAAAATTGGACTAATTTGGATCTCGCCGCAACTGGTGCGGGATATAGCCTCTATACGCCGGCTATTTTCTGGCACCCAAAGACCGAATTAACACCAGCGGACTCTTCGTTCGCTTGGCAGATATTCACTTTAGAGATTTTCTGATCTTTAGATATCAAGAGCTGATTGTATTTAATAAATACTGGGATAACGGTAACTGCAGTCAACTCCATCGACATATTCGCGGGATTACACGCCAGCACTGTCTAACGTGAACACACACGAAAACCCTCACGCGCAAAGAGAATCCACTCAAAACGCTGTAAATTTCAGAGTGAAACAAGAACTGAATAACCTGTTATCGAATTAATGCAAACCACATCCTATTTAGAGAGAACAATAAAAATATATCCAGAGACTAGATCACAGTGACTCTTCTCCAAGAGAGCCGGAACCGGAAAAGCGGCTTTTATCACAATTCCGTCCAGCACAAGAGCTATCCAAGCAATTTCATATTTTTCACGATTAAAAAGATAATGGTAATACGTTTGAAAACTGGCAGCTCTTTCTATGGTACGCTTAAGAACAGTTTTCTATTGTTTTCTTCTTCGGTCTTAGGGGCGAACACCTTTCCTCTTAACCAACATGTCGCCTAATTGAATTATGTAGGTTGGTGTGTTATAATATAAAAATTATCATGTGAGACATAATGTGGCCACTTTATACAAAATATGATTTGCAACTGGTCACCAGTACAAGGATTTCAGAAGAGGCATTGTGGTTTCCAGCCTGTTCAGATTTATTCTTGCAGCGTTGTTTTGGACACTTTGAATTTTGTTCACCCTGTCCATAGATATTCCAGTTAAGAGAGAATTGAAACAGTCTAGTTGAGGCGAAACCAGATAATTCACCAATTTTTATTTTTTTTAGATACCTTTTAACACTGCTCTCCCTTTGCGCGTTGACATCCTGCGCGTCCCGCAGGCATCCGTCAAATGGCTATGATTTGCACACGGGTTAGTTTGTTTGCACATCGCAGGAAGTGATAACGTCATGTGTTAATGGAAAAGAAATATAATATTTTCCTAGGCATATTGAAAACACAAACCTGTACTTTTGGCCCTGCAGCGTCAATCTCCCAATTCCAGACCCTTTCTTTTTCCTAGTCTAGGCACATTGAGAACACGCAAAGTTTCATACTTGATAGTCTAATCCTCAATCTCAGCATTCAAACCAGTCCTAACCGGAAGTTGTTTTGTGAGTATGATACAGGTACCGGAACCAATCTCAATTACGTATATTTCCCGAAAAAATTGACCGAACGCCAATGTGTCGCAACCTAGAAACTAATACAAACGTTCTGCGAGTTATTAATTATTGTTTTATTTTCTGTGCCGGGGACACGACGACAGTCTTTACTAAGCGCTGTATAAAATCTGAGGGCCACCGAATCAGCATTAACAGAGGAGTAGCGAAAGGCGCGCTGCAATTGTCGTAAGGTTTCACTTTTATTAGTATAGATATATCATTTCTGAAAGTTAGTTTTACGTGTTACAGACCAGTGGGTAGTTTCTAGCAAAGCGACAGAACCAACATCTTTTATCCATATTAAGTATAACTATAAAAATCTAACTTTCAAGTTGTTTTTATTTCCAATAATAATGTTCCAAGAAGAAAACGGAAACAAAAAATCTGCAATAAGTTGCAGAGAGATTAAAATGGAAGAAATTTATGTGCGGCCATGTTGGGAAACAATTTTTTTCCATGCAGTCACGAACCAATCAATTATCCCCTAAAAACCAAACAAATAATTGTAAATCGCTAGACTGATCGATCGAAAGAGACTGGCCGACTGACCATGAAAGGAGATCCCTACAAGAATACGAGTAAATGCCAGACAGAAATAAATAATATTTTGTATTATTGCATTTAGAAAAAAAAATGTATATCTATTTTTACCTCCCTGACCACAGGCAAATAAATGAACAAGTTTTGATTACGTTTAGAATATGAACTGGTTGAAGACTACAGTTCTTGTGATATTATGATTTGGGGTCAAGCAATTCGTGCGTTTGCTTATCAGCTAAGCGAACAAAGATGGCGAAGGAATAGATGTGTGCAAAATGCAAAAGATTTGGATTTCAAGGTATAGCTAAATAGGCATAAATATAAGGCTAAATTAGATGCTTAGGTATATAGACAGACAGGCAGGCAGCTGGCAGCCTGAGGCGGACAGATAGATAGATAGATAGATAGATAGATAGATAGATAGATAGATAGATAGATAGATAGATAGATAGATAGATAGATAGATAGATAGATAGATAGATAGATAGATAGATAGATGGGTAGATATATTGGTTGACAGATAGATAGATAGATAGATAGATAGATAGATAGATAGATAGATAGATAGATAGATAGATAGATAGATAGATAGATAGATAGATAGATAGATAGATAGATAGATAGATAGATAGATAGATAGATAGATAGATAGATAGATAGATAGATAGATAAATAGATAGATTGGTTGAAATATAGATAGATAGATAGATCGATAGATAGATAGATAGATAGCTCAGCAATACTTTTATATTTTTCCCCTCAGGATTCGATACTGCCAGTACTAGTGATAAGTGTCGTGATGCTTTGCTACAGGAAGTTTCTCTTGGGTTGAAACCTCTCTGCGACCTGCTTCAGGAATTCCTAAAATGTTTGGTGCGAGTTAGCAATCTGCACATAAGGTTGTCATCTCAGGAAATACAGGATCTTGAAGACCAAGTTGAGGCGTTCTTACGTGGAAATGGGATTTCCTGTGATTTGGATGCTCATAAAGCAATTCGTGAACTAAGAAGTAATGACGGTTTGGAAAATCATTCCCCTAAACTCTATTATTCGTTGACGGGCCTGGTCTTGACCCTTCTTGTTATCACTATTTTCTGAATGCTCTCATTCATGTAACAAAAAGAAATATAAATCTGAATTTTGTGTAGTTATTGACTGATACCTGTCCCCTTACTATACAGTTTATATCACCGTCGACACCCTTCGTGTCCTGTATTTTCACAGTAAAAATCTTACGGAAACTATGATGTAAAAACAATGCCATTTTGTATTCTTTTTGTTTCGTATTTTCGGGTCACTGGCTAATAAGGAATTTGGATGTGTTTATTTCCCTGACAAAATCGATTTAAAATGTCGTTTGAAATCAGTACAGTACTTTCAATAAATATCAGGATCTTCCAAATATCCTCACTTAAGAAAGAGGTTCAAGTGATCCATGTTTTACTCTTTAGACAGCCTCGATAACCATGAGGACCACAAAATGTTTCCATTGTCTTTAACTTGTATACACCTTCTTGAGCCGTTAATATATTAGCCCCATTCTAAAGTATCATTCACAATATCACCAGACTCATGATTGTTAATTATATCAAAAGAGTCCAAATTAGGTCACATATACTAGTGTAGTTATTTCAAAACGTGGTACTACCGTAATGTCTTTTTTTAATAAAACCACTTCTTGTCCTCTGTCTAAAAGTGGCAGTGTGACCATTGTGAAGGGGACGGTTCTTGTGGCCAACCTTCCAAACCTAATACGAGCCATACGTACCCCAGTATTTCATTGTTCCGACCCCCCCCCCCCCCCACCCCAAACAAAAAAAAACATGAAAAAAAAGGAACAAGAAGGAAACAACAGAAAAGAAACGATTACAATAATTAGACCATTAATTTGCATATTTTGAAAATCTTTTTCTTTCAATGACATGGTTCCCCTACCACTCCCCCCTACCCCGTCATTTCCTACTAAATTAAGCAGTCTTTAGTGTTGACAAATATCACGACAACCTTCCAGTACCAACAGCTAGAAAACTTTTTGAAAACAGAACAGAAATTGCCTGATTGTATTCAAAGGCCATGTAATAATTGTCATTTCCCGTTTAGCTTGGATGAATTCAATTGTCATATAATTATTAAATTTGTCAATAATACTGCTCCATCGTACCTAGTTGATTTAACTGATTACTATGTTCCATCTCGTCAACTAAGATCATCATCTGACACTACAAAATTGAAAGTACCTAAAATGAATCTGTCCACTGTAGGAGAAAAGTCCTTTTCATTTCTTGGCCCTACCATCTGGAACACTCTTCCAAAGACAACCAGGGAAATTAATGACATTGGTTCTTTCAAACGCCATCTGAAGACCCATTTCTTTCAGACAAACTAGGCTAGGTGTTTTTCGGCAGCAACAAGAGTAAATATTTTTGAATTTCTTTTGTGTATGCGTGTGTGTGTGTGTGTGTGTGTAAGAGTTTGTTAAAGCGCCCAGAGCTTGTCATCGACGGGGTTTGGCGCTATATAAATGCAATATATTATTATTATTATTATTATCATTTCCCATTTAGTCCGGATGTATTCAAATGCCATGTAATTATCCTTCCTTATTATGTAAAGTACAAGAACTGGATCAACTTTGCTAGTTTGGAGTTGTTACTATATAATTGTATATACATAATGTGTTTAAAAAAAATTATTTCTTTGTTATCGATTTCTATTTTGGTAAACAATAATTCAATTTGAAATTTTATGATCTTGAAATTATCGGCTTATATAATGGAAATAAAATGTTCAGGCACAGCTTTTTAATAGAACTGAGTTTTGTGTTTGATTTGATCCGTTATATTTTGTCTAATGTTATTAAGTCGTTCTCGCCCGGCTTTCGTTTCTCTGTCAATTTTGTCTCCTCTTTTTCCACTCTCTCTCGTCTTTCTTGTATGTTGATTACTATTCAGCAAAAAAAAAAAAAAAAAGCCCTCTCTCTGGTCCATTGTGATGTTGGAAGTGTTTAGGTAGGGAAGACATTCCCTGCTGGTGCCATCCCCATGTGCAAAGTGCATGGGTAGGAAAGATTTTCTTGTCTATTCAGTTAGCTTTGGTAGGGAAAAAATTTTTGTCTCAGGATAACGTATTCTTCAGGCCGTGAAGATATTTCTTGTACAACACTTTTTAGAATTACGGAAGATATTCCTTTCTTTTTATGCTTTGTATAGGTGGAGCCAATAGAGTAGCTATTTTCCGTAAGTTTAATTTGCATGGCAGAAACAGCATTCCCTATTTATGCGATTTGTATAAGTAGGGAACTAATCCCTTCCATACAACAAGACAAGATAAAGGCAAAAGACTTACATCAAAATATTTTCCTCATGCTTGAATATCTCCACTACGAATGCAATAAGCAAGCCAGTACAGTATTTTTGGACGGGTTTTCTCAAGAACTTGGTCCTGAAGCCCGATTTCGCTAAAGTCACTCACATATGCTTAAAAAGAAATAGCATTTACAACATCGTCGTTCATATGTTCTTCCAAAGTTGTAACTGATAGGCTGAAAACCAAAACTAAAAAAACTCACAATACAATAAAGAGGTAGTAAAGGAATGACAAGAAGAAGACAAAGGTAAGGGGTCATGCAATATGATTACAATTGATTCCAAACTATGGACCACGCCTACAGGGAAGCCTAGTGCAAACAGTGTCACTTGTCTCTGTACACGAACTATACATTACATGCTGGAAGCCTGTTAATATTTTGATGCCAAAAATCCTATGTAATGAGATAACATAAAAACAAAATTCCCAAAAATGAGAAAATAATGGAAGGGGGTAGGTGGGTCCAAAAACAACAACAACAAAACCCAAACTTTATGCAACAATTATATTATATCATCTTAAATAGAATGAGGTTTGAGAAAAGACTAGTAATTAGGAAGAGATCTAAATGCACAATCAGAATAGTCCCATAGACAAAATCATTGATGTTTTCAACGACGCCGCTCTTCCTTTGCCTGCTGAAATGTCCAAACACAAATATACATTTTGCTAGTTACAATGGAAATAATTCTTAAAAATAGATCCAGAATTATAACATACCCACACACACATACAAAAAAATCAACATTAATGGTTCATCCATTCTTCATTTCAAAATTTACAGAACTCTGTATTTGTGACCATATTGGTCTCATTTTTGCTATGGTCTTTTCAGGCACCGTTGCCCCCAACACGAAAAGAAAGAAAAACAGAGAGAAAGAAAGAAAATTATTGCTTGACTTGTACAACATTTCACTTATCTTGAGGCCATAAATCTATATAAAAAAAACAGCAAGGAAAAAAATTCACTGCTGCGAGGAAGAAATGCCCAGACCTGAAAAAATTACACGTGAAAGATAGTTCTTTTTGCTACTGTGTCTATTCCTTTGACATGAAAGCGAAGTATCGTAATTTTGTAATAAATCAAAATAGGCCTAAAAACATCGAATAATGCTTTCTCCTCAACAATGATGGCCTCCCTCCTGTCTTTGTTTTGTTTCGACTTTAGTACCGTACATGTCAAAAAAAATAACTGTATCAAGCTTGGTGCGCAAGCCACCTAAGTTAAGTGAATAGACATGAAATATCTTCCCTACCTTTATATATGGCCTTTAGCGTCTTCACAGACGGTCTTAGCAGCTAGAATATTCACTTTCACTTTGACTGACAGCTTCTCTCGTGGCTTATTCTACCAATGTTTGACCCGAGAGTGCGATGGCACTGATTGCAGGTCACTCTTTTGGGTTCACTTTGGCGAGTGTTTTCATTCCGCCTCTGTCGTTTTGTCAGGTATGTTTCTTTTGCCTTGAAGTCTATTGCGAGCGTGCCACTGCGCAATTTTTGTCTCCATCTGCTTCGATCACCTGCAAGGTTCTCCCATTCATTGGGGTCGATGTTGAATGCTTTCATCGTGACCTTGCAAGTGTCTTTGAATCGCAGATGTGGCCTACCTCTGGGTCGGTTGCCAGTAGCAAGTTCCCCGTAGAGAATTTGCACTCTGAATATAGGGATTGCATAGGTAGGGAATACCTTCCTTACTAATATGTAAAATGCACAGGCACCGGATATCTTCCCTACCTATGCACTTCCTTGTTTCAATGTCCTTCCTCCTGTTTCTGTCACTGGGCAAGGTAACTGTATTTGAGACATTCGTTAAACCAAATATTGTTTTCTATTAGTTTATACAAACTTATATGTTTATTTCACTTTATTTTTATTTGTTTATTTATTTATTTATTTATTATATTCAACTTCAAGCTTAGACCTGTGGACTATTGCAGGGGTGCGCCTTGGATACGTCTAGACCTTCTAAACAAATTACACTGGAACAGTCGAAAAAAGAATGAATGAAAAACATGGACTAAAGTAAAAAATGAATCTTTGTGATTTCTGAAAAACGGAAAATTTGAAACGATGACTCCTGAAACAAACATCAAAACAAAAGGTGAATACATTTTTAAGGATGGCAATCAATAATAACATATTTTATGAAAGGATATGCTACAAAGTCGATATGAAGAAAATATATCCTGAAAAGGCTTCATTAGCTAATTGGGCAGACAGTCTTTAAGCATTAGATTTTTTGACATTAAAAAAAAAAAAAACCAAAGTTATTTTTACTTCAATGTTGTTGGTTTGTTGGATAAATTTTGCCTATCTACTCATGCATGACAAAGATCAACAGACAAACAGACATACATGCATACATACTTATTTACATCCATACATACATACAGATTAGATAGATAGATAGATATAGATAGATAGATAGATAGATAGATAGATAGATAGATAGATAGATAGATAGATAGATGGACAGATAGATAGATAGATAGATAGATAGATAGATAGATAGATAGATAGACAGATAGATAGGTAGATAGATAGATAGATAGATAGATAGATAGATAGATAGATAGATAGATAGATAGATAGATAGATAGATAGATAGATAGATAGATAGATAGATAGGTAGATAGACAGATAGATAGACAGATAGATAGATAGATAGATAGATAGATAGATAGATAGATAGATAGATAGATAGATAGATAGATAGATAGATAGATAGATAGATAGATAGATAGATAGATAGATATGCAAAGAAAAAAGCTGACCCAGAAAGACAACCAATAACACTGATATTTTAATCTTGTGTATTGTTTTCCAAAAAGGCGTGACGCCATGCAATACTCACAATGTCACCCTTCTAAAACAATTCTTTCGTAAAATGAATTCTAACTGTCACGTCATTGAAAAAAATTCTTACGTAATCACAAAATGTTATAACTAGTTGATGTCATTTTCTTACAACATAATTATGACCCACACTTGGGAAATATTTGGGGTGAAACGAATATTCCACGAAGCAGTGCGCCAAGATAGTGCAGTCAAGCGAAAAAGGTCCGCCGCGAGCGCCATGTGCGCGTATCAAGTGCTGGGTCACAGGCTGGGTAATTATGAAATTTCATAGTGACGTGAAATAAGCCCTGATATTTTCACTGATTTCCTTTTTTTCTTATATTCGCTGGGTATGAGATGAAGGGGCTGCAGAGGGCCCAAGAACTGTACAATTTACATATTTATTAATATTATGTATACCTTTTTTTTTTTTTAATCTCACTTGGAAAGTTTCCCTTAGTGTCATTGCGGTCCAGCTACAACTGGGGCAAACACATCGCCACAGTGTAGCGCCGGTCGGCGGCTTTTTTTTTAGGGTTGTGGTAGTGATTTTGTTTCCCGGGCTTCGACTTCCAGCTGCCAAAGTATCTTTAACGTGCGCAACGTGAGCACGGGCCAGCTTGGTTTTTTTTCATCCTAATCGCAAAAGACTGGGTCTCGTTCCTATCTACCGTTGGATCAGTGACAGGAAAACATGAGAAAAATTCCCAAATACCAACATGCCTGGGCCGGCCGGCGATTGAGAGGCGAACATCTTACCTCCATGTGTCCAAAAGTGTAAAAATTGAAGTAATTAACGAGATTAATCATGTAAACTTTGAATGAAGTCTCCAGATACAGTAGACCAGAGAGGACTTACATTCATCCAATCTTATCAAAAAGTGCAGAGCTGTCCAAGGCGGCTGGACAAGGTTTAGTGAAGTATAGGATAGTGATGTAGGAAATTGAATTTAGCAAGTAAGGAGGCAAGAAAGGGGCTAAAAATATACCCAGCGATGCTGTCTTTGGAATTTCTTGTTTTTATTGAACAAAAACTGACGACAAATTTCTGCAGCGAGAGAAAGAGGGAGGGAGAGAGAGAGAGAGAGGGAGAGAGATAGAGAGAGAGAGAGAGAGAGAGAGAGAGAGAGGAGAGAGAGAGAGAGAGAGAGAGAGAGAGAGAGAGAGAGAGAGAGAGATGGGAGGGAGAAAGAGAGAAACAGACTGACAGACAGACAGGCAGACAGATAGAGTCCATAGTGATTTTTTTACCGACATCGATTTTTTTCCATTGTCAGTAGTTGAAAACAGTGCTTAATGGGCTCAGTATTATACCTTAGGCCCACACATGATGGGAATAGAATTATTGTGGAATGTCTATTCAGGATCGTTTGTGCCCGAGCATGCATTTGCTAATTGGTCCATTCTATACTTGGCTGTTGTGTTCCATTCAACCTCACTGAAATGAACATCAGTGTCATGCTGCTCAAATACTGCTGCTGTTGAACTTTGGTGCGTCTTTCTTTTAATCCCCTTTCTGGTCTTCTTTCCTTCTTAATTCAGGTTACTAAATTACCACCTTATACTTCACTGGTTCTGACATCCTCGATATATCTACTTTTTTTTCTCTCATAAGATATGAATTTTATGTTATTCCTCTCCGGTCTGTTGTTTGTGAAGACTTCATACGTTTGCATTGTCACGATTAAGGTTGATGACCTTGTACGCCACGAGTATAGAGGGGGTAAACTTAGTAGGGGAGAAGGGGAGTTTTTAAGTTGTTGACTAGCATGAAAGATTACTATCACGAGAAAAGTCGGTGGCCTTGTGCGCCACGAGTCTAAGGGGGGTGAGCTTAGCAGGGGAAAACACGGTTTTTGACATTGTTGTCGAGCGTGAATAGATACACACGACTCGCTTTAAACTAGTCGCGTGTGCAAAGACCTCGGGAGTATAAGTAGAGGAGAAGCTCGACACACGTGGTTCCCAAGTTATTCATTCCTAAAGGAAGACGCAGAATTTATCGGTCCGGGCGACAAGTGGACGGTCGTGCCAGTGGGGACCAGAAGTGTTAGGTGTGTGAGGGATCCATGATGTTCACATTTATTTCCCAATAAGAAGAATTTATCGGTCCGGGCGACAAGTGGAAGGTCGTGCCATGGGGACCAGAAGTTGAGGAGTCCTGATGACAGGATGGGAACCCTTCAGGAGCTCGTGATTTACGATGGCGGGTGTGAACCGTCGATGTGCTGTGTGGTTGCAGAAGTTGAAGAGTCCTGAGGACGGGATGATAACCCCTCAAGGAGCTAGTAATCTACGATGGCGGGTGTGAACTGTGTGTTCTTATTTGTGAGAAGCCAGGGGCGTCTGTTTCCCCTTTTATCGTCGAAGTTAGAGATCTAGAAAGGATCGTGTGAACTCTGGAGACGTGAAACTGCATCAACGAGGAGGGCAGCTGTTGACAGAGACTATTAAGTATACGTAATAAGTTTATGGACAGAGGGGTAGATCTAGATGTGAAACGGGGAATAGAGAATAGCCATGATCCCCAAGAGTAAATTTGAAATATCTCTGTTTTGTGATTATGTATGTGATTATCATGAGTTGAATGTTTTGACATAAGTTTTGTCATGCATTTATAATTAAATATCGTTTAATTTAAATTTCACTCCATGTGTCCGTTGATCGCTGGTCTGCTTGCTTGGCTTGTTAGCTGGGTTTGAAAGGTAAATAAGTTAGGTACTCATCACACACGTGGTCGTGACCGTCTTCACGCACGTGATCGTGACAGCATGAACCTACTCATGAATTCACTTTGATTCTTGAATGAATGAATGAATTATATTATTCTGTATGTTGCATTATGCAGTTCTTGGGCCCACTTCTGGCCCTTAACACCATCTTATGCCCCATAAATGAAAGAAGAAAAAAGGATGACTGTATTAGGATTTACTTCACGTTATTATTAAAATCTCATATTGCCAATACCACGTCTCGGCATTCCGTATGCTCCGGGAGAGTCTAGCAGTAGAGGCACGTAACGGATGCTCTTAGACTTTGTATCTAATAATAAATAATGTTACCGGCAAAATATGAAATTCAGGCATTCTATAGAACGCGGAGACAAATTAGGCAAAGCATGAAATAAAGTTCTTATTTTGATTTGTTACATAATGGTATGCCTTGTCATTATATAGAATATCGAGCATCGTCTAGGCAATGTATAAAATAACAACCATGAAAAGGTTTCTTTCTGTTGTTTAATTTTTAAAAAAAATCTATTGAAAATCAAACAAGAACTACACAAGAGTACAAGATCCTAATATTACATTAAGTATACTGATTCACTTGGTGCAGATGAATTATTAAGCAACGTATGAAAACACAATCATGGAATTCTATCCAGCAATATACGATTACGAAGCTAAAACGCGCGACAGCTTACGAATATGAAATAAATAAAATACCGATTCACTTGTTGCAGTTGAATTAGCTATTTAAGCAAAGTATGAAAATACAACCATGAAAAATCATGAAATGACGATTCAAGCATGTGTCGAAGGTCATACGCCTACTACTGGTGGAACAATTTTATAAATTGCCTGATTGTCTTTTGTCATTCTAATGAAATTCTGGGTTAAAATATTAGGCTTAGACGACAATAGTACAGTTTAAAAAGTTTACAGCAGATAATCAGCCATAGAGAACAACACAAGTACAATTAAATGGGCTTCACTGTTAAAGAAAATGCTGGAGAAATCTGGATTTGGATACATTTGGGAAAGCCAAGAGGTTGATCAGACTTCCTTGTTTTTATCTGAATTTGAACAACGTCTACGTGACAATTTTCAACAAACATGCCGCAGTGATATAGAGCATTTAAGTGAGAATCGGCTATATAGACATTTACTCAGAAAATTATTTACATGAAGTAAAGCAGAAATATTTAAGGATAGCCATAGCAAACATAAGACTGGGCTCTAACAACTTTGTGGTGGAGAGGGGAAGGTGGCAGAGGCCTAAACTGGAGTATGTCATGAGATTGTGTGAGACCTGTAATGAATTAGAGGACGAATTTCACCTGTTACTAACTTGCAAAAAAAAAAAAAAATCAAAGATATAAGGAAACAGTTTTTACCGTCTTGGCTACTTGTTAGACCAAGCATGTTTAAGCTTATAAATTTTCTGTCGTCGATGCACGATAGAGAACTACATTCGTTTGCATTGTTTGCCATAAAGTTCTAAACGAATACAATAATGTCGCTTTGTGACTTCTCCTGGCGAAGTCCGAAAACTGAATTCATCTTCGTGTGAAAAAATAAATTATAGTGATATCTTCAATTGTAGTAAATTCACAACAGATAAAGGTGAGGAAAGGTCGGTTGGGGTTGGGGGGGGGGGTGTGGGGGCGGGGGTGGGGGTAAGGATTAAAAAAATGATGACTGTTGCTGGCAATTATTACAAGTTGTATTTTATAGTTGTATACTATAGTAGGTAAGTGTATAAATCGTCGCTGTGATTCAACACCCCGGTAACTACCATTTTTTTCGAAATCGACTTTTTTGACTAGTGTCATAGCATCGACTACGGCGCATTTTGTGTCAAAATCTCAGAGCTCTGGCTTAATAAATAAGCGAGATATGGCATTGTAAAACATTCCTGTAATCGAGTTTTGTGCTGAAGCGTTAAGCAACAAGCCTGCACAGGCTCATACAGGATTGTAGCCAAAATGTTTCGGTGCAACATACCTGTATGCTGGCTTATACAGGATTGTTGCGTAACATTCATCAGATAATAAGAACCCGCTGATCATAGAGACATATGCATGTATAGGAATGTGGCACAAATCTCTTAGGCTTCCTTAACTTTCGATCCTTTTCCAATCGAGTACCGGCAATCCTCTGCCTCTTCATATGATGACAGTGACAGTGATCCAGATTTCTAGCCCGTCAACTAAAAAAAAAAAAGCGCACAGGCAGAATAAAGACATTTGACCTAGGTCTATATGCTTTGATGGATAAGGACCAAGCCCTGATCGACAATGGCAAAGGAAAACAAAATAAAGAAAATATAAGGTGTGCATGGAGTTTTACTAGGCTCCATCAAACATGGACCAGTGGACAGAGAAGTCTTGGAATCACCAAATAAAAAACCACGGAAAAGGAAACGTAATGAAAGCTCGTGGAAGAGAAACAATAGAAAACTGTTAAAGAACAGTGGACAGGTCAATACAACATCGCCAGGGAAAGAAATGCCAGGACGGGTTATTGGAAGTGGATGTGGAGCCAGCTGCAGATTGAAATGTCACAATAACTTCGCTGAAGTGGACAGAAAAACAATTTATTTTGTGCTCTTTCAAAATAGGAAGCGGCTCGGGAGACCAGGATTCTGGTATTCCAAGACCATAGCCCCGTTAGTTCGACGTGTCTAGCGAGACCAGGATTCTGGTCTCCCTAGCCTGTGGTCTTGGGACACCAGGATCCTGGTCTCTCTAGACTCGGGGCTAGAGAGACCAAGATTTTTCCCGGCCAGTGCGCATGTCTACTGTGAAAACAGTACATAGCTACCCCGGCGGCTTTCCCTGATATGTCATTCTGACTACTGCCCAGACGAACATCGGCCTACGGCCTCGATGATACAAACTGACTAGACCCTCACGTCGTTACATATCAATCTGGCAATGCCTATGCACTTGTCGAGTTATGGAACGCATTCGGAAGTCCTCCCAAAATCTTGGTCTCCCTACCCCCGAATCTGGAGAGACCAGGATCTTGGTCTCCCAAGACCACAGGCTAGGGAGACCAGAATCCTGGTCTCGCTGGACACTTCCTTCAAAATATTGTCTTGCAAAGACAGTTCATACTCATAGCCAAATGTGTACAAAAATCACAATCACAACAACCAAGCAAAGGCAACAAAAACAAACAAAAAGAATCACGAAGAGAGAATACATTCAAATATTTTCTTTTCAAGTCACATTTACAAGTAAAAACCTGCGAGAAGTTCCTCATACTGTGTTTGGAGCAATTAAAAAGCTGACAGAAACAGGTATGGTGAAAGGTGATGACAGAGGCAAGTACGGTGAGCACAGAGAGGCTGATGAACACATTGTGGCTGGTGTTAAGGAGCAAAAGTTTTCCAAGTGTACCATCACGTTATTGTCGAAAGACAACGGACAGACAATACCTTGATCCAAGCTTGCCCATTACTGCCATGTACAAAATATACAAAGAAAAGTGTGAAGCCGATGGACTTCCTTGTGCCGAAGAGTCAGTGTATAAAATATCTTTTACATAGACTTTAAGATCTTTTTTCACCAACCCCAAAAAAGATCAATGTGATGAGTGTCAGTCATATAAAAACCAAAGTAATCCAAGTGCTGAAGGAATTACCAAATATGAAGATCACCTTCTCCGAAAGGACACTGCAAGAAGCTATAAAGATAACTTGAAGCAAGCGGCCTACAAGATCCCAAGACATCAGCAGCCTGCATTGACTTGCAACAGGTTCTTCAGTGCCCTCATGGCCAAACATCAAGTTTTACTACAAGCGGAAACTCGGACTATATAACCTGACCATCTGTGGCCTAGCAACGAGTGTCACATCTGGCCAGAAACTATCTGGGCAAGGAGCAAACCAGATTGCTTGGTGCATTCTAAGTTTCGTCGAGGTGCAAACTCAGAAAGGCATTGCAAACATTCATGTGATTTCCGACAACTGTACGGGTCAAAATAGAAACAGGTACATGGTAACCGTGCTTTGGTATGCCCTCAAGAAGTTTCACTCTATGCAGAAAATAGAACACTGTTTTCTCCAAAAGGGTCATAGGGGGCCTACTTAGACCGAAAATGATTCAGTACACTCGGTCATTGCTAGAACTGCCAAAAATAACCCCATCTACACACCCGAACGGTGGTCCACTCTGATATGTGGAACTCGTCGTGGTAAACACCCATATATCGTGAAAGACATGACTGAACTTGACTTTTACGATTTCAAGAAACTTTCAGCTGCCATAAAAAAGTTTGTCAAAGATGGCAACGGAGACAAGATGCAATGGGTGAAATAAAATGTCTGAATATTGCAAGATCAGACCAAAATGCGCTGATAATCAAGTATGATTACAGTGAGAAACCACTAAAGATTGACTTGTTGCGCGGCAAGAGGAAATGTGAACAAACCGAGATTCACTTGGAAAAATTGCAAGAGAAAACAGGAATAACAGAGACTAAGAAAGCAGATTTGGTTTCTTTGTACAGAAGGGGATTGGTTCCAACTGCATATCATAGTTTCTTTCAGCAGCTTCTCACAGTGGCAGCCCCGCAGGAAGAATGAACAGAGAAGACATTATTAACACATTCACGCCTGGTATCCATTTTCAGCTGTCTGTTAATTCCATAGAGTTTATTAAACTGAAAATGTTCTTCACAGCAATTTTACATCAGGTTCTCGCTAACTGCAGTGTACCTCTTGTCGGTGTCCTTCTTTTGTTTAATTTCCTTGACTTCATTTAGAAGATTTGAGAGAAGACGGTCACTATCTGTTAAAACATGACTTTGTGAATCCATCAAAAGGTGGGCAGTTAATCTTATTCAGGTAATTCAGACCACTTGGGTTTTTTTTCATTATGTAAATGACAAATTTATTGTTCCTGTGTAAACATGGTGAGAGATACGGTCCTTTGGCTGTTTTACACAATTTAATAATTATTTTAAACCAGCGCAGTGAGTGCATATTTTAGGAGCATAGTGGATAAAAAATTAAATTTCATTTGGTACAAGTGGCCACCTTCCACTGAGCCATTTACTTTATAAAAATGTGTCGATGATGGTCGATGACTATAATAAAGTCATAATGTTATTATTTAATTTCCGTTTCCTCAGTTATCTCCGCAGTGAATATTCGGAATAGATGGCAAACCACTATGCAGCCATTACATTGATTAATTTACTCCACGCAGTAACTTTCCTTTGATTTTTTTTCTCCAGACTGAACTTTCAAAACGAGATGGGATGAAAGTTGTTAAGTACAGTTTTTCTTTCAAAAGTAATCATTATTGTGTCATTCCATAGACAATAAAACATTGGTTTACTCACTTTGAAGCCTTATTTTTGTTCAGTGCCACATTCCTGTATGTTTCAGGCTAGCGCCACCTCTTTACGTTAATGTTTTAACAAATAAGGGCAACAATCCTGTATAATGGATCATACCGGAAAGTTGCACTGAGAAATTTCAAGACACAATCCTGTAAGTCGCATTTAGGCCATTTTCGTCTATACTATTACCTGTATGTTGAAGATCTGTTCATCGCGCAGTTACACATAATTATATTTACATACTTCCATACCAAATATTGGCACTTTCTGACCAAAAATGTGTAAATGGTGAAGTTTTTTGCTTCTCCTGTAAAATTTTGAATAAGTGAGTTACCGGAGTGTTGCATCACAGCGACGAAATGCTGCAGGCAGCAGGGAGCGGAGAGAGTGAATGACCGTGCATTTTCTCTGTTTGTATGTTTGTTTTCAATGTTTTCAAAGATTGTTTACATGATCTGTGTATTTTGAATTGGCCGCCAGGCCTACAATAAATCGAACTTGTACTTGAACTTGTTATACTATGTCCTGGTTTAAACCTGTGTCTCGGGGCTAAAATTAGGACACAGGAATACCTGTGTCACGTGGATACCACGTAGAGAGGATAGAAAGTGAAGGGCGAGGCACTGGTTTGGGGGTGGTTAGGAGGGGTTGGGGTGGGGGGTGGAAAGTGACGGGTGAAGCATTGGTTGGGGCGTGGTGGTGGTTGGGGGGGGGGGTAGAAAGGGACGGGTGAGGCAGCGATTATATGGGGGGGGGCGGGGAGTACAAAGTGACGGGCGAAGCGGTGGTTATATGGGGAGGGGGAGATTAAGTAAAGGGTGAGGCAAAGGTCGTGTGTGTGTGGGGAGGGCGGAGAGGTGGGGTGGGGGTAGAAAGTGACGGGTGAGGCAGTGGTTATGTGAAGGGGTGGGGGATAGAAAGTGATGAGGAAGTGGCTAGGTGGTCCGAGAGGGGCGGTCCTCATCCCGCGTCGAGTGAACTCATCCACATAACGCCCTGTCCGGGGAGTGTGTTTTTGCCGATTGCAGTGCAGACCAAGAAATTCAGGAACGGGGCTGCCACAGACCCCCAAACACAGGTCATCGGCTAAGGGATTTCTTGTCCTATCGAACACTGCCATGGGTGCTGCCAGCTTTGGACTGTGCACCCTAACCCTAACCCTAAAATGACTGAACGTCACCGAAAATCCCTGGAATATGGGTGTGTATCGGCGAACACGCGTCCGGGGATAGCCAGTGGCCAGTCAGCCGATCGTTCGCGTGTTGCCGATAACCTCGGCGGTCTGGTCAATCGGGTCCTTTTGAACACGTGCATTGTGTTTACGTTAGGACACAATAGCAACAATAGTGATGGATATATCTTAAGGGACCCCTATGATATTTGGATAAAGTCCTTATGATGAGATGCAATACGTTTTATTATTAACAAGAAGGCCCATAAGCAAGAACTTTCTGCAAGTACATGCCGCTTAACACACGTTTTACTCTTTTTCCGTAGAGCCCTTAGCTTGTTTTGTCCCTAAGTCAGGCCATTCAGGTGAACAAATTATTTTTTAAGCCAGGCACGCTAATTTGCTGATCACATGTATCATGACATTGCCTTCTCACCTTCTGAACTATGTAAAGGTTCCACGTACTATGATGTTAGGTTTCTTTAGCACACCTGTAGCAGGAGATTTGATTTCCAGCTCGAAGATACATGAACTGAAAAGCGGTTTAATCAAAGCAACAGAATATCTCTCTAATTACCACATCAGATACAGACAACGATCAACAATAAAGTCAATCATTTTCTCCCAGTTTTCTCTGATGAAAAACCTACTGAGAGACGCCTTCATGCAGCATGCCCTAGTATTACATCGGAATTCATCATTAGAGACATAAAACGGTTTCTCAAATAGACAGACGGCACCTCTCTTCTCATCTCGCATGTAGACGACAACAGCTTCAAAGTAAAAGTTTCCACAAGATAATATTCCCTTCTTCGAACTTAAGACCGTCAGTACTATTACATGAGAATGACAAATAGTTACGAATAGTTGCATTGTAATAAACGTAATCGAACGATACCATTTTTGTTAGACATTATAACAGGGGTGACAAGACAGATAAGCAAGTGAAAATAGTGTGAAAAAAAAAAAAGTGAAAAAAAAAAAACCCAATGTCGCGGCAACCGAATAAACAAAACACGAGAAGCAGCATTGCTATTCATTTAATCAGCCGATGAAAGTCAGTTTTGTGTTTTGTCATATTTTACTACGTTACTGTCCAGTACTTCTAATGTAAAGTTTAGCAAGCTCAGCTAGTAATCAGTCCCATACTAAACTTTTCTAGTGATGTGCACTTACTACATTGAATATTTTACTTTCAATTTTGTGAAATGACTTTATTGTGAAGTACATTTTGGTAAAAAGCTGTTAGAATCTGTATTGTCATATTGTTGTTGGGGGTTGATCTTTTTCATTATTATTATAATAACACAACATTTGTAATAAAACCAAATTCACATGACTGTTGTGCAGTGGAATATCATGGATCTAGTGAAAAAAATCTGGAGGTGTAAGGAACTTAACATAATTTTGTGGATTGTTCTTTGTTTAAATCGTATGTTTGTAAAGCAATAAGCATATTCAGAATTTACCGGACCCTCACTTTGTTTGCTGTGTGCACTTCCTAGACATACATGTAATTTTTGCTTTTATTCTTGACAGTCGAAGGGAGCTTTACGCTGCCCCAACTGAGAAGCTGCAGATATGGCATCAGCCGCGTCCTTTTAAAGTTTCTCCTAAAAAGCTGACGTCAGAGCAGCCAGTGAACAAAGATGCTGCAGACAAAACAGTGGACATGAGCAGTCTGGCAGCACTACCAAATACAGCTCCAATACGGAATGTCATTAACACTGGCTCAGCTGCCCTTGCCAGTGACACTATTTATTATGAAAAAACTCTATCTTTGCCTGCTTTTGTAACCTCTCGATTATCATCTTCTTGTGCAGAGTCTCTTACAGCAGATTATGATACTTTAATGTTTTATTTCAATAGTGTCAGAAAATCTATTTCAGAGTTTTGTGAGATTGAATTTCAGACAATGTAACAGGCATGTCCTTTGTGGCACAAGGAGAGGACGAAAAGACTCACTGCATCACAACTTCACACCATTCTTCATACTACAGATGTGAGCAGCTGGTGTCATAGTCTGTTTGTGGAGAAGGACCTAAGTCGTATTCCACCTGTCAGACTGGGCAAAAGACTTGAACCAACTGTAAAAAATGTATTGAGAGAAAAGTTTTGTCATCATATTTTCAGAAATACAGGTTTAATTGTTCACCACTTGTTTCCTTTCCTTGCAGCTTCCCCAGATGGTCTGTTGTACAATGCACATGATCCTATGTTAGTTGAAATTAAGGTCCTTTTCAATCCCCAGAAACTAAGTCTGCAGTAGTTGGCTGAGCAAAGGAGGAATTTTTGTCTGGAGTTTTGCCAGATGAGTTGCTACCAGCTCAAATCTACACACCAGTATTACTATCAGATTCAGTGTCAACTGTTTTGCTCAAACTTGTCTAAATGTCCCGTTGTTGTATTTTATGACTTTAAGCAGCCAGTTTTTATGCAGGTTATTGAAACCGATAAACATATTTTTGATGAGAAACTTGACAAGCTTCAGCAATTTTACTTTAATCATTATCTTCCCAAACTTGTTAGCATGATGTAAATGAAGATGGTGTGAATCAGTATAGTATAGTAGTAGGCCTAATGAGTAACAGTTCTCTGTTGCAGAAAAACAAGCTCATTTCTTTACCCAAGCTTTTCTTTGTTACCATTGTTTTTTTAGTTCTTTAAAAATGAAAATAAAATATTTCTGGGACAATTTCAAGCAGAATATTTCAACAGAACGTACAAAAATGGCTAATCTTTCTTATCGTTAAGTGCATGAAGTAAGCTTATAGACAGCTATGAATTTATTTACTTGTTTATCGATATACATATTTTTTTTTCTCTCCTCATCTTTCTCTACAGATTTTTCTGTCTACTTTAAACATGTACCTATTTTTTATACAGCTCTTTGAACTATATGCTTGTCTATTCAGTTATTTGTAATCGTTGAGTCATGCACTGAATGAATACACATTCCAAATCATATTTCAATCTGAGCCCCCCCTCCCCCCTGAGAAGCTACCAACACAACTTAAATGAATACATTTTATTCTCATGTCATGGCAAACAATCAAATGTATACACAAATAATAATAACAGTTGTCATTTATGTAGCTGAGGAAGTTAGTAAGCCCATCAGTTGCCAATTACCAGTACATGAGTATTTCTGCACTGGTGCTGATAAAGGTATAAAGTTTATAACATCTGTTGGATGACATTGTTCTAAGCCAGCCAGGCTAACACATTTTACATGATGAACTGGTCATTACAAGTTTAATTGCTAGTTTAATATAATATAATGGAATCAGAACAAGATAGCTTTGTTCAGAACTGTTGAACTTCGTTTAGAGCACTGATAAGTGGGGCCTCTGAAAAGTTACAAAGAAAAGCAAAAATGTAATAAATTTGCTCTAACTGCTTTAGTGAAGCTGGAATGACTCCATCTAAAATTCTGAATTGTTTTATATAGCCTATTTCCCTCTCCACATGGCAGCGGTGTGATGACACTCTCTTGTTCTCACCTCTCTCATCCAAGGCAAATTGTATTTTGTCTTTCAGAAATGTAGGTGTAAATAAAGAAACTTTTTTTTTGTCCAACTCTGGCTGAAGTATTGTAAAACCTCTATCAGCCAGAACAGTGTCCCCTTCCTCCAGCAGATCTAAAAGACCACTACGAATGGTTAGTTCTTTGTCTGAAATGCTACCCAGCCAAAGGTCAGAAATGAAAGATATAGTACCACTGGGTGTGATGCCTATCAATGATTTTAATGTGTTGTAGTTTTTGTAAGGGCTGAAACTTGCTTGTTGTTTTGTTGGGTTTCCTGATTTATGGATGTAAAATTCTGTTGCATTAATGATTACTCTACATGCTGGAAAATGATCTTGAAAAATTAGTGGCATGTATGCTTGGATTTGATCTTTGCTGGGCCATATGCTCACAGACCTAGCCTTGATGTACAGAATATCAATACATTTATTGAATATTAAATTTATGCCGCATACCCCCATGCGGAAAAGTGCAGCCAGAACCCGTACAGTTAGACCATGTCGTAGTCTCATAAGTGTGAGGAAAAACTGATTTGTTTTGCTGAGAGAGCAGGGCTTAGTTTGGCTCTCTAGAGCAGTGTCAAGCTTAAAAAAATCAAATAGAATAGAAACATATTGTTTTGAAAAGCCTGTTAAGTCTTTAACGTGGCCATCTTTTATATTATTAAAAGAAAATGTATTGTCTGCAATTATCTCCTTTAATTTTAGTATGGTCTCTTCCTGGTCTCGGACACTTCTTAAGAGTTTAGCCATTTCTTCCGTGTCCATATCAGTTTGCGTTGAGATGTTGGCATGGCTTGGCAATGGTTCCACGGAACTTTGGACTGCCTCTGTGGAACTGAAGATATCAATGCATGTTACTAATTTTACTTGTAATTAAGAGCACTCTTAATTTCTGATCAGATTTATATGACAGCATGTACTTTTTTTTTCTCTTCCTCAAAAGACATAATCTCTCATTGGAATTCTAGATTTTGTTTATGATGTTTTGGTCAAGCATTTTCATTTCAAATTAGCCGTTTTGTATACTAGAGTTTACATGCCATTCATCAATAGAGCAGAGACACAAATTTTGTTGATAAGATTGTTGATCAGAAAGGAAGCAAATTACACTGTGTGTTAGTTTTGTTATTTCATATTATAATGATTGTGTTTTCTACCATCAGACAATGATGAATGAATAAAGATAATGTTATGTGTCAGCCAAAAACTTTAGTTGGAGTTCACTTATTTGTACACTTATAGATGCCTTGATCTTTGATTTTTGTATGAATGACAATCAGTTGTAATACAACAGAAGCCCTTTCATTCAACTTTGCTTTTTTATGAGTTTGTAAATCGGTTTTATATTATACAAACTTCATGACTTAACTCTGGTCACTTACCCAAGCACATAACTTGTCCTTTGCCTGGAGGGCTTCTGTGGGGGTAAATACAAACTTGGAGGGAACAGCATCTGGTTTTATCTCTCGTCGTCCTGTCAAGAACAAGCTAAATGTTAGCCACTTTATAATGTATTTTATTCCGTATTAGTGGAAACAGCAAACCATCAACAAACGAACAAATAAAAATTAAATTAACACATAAGCCAACGGTTAACGGATGATGTTAACCTTTTTTACTATAACAGTGCTGTAGAAACAGTCCAGTTAAAAATAACAGCAAAGCACAAAACACTATAGCCATTTATTTTTACCCTTACACTGTAACATTGTGAGCAACTAGCGCGAGGACCAAAACCAAATCTATACCACATCAAAATAAAGACTAGACTACTCGCTACACATTAGGAAGCCGACTGCAGTAGGCTAGATCTAGTCCTATGTCTACAATATGCCTTTTTAGCCTTAGGCATTTTGCTCTCACAAATTTGAATTCTGCCCTTACTGATACTAGTCTATGATCTTGAAATGAAGCAAGTCTTTTTCTTTCCGTAAATCAAGTATGTTAAAGTAGATAGTTATTCTACCTGTGAAGGGTTGGTACTTGAAATCATCTTCCTGGAAATGCTCGGAGCACAGGACTGAGTTCCCAGTTGGCGTGAAACCCTCTCGACGTACTTTCACCAACCAGCTGCGCAAAATTTCGGGCCTTTTCAATGGAAATGCCTGAAGTGTTACTCCAGCTTTCCTTTTGCCCGCTGTGTCACTGTTATTACACCCATAAGCCGCACAATAGCGACCCATGCTGTCTGTTAAGTTTACAGAACAATGCGATCACGTGACCGCTGCTAGATTTAGAACGAGTCCATTGTATTGGCCTCCTGCAGAACCAGGTCTGCAATCTGTAGGGGTTTAAGCTTGTTTAACAATATATTGCACCGTCTTTGCGTATTGCGCCTTGGATATTATTATCCTGGTGCATGGACGGAATAAACTACACTCTAATAACAGGCACTACTTTTTGAAGACTGCCAGCTATTAATAATACTTTTCTGAGGAAAGGCTTGGCGGAGGGATACACTTTGAAAATATATAAAGAAACCATTCAACACATTCCGAGATAATCACAGGAACATCACCGTCATCGACAGACTCATATTTGTTTAGTGCTCTCAGTTAAACTGTTTGCTGTCAGGAAAGTGGAGAATTCCTTTCATATTACCTTGAACGGGAAATAATTGTAGCTCAAAGATGTCGTCCCGCTGGATTAACTTCTTTGCAGTGTTGATTCTCCTAGCTGGTGAGTAAACTTTCTGTTATAAAAAACATCAGGGAATGAGGGGTTGGGATACATTTAGGATGGATTTTAGTATACCCAGTGAAACAGGTTTAAATATCTTAAGGATAGGTATACTTAGGCTTAGGGGCAACTATGACTGCAATCTCTGCGACGTGCCCATGACGACAGAGCACATCCTTTTTCATTGTAGGAAAAACGATATAGAAAGAAATAAACTTAAAATCCTAATCCCAGAAACATTTACCTTGGCCGGCATCTTGTCTCTAGTTGATAATAGACTAGTTTCAAAAAAGAAAAAAGGGCCCTGGTCAATAAAATAAATGTGTACGTTGACTGCAGCAAAACTGGCAGCCCTGGCCTGGCGGATCAGTGAACCATAATGGTAGCAGTTGCGCCCTCGACATCCAATGGCGGAATAGCGTGCTGAGGTCGGCCGCCGGTGGGGGCCGGAGGCCGGGTGACGCCGGGATGACCGCACACGAGCTAACAGGAGGCTCGCCAGCCATAAAATAAATTATTAAATAGAATATTTTAGAATAAAAATCTTAAATAAATAAATATATTAATATACGCACTGTTTTTCGTTAAATAAATTTATTTAAAAAAAAATAACTTCTTTTATCTGCCAGGGCCGACAGACTTTTTCTGCCGGCCCAGCCATACAGGCAGAAACAATGGCCTCGGATGCCTATTGCACCCGGGACCACCCAACGCAGAGTTTTTATAAAGATCCCTGAAATTATGCTCTGCTGCGGGACTAGTCTTGATAGGCACCAGGAACTAAAGATCAAAATTCAAAAACCCTAGAGCCCTGCTATGTCTTAATATCTTATTACTTGTTTTAATTGGGGCTGTAGAGGAAAACAGTCAATTAGTGACACGTTTTATTGGCAATAAAGGGATCAAACTCCTGAAAGGGACAGTGTCCCGGAACTGCTTATCTCCCTTCATCTATAACTTGTCTTGTCCATGCCTTGGCAATCTCCATAAATTAAAAAATTAAATTATGTACCACGACCAGAAGAAACGAAGAACGACTACAACAAAACAAGAAGTTTTACAGAATCAAGAACAGGGGGCCAACAGCACTATGCTGAGGCCCCCGAGAAACAAAAGAACTCATCCGGGGTTGGGGGGGGGGGGAGGGTGGATGCGAGCACATAAATAAGCACTAGGACACTTACATAATAATCTGGTATTCTTTTTATGCTTTCTATTTTGTGCTCAAAATCAAAACACAAGGAAGATACAATTTAAAGACAGTACATCATTGTTATTTTGTATTCAAAATTGAAACACAATAAAAAAATTAAAAAAAAACGTTTCACATTAGGATAGGCTCTTATGTTCCCCTTATACATTTGAAGCGTAAAATAAAATCTAAACGGAGCCACAAGAAAATGTACGTAGTAACTACAACCGGTTCTTTCTTTCGTCCTACTCGGGGTGAGGGGCCGAATAGGCTCATCCTCTGAACGAGGCGCAGGGTAGGTCTATTGTCCCTTCAAGGCCATGCGAAAACAACAACTCGACGTTTATTACACAAGGGAATTTAGAGGTTCAAAATGGCTGAAAATGCGCCGCTTTCAAAGAATGTGCTTATGAAATTTCAACTGCTTCCCGGCTAGACTCGGCAGCGATAACAATATAATAATAATATCATAAATGATAATAATAATAATATTTTAATAGTTCAACATCCCTTCAAATTCAAGCTCTAAGCGCTTTACAGTCATATTTCAACCAACATTCAAATCAGCAACGTAAAAATCATACTAAACTTGTGACAACGGTCAGAAACAGCTATGGTTGCATTCTATCAATCAAAAAGGTCTGTTTTCAGGTGTTTTTTGAAAGTCTCAGTGTTTTGAATAGCTCTTACGTTTTTGAGACAGTAGATTCTAGGTTTTCGGACCGAAAACAGAAAAGTCTTCGTTCATTGAGTGATCTGAGAGACAGAACTTCTAATTTTGTTATATCAGTTGAAGATGGTGGCAGGCTAGATGTTGCATAAAGATTCAATAATTCGATAACGTAGGTTGGTGCGTTATTATACATCTGAGACATGATGTGGCCACTTTATAGATAATACAGGGTGGAACTGGCAGCCAGTGCAAGGATTTCAGGAGAGGTGATGTTGTTTTTCGTCTGTTTTCTTGTAGAGCAAATCTTGTAGCGTTGTTCTGGACAGTTTGAAGTTGTTTCATCTTATCCATGGATAGTCCAGCCAAGAGAGATTAGAACAGTATTGTTGAGACGAAAGCAAATAATTTACAAAAAAAAATAAAAACGCTTTCTATCTATGTGGAGGTGATCGGTGTCAGGTCATACTTGTTGTTATTCTTGTTGTTGGCATCCTACATTCTCGAAAGACAATGAACTTGTGCTCTGGATGGTGCAGCGTTGTGTGTGGCTGGACAAGCCTATCCGGGAGTGACAGTCCTTTCCATAGATGGTGCAACCAAAGCATGGCGCTGGTTTTTCTGTTTTGGGGCAAAATGAGTCACTGGCGACTTGAAGCCTGTTTGTTTCGGATAGATGGAGGTCGTGGACCTTGGGTAGTAACTCATCTGGGTTAAGGAAAACACTGACTCCAAACCTCCCTTGCCTTGCGGCGATAACCAATCAGAGCAGAATCATTTTCTCGATTTCATGATACATTGCACTTAGTTGACATTGACTAGGCTGGACACTGATAATTCAGCATGTAAATAGATGTCATGGTTTGTAGCATTTTTAGAGAATTTTGCGAAATTAATTTCCGTCCTTGTTCATGTACGACCTGTCGACCTTTGGGGGTCCTAGCAAGATAACTTCTGTTTTTTTCTTCATTCAGCATTGTTTCTATTCATCCATTTCTACAGATGATATTATGCAGTTGTCGTATCCATAGTCATGTTCGTCAACACTAAAGGGGGTTAGCTGAGCCATTAGGTTTGACAGCATCGGTATAAAAGGGTTTTTTAAGATTAGATGAGTAGATTTCATTTCAATAACAGAGCAAACAAATAAGCTGGAACAACAATGTCAACAAAACAAACCGGTATAACACTGCATATCTAGCATTTGTAAATTCGGTAAATGAAAATTTTTCACGAAGTGAGGAATCTAGTACTACGAACCCAGGGCAGGAAAAACAATATAAATTAATATGAAACAATAGCATCATCACTATTCCATAAAAACATAGCATTAATAAGATTGACATCATGACAATACTAACATCACAATGTCATCTATCACAATAAAACAGAAAACCTATCCAAGCAATTTCACACTTTTCATGATTAACAAGATAATGGTAATATGTTTGAAAACCCGCAGCTCTTTCAATGGTACGCTTGAGAACAGTTTTCTATTGTTTTGTTCTTCAGGCACGAGTGGAGTTCGAGCCCAGACTGTTGGTCAGTGCTATAATAAGCTGATAAACGACCTATCAGCCGGTAATGGCGCAATATGTGATATTTTTGAGGAGTACTTGAAATGTCTGATCAGAATAGACGTCAGGACCATCGGAGCCCATAACATCCCGGTTGCTCAGGTACAGCGTGATTTGGACGCAGCACTCTTGCAAAATGGCCAATCTTGTGACTTGGACGTTCAAGAGGCGGTAGACGAAGTTCTTCAGGAGGTGTCAACCCAGCGCCCGGTTAGTCGACCTCGAGGTGGGTTTGTTTATTTATAGTTTGAATTACATTTCATTTAATACTGTAAACTGCATGGAAATGTAGATTTTATTCTTGACCAACTTATGCAAACAGTGCTTTAACTTCCTACTTTGTGACATAAATATAAAATAACATACAAAAAAAAACCACTTCATGTTTGGACAACAAGAACACCAAGAACAACAACAATAACAACAATAATAACAATAGCATAACACATTATAAATTATTAATCATATGCATAATATTTGCATAATGCCCCTTTTTAGCCCCTAAAATTACTGCTATTCTTATAATTTTCCTACAATGGAGAAACAGAAAACCTGGTATTTTTCAAAGACCAAAGATTCAAAGGTAAGAGCAGAAAAAGAAAGAAACATAAAGCAAACTATGCAATAAAGAATTAAAACTGGATAAAATATGTCCCGTGTCTGGCTGCGAGAACTCAGCTCAGCCGTCTTGTGGTTTTTAAAACAATAATTGTAAACTGCACTCACCAACCAATCAGTTAATCGAGGAACAATCAATAGATAGACCCAAAGACACGCTGATTCACTGACCATGAAAAAAAGCTCCATACAAGAACGCGAATAACTACAAGAAATATTTAAGTAATGTTTTGAATTACATTCACAAAAAAAAGGAGGAAAAAAAATCAGTTTTTTTTTCCCTTCTGACCTCTAGTAAATAAATGAATAAAACGAATAATGTTTTGATTACTTCACGAATACGAATATTGCCCACCACCCTCTTTTTTTTTCTTTGACTGATCTTTGCAGTTGTAATGTCAGATACATGTGTTCAAGGTTTTTGATCCCAGGTAAGATAATAGGTCACTACAACCGATATCTAGGCATGTAAAGAGAATTCGGACTTAAATGTCTTACCTGGTTATCTCGGAGTGAGAGGAAATCCAGACATTCATTGCAGTGCAAGTATATGATTGTTCGTAAGTCAAAGCCAAATATCTCAAGCAACTTATTTCGTGTTTTCTCTCACCAGAATTCGATGATGCCAAGGATGTTGGTGAATGTATCGATGCTTTGAGACACCAAGTTTCTCAGCGTGCAGATCTTGTGTGCGACTTGGCTCAGGGATATATGAAATGTGCCTTGCGAGTTCAAGATTTGCACAAACAAGGCTTGTCACCACAGGAAATTCAGGATCTTGAAAACATAGCTGAGGATTCACTTCATGATGTTGGTATTTTTTGTGATTTGGATGTCCACAAAGCATATCGTGAACTTCGTGATGGTTTCAAAAATCATTCCCCTAAACTCTTTTATTCGTTGACAAGCCTGATCCTGGCTCTTCTTGTTATCAAGATTTTCTAAATTTCCTCATTCCTGTAACATAAATCAGTACAAGTCTTATTGTTTTGGTAATGATTTATGGTTGATTCCTGTCCTGTTGCTATCCAGCTTATATAACCACCAACACCCCTCCTCCAATTGTCATGTATTTTTAAAATAAAAACAATCTTGCTGCTACTGCGATATAAAAAACAATGTATTTTTTTTGTATTTTTTTTTGTTTTTGTTTTACATTGCTTTACTATCAGCTGACAAATTTTAATGAATAATTTGGTATTATCTTTTTCACTGAAAAAAAAAAAAAAGTTTAAAATATCATTAATAATATGTTGTTCAGATAAATATCAGGATCTTCCAAAGATTTTTAATCACTGTCCATGTTATCATCACGTCTTTATCAAAGCTCAAAGGTTTAAGTGATCAGTGTATTATTTTTAAGATGGCCACGACAACTATGGCAAACACAAAATGTTCCTTTTACCGTCTTTCCCTAACATTCTTCTCGTTAAAATGATATTATAGTTCACAGTATGACCAGAATCATGATATTTAATTATATCAAAAGAGTCCAAACTGAGTCACACTTACTGATTCGGCGAGCAAGGTGTATTTCAGAAAGTGATAATAGCTGTCGGGCTATGTGTTGACTTTCAACAAAAAAATAAGAATAATGTCCGAAAATGGTATAGTAGCCCTTGCGTAGGAAACAGTTCTTGTGGCCAACCTGCCAGCCAAACCTAATACTAAGCCTATCCCGGGCCTTCAAATTTATAATCATTGTTCCGAAAAAATAAAAATAAAACCAATTCTGTACAGTTGGAATAATGAGGCTGTTAATCTACATTTTAAAAAAATGCTTTTATTGACATGGCTTGTCTCCCCCGCCCCCCCCCCCCCCCCCCAAACCGGCCTTCTTTCATCCCACCCTCAAAACTGACTAAATAAAGTAGCTTTTAAAGGCACCCCGTTTCATTCCTCACTGCTGACATAAACTGGGACAATGTGCTGGAACCAGAAAGCCAGAAAACTTTTTGATTTTGTTCACAGTCAAGAAATCTCACTCTTGAATGAAGTCAGAGGCCATGGAATTGGTCATGTCTCGTTTTGTAAAGTACATACAAAAACGGACATGTGTCATAGTTTGATGATGATAAAATTTATATAATATTAAAAAAAACAAAATGAAAACTTTTTTGATTTTGATCACGGAAAGGAAATCCCACGACTGAATGTAATCAGAGTCATTTCTCGTTTAGTAAAGTACAAAAACAGCGAACACGTGTCAAAGTTTGAAGATGGTTCACAATAAAATTTAAAAAAAAACAACAAACATGTGTTTACAGTGTTGTTTCGGTTTTCGATTTCTCTTTCAGTAAATCACAATTCAATTTGAATTTTATGACCATGAAAGCATCCGCTTGTTTAATGAAATTAAAAGGTCCAGGCACCGCCTGTTCAATATGATTGAGTTTTGTGTTTGATCTAATTTGTGTTAAGTTTATCTCTAGTATGTCTTTCCCCCAGTGTTCTGCTTTCTTTTCTTTGTGCATGCGTCTCCTCTTTTACCAATCTCGGTTGTCTTTCTTGTTTCCTGATTTCTTAAATTATGATTCAAAACAATAACAACAACAACAAAAACAACAACAACAACTAAAGGGCGTTTACTCATGTTTAACGAGATTTTGCTTTTTCAGTGTCTTTAAACTTCCTTTCAACACACATCCCTTTGCTCTAATGTCAGACATTCGTTCTAAAAAAGACAAAGATTCTACAAACCTGATTTACTTTATTGACAACACTGGTCTTTTTTTTCTTTTTACTCCATTATTGCACCTTTGGAACGTGATCCTTTCTGCAGGGTTAGCTATTCCTGTGACTGTCAGATTTTTCAGACAATCGCCCCCTATGGGATTGAATTTACTGTCATGCCCCCCCCCCCACACACACACTTTCCAACATAAAACCACAAGCACATACACCTAAATAATGATGTCGGTTTTTTTTTTTATAAACTTTAAAAGTGTTTAGAAATTGTTCAGACAGTGTAACCACAGGCAGAAAGCATTCATTATCAAATGCATTAAAATCAGATGGCCTTTCCAGTTCTTAAAACCATGTAAAATATCCAGTTGGACACTCCAGTGGTTTCGAAGTTGTTGGTGTGCTACCGCAAGTTCCGTATTGTCGGGTTCCCCTGTTATGAGAGGTCTCATTACTGCACTAACAATTGTTCCGCAAGTGAGGAAGTTGGGAAGGTCACTAGGAACTTCATCTTAAGTCAGAGGGTAGAAAAATTTACTTCCCGGTGTTTAATCTGGATTGGCTCGTAGCTTCTGTTTTTGATGTTGTTTGAAAATATAATGGCCGTCGATGACATGCTGGAGATCGACCAATTCATTTTGATCATTCTAATGAGATGAAGCTGCAACGCAAAGGGTTGATAAATCAGCCTATGGGGATCTTTGATTCACATGAACCCAAATTTCAGTTATGTGCTTAATTATTTCGGTCTTTTCGTTCTCGGCCCCATCTCAAACTGCCACAAAAGAGCGGTGGGAAAATTATGGAGATTATGACGTGCAGGAGATGACAGAATCAGAAACAGACAATCTGTTCAACTGCTGTTATAGTACATGAGAGTCACGCCATAAAGTAAATTGGCTTATTTAGAATCATTGCTCTGTCATTTGTGAACAAGTTACGCTGTTATAATAGATAATAAGTCTCGTGAACCGGAGTTATGAAATTGAATAGAAATGAACCCTTTGTGATTTTAAATGCTTGAAAAATCAAAGTTTTAAATCTGAAGATTATAGCTGTTATCAAGACGAAATCATTACATTTTGAAAGGTATATAACCAGGAAAAAACGTAAAAGTTATGGATGGCAAGGTGCAACGTCATACATTCTATTCTATTTATATGGAATATCTCTTTTTTTTTTCTATAATTAATAATGTTATTTATTACAACCAAGGCACATCGGGTGCCGCGAGTGTTGTCCATGCTCTGCAACAGAGATATAAAGCTTTGCAAGATTGCATGACAACAATGTGGTGAGAAACTCCTCAGGTAAAGCGAGACAGGTGACGATCTTCAGAGGAAGAGTAGGCTCTTTCATTAGATGTTTTGGCCTTTAACTTCGAACATGTGACATCACATCGTACAATTAAAAGATCGAAATTCTTGGCCATATTGATGCCAGAACTGTGTCAAAATAACATGGCGACAATACCAGCGCCGGATTTACCATTAAGCTAGATAGGCTGAAGATTTGGGCCTCATAATTTAGAGGCGGGGGGTAGAGGGGGCTGGCCGTCCCAAGCTAGCCTGCATACCATTTTGTGGCATGCCTTGCCTTTTCTTACTTGTAATGCTCCAGTGCACAGGAGTTCCTGAATAAATCTATTGTAATGTCCCGAGCTTATGTCCTGTCGAGAAGGAATTGCGAAGTGCTGAAATTTAACACCAGTCCTATCATCATCATTGGTGTTACTCAAATTATTTGACAATTCCATCTTCCCCTGGGCGTGAAGATGGGAATTGGGAAGGGCCCCACAGATAAAATAGCCTAGGACCTCTCTTCATCTAAATCTGGAAAATACGAATAATCTAAAATAGGTCAGCGTATGACATCACGTCCTATTTACAATGTGCTTCTTGCAACCGTATCATCAGCAAAGCAACTATAGATGCGGATATTGTGAGGACATTTAAACTGTTTTCTCTAAACTTTTCTTGTAACGAACTTTCATTATTTTGTACCTGGCAGAGGGATGATTCTCGAAACTCTTGCTGTGATTAGTCAAATGGGATATATGCTTTGAAGGTGCAGAAAATAAGATAATGTTGAAGTGTCTAACACGATATCGTCACAGTTATTTAAATAATTATCTAGAGTTAAGTAGTATTAAGAGACCATGTAAGATTATCAGGTAAAGAAAGGTCACCAAATGTTTTAAATTCACATGCTGCCTCACTTTTCGGATCAGATAAATCATTACTACATACATCTATTATCTATGATTATTATTTGACAACAACCTGAACATTTTGCAAAGAAAAATGGGCAACGTATTATTAATGAAAGTGACGAAACATCTTACAACTTGTCACCTGTATCGCTCCACCTGGGGAGTTTCTTACCACATCGTTGTTGTGCAATCTTGCAAGCTTCGAAAACTTCGAAAAGATGTCACTGTATACGGACTGAGCAAATAGACATTCTGAATGCGTCATATTTTATATTGCATGATTAAAAAAAGAAGGGAAAATTATTTATTGCCCTTCATCATAATTATTTGTTCCACCATGAATCTGTCACTTTGTAGCGAAAGTTTACCTGCTCTTATTACATAAGGTGGTTTTCGCAAGGACGTAGTCTCTTATAAAATACTGAGTTTACAATGCGTTGGAGGTTTTGCATCTAAGAAAATCTGACAGCTGGTGCATAATGTATTTGTACCCATGGACATACAAATATGCGATGTAAAGATCACAGGGGAAAGTTAACCACGGTAACAAACATGATTTTTAATGGTTCCAATTCATTGTCCTTTCTTAGTTCATAAGCCTCTTTTCTGTGAAGCAAAAAAAAAAAAAAATCTGCAATCACACAATTTTAATGTCTAAAACTAAAAGTAATGCAAACTTTGGAACAATATTATAGCCATTGTCCAATTCGCAGGGACGACAACACCCAATGTGCCCAAAGGGAGAAAAATTCACACGATGCCGATTTCAATATAAGAGTATGAAATAGTTTCTTTGCATATTCTTACAATTGAAATGAAACCATATTTTCTTAGTTACTAAAAACATGGATTAGAAGGCCATGTAAATTGAAAATACAGATTGACAAGGGATGAGCGTAGGGTTTTTGACAAAACAAGAACAGCAACAAAAAACGTGGTTCGCTTATTTCCACATTGACTGTAGTTCTGAACTGGGAGACATTACAATTCCTGTCCAACACAACGGAAAGTTAGCATAATGTCCAGTATACTTTTCTGCAGTTTAGGAAATCGTTTGAATTAAAATTATACAGTCGCTGTACATAAACTCTGGCCATTTATTTTTAGTGATGCTAGTACCGTAACAAAACCTTACAATTAATTCATGCATAAAACGTGTAACCGTGCTCATTGTATGAGCCACTGTTGCTAATTTTGATGTGCTAATTACGAAAATATAATGAATATAAATCTATTATTTTATTTGATAACTTTCGAAAATTTGTCGTATTATAATTTATTGTGCCTGGCGAAAGGTTCAACGAATCATCGATGTCCGCAATATTTCCGTTGGCAACTCCCCAAAAAAACATTGATGTGAGTCTGATGGATTCTTTCAGCCGCTAAGTAATAGTTTCGGTCCATCGATCATCACACCATCTTTTTTTAACGGTTTTCTCAAGTACACGAAACGATTTGGTCTGAAACTCTTCACACTTTTGGATATCTCTCAGTTCTGTCTGTAGGTGTAAAGAGTTCGTTACAGTGAGAAGATATGATTGGGAGGCGGGGGGGGGGGGGGTCCCCCACCTTTGGTTGTATCGTCGTGGTTCTTGAATGCGGCAATAGGACACGAACAGACAGTAAAGGTAGAGGCCTAGCCAGAATTCAAACTCCATAGCCAATGTCATGTATCACCGCCAGCTTTATATATGAATGTTATTAAGGCAGCCATGAGCGGCGGCTATTATGTTTTGTGCCCACGCATAAAGTGTTACAAAAGTTAAATATGAAAGCGCTGTTTCTGCTTCACCGAACAGGGTTGGGAATGACAAATGTATTCTTAGATATTACCTGGGCAAATGTTAGTTTCTTTTGTGTAGCTGAAATCTGTCAAGAGTAAGGAATGAATGATATCATACGTTATAATGTTCCCAGCTGTCGTAACATGTAATCGTTAACACCATCTATCTATCTATCTATCTATCTATCTATCTATCTATCTATCTATCTATCTATCTATCTATCTATCTATCTATCTATCTATCTATCTATCTATCTATCTATCTATCTATCTATCTATCTATCTATCTATCTATCTATCTAACTATCTATCTATCTATCTATCTATCTATCTATCTATCTATCTATCTATCTATCTATCTATCTATCTATCTATCTATTTTTGAAAATTGCAAGCTGTCAGAGGATACGCTTGGCGAATAGACGACCTCGAAAATTAAGGAAATAACTCGACGCATTTCGAAATAATCACAGGAAGATGGTCATCATCGATAGACTCATATTTGTTAAGTTCTCTCAATTAAACAGGTTGCTGTTAGGTCGGAGGAGAATTCTTTCCAAATTACCTTGAACGGGAAATAATTGTGGCTCAAAGATGTCGTCCCACTGGATTAACTTCTTTCCTGTGTTGATTCTCATAGCTGGTGAGTAAACTTTCTGTTAAAAAAAAAAAAAAAATCAACTTATAACAATCTGAAGGGTGCCCCAGGTTTTAAAATTAGGAGTGGACCGGGGGAGAGGGCAGACGAGCACACGGAGAAAAAAATAAAGGGCAAATACGCTTCCTGAACAATCAATTCTTGTTTTTACATTTATTTTTTTTTTGTACTCAAAATCAAAACACAAGGAAGTTACAATTTAAGGAAAGTTCACGACATTGTTATTTTGTACTCAAACTTGAACGATAATTAAAAAAAAGTTTTTCATTAAGGGATGCTCTTACATTGTTGATGTACTTAAAACCAAAACAAAATAAAAACATCTGTTGTTATCTTTATACATTTGAATCGTAAAATGAAAACTAAACGAAGCAATATGAAAATGTACGTTGTGATTACAAGAGCTTCTTCCTTTCAATCTGCTCCGGGTGAAGGGCCGAATAGTCTCATTCTCTAGATGAAGCGCAAGGTAAGTCTGTAGTCCTGTCAAGGCCATGCGAAAACAACAACTCGAGGTTTATGGCACAAGGACAAATTTAAGTGTTTACAAAAAGAAAAGTGTTTGTCCACCTAGTGACGTGAGAGCTAGAGACATAGTTATAACTTTATATTTTTTTTGTATCAGTTAAAGATGGTAGCTGGCGTGATGTTGCATAAAGTTTCAGTACATGGGCGATGTGTGTGTTGAGGTTTTTGTTTTCGGACGATCTCTGGCTTTGGCATTAGCACCCCTCTTTTTCTTGTTTTCAAAAAATGTTTCTTGTACTAGTTTTTTGTTGTTGTTGTTATAGTTGTATTTGTATTTGTGTACTTCTTTTTAGAGTGATAGGGATTGGCTTTAAACAACAACAACAACAACAACAAAATGTACGGGGGCGTTATTATTTTTTTTTTTTTCGTACGAGCTTTAGCAAATTTAGTAGACGGACAGCAACACACATCCCAACACAGGACAGGTCCAATATATAACAGGGATTTTCGGTGACGTTCAGAGTCATATCAGACACAGTCCAGAGATTGCAGGACCCATGGCAATGTTCGATAGGACGAGAAATCCCTTAGCCGATGACCTATGCCTTGGGGTCTGTTGCTGCCCCGCTCTTGAATTTGCTAAAGCTCTCAAGGAAAAAAATGACGCGTCCCCGGGGAGCCGGCGTTGTGAAGCCTGCTATTCTTCGTTTGCAAACTGCTGCGGTATGTTTAACATGGCCATCTGAGTTTTTCGTCTTTGCCCGAGAAGACTAGGTGCTCGGTCCTACCTAACGTAGCATCAGAGAAAGGAAATATCCTCCAAATTATCAAAATGCCTGCGCTGACCGGGAATCCAACCTGGTATCTTCGACATGAGAGGCGAACACGTTTCCTCTAGACCAACCTGCCCCCTAATTGAATTATGTAGGTTGATGCGTTATAGCATAGCAATGATCATGTGAGACATAATGTGGCCACTTTATACAAAATACGATTGGCAACTGGCCACCAGTAGCCTTCAAGGATTTCAGAAGAGGCATTGTGGTTTCGAGCCTGTCCAGAACTATTCTTGCGGCGTTGTTTTGCACAGTTTGAATTTTGTTCATCTTATCCATGGATATTCCAGTCAAGAGAGAATTGAATCAATCTAGTTGAGGCGAAACCAGATAATTCACCAAGAAAGCTGCGATCATTGCGGATGCGATCTGTGTTCATTGGACATTTGCTGACTTTGGATGGACATAGACAAATCATCATCTAAATAACTGTCGACATTTTTAGCATTTTAAAACAATTTTGCCAAATTTTCATCACTGTTCATAATACATTCTGACGTCCTCTCTGATGGTTGTGCACCGCCTCACAAGATTGCTTCTGTTGTTTTTTTTCTTCATTCAATATTGTTTCCAATCACACAATCCTTTGCAGACGCTTTGAACTTCTCGCATTAATAGACATGTTCACCGATGCGAATAGGGGTCGCTTGGCCATAAAGTTAGGTATCATCTGCATAAAAGTGATTTTTCAGATTAGATGAACAGATAGCAGTTCAATAACAGCCAAAAAAAAAAAAAAAAATGAAAACAAAACGAACTGGTTTAAGACCTCATATTTGGCATGTGTAAATTCGGTAAAAAGGACGTTTTTCTCGAAGTGAAGAATCTAGTACTTCGAACCCGCTGCTCCGAGGGTCCTGCTGTTGCAGTGTTTCCGGGAAACCGACTGAGCTCGAATACTGGTCCTGTCTCGGTGGGTCCTTCGTACAAGGTGTATGCGAACGAGTGGTACTAGCAGATGATCACCGTTCCGCCTATGACCATTCCGCAGCCTCCGGGCTCCGGATAAGCCCGATCCCAGGTCTGGAGAGACCCGGGGAGAATTTCTTCTCGACCGCCACGTGGTAGCAGCGGGGTAGCAAGTATGCTACTGGTAACCTGTGTCTAAATGCGAGTGTGAATGAGTGTGCGAAAACCAAGAAGGGGACCCTAGCGGCGAGGCATCCCCCTGCGACACTTAACATGTTGCAGCTCAACGTCTGCGGCCTTCGCCCGAAGGTCTTGGAGCTTACTAAGCTCCTGAAGGCAAAACACATACATGTAGCTCTCATCCAGGAGACTCTACTGAATGGGAGAGGCGCGCATGTCACAGGGTATACCATGTACACCTGCTCGTGTACCAAATGCCGAGGCATTGCCACACTGGTTCGCAATGACATTACGGCGGTGAGGCAGAACGCCCCGACGAGTAACGGTGAAACTGATACCCTCACCCTTACAGTATGGAAGGACGGCGTGTCCTTTACCATCACGAATGTGTATAATCCCCCTAAGGTCCCCTGCGACCTAGGGCTGACAGAGGCTACCTTTAGAAAAACCATCATAGGAGGAGACTTCAACGCACGAAGCCCTGAAATGGGATACACCCCAGAATCCACGAATATCGCAGGAAGAAACGTCGAAGATCTCCTCCTAAGTTCGAACCTGGTCCGGATACAATCAAGCGCCTCCGCGCCTACTTGCTTGCATCGTGCAAACGGCGCGGAGAGTCGGCCAGACATTACGCTTCTATCCGCTGACCTCGTTACCAGACACAGCTACACAGTCCTCGAGGACGTAGGTAGCGACCACCTTCCTCTCCTCGTACAAATCCAGACCAAAACAGCTAAGAAGAAGGAGAAACGTTTAAACTGGAATTACAAGCGAGGTAGATGGGAAGAGTTCAGAGAGACTTTAGGTTTAACTCTGAACGAGGTGGACCCAAACCAGGGCTCTATTGACGAAGCCAACGCCGTACTGACTACGGCCGTGCTCGCAGCTGCTAAGCGGAGTATTCCGCGAGGACTGCAGCCCCTAAATCGCTTGCCCTGGTCAAAGGAACTTGAACAGGCGGTCCGACAGCGTAAGAGGGCGAGAAGAAAAGCAAAAACGAGCACGGCGGCAAGGATCGAGTACAATAGATTGACCGCCAAAGTCAAACTGCTATCCAGAAACACCAAGAGGGCAAAGTGGTTAAACCTGTGCGAGTCTCTGAACGTGGACCCGAGTGGTGGCCGAGCGTGGACCGTCCTGAATCGCCTTAATCGGGGGCAAAGAGTGAAGAATGTCGCTCCGATACGGGCAAACGGGACGGTCGCGGTGACAGACCATAAGCGTGCAACCATGCTTAACCGACACTTTGCCAGTACAAATAAGAGTGGCAAAGCTACGAATACGGACAAGGGGCTCCGTAAGGTCAGGCGTCAGCTCGAAAAGTCGCAGGTAGACAGCGATTACGATGGCTTTAACAGTGAGTTTACCCTAGAGGAACTGGAGAGAGCACTTGGCAAGTGTAAAAATCGTAAAGCGCCAGGCCCGGACAAAATCTCCAACGAGATGTTGCTCCAGATGGGCCACACGGCAAAGAAATGGCTCCTAGCCTTAATAAATAGAACGTGGCATGAAGGCAAACTCCCTATTGACTGGAAAAAGGCAGTGGTGTCAGCTATCCCGAAATCAGGCAAAGATGGTACCGAACCATCACATTATAGGCCAATATCCCTTACCTCTTGCATCTGCAAAGTAGGGGAGAGGATGGTTAACTACCGGCTGACCTGGTATCTAGAAGAGCGCGGTCTTCTAGACAGACACCAGGCGGGCTTCCGTAGTGGCAGGCAGACGATGGACCAGCTTATCCGATTGACCCAAGCGGTCAATAATGGTTTCCATAGGCGGGAGCATACTATCGCCGTATTCGTCGATCTCAAACAAGCGTACGATAAGGTGTGCAAAGGTGGGCTACTCCTTAAATTACTCAAGGCGGAGGTCAAAGGAAATATATATGCATGGGTAAAAGATTTCCTTCACAATCGAACAGTCCGCACCAGAGTGAACGGACAGACCTCAAGCCAACTCACCATGGAGAATGGCCTACCGCAAGGTTCAGCGTTAAGCTGCACGCTCTTTGCGGCTTACACCAGCGACCTTACCCAACACCTGAGATGCGAAAAAGCGATGTATGCCGACGATATGGTAATCTGGAGGACAGGAAAGTATGTCCAATGGTTACAGCGAGACCTTAACCGGGACCTCGCGACGCTTGCCTGCTACTGCGGATTGTGGAAGATGGAGATAAACGTCGATAAGACCGTTTATCAACTCTTCACCAACGGAAAACACGTCCAGAAAGCCACCATCAATCTTAAGATCAATGGCCAGACACTCAAAAGGGAAAGCGCACCACGATACCTGGGAGTCGAACTTGACAGCAGGCTCAACTTGCAGACGCACGTCAGCAAGCTCGAGACTGAGGCTAGGAGGCGATTGACACTGTTAAAAACGCTCGCCAGTACCAACTGGGGTGCCACTGGGAAGGTTCTCAGACAGCTATATCTAGCCTACGTCCGAGCAGGACTAGAATATAGCCTACCACTGCAACCAATGGCCAGTGACCGAACGCTGTCGGCACTGGACCGAGTTCAGAACAGCGCCTTGAGACTCATAACAGGCTGCCTCAAAACCACTCCCACGAATGCTCTCGAAATCATGACCAATGTGGAACCACTGGCAAACAGAAGGGAAGGAAGAGTACTACAGCAGTACGAGAGGTTAAAAAGGCTCGAGCCGGACTACCCGGCGCGGGAGGCGATCGAAATCGAACCGCCACCGAAAATACTCCAGAAGAAGTCGTTCCTGGGCGAGGCCAAACGGCTAACTGAGGAGTATGGGCTAGAACAAGACAGAATGCCCCTTCGGTTATGGACGAAAGAGCCTCCTCACGCCTCCCTGAAACCCCCAGTGGTCAAAACCACGCTTCTAGATACAAACCTGACAAAGGAGGTCAATCCCACGATCCTGAAAACGGCAGCTGGCGAAACTATTGACTCGTACCCAACACACATGATTAAGGCATATACTGACGGTTCGGCAGTACAGGCGACTACGAATGCGGGGTACGGGGCAATAATCTACTACCCTGACGGCACCGACACCGATAAGATCTATGGGCCATGCGGGGCGAATGGCTCCAACTTCGACGCTGAGGCGACAGCGATAGGGAGAACACTGACTACGGTTTTCAACGGCTTTGAAAACGGAACAGTATCGCCAGAAGATATTGTTGTGTTCTCAGACTCAAGGGCCACACTGATGGCCGTCCAATCGCTCAACCATAAGCTCGAGGCACATGGCGCAGATAAAATCAGACATATCTGCCACCAGATCATAAGTGGATACGGTGTCGAGGTCCACCTCCAGTGGATCCCCGCGCACATAGGTATCCGGGGCAACGAGGTTGCTGATAGCCTAGCGAAACAGGGTACCAGAGGCGAACAGCCAAAGCACCCAACGTCTTACCCAGCAGCCCGAGCCAGAATCCGCGCTCACGGACGCAGGAAATGGCTATATCAATGGGCAAACTCGGATAAAGGACGTAGGGTGTATCATAATCAAACCAAACCAGACATCAAAGACCCGATTTTGTCACTAGAACGCAAATACGCGACTATCATACAGCGTATGAGGACGGGGCATGTCCAGTTGAACGCACATCTAAATCGTTTCAACCCACTCCGTGAGCCAGTATGCCGGCACTGCGGGTCCCCGCAGGAGACTGTCGAACACATACTCGCGGAGTGCCAAGGACTGAAACAACTAAGAGCCCGCCACCTCCCAGATACCCCGACAGTCTCCAATTGCCTTTATGGGGACGTTAAACAATTAAAGAAAACTGCCATGTTTGCCATTGCCGTCACGAGTGAAAACTCGATCGGCCAGGGATGAGCACTCGAGTACTTCGAACCCAGATCATTATTCAGCAATAGCACCATCACTATTTCATTACAGTGCTAACATCACAATGCCGTCCATTATAATGAAACACAATTACCAACATTGTTTCATATATTTCATGATTGAAAAGAATAATAGCAATTATATTATGTTTGAAAACCCCCCCAGAATAGATTTCTGTTTTTTTCTTCTTCAGGCACGACCGGACGTCAAGCCGAGACTACTGGCCAGTGTTATAATAATATGTTAAGCTTGAAAGCCGATAATGGCGCATCATGTGATCTTTTTGAGGAGTACATAAAATGTCTGATCAGAATAGACGTCAGGACCATCGGAATACAAAATACCCCGGTTGTTCAGGTGCAGAGTGATCTGGACACACGAATTTCGAGCTCTGGCCTGAATTGCAGCTTGAACGTTCAAGAGCTGATAGACGAAGTTCTCCAGCAAGTGACAAAGCAGAGCCCGTTTGATACACCTCGGAGTATGTTTGTTTATTTATTATTTATATTATACTTAATTTGATTCATGTAAACATGGAGATGTAGGTTTTATTTTTGACCAATTTATGTCAACATTGCTGTAACTTTGTATCTGGTGACATAAGCCTACGTAACTACCTACCTACCTACCTACCTGCCTTCCTACCCGCCTAACTACATACTTACCTAAAGATACACTCTCCTTTTTACTCCCCTATATACTCATCTACCAGAATTCCTGTATTCCTTTTTACGTTCCCAATTATATCGGCCTTAATTTTTGTATATCTTACCTACTACAATCATCCCCTAAAAACCAAACAAATAATTGTCGATCGCTAGACTGATCGATCAAAAGAGACTGGCCTACTGACCATGAAAGGAGATCCCTACAAGAACACGAGTAAATGCCAGACAGAAATAAATATTGTTTTGAATTATTGCATTTAGAAAAAAAAAAATATATCTATATTTACCTCATTGACCACAGGCAAATAAATGAACAATGTTTTGATTACTTTTAGAATATGATTTGTTGCTTCCCCCCCTCCCCCCCCCCCCCCCGGCCCTCTTTGCTCTCCCTTTTTTTCTTTGGCTGATCTTTGAAATATTAAATAAAATGTTCAGGTTTTTTCATCCTCGCTAAAATATTTGGTAACGAAAATTAACTTATCCAAGCATGTAAAGAGCTAACTGTCCTGTCAGATAATTGACTTGAGAGGAGATCCACAGATTCCTGCCACACAAACGAAATCGTACTCTAAGTCAGAGATAAACATCTAAAGTACCTTATTTTGTGTTTTCTCCCTTCAGGATTCGAGGATGCCAAGTACTTTGATGCATGTCGTTGGGCATTTGTTGATGAAGTTTCTCAGGGTAGGAAAACTGCCTGCGACTTGGCTCAAGAATACTTAAAATGTGTGTTTCGAGTTATGGATGTGTTCAAACGCAAGGTTACATGTCAGGGAATCCAGAATTTAAAAAATGAAGCTGAGAACGAACTTCTCTATACAGGTGTTTGGTGTGTTTTGGATACTGACAAAGCACTTCGTGAACTACGAAATACTGGTTCTCAACAGCTACCAGGAAATGATTGTTCCGAAAATCATTCTCCTAGACCCTTTTATTCGTTGACGAGCCTGGTCTTGACTCTTTTTGTTATCACTATTTTCTGAATGTCCTCATTCATGTAACAAAAAGGAATATAAATTTTACTTTTTGTGTAGCTATTGATTGATCCCTGTCCCATTACTATACAGCTTATATCACCGTCGACACCTTTCGTGTCCTGTATTTTCACATTAAAAATCTTGCTGAAACTGTGAAGTAAAAACAATGCCATTTTGTATTTCTTTTTGTTTCGTATTTTCGAGTCACTGGCTGATAAGGAATTTGGTTTTGTCTATTTCCCTGACAAAATCGAAAGAAAGCTGAGGTTCAAGTTATCCATGTTTTACTCTTAAGACAACCTCGATAACCATGAGGACCACAAAATGTTCCCATTGCCTTTCTGTGATATCGATGGTGTCGTTCGCAAACTGGCTAAGTCCGAAAATTTCATTTTATTTCTTTTTATAGTACCAATTTATGAAGATTGGAGTCTCGCATCATCTGTAAAAATAGCTCTTACCATAATTCAATAGAAACGTTCAAAATAGACATATGATCAAACCAGCTATGTGCATTTCCCTTTTGGGTTATCGGCAACTTTTTGTTCCCCCAGTAACATTTGCTTATCTTGACTTGGCTGGTTTGCGCACGATACCATCGATATACTCCTTCTTGGGCCGTTAATATAGTAGCACTAAAGTATCATTCACAATGTCATCAGAATCATGACTTGTAATTATATCAAAGGGGTCAAATTAGAATACACATACTAGCTCGACCCGCAGGGTGTGTGCCTGTGTGTGTTTTAGTAAAACCAATTCTTGTCCTGTGTCTGAAAATGGCAGTGTGACCGTTGTGAAGGGAACGGTTCTGGTGGCTAACCTTCCAAACCTAATACTAGCCATACTCACCCCCCCCCCACCTCGCGACCGGGCCCTGCACGCCCCAGTATTTTATTTTTCCGACCTCCCCCCGCCCAAACAACAACGACAACAACAAAAACAGGAAAAAAACAAAACACACCAATAACCAGTTACAATAATTATAAAACTGATTTACCTTTTTGAAAGTCTTTTTCTTTTTATGGCATGATTTCCCCCCCACCCCCCTCTCTTTTCGACTAAATTAAACAGCCGTTCATGTTGACAAACATCACGACAACGTGCCTGTACCAACAGCTAGAAAACTTTTTGATCATAGAACAGAAATTGCCTGATTATATTCAGATTCCTTGTAATAATAATCATTTCCCATTTAGACCGAATATATTTAAATGCCATGTAATTATCATCTTTTCTTATTATGTAAAATACAAGAACAGGATCAGATTTTCTAGGTTAGAGATGTTACAATATAATTATAAATATATAAATAATGTTTTTTTCATTATTTCTTTGTTATCGATTTCTGTTTTGATAAACAATAATTGAATTTGAAATTTTATGATCTTAAAATTATCGGCTTGTTTAATGAAAATAAAATGTTCAGGCACAGCTTTTTAATAGAACTGAGTTTTGTGTTTGATTTGATCCGTTATATTTTGTTTATTGTTATTATGTCGTTCTCGCCCGGCTTTCGTTTCTCTATCAATTTTGTCTCCTCTTTTTCCATTCCCACACGTCTTTCTTGTATGTGGCTTACTTTAGAGGTGGGTGGGTGGGGGAGGGGGTAATTGGGGGGGGGGGGGGGTTATCCTGAAATCGAAATTAGGCTTCAAGATATCGATATTTTCGGTTAGTTTATCCATTTAGGAACAATATTTTACTAACCATATGCCAAGTTTGACTGTTTATAACAACGAAATATGCCTTTTATTGAGGCGGGGGTCAAGAAAAAGGCACAAGAATCATGCCATTGCGCCACAAAATTAGCCCTAAATATCATCTCAGTGTCGCCACCAAAACCACGCTTTTTAGTGAATATTTGATGTCGAGACCTTTATTTATATGTTGCCCACATGTATAGGGCAAGGTAACGAGCCTGAGACATCCCATTCCCTTCTACACAAGCATACAATACCACTATACTGCCATAGTAAAACATAGGGTGCCTGATCACCCCCGACCTTCAGGTCTCTTCTATTTTCTCTAATTGGTCGACTGTAAAGTGCAGTAAATTGAGCCTTCTCATTGGCTGGGACGAAGGTTATGCCCGCCATATTTAGCAGATTTAGATCGTGACCTACATAATAACCTAAAGAATACATTGTCAGCTGACTACACAGTGCTTTTGATTCAAGTTTTTGTTTTTATAACGTTGCTGTACCCATGGAGCTTGTTACCATTTGTGAAAGATGCCCAAGCGGAAAGTCACTTTGCGTTCCCTGCAGTTGCAAAAAGTCAGACAAGAGATCTCAAGAAGGTGCTGACCAGTAACACAAGAGCGCTGATTATGTTACAATGTTTTTATTGTGGATAGCTGAGACGAGCTGTAACGGGTTCAAAAGCTAGTAAAAAGGCTAGAGGTTCTACATTATTCCTTTTAGTACAGTCATGTTACGACATAAGTTCACATGATACAAGCCCTCCCGACCCACCCCTCCCCTCCCCATTGTATTCCCAACTGGCCGACTGTTCTATACCCCCTTCCACCCTATAACTTATACGATTTCTCCCCCCTCCCCCATCCTTTCTATTCCCCCTAATCCTCTGTGCACATCTTGATAGGTTGCAAATCATTGTTGAGGCCCGCCCAGCATACAAAGCAGGGATGTTTTGCGATTATGTGTGGCACTTGCCAATAACATTTTCATTGAAAAAAAAATTCAAATGCGATTTTCTCGAAATTTCACTTTTGATCAGTAATTTATGAACTTTTTTTTTTTTTTTTATTCATTGACCAGTAGGTATAAAATTTGGCTAACAGCATGTTTGAACAAATGAAAAAAAAATCACCCACAAGGAAATTTGTTGCTCTTTTCAATTTTTTTTCTTTAATGAATTTTTTTGTGTGATAGAAAATAGGAAATGATGGAATTTTCCCACATACCAGATTCAAAAATTCATAACATAAGATCTGTAAAAGACATCAAAATTCCCCACTGTATAAAGTTTTCAATTGGATTGAATAAAACATGATACGTTCAAATAAATCCAATAAAATTTGGCGATGCTTTTCTATATTGAAGTTGGCACCTTTTGGGGACTCAAAATCCAAGATGGTGGCGTTTCCATTGCAACCATATGGCAAACAAATTTTTAAACTTTTTTTTTCTGCTAATTCAGACATCCTCAATTCGATTATGGTAGTTAAAATTGTCTATTTGTCATATAACAAAAATTAACTTCAGAACCCGCCCTGCACCCCCCCCCTTTTAATTGTCATTCAGTAGAAAAAAAAAGCCCTTTCTCTGGTTTAATGTGATCTTTTTTTTTTTCAATGTCTTTTCTCCTTTTTCTGTCACTGGACCAAATGTAACTGTATTTGAGGCATTCGTTAAACCAAAGGTTGTTTTCTATTAAGTGTGTACGAGCCTTATATTTTTTGTTACAATTTATTTTTATTTTTATTTTTTATTCTACTCAAGATTAGACCTATGGACTATTGCAGGGCCGTGAATTCGATACCTCTATTCGTTCTAAACAAATTACACTGGAACAGTCGATAACAAAAAAACGTTGGAAATGAAAAACATAGGCTGAGGTAAAATCTTTATGACTTCGCACACACGGAAAATTTGAAGGGATGAGTCCTGATACAAACATCAAAAGAAAAGGTAAATACGTTTTTAAAGATTTCAATCAGTAATATCACAATACTTATGAATGACGTACTACAACGTCATAAAGTTTCAGTTATATTTATAATATAGAGTGCACAGTGGTCTAGAGGCAATTTGGCCTCCTCTCGTGCCGAAGTTACCGGGTTCGAATCCTGGTCTGTACAGGCATATTGGAAGTTTGGGCTTTTTCTCATATTTTCTTCTCCCTGAACCTATGGTAGGTATGATCGAGCAACTAGTCTTCTCGGATGAGGACGAAAAAATCGCAGGGCAAGTGAGCACATTGCGCACGGTAAGGATACCTCAGCAGTTGGAAACCAAGAAGAGTAGGCCAAAAAGGCCGCTCCTTGGGCAAAATTAAATAAACTTTATCCTTAGTAACCCTTCAGCCCCCCCCCCCCCCCCAACAAAACAAAACAAAATAAAACCTTTCACCGGCGCTGCACTGAAGCGACGACGTGTCTGCTCCAGTTGTGACTGGGTTGCAATGACATTAAAGCAAATTTCCCAAATGGGGTTAAAGCGCTATATAATATACAACATGCAAATACAAATTATTTCTGTTAACTATAGTTCTACTCTCTGTATTAGGCCGCCTTTAGATAGGGCTTCATTTTTCACTTTTCATTATTCAATCTTCATTGTTCACGAAGGAAACGAAAATGACAATATAGAAAAAGAGAGGGACCTTTAGATGGAGATTCATTCTTCACTCTTCGTCGATGAATAAGTGAATAGCCCCCGTGATAACAAGAATGATCTTGATCATTTCTAGTGTGGAATGAAGAGAGATGGGGGCGTGGCTCCTTTCATTTCAAACATATTTTTTTGTCACAAAGTCAGAATTTGAGTTCAGAATCGAATTTCTCATAAAATTTTAGTGTAGTTTGATACTAAATACTATAATTATGATTATTAAGTTTTTAAGTTTAAATAAATAATTTGAAATCCCGGTAGCAAGGGAAGTAGGTCATATGCAAGTGCGATGTCAGAGACACTCCTACGCATCGTGTATAGGTACGTATGTGTCTATGCATTGTGGGTAGCCTATCACATTTGGTGAGTAGGGAGAATCACACGGCTACACAATAATAACAGTAATTGGGACATCACAGCGCTTTTTTCGTCTCCTTAACGCTAAAAGTAAAAGCAAACCTTCCTCTTCGGAGCTGCCCATCTTTACAACAATAAATCTGGTGTATATAAGACCATGTGTATATGTGTTGGGAAAACCCCAACGATCAAGAAAATGAAGAGTGAAAAGTGAATCATCAATGTAAACCATTAAAAAAAAAAAATTGAAGAGTGAAAAGTGAAAAGTGAAAAATGAAGACCTATCTAAAGGCGGCCTAATGATTTAAATTCTGTGACATCGCACATTTTCACCATGATAAATGGTAAGGCAGAAATTGGTAAAGTGACCGCGAATAGTCCAAAGTAGGTCAGCGTGCAATTGTGCTATTTTCGGGTCCAGTGTGCTTACAACAGAATCACCAATAAAACAAATTTGCTACCCGGAGTTTATGAGGACAATAAAGGTGTTTTTTTCTAATTGTTCCTAGTAACGAATTCTCTGATTCCACAATTTCTTTTTAGAGGGATGATTGTCGACAGACAGACAGACCCACAGACACAAGCAAGATAGATAGATGGATGGATGGATGGATGGATGGAGGGATGGATGGACAGATGGATGGATGGATAAGATAGATAGATATCCGGGCAAAGAAGTTCACCCAGAAAGGATAATCAATAACATTGATATTTTAATCCTGTGTATTGAGTCTGACGACTCAGACCTGGACGTGTTGATCGATACATTCAACACAGCTGTGTCTCAAACAGCCAGGGAGATCCTGGGAAAAACACCGCTCAACCAAGAAGCCCTGGGTCACATCTGACATCCTGGATCTGTATGACAAGCAGAGAGAGCTGAAAAACAAGAAAGGCGACACAGAAGGAGCGGGGAAGAATAGAGCAGTCAACCAAAAAATAAAAAAACAAAAAAAAACACGACTAAGGCAAAAGAGAAGTGGATTAAAGATCTATGCCAGGAAACTGAAGAAAACCTGAAACAAAACAACAGCAAGAAGGCATACCAACTTGTGAAAGAACTGACCAGCACAAAGCAAGAGCGACCAACACCATCCAGGACAAAACCTGAAACATGTCTCACTGAAGAACATAACATTTTGAAGAGGTGGACTGAATACTGCTTAAAGCTGTACAATCACAGTCACAGGAGACCCAAAAGATACTGAATGTCCCTCCAGCAACCAACAACGACAACCACCCCATCCTTCGAGAAGAGGTGGAAGCAGCTGAAAAATCGATAAAAAAGGGGAAGACAGCAGGAGTGGATAATATCACAAAAGAGCTGGCCCAAGCAAGGGGAGAAGAAATGATCACAGCTCTCACAACCATCTGCAACAAGATTTGGCAGACGGGTGTAGCCAATACCGTGGAAAGTCACTGGTCATCACCCTCTCCAAGTAAGGTAGCCAACAACAGTGCCAGAATACCGCACGATCAGCCTTATAAGCCATCCCAGCAAAGTCATGCCATAGATCCTGCTAAACAGATTGCAGCCACAAGAGAAGAAGATTATACAGGGGAACAACCAGCTTTCAGACCAGGGTGCAGTACAACAGAGCAAATCTTCAACCAAAGGATAATGTGCCAGAGGTACATCCAATATCAGCAAGACCTCTACCACGTCTTCGTGGATTTCAAGAAGGCATTTGACAGAGTATGGCACGTAGCTTTATGGGCCACCACGAGGTTGTATAACATCAATGCCAACCTGACCCAAGTGATACAGAACCTCTTCGACAAGGCCACCAGCGCAGTCTACTTCAACGGCAACATTGGGGACTGGTTCAGAACGACAGTCGGAGTGAGGCAAGGCTGTCTGCTCTCACCTACACTCTTCAACATCTCCCTGGAAAGAACCATGACTGATGCACTTGAAGACCACAAAGGAACAGGAAACATCGAAGGCAGAGCAGCCACCAACGTACGTTTCGCCGATGACATTGGTGGCCTCGCAGGAAAAGAAGAGGAGCTAGCTAGCCTAGTCGACCACCTCGATAAAACCTCTAGAGCCTATGGTTTGCAGATCAGTGCAGAGAAAACCAAACTGATGACCAACAACACCGATGGCATCAGCAATGACATAAGAGTGGATGGCCAGAAACTAGAAACTGTCCACAGCAATTGTGACAGATAAGGGATCCAAACCAGAAGTACTCGCCAGGACTACACAGGCGACAGCAGCGCTCATAAAATTGAGGTACATAATAATATTATCTGGACCGACTGGAACATTGCACTCGGCTCAAAGATCAGACTGATGCGTACCCTGGTGACATCAATACTCTTGTATGCATGTGAATCGTGGACTTTAACAGCTGTGATAGAAAAGAGAATACAGTCCACTGAGATGAGATGCTTTCGAAGACTCCTGGGCATCTCCTACAAAGATCATGTCACGAACGAAGAAGTTCGGAACAGAATCAGGCAAGTTGTTAGGCCCGACGGAGACCTGGTTACCTTGGTCAAGAGACGCAAGCTCAAATGGTATGGCCATATTATGAGATCATCAGGACTTGCCAGGACATTCCTGTAAGGCACGGTGCAAGGAGGAAGAAGAGGAGGTAGACAGAGGAGGAGATGGGAGGACAATATCCCAGAATGGACGGGCTTGAGGTGGAGCGATACAATCAGGAGATCAGAAAACCGAGAGGACTGGAGGATGCTGTCCCAAACGCTCCACAAGACTACGATATAGAGAGAGTGTCCATCAAAAAGGCATGTCATCATGCATGCATGCACTCCTCGCAAAAATACTCCCCAAAAAGACAAAATATGACATGGCATATTTTTCCCGTACACCAACACTAATGAAATCGTTGAGATTGAAAATATAATTATAAATGATCCTCATGTAGGGATAGAATGAACTATAATGCTTATTTTCTATAACAGCACTAATTGTTTTACGATTGCAAGCTCTCCGAGAATAGGCTTGGCGGGGGGACACGCGTCGAAAACAATACTTATTTAGGGAAACCACTCGACGCATTTCGAAATAATCACAGGAAGATGGCCATCATCGATAGACTGATATTTGTTTAGTGCTCTCAGTTGGACAGATTGCTGTCAGGACAGAGGAGAATTCTTCCCAAATTACCTTGATCGGGAAAATATTATCTCAAAGATGTCGTCCCACTGGATTAACTTCTTTGCTGTGTTGATTTCCATAGCTGGTGAGTAAACGTTCTGCTTAAAAACAAAAAGTCAGCTAGAGACATAGTTAGAACTTCATATTTTGTTATTTAAGTTAAAGATGGTCGTTAGCATGAATGTTGCGAAAAGATTCAGTAATTTTGCGATGTGTGTGTTGAGGCCTTTGTTTTCCGAGGGTCTCTGTATTTGGCATTAGCACCCATCTTTCTCTTGTTATTAAAAAATGTTTCTTGTACTTGTTGTTTGTCTTTATATTTGTATTTGTGTACTTTTTTTTGAGAGTGATAGGAATTGGCTTTTAAAAAAAATGTGCCCGGGCAATATGCCTTGTTAGATCTGCTCTTCTCGATTTCCAACTGCTGAGGTATCTTTAACGTGCACGATGTGCACACGGGCCATCTGAATTTTTTCTCTTTACCTGAGAAGACTAGGTGCTCAATCCTACCTAACGTAGCATCAGGGACCGGAATTTCCCCAAAATGTCTGCGCTGACCGGGAATCGAACTTGATGCCTTCGACATGAGAGGCGAGCACGTTTCCTCTAGACCAACCTGCCCCCTAATTGAATTATGTAGGTTGGTGCGTTATAGCATAAAAATGATCATGACGTGAGACATAATATGGCCACTCTATACAAAATACGATTGGCAGCTGCTCACCAGTACAAGGATTTCAGAAGAGGCATTGTGGTTTCGAGCCTGTCTAGAACTATTCTTGCGGTGTTGTTTTGGACAGTTTGAATTTTGTTCATCTTATCCATGGATATTCCAGTCAAGAGAGAATTGAATCAGTCTATTTGAGGCGAAACCAGATAATTCACCAAGAAAGCTGCGATCATTGCGGATGCGATCTGTGTATATTGTACATTGCTGACTTTGACTGGACATAGACAAATCAGCATCTAAATAAACGTCGACATTTTTAGCATTTTTAAAGAATTTTGCCAAATTTTCATCACAGTTCATGTACATTCTGACGTCTTCTCTGAAGGTCCTCCCCCGCCTAATAAGATTGCTTGTTTTTTCTTCATCCAATACTCCAAGCACACAGTCCATTGCAGATGCTATGAACTTCTCGCATGTATAGACATGTTCATCAATGCGAATGGGGGTCGCTGGGCCATTAAGTTGGGTAGCGTCTGCATAAAAGTGATTTTTAAGATTAGATGAACAGATCGGAGTTCAATAACAGAAAACAAACTAAAGACAACAAAACAAAGTGGCATTTGGCTTCATATTTGGCATTTGTAAATTCGGTAAATGAACGTTTTTAGGGAATAGTTTCTTCCCATTCAAAGCAGATTTGACTTTATTTTATATTCCCGACTTCAAGATATATTGCACTTTGTTTACTTTGATTAGATTAGACACTGATAAATCAGCATCTAAATATGCGTCAAGGTTTTTTAGCAATATTTGAGAATTTTGCCAAATTTCCATCGCTGTTCATGTACGTCCTATGGACTTCTCTGAGGGTCCTAACAAGATAACTTCTGAGTTTTCTTCATTCAATATTGTTCATCCAGTTGTACAGATGCTGTGCAGTTGTGTCCATAGTCATGCTCGTCAGCATTAAAGGGGGTAGCTGAGCCATTAGGTATGGCAGCATCGGTATAAAAGTGATTTTTAAGATTAGATGAGCAGATTTCATCATCATACTATAATGGAGCTAGGGCTCTAACTGTTGACACACTTACTGATCCACAGAAACAACAAAAAATTATACAAAAATATGCATTAGATTAGTTGACCAGTGGAAATGTGCAGGATGCTAATGAGAAAGGAATTTTATGCTTGGTAAAATATCATATTTTGCTGCTTTTATTGCGAATAGAAATGGTGAGAATTCACCATGAACTCACCGAAACTATTTTTAAGCCATTTTGCCCGGGACAGTAATTTATTTATATAATAGAGCAAAAAATAAGCTATAACAACAATGAAAACAAAACAAACTGGTATGAGATTGTATATCTAGCATTTGTAAGTTCTGTAAATCAAATATTCTCGAAGTGAGGAATCTAGTACTTCGAATCCAGGGCAGGAAAAACAATATAAATTATGAAACAATAGCATCATCACTGTTTCACAAGAACATAGGGTCAAGAAGATTGACATTATTATGACAATACTAACATAAGAATGCCATCCATCAAAATAAAACAGAAGAGCTATTCAAGCAATTTTATACTTTTCATGATTAATAAGATAATGGTAATACGTTTGAAAACCTGCAGTTCTTTCTATGGTACATTGAGAACAGTTTTTCCATTATTTTCTTCTTTAGGCACGAGCGGAGTTGAAGTTCAGACTTATGACCAGTGCAATAATAAACGGGACAACGACCTGTCGGCTGAAAATGGCGCACCATGTGATATTTATGAGGAGTTCTTAAAATGTCTTATGAGAATAGACGTCAAGACCATCGGAACCCATAGAATCCCGGTTGCTCAGGTACAGCGTGATTTGGACAAAATAATTTCGGAAAAAAGCTATTCTTGTGACTTGAACGTTCAAGCGACCATAGACGAAGTTCTTCAGGAGGTGGCAACCCAGCGCCCAGTTAGTCTACCTCTGGGTACTTTTGTCTATTTATAGTTTGAATTACACTTCATTTAATACTAGTAAACTGCATGAAAATGTAGATTTTTTTCTTGACCAACTTATGCCAACAGTGCTTTAACTTCCAACCTTGTGCCATAAATAATGTGTGTCCTACCTACCTACCTACCTGTCTACCAACCCACTCACCCACCCACCTATTTACCTACTCACCCATCCACCTACCTATTTACCTGCATACCTACCTACTTACCTACCTATTCACTCTCCTCTATACTTCCCTATGTACATATCTGACAGAATTCCTACATTCCACTCACATCCTCAATTATCAGCACGTTGGCCTTACTTTATACCTCACTGACCATGAAGTCATCGTGCTTTATTTTATTACCTGCCGCTCCTCTGCCTCACCATCTGACGATTGTTTGAAGTGTATTTGAAGCTCTTATAACATATGGCCCCACTCTTGCTGTTCCAGTTACTCCTATCCTATTAAATGTGATTATGGTGTACGAAATGCAGGAGAGGGTTCATGAACTTAACGTTATTCATATTAAACATTTTCTAAAACATAGTTTGACATGTTTCAAAACTGTAGGAAATGTATTTCCTATCGCAGTGGCAAAACCCAATTATCTCTCATTCATACTGAATATTATATATCATCGCCTGGCGGATACAGTCGCCTATCTGCATTTTTGAAAATTTTACAGGAATAGGGAAAAACTGTTTTTTTTTTTTTTAAATGAAACTGAACTGAGACTTTGTCTCGAGTACAATAAGATTATTTCTATATTAAATTGAAACAAAAAAATAGTGAATTAATAATTATTGAGCAGTTTGAAACTAAATGTACATTAACATCAACCCTAGGCCTATTGCCATCTTTGCATGGGTCATACCAATCTAGTCGTCAAAACACATCCATGTCACTTGTATTCATAAGGCAAATCAGTTAAACTACTTTCTGTCAAGATAAAAAAAAAAATGGCAATACAGCTAGAATAAAAAGCATGAAAAATGGACAAAGATAAATGACGTTTACAGCGTGCACTGAACATCTCGGTATTGAGCGGAAATTTTGTAATCCTAAGACCTTTCCTTCCCGATTGCATTGTTGAAATAGCAGCTGGAAAAGCCATGGGATGTTATGAACCTATCTTAAAACTTGTGAATCGACTCCACAAATAATAACATAAATAACTGATACTTAAAGCAGATGTAATAAAATTTAATAATTATGTTTACACCAATTGGTATGCACAAAATTTTTTCAACTTTGGCAAAAAATCGAGTTAATTTTGAATATTATTTTCAAATGTATCAACTACATCTAGAATCTACATCATCTGGTATTTGCGAAATGGAGAAATTCGGATTGTGGTTTTCTTTGTTGTATTTAACTGAGTTTAGGCATTTTATATAGTTTACTTACCACACCTCAGGATGTTTACGTCTTGATTTCATTTATTATCTCTTTATTCTCATAAACCAGGTTCCACCCAGCCCACGGGATACAGCGCTCCCAGCCATACTACTAACTATTTCCAGCTTCTTCTTGCATTTATGAGTATCATTTTATTTGTTAAATTTCTGTAATGATGCCATTGTTTGTATATGAAAGTTATCTTGAGAATAATTTCTTTTCTACTGATAATAATACTAATAATAATGACAATAAAGATAATATATACGACCCTTTTCGTCTTTGCAGACGGTCTTCGCAGCATTTTCTGACTTCAAGACAGATGCCGAGAGCAGCTCCTCTCATGACTAATCCGTCCGATATTCGATTTACATCTTCGGTCACAGAGTGAGCACATATACTCGTTTTCGTTTGTGCCTTCATTCGTCTTTTCCTTCCTTTTCTGTCTGTTTGCTTCCCTAATTTCTCTTTGATTTTTTTCAAATTTGGCAGCATCTTTCCTGACGGCTCCCTTCCAGGTCGTTCGATCTTCTGCCACATTTTCCCATAATTTTGCATCGATCCCAAAATCTTTCAGTGTGGTTCTGCAGATATCTTTGAAACGTAGTTTTGGTCTACCTCTTTGACGTTTTCTCTCTTTTAGCTCACCATACAGTATCTGCTTTGGGATTCTGCTATCATCCATTCTTTTGACATGTCCTATCCACCTGAGTCGTCTTGTTCTCAGTGTTGCTTGAATTGAGGTGAGCTTTGCTCGTTTGAGAACTTCGTTGTTGGTAATTTTGTCCTGCCATCTGATGTCCATGATTTTCCGCAGGCAGCGAAGATGGAAGCTGTTTAATCTTTTTTCGTGTCTTGTATAGGTGGTCCACGTTTCGCAGCTATACAACAAGGTACTGATGACACAAGCTTGATAAATAAGAATTTTGGTCTTGAGTGTCAGCTTTTTGTTGTTCCAAGCTCTCTGAGATAACCTGCCAAAAGTTGTAGCTGCTTTCCCAATTCTGGCGTTTAGTTCTTCGTCCAGGGATAGCGATGCTGTTACTGTGGAGCCAAGATAGGTAAACTTTTCAACTGAGTTGATCTTGTTGCCGTTCAATGAAATGTCGGGAGGAGATAGTGTACCTTGTCCGATTACCTCTGTCTTTTTAACACTAATTGTCAAGGAAAAGAGGTCGCATGCATTTGACAATAAGTCCATCATATTTTGCAGTTGTTCGTTGTTTTGGGCTACTACTGCAGCATCGTCTGCAAAGAGGAGTTCACGCAGCATGATTTCTCGAGTCTTTTGTTTTTGCTTTTAACCTGGCCAAGTTGAACAGAGACCCATCTGATCTTGTTCGGATGAAAATACCATCTGTGGAGTCTTGAAAAGCGAACTGTAGGAGTGCTGCAAAGTAAATTCCAAATAGAGTTGGTGCCAGTACACATCCTTGTTTTACTCCGGTCTTCACTGCAAATTTACCTGAGATGTTTCCGTCAAACTGGACGCATGCACTCATGTCGTCATGAAAGGAGATGATCAGCTTCAATAGCTGTGGTGGACATCCAATGGACTTCAGTACAATGTAAAGCGATGGTCTGCTTACGGTGTCGAAGGCTTTTGTCAGATCTATGAAAGCCATGTACAGTGGTTTTCCTTGTTCTCTGCATTTTTCCTGTAGTTGACGGACTGTGAATATCATATCTGCAGTTGATCGTTCTGCTCTGAATGCGCATTGGGATTCTGGTAAGATTTTTTCAGCGAGCCTGTGTAATCCTTTGAGTATGATTTTGGCGAACGCTTTCCCTGTAATACTCATCAATGATATGCCGCGGTAATTGTTACAATCCCCTTTGTCTCCTTTATTCTTGTAAAGAGTTACAATTTTTGCATTTTTCATATCGGATGGAATTGTTCCAGTTTTCCAGCACACGATTAGTAAGTGGTATAGGTGTGGTAATAGTGTTTCAAGGTTTTCTTTGAGGACTTCAGCTGGAATGTTATCCCCACCACAAGCTTTTCCATTTTTCATATCCTGGATGGTTTCAGAGAGTTCTTTCATTGTTGGTTCCACATCCAGATCCGTCATTTCAGGTAGCTTTGGGACTGCTTCTTCTAAGCCTTGATTTGCTGGCTTTTCGTTTGAATATAGTTTGGAATAATGTTCGACCCATCTCTCCAGTTGTTCCTTCTTGTCGGTAAGTTCTTGGCCGTTTTCTGTCTTGATGGGGGCACTTTTTGAAATGGTTGGTCCTAGTGCAACTTTAATCTTTTCATACATGTTTCTGGAGTCTCCTGCATCAGAGGCCGATTGAATTTCAGAGCATAAGTTGGTCCAGTACTCATTGGCGCATTTTCTTGTTTCACTTTGAACCTTTGCCTTGATGTGTTTGAATTTATCTTTGTTGCTTTGCGAGCGATCTTTCTTGTATTCAAGCATCATTTTCCTCTTTTCTTCTAACAGGGGAAAAAGTGTGGTGGAGTTTTCTTCAACCAAATCATGTCTGAAAGATGGCTTTTTACCATAAGCTGTTGAGGCACTGTTATATACGTTGGTCTTAATTGTGTTCCATGTTTCATCCACGCTTGGTGATTCCATATCATTTACCGGGATGTTACTAAATTCTCTTATGAAAGCGTTCTTACAGTCTTCTTGTTTTGCTTGTGTAATGTTTAATTTGGGTTGTCGTTTCGTGATGCTCCTAAATATTCTCATTGGCTTTGTTTGCATTTTGCTGATCACAAGGGCATGGTCTGTATCACAGTCAGCGCTGTGGAAGCTCCTTGTTGATTTAACCGTGTTCAGATCTTTCCTTCTGGTGATAATCAAGTCCAATTGATGCCAATGTCCTGATCTTGGGTGTTGCCACGTAAATTTCTTTGAGTCATTCAATTTGTAGAAGGTGTTGGTAATGCACAAGTCATTTTGTGAACAGAATTCCAGGATAATACATAGCAGTTAAATAGCCTTTCTTCCATCAAAGATCAGGCTCTGAGTGCTGAAACTTTCTGTCTTCTCTCCGTCTCTTTCTCTGTCTCTTTTTGTCTCTCTCCCTCTCTTTCTCTCTCTGCCTCTCTCTCTCTCTCACACACACACACCGCCATGTAACAAACAAAAAGGAAAATAAAATTCCATGGCTATTCAGCGGGTAAAGAGATTGCTCTTCAGCTGAATTCTAAAGCCATAAAATGCTAAATATCTCTCGAATACTGACACAGAGGCCCTTGAGATGAAACGGATTTTTCACCGATGGCCTTCAGGGGTATCTTTTTAAACTTAACCTTTTTTTCTTTTACTGATGAGGGATGATCAAACCGCGGCCCAGGGGTGGCTCATGAAAAATTGACAAATAGGACATTTTACATGTAAATTACGGCACTGTGGTTATTTGATTTATTGAAGAAATGTTGGGTTTTGAGTGTAAAATGTTTAAGTGCGGACCACTTTACACAAGACTGAAGTTGGTGTGGTCCTCTGTGGAATACCTTTACCTATCCCTGAATGGAATAAGCAGATCAATTACATAGGGTATTGCTTTTTTTTGTATAATATATCTATGAAACGGCAAAGTTAAATATTTTATTGGAAACAGCTTAGCGAGCTTACACATTAATCTAGTCGTAACCAATGCATATTCTGCAGCAGAGGTGATGTGTGCTCTGTTTTTCCGTTTCTTACGGATTCAGTATTGCTGCATTGTTTTTTTACAATTGATATTTGCACCTTTCTAATATTACCCTGGTTAATCCAGCATAATTATAGTAAATTACAGTGGTCTTATTTTGATGTGACCAGGTAGTTATCTACAGGTGGCTATTATCAGTATATATGTTATGGTAACGTATACCTTAATTATTTTTTATCTTTAAGTATATTCTATGAATTATATGGATTACGTCACTGCATATAGATTATATTATTATTAAATCATTATTAAATGCAACATCAAGAGTTATTTGTTTGTTTGTATATTTGTATATTTGTTTCTGTGTATTTGTTTATCGTGCCTCAGTTATGTACTGGTTACCTACATGCATGATTGTGTAAATATGCCTGGAGGTTGCACAATTAAAGTTCTTACAGTTTCTTGTGGATTTCTTGGTTTCATTTACTTTCTACAGGATACCAATAAACTTGGATGCATTTTAACTGTCAAAAGAACCAAACCATTTCCGGGTACACTAACAGCTACAAAAGTGTGCAAACATTCAACAGTTCAAAATTCAACATCAGGCTCCATGGTTCTCAAAGTGGACGATTTTGATTTCCAAAAGAGTTAAAACGGAGAAAATGGCGACGGGGAGTGGGTGGAAAAACTATGAAGGAGGCTGGGTGGGGGGTGGGGGGGGGGTTGTTCAACAATATATGTAGATACGTTTTATGAACAGAAAAGGCTTTTTTTCTTCTTCTTCTTCATTAGTGCATTTGATTAACGATGCTTACTATTTTGTAATGAATCATCAACAAGCCTGAACCTTGGAAAACTAAACATGGTAGTCTGTTTGTAGTCTGTCTTCTTGTGAAACTTGTCTGTTGGGAGAGAGAGAGAGAGAGAGAGAGAGAGAGAGAGAGAGAGTAGAGAGAGAGAGAGAGAGAGAGAGAGAGAGAGAAAGGGGTGACTACCGAAAATGTGGAGTCTAAGGGGGCGATTACCCTAAAAAAAGATTGAGGACCATTGATGTAGCCGGTCAACCTTGACGGCACACCCCAACATTCATGCAGAGCGCACTTGTATCAAAACCAGACAAACAACATCAGTAAACAACCTCGCTTTTCAAGGATATGAAAAGCGTGAACGTCACATGAAAGTCAGATGAATCTCGAAAGAAATATTCATTGTTGCATGTATTGCGAAATGATTTTTTTAATCTACCCCTACACCAGACACGAAAAATACCAGCAATTTAATATAAAAATGACTGGGGCAAGGACATTGCATTGCGACAGGTGTGTATTGAGCAATACTGGTTTTTGCTGAGTTTCTAATTCAAGTGGCCCATTAATTTCTGAATAAATACGACACAGGTGAATGCTTTCCAAGTGATCCATTCCATTCCCGTAGCATTGAAAATGGCTAGAGTTGGTGGTGTGATCGCCCCAAATAAATACAACACTTTCTTTCACCGAGAATAGATTTTTTGATAAATAAATGGCGGAAAACACGAGGGACATAATAAGATGCCATCCTTAAAGTAATTAATGCTAGGAAGGTGGAAGGGGGGAGGGTGGCGCCCTTGAAGTGCAAAAAACGGCACTTTGGGAGAGGCAGGGGTCTGGAATACGTAAGCACGCTTTTTGATTATGGTAACGAATTAAAATGTTTGGTTTTGGTTACCTTCCCATCGAATTCAGTTGTTGGATTGTATAAAGATCGTGCTTCTATTGAAACATCTAAAATGTTTCAGATAGAAGACCTTTCATCGGCAGACACCATTCTAAGGGCCGTAATAGCAACGCTCGTACAAGGTTGGGAGAGGGGAAGCAGCATATCAAAACCATTGGGGGTGGAGGGATTAGAGGGTGGGGGAGGGGGGAAGAGGGAGGTACAAAAAAAAAAGCCAAACTCGAGCTCGTATTCTCGAAGGAGGGCCCTCGATCATATATTGCTCAAGGTTTACCTGCCAATGTTATTGATCTCACCTGATTAGCCTATTTACCTATCTCCTCTTATGTATTATTAACACGCTAAGTTAAGTATCCACATTGAACGTTTTCATAGGCTATACTGGACAGCTCTCCTTGCTTAATTTGTCTGTATATTATTATGTTAGTCTTGTGAAAAGGGGTTTTTGGGTTTCTTTGATACACCATTCCACTTGAACTGTTGGGGATGGTGAAAAAAATTGGTTTACGCATTTCAATTTGATGTTCAGAAATGTAGAATAATTTGGATAACGTTGAAAGTCAGCTCGGGCGGCAACGATATTCCTCTCCCAACAGTAAATTAATGTGCTATACCGGAACACGTTTTATAGGCCCATTGCAGACATCGGCCATTTTAGTTGTAAGGACCCCCCCCCCCCCACCCAATACATGCACTTACCGCCAATAGCATGGCGGGTGTTTCTGATAAGACCTCGGTAATCTGGAACTATCAAAGACATTTTGAATAGGCTATTATTTTGACTGTTTCATTAGATCATTTTCAACTTTCACCTAACCTAGAGCCTTGAAGAGCGTTGGGGCGCCACATAAGACTTTGCAACCAGCTTCCCCATTCCCCCGGTTCCCAGATTCTCTTAGGCAGTTTGCTGAGTGTGAGCTGAGGACAGCCCATTCCCCCGGTTCCCAGATTCTCTTAGGCAGTTTGCTGAGTGTGAGCTGAGGACAGCCCATTCCCCCGGTTCCCAGATTCTCTTAGGCAGTTTGCTGAGTGTGAGCTGAGGACAGCCCATTCCCCCGGTTCTCAGATTCTCTTAGGCAGTTTGCTGAGTGTGAGCTGAGGACAGTCCATTCCCCCGGTTCCCAGATTCTCTTAGGCAGTTTGCTGAGTGTGAGCTGAGGACAGCCCATTCCCCCGGTTCCCAGATTCTCTTAGGCAGTTTGCTGAGTGTGAGCTGAGGACAGTCCATTCCCCCGGTTCCCAGATTCTCTTAGGCAGTTTGCTGAGTGTGAGCTGATGACAGCCCATTCCCCCGGTTCCCAGATTCTCTTAGGCAGTGTGCTGAGTGTGAGCTGAGGACAGCCCATTCCCCCGGTTCCCAGATTCTCTTAGGCAGTTTGCTGAGTGTGAGCTGAGGACAGCCCATTCCCCCGGTTCCCAGATTCTCTTAGGCAGTTTGCTGAGTGTGAGCTGAGGACAGCCCATTCCCCCGGTTCCCAGATTCTCTTAGGCAGTTTGCTGAGTGTAAGCTGAGGACAGCCCATTCCCCCGGTTCTCAGAATCTCTTAGGCAGTTTGCTGAGTGTGAGCTGAGGACAGCCCATTCCCCCGGTTCTCAGAATCTCTTAGGCAGTTTGCTGAGTGTGAGCTGAGGACAGCCCATTCCCCCGGTTCTCAGAATCTCTTAGGCAGTTTGCTGAGTGTGAGCTGAGGACAGCCCATTCCCCCGGTTCTCAGATTCTCTTAGGCAGTTTGCTGAGTGTGAGCTGAGGACAGCCCATTCCCCCGGTTCTCAGATTCTCTTAGGCAGTTTGCTGAGTGTGAGCTGAGGACAGTCCATTCCCCCGGTTCCCAGATTCTCTTAGGCAGTTTGCTGAGTGTGAGCTGAGGACAGCCCATTCCCCCGGTTCCCAGATACTCTTAGGCAGTTTGCTGAGTGTGAGCTGAGGACAGCCCATTCCCCCGGTTCCCAGATTCTCTTAGGCAGTTTGCTGAGTGTGAGCTGAGGACAGCCCATTCCCCCGGTTCCCAGATTCTCTTAGGCAGTTTGCTGAGTGTGAGCTGAGGACAGTCCATTTCCCCGGTTCCCAGATTCTCTTAGGCAGTTTGCTGAGTGTGAGCTGAGGACAGCCCATTCCCCCGGTTCCCAGATTCTCTTAGGCAGTTTGCTGAGTGTGAGCTGAGGACAGCCCATTCCCCCGGTTCCCAGATTCTCTTAGGCAGTTTGCTGAGTGTGAGCTGAGGACAGTCCATTCCCCCGGTTCCAAGATTCTCTTAGGCAGTTTGCTGAGTGTGAGCTGAGGACAGCCCATTCCCCCGGTTCCCAGATTCTCTTAGGCAGTTTGCTGAGTGTGAGCTGAGGACAGCCCATTCCCCCGGTTCCCAGATACTCTTAGGCAGTTTGCTGAGTGTGAGCTGAGGACAGCCCATTCCCCCGGTTCCCAGATTCACTTAGGCAGTTTGCTGAGTGTGAGCTGTGGACAGCCCATTCCCCCGGTTCCCAGATTCTCTTAGACAGTTTGCTGAGTGTGAGCTGAGGACAGCCCATTCCCCCGGTTCTCAGATTCTCTTAGGCAGTTTGCTGAGTGTGAGCTGTGGACAGCCCATTCCCCCGGTTCTCAGATTCTCTTAGGCAGTTTGCTGAGTGTGAGCTGAGGACAGCCCATTCCCCCAGTTCTCAGATTCTCTTAGGCAGTTTGCTGAGTGTGAGCTGAGGACAGCCCATTCCCCCGGTTCCCAGATTCTCTTAGGCAGTTTGCTGAGTGTGAGCTGAGGACAGCCCATTCCCCCGGTTCCCAGATTCTCTTAGGCAGTTTGCTGAGTGTGAGCTGTGGACAGCCCATTCCCCCGGTTCTCAGATTCTCTTAGGCAGTTTGCTGAGTGTGTGGACAGTCCATTCCCCCGGTTCTCAGATTCTCTTAGGCAGTTTGCTGAGTGTGTCGACAGTCCATTCCCACGGTTCTCAGATTCTCTTAGGCAGTTTGCTGAGTGTGAGCTGAGGACAGCCCATTCCCCCGGTTCCCAGATTCTCTTAGGCAGTTTGCTGAGTGTGAGCTGTGGACAGCCCATTCCCCCGGTTCCCAGATTCTCTTAGGCAGTTTGCTGAGTGTGAGCTGAGGACAGCCCATTCCCCCGGTTCTCAGATTCTCTTAGGCAGCTTGCTGAGTCTGAGCTGAGGACAGCCCATTCCCCCGGTTCTCAGATTCTCTTAGGCAGCTTGCTGAGTGTGAGCTGAGGACAGCCCATTCCCCCGGTTCTCAGATTCTCTTAGGCAGTTTGCTGAGTGTGAGCTGTGGACAGCCCATTCCCCCGGTTCTCAGATTCTCTTAGGCAGTTTGCTGAGTGTGAGCTGAGGACAGCCCATTCCCCCGGTTCTCAGATTCTCTTAGGCAGTTTGCTGAGTGTGAGCTGTGGACAGCCCATTCCCCCGGTTCCCAGATTCTCTTAGGCAGTTTGGTGAGTGTGAGCTGAGGACAGCCCATTCCCCCAGTTCCCAGATTCTCTTAGGCAGTTTGCTGAGTGTGAGCTGAGGACAGCCCATTCCCTCGGTTCTCAGATTCTCTTAGGCAGTTTGCTGAGTGTGAGCTGAGGACAGCCCATTCCCCCGGTTCTCAGAATCTCTTAGGCAGTTTGCTGAGTGTGAGCTGAGGACAGTCCATTCCTCCCGGTTCTCAGATTCTCTTAGGCAGTTTGCTGAGTGTGAGCTGAGGACAGCCCATTCCCCGATGTGGTCCTCCCATCTCTTTCTCTGTCTTCCTCTCCTTCTACAGTGTTCCCTGTAGAATGTTTTTGGCAAGTCCGCTAGATTTTGTTGTATGATCATGCCATCTCATTTCCCTTCTTTTCACTGTTTCATTAGATATTTACACTTAATTCGATTTTTTTTTTGTATGTGTATTCCTCTATTCTCGCTGTTGAAAACAACAACAACATAATAATAATAAAAAGAATAAAAATAAATCTATTGAATCCTTAACGGAAGTGAAAAGTGTAGGCACACTCGACAGACACCCTCTCTCATGTACGCCTTTTATTCGACCGGCGTCGACCCTCCCCCCCCCCCGCCCCCCCGCCCCCCCCTTTCGAAGCAAGTACGTTATGGATGGTGCTAAACAGCATCACCAGAACGACCACCACTAATTCTTCTCATCGACATTCTCGTCACGTCCATTGTCGCTAGTACTTCCATCGCCGTCTTTGTCACCATACCAAATTTACTCTCATCGCAACCTTCATCGTCCAGTTTTATCAATATCACTATCTTCACCATTTTCATCACCAGCACCCAATCACGATACCACTTACCGCCCCCCCCCTCACAACTTATCTTACCATAACACTACAGCAACAATCATAAGACAGGCAGTCACCACAAATGTGTGACACGTGAACAATCACAACGATGACACGCGCATATTAAAAAAACATAAAATAGTTCCCACAGTCCACTCAAAATATTGTCAATGAATCACTGCCAAAATTCCAAAGCGCTTCCTTGTACTTCAGTGAAAATAATCATGGCACCATTAATGTCAACCCCCCCCACCCCCCACACCCCACCCCCCCCCCCCCACCAACCGGCCCCACCCACTCTTTTCTTTTGTTGGTATTCTTATTATAATTTTTGCGCACATAACAATAATCTCAAAGAACTTTCTTTATCTTTGCCAAAAATCTCCGTGAATGGAACATGATTAATATGGGAGTAGCCCCAAACACCCGGGAAAGTCCATGTCTAGTTGTTGGTTCTATTCAAATCTCATGCATTAAAATGTCGTCGGTTCCAAAAAAAATCCGGAATAATTACCATAATAATTATATCGCTGGGTTAGGTTTTTTTTCCATGTCACAGTCTTGCCCAATAACCCGAGACGTTTGATTATAAATGCCACCCCTCGTTTAAAGTATAGATTAATTCGTTGGCGCCGTCCGAGTTGGAACTTGTTAAGAATAAACTAACAGTTCTGGAAGCGGTATGTTCTAGACTGATTTTATTTTCCTGTCATTACTTGAGGTGGACATTTTGTTAATTTAGGAGTGTTTAATTTTCATTTCTGTTGCTTTAATATTTCTTTCGTTTTTTTTTTCCAATTTGATCTGATTTTGTGTGTGTGTGTTTGTGTTATTATTGTTTTAGGTTTATTTAAAACATTGCGGTTTCCACTCTGAACTGTAGACCGTAGTTGATAAGTATTGACACATAACCAAATTGTGAGGAGTTGGCAGGTGCTACAACAGATCAACTTTCTTTGTTCGGGCCTGGCCATCCTTGGAGAAAATCAGTCGCTGGGCTTGTCATCATGATCCAACTAAAATAAACCACCTATATCTGTTTCGATGTTGTTTTCATCAACAGAATATCACAATTTTAATAATGAATTACTCTTTGTCAGATTAATAATTAATTATACAAAATAGACCTAACGCGCTTTACAATAATATAGTGATTATTTTCTCTCTCTCTCTCTCTCTCTCTCTCTCTCTCTCTCTCTCTCTCTCTCGCTCGCTCGCTCTCTCTCTCTCTCCCTCGCTCTCACTCTCTCTTTATCTCCTTTCTCTCTCGCTCTCACTCTCTCTATATCTCCTCATCTCCTCTCTCTCTCTCTTATTCATATGCTTACAAATTTATTATATTCATCATGCCCTACAAAAAACGCTAAGTGTTAGGAAGACATTATCAGACAGTAGATATTCCCGATACAGGACTGCTTTGCTCACCATCAGAAAGTTATGAAACTTTAACCTGTCTAGCCAGCCCACCTGTTATTTTGTGTCTGTGTTTAAGTCCTGTGTTAAAACATCTCTCATGACAAATATTTTTGCCTTAAGCGTTTAGTGGAACTAAAGAACGAACCAAACAAATATTATAAAAATGTGCTTGTGCTCAATTATGATTAAATTAGAAACTACACATTCTAACAGTTCTGCGTCTGAAAATTACCAGTTTATAGGTACGGTCAAAGATCTTAAAATAGTATTAACCTAGATTCCCTAGTCGCGCTGCGAGAACCAGCTCGCGGCGTCCCGGGCGTGGAGAGCGAAAACAATGGCGGCTTGAGGTCAAGTTGTCCAAGCGGCGGCCTAGCAACACTACTGTTTACCATAGGAAACACAAACCGTTTGCCTCGAATTTGATAGTAAGCCCACGATGTAGTACATAGTAAGCCTAGCTTGTTGTTTTACGTTGTCGAGAAAAGTAGATCTTGAGTGCTACAACAATCAGGAAAATGTCAGAGATTCTAGAATAAGAGAACATTGTAGGCCTACAATTGTTTTTAATACATGTATAAGGAGGTCTAGAAGAAGAAACTCAGAAGCTTGGACCGACAGACTCGCAAATTCTTACTTCAACGTGTGTGTTAGAGAGAGAGAGAGAGAGAGAGACAGAGAGAGAGAGAGAGAGAGAGAGAGGGAGAGAGGGGTATTATAAGACGTACCACCATAACAGCTACAAAATCAGAAAAAATGAAAGTAATCGACAACCTAACCCCCCCCCCCCCTCTAATAAAATAAACAGACGGATATCAAGATCCAGCAGAAGCTCAAGTGCATGGGCAGACACTCACTAGTAGCATGTGAGAGTGTGAGGGGGGGGGGGGATAAGGCGCAAGTATGATAATGGCTACATAAAATCATAATTTGCTACGTCAACAGCAGCCTCCAACTACCTGTGACAGACACCCCCCTCCCCCCCCCCCCCCAAAAAAAGACAGAGAGAGAGAGAGAGAGAGGGAGGGAGAGAGAGAGAGAGAGAGAGAGAGAGAGAGAGAGAGAGAGAGAAGATAGGGGAGACAGACATGTAGAGGAGAGGGAGAATAAATTTCCGGGTTCAGTCCCAGAATTACCCGCTCCAGATTAGACTTAACCATCTTTTTCTTTTTTTTTTGTCTTATAAAAGTAAATCTGTGTGTGTGTGTTTTTTTTTTTTGGCCAAGTAGGCCTACATTGTATGGATAGGCGCTAAATTCTAGGTCTACCCTCCTGCATTGTAAGTGTATGATTGGGTCATCGTCCAGTTCGAAAATTCGATAATCTGAAAGTTGTAGCTGGGGATGGAGGTGTTCGGATTATCGAGACTAGACTGTAGACTGTTGGAATAGAGATCTATACAACACACCTTACTACTACACTACACCGACACTACTATAGGCCCCTAACTAGTCTAGTCTACGACACGTCACTTCAACTTGACTAGATCTACACAAACTACTACTGTACATAAACTAGATCTAGCTCTAGATCTAGGTTCTCTTTAGAACTCAATCTGAATGCTAAATCAGCTGACTGAGTTAGAATGCATTACTGCCATTGAGACCATCATGGAATGAATGAGGCTGGAGGAAGGGGGGCTCGTTAACTTCTTAAAATGTTCTCACCTGTGAAAAGATCGGTCCGTTTCCTTGCTTCTACGATGTGTACAACCGGGGACGACACAAACGTAAACAATGCTGACGATGTGATCAGATGTTTTGGTTTCGCTTTCACACTGCTTCTCCTTCCCTTTACAGAAAAAGTAAACCAGGCTAACCGGAAGAGTTGTTTCTGACCTCAATGGCCGAAAGCGTTGAGGTACGGTGACGTGACGTCACTAGGGAATCTAGGTTAATACTATTTTAAGATCTTTGGGTACGGTTGCTGTATCTGGTCACAACAACGTCTTCCTTTCCCCCTCCACAATAGGCCTAAGTCTCTCCGCATTTTAAATGAAGCGCAGTATGTCCATGTAAATTTTATGGTATTTTTTACCCACGGAAATGAAAAAAAACAACAAAAAGAGGCAGTTAACTTTTTTTGTTATTGTTGTTGTTGTTGTTTTCCGACATGTTTCTCACATCCGACGTTTGAATTCCAGATCTATCACTGAAATTTGTCCACCGTCTCTGCACTTATACATTAACTTGCATAAATTGCATCAGTTAGCTTAGCGACCAAGTTAATGCCTGAAGTGAAAGCTCTAAGATCTCTTTGTAATCAAATAAGACACTGTTATTCCTCAACATGCTGATGTTTTGGTTTATCAAAACGAGCTTCAAGAATCTGTCTGAGGAAAGAATGAATTATTGTTGCCTCTCTGAAGTAGGCAGTTGGACGAAAAGCATAGCTCATCTCTGTATACAGTTTCGTTACGCACCCTGCAGGGCAGAAAGCACCAGTAAACATAGGAATACTTCTTATTAGCCAGTAATCGAATACAGTATATAGGATAAATTTGTTGAGGTTTTTGTTGATACTTTGCTGGTTAATGGGTTGAAAATCTGGTTAAGATTTAATACCTGGAAAAATTATGTCTGTACGTTTCGATGGCAAAATGAAGAATACGCATGGCGTGTAAAGGCCTTCAGTTTGTGAAATAAGAATGTACAATGTAGGTTTGGCTGAAGAATTTTAGACCTGATTTAACAGTTCCATGTGCTAAAATAGTTGTTGGCTGTTGTACGTGCTCCAAGCCTTTTTCTATTGTAATCATTGTGCTATGCTGCTCCAAATCAACTTCAATTTTTAAAGATGACTCAAATGGCTGGAGCATGTTTCTTCTAGACTAGTCCGTAGTTTCGCTCTTTGCTTTCTTACTTTGGCGCCACATAGCAATTCTAACTAGTTTGGGATAAGCGATGGTTAAACGCGACGTATTTTTGGTGTGTGAATTTTGATAGAACAGGTCGAGAAGAGTTATCCTGACCCAGGCTACCCTACTGGTTAGGTTATTATCTAAATATATCAACAGCTATGCATATAAGAATATTCGAAAATGTATTCAGATACTGCTGGTGCTTTCTTAATACCTCGTAACTGGTGTTATTTGCATGTCAGTATTACGTCAACAGGTGTTTTCGTATGTCCCCGCAAACCCATGGTTGAGAGGGAACCCAGTGAAAGGTCATCGTGTAGTTAGGCGTGTTGTGACATAACAAAGTCAAGAGAATTTGAACTCTGTGTGTTGGTGAGGTTTCTGAGAAGAAAATCAAATTAAAAAATATATAAAAAGCAAAAGGAAAAGAGCAGAGGCCGAGCTAAAAGACATGCGACAACGACCCAAAAAAAATTGTAAAAATCAATATATTTATTATTAGTATTATTGTTATTATTATTAGAGGGAGAATTGTGATTTCAAATAAATATATAAAAAATAATGAAGAAAAAAAAGTGCAGAAGAAATGGACGAAAAGTACACACAAAAATAGAGTCTCATTTAGGGGAAATCTTGTGGCAGCGATGACAGCCATGTTGTGCTAGAAAGAAGCAAAGTATAATTATGTAGCTCACCGACTGAAACTATCCGTTTCGTTATGTGAACCAATTAAAAAGCCAGTCTTCCGCACCATTAACTATCATGTTGTATAAAATTAAAAACAGTTTACACAAACGTGTGCATCATTTAAAATCAAAACATTGGCTATTCATAACTGGCATCTATATTAGAACTGCAAGAGAGCAGATTATCACTTGGGAGTACCTAACTTAATGACATGTTACAGCCAAGGTCCGATGGCCTGATATGACTGCAAACTTTTTCAGACTCGGAAACCTATTCTTTTAACAATAAAATTCATAATCGGTGAGTGATTAAACTTACTTTTCGCATGTTATTACTGCACATATAAATTTGTCACAGAATTATATCATTTTCCATCCCCTTCCTATAAGTTTGTCATTTTGAGACTCATCTGGCCATTTCAGGAATACCGGTGACATCTCAAAGTAGTAGCAGAACACCATGCAGTTTACAAGAGTTCTTGTCCTGTGCTTTGTCGCGATGACAGGTAAATTTTCTTATTCTTTTTTATTTTTTTTCGTTGCTATTCCTGTTCTTGTTGTTGTTGTTGTTTTCGTTCTTCATGTTTACGTGACGTCTAACAGTAAAGGAGAAGAGTGGGGGTGGGTGGGGGTGGGGGGGGGGATTAAATGGTCGTTTTTTGTTTGTCCCCCACCATTTCCTCCTCTTCGTTCCAGTCCAGTGTCGAGAAGCTCAGGGCGTTTCTCGGTGTCTTGATGAACTTAGAGATGCCACATCTGCCAACAGCACAGAACTTGGCAAGCCATTAACGGACTACCTACGTTGTATTTTCATAGAATTATATCCTATCGACCAGAGTTCTTCTACTGTGCCCACCCTTCAGTCGCAGGTGGTGAACCTGCTAAGGTCATAAAACATTCCGTGTGACATTAACGTCAAGGAAATTGTCAGTGAATGGCGTCAAGCATCTACTCCGATGACAGAAGATACAACTAGAAAATCAGCCACAGGTAACAACATATCCTTAATATTACTGTGGTTGCATTCTCTCAGTCAAATAAGTCTATTTTCAGGTGTTTCTAGAAAGTCTCAGTATTTTGAATAGCCCTTATGGTTTTGAGAAAGCGAATTCTAGGTTTTCGGGCCACAAACAGAAAAGTCATCGTTCACCGAGTGATCTGAGAAACATAAATTAGAACTTCTAATTTTGTTGTATCAGTTGAAGATGGCAGCTGGCGAGATGTTGCATAAAGATTCGGTAATTCAATGACGTAGGCTGGTGCGTTATTATACATATGAGACCCGATGTGGCCACCTTATACAAGATACACGGTGGAACTGGCAGCCAGTGCAAGGATTTCAGGACAGATAATGTTGTTTTTCCGGCTGTTTTTCTGTAGAGAAAATTTTGCAGTTTGAAGTTGTTTCATCTTAGCCATGGATGACTAGCTAAAAGACAATTGGACTAGTCTTGTTGAGACGAAACCACATAATTTACCAAGAAAGCTGCTATCTATGTGGAGATTTTCGGTGTCAGATCATACTTGTTGTTATAGTTGTTGGCATCTGGCATTCCCGAAACACTGTGGACTTGTGTTCTGGGTGTCTATATGTTTCCGTCTGTTGCAGCGCTGTATGTGGCTGGTCAAGCCTGTCCGGGAATGACAGTCCTTTCCACAGATGCTACATCCAAAGCATGGGGCTGGTTATTCTACTATTCTATTTGTGGCAAAATGGGTCAGTGGCGACTTAAGGCCATTTGTTCCTGGTAGATGGAGATCGTGAATCTTGGGTAGTAACTCATCTAGCTGAAGGAAAACACTGAATCCAAACTTCTGCTGCCCTGCAGCTACACCCATTCAAAGCAGATCTTACTAATTTTCTCGAGTTCAAGATACATTGCACTTTGTTCACTTTGACTGGCCACGGATAAACCAGCATTTAAGTAGATGTCAAAGTGTGTATCAATTTAGGAGAATGTTGTCCAATTTCCATCGTTGTGCATCCCCTTCTCTGAGGATTGTAAATGTCAGCAAAACGAACTGGTATAAGACTTCATATTTGACATTTGTAAATTCGGTAAATGAAAGTTTTTCTCGAAGTGAAGAATCTAGCACTTCGAACCCAGAGCATTATGAAACAATACCACCATCACTATTTCACACACAGACATACATGGCAGTAACATTACACAACTAACATCGCATCTCCTTCCATTATAACTGTTGTGTGGTGATAACAAACAAAGAGAAGTCAGTTGCAGCCGGGAAGATGGGCAACTTTATTCTGGTAATATTTACAGGTCATCAGTTATATACAGTATCGCAGTAGATTTACACAATAATGCATAGAGTAATGAGTGTCACCAAATATCAATAAAGATAAAGTCATTAACACACTTTCATACTTTAGAATAGGTGACCCAATGTATTAACAACTTACTTAGATTAATGCAACATGAAAAGTATTATAAGTAAAGTGGTGATGTTAATTAATCACACAACGCATAAGAGGTACATTATTTCCCTTACTACGTAATTAAGTATAGGTCTAACCAAGGGCAGTAACTAAGTAATTACATGTATGCATAATTTCCCTTGATTATATATGGCTATATGACACCGCCCTTCTAGCCTGAAGTACTATGGTGAAGGCTAAAACTAAAATTCATGCTACATAAACATGATAAAGTCGCGTCTTGTCGAGATCGGTCCTTGCCACCCCATGTCAGAATGGTGTGGTAGGTCTCGCTCTCGTCCGCTCTTATCCACCCTATGCCAGGATAGTGTGGTAGGTTTACGGACACGTCAGTCCTGGAGTGCGGTCCTTGCCACCCCATGCCAGGATGGTGTGGTAGGTTTCCGTACTCTGTCATAGGTTCAGTCCTTGCCACCCCCTGTCAGAATGGTGCGCGGTAGTTTTCTGAACCTTTACAAACAAATCAGTCTCTATGTCTCTGTCGTCGAGGACGTAGCTGATCTGTATGCCGGCGGCAAATTGGTCCATCTGGTAGAATCTTGACTTCAAACAGGCTGTGGCCAATGGTTGCTGGCCACCGATAAACCAGCATGTAAACAGACTTCAAAGTTTGTAGCATTTTTGGAGAATTTTGCCAAAATTCCATCGCTGTTCATGTACATCTTATCGACTTCTCTGAGGGTCGTAAATGCCAGCAAAGCGAACTCGTATAAGACTTCATATTTGGCATTTGTAAAGTCGGAAAAATGAACGTTTTTCTCGAAATGAGGAGTCTAGTACTTCAAACCCAGAGAAACAATTATGAAACAATAGCATCATCACTGTTTCACACAAACATAGCAACAACATTACAGTATTAACATCACAATGTCGTTTATGATAACAAAACGCAAATACCGACCCAGTTTCATATTTTTCATGATTGAAAAGAATAATAGCAACGTGTTTGAACCCCCCCCCCCCTCCCCCCAGAATAAGCTTAGTTTTCTCTTGTTTTATTCTTCAGGCACGAGCGGAGTTCAAGCCCAGACTGTCGGCCAGTGTTTAAATAATCTGAGAAACAGCTTGACAGCCGGTAATGGCCCAACGTGTGATCTTTTTGAGGAGTACTTGAAATGTCTGATCAGAATAGAGGTCAGGACCATCGGAGCCCAAAATATCCCGGTTGCTCAGGTGCAGAGTGATTTGGACACAGCACTTTTGAGCTCTGGCCTGTCTTGCCGCTTGAACGTTCAAGATCTGATAGACGAAGTTCTCCAGGAAGTGACGACGCAGAGCCCGGTTAATACACCTCGGAGTATGTTTGTTTATTTTTTTTTTATGTTAATATTCAATTTGATAACATGTAAATTGCATGGAGGTGTAGATTTTTATTTTTGGCCAATTTATGCCATCATTGCTTTAACTTTGTATTTTGTGACATAACTTTCCCTACCTACCTACCTACCTACCTACCTACCTACCTACCTATCTACCTACCTAAATATCTTCCTACATAACCAATTACCTACCTGCCTACCTAAACATCTACCTACCTACCTACCTAAACATCTACCTACCTACCTACCTACCTGCCTGCCTACCTACCTACTTATCTAAAGATACACTCTCCTTTTTACTTTCCTATATAGTCATCTACCAGAATTCCTACATTCCATTCACATCCCCAATTATCGGCCTTAATTTTTATCGTGCTAACCCTGAACTCATCGTGCTTTATTTTCTTACCTGCCAAATCTCTGTTTCCTGTCTGACAATGTCCAGCCCTTGCTTTTCCAACGACCTCCATCTTAGTAAATTAATGCGATTATGGTTTTCATGGAAAACGGGGATCTATTCATAATATTTAAGCGTATAATAAATAATAATATATCATTTCTGAAAGTTAGTTTTACTTGTTACAGACAAGTAGGCATTTTCTAGCTCGGAGACAAAACCCATATCTCTTATCCAAATTAAGTATAAGCAATAAATATCTAACTTTCAGGTTGTTTTATTTCCAATGATAGTGTTCCAGGAACCCCCCCCCCCCCCCACACCCCCCCCAAAAAACAACAACAACAACAAAAAAAAAAACGGACAAAAAACCTGCCATAAATTACAGAAATATTAAATTAGAAGAAGTTTATATTAGGCCCTGTCGGGAAATAATTTGCTCCATGCAGTCACCAACCAATCAATTACCCCCTCCCCTCCTAATAATTGTCGATCGATCGACTTATCGATCAAAAGAGACTGACCTACTGACCATGAAAGGAGATCCCTACAAGAACATGAGTAAATGCCTGACAGAAATAAATAATGTTATGAATTACAGCATTTAGAAGACAAAAATGTATATCTATTTTAAGCCCCCCTGACCACAGGTAAATTAATGAACAAGTTTTGATTGCTTTTAGAATATGAACTGGTTGCCCCACTCTACACTCCC